>CM028132.1:351591250-352205625 GCA_016271365.2 Neoceratodus forsteri | reverse complement strand
CCAAAATGCAGACGGTGCAAGACGCAAGTAGTAATGTTATACAGGTACATGGTCCAATTCAAGTACGAGTGAGAAAAAACTGTTGCTGTAAAAAAAAAAACTTCTAATAGGAAAACAATCACAGTTCATAACATCAAAGGGGAAAGACGGAAGGGGGGCAGGGGTAGGCTTAGGGGTGGGGGCAAGAAGGAGAGAGGTAGGAAAAAGGGGCAGGCTAGTGGGGGCAGGAGGGGGGTATAAGTGCTGTAGGGCATCAGGTGAAAGTCTAAGTGCTATTAAAGTATAGTCGAGTTGTAGACCCTAGCGTTGCTGTATGGAACAGTGACATTTTGCAGCAATGAAGAGCCAGGTCTTCAGGTTATGTTTAAAAGCTAGGTGGGAGAGGGACTTGTGAACAGACGGGGGGAGCTTGTTCCATAGAGAGGGTGGTGTGACTGAGAAAGCTCAGGTTCCCATGGTGGTGGAGGCACGGGGTACTTCTAGCAGGAGGACTGAGGATGCCCTGAGATTAAGGAGGGGGGAAGTAGGTTGCCACGTGCTGTGGCCAGGAGTGCTTCAGTAGATGGGTAATGTTTGTGGTGGTATGCGGCGCCTAACTTCTGGTGGATCCAGCGCACCATATTGTTGACATGTTCTGAGAAAGAAAAGGAGGGGTCAAGGGTAACACCTAGATATTTGAAGGATGTGACAATTTCAAGGGGAGGACCAGCAAGGGAGAGAACTAGGAGAGAGGAGTTGGCTTTGATGGCTTTGAATAGGAAGGGTTTGGAACCAGACAGCATGGATTTAGTCTTTTTTTCATTGACTAGGAGCTTGTTTGAAACGAACTAATGATGGGCGGATGCGTAGTTTTGTGTGAGGGTGGATCAGATTGAGTCTATAGATTAGTCGCTATGATAGATGACCAAATCGTCAGCGTAGAGAAGAGCTTTACAGTTGAGGCTGTCATTGGGGAGTGTATTAATAAACATGGAAAAGAGCAGTGGTCCAAGAATGGAGCCCTGGGGAACTCCAGTGAGTACAGAAAGGGGAGCAGAGGAAGCCTTGCCGATGATAACTGACTGAGACCTGTTTGATAGATAGCTGCAGAACCAGGCAGTAGGTCCTGGGAAGCAGCCAAAGCGAAGCAGGGTTGAGTGGAGGAGGTGGAGGTCAACTAGGTCAAATGCTTTTGACAGATCAATGAAGACCATGCCTGTGGGTTTGTACTGGTCCATACTTCTTAATACATGATTGGAAAAGAGGGCCACGGCAGAGGGAGCACTATGTTGCTTATGGAAGCCATGTTGGAGGGGGCATATGAGGCTGTACTTTTCCAGGTGCTCTGTTAGCTGAGAGTGTATGGATTTTTCAAGCAGCATGCTCACATGGGAGAGGAGGGAGATGGGTCGATAGTTGTCAGGGGAGAGGGGATTGCCAGCTTTGAAGATCGGTATGACGTTAACGTGTTTCCAGGAGTCTGGTACAGCAGCAGTGGTAAGGGCAAGATTGAGGATGAAAGTGAGTGGTTTTACGATTGCAGGAGAGATAAGTTTTAGAAATGCAGGGTACAGACCATTGCTGCCAGGGCTTCCTTTGGCTGGTAGGGATTTTAGTAGCTTGGCAGTGTCCGTATGCCTGATGGTCCTAAAGTGGAAAGGAGGGGGCAGGGTGGTGGTTGAGGAGGAGGGTGAGTTGTTTGGTTGGCAGTTCGGGCAGGGGAGGACTGGGCAGGGAGCTTGCTGAGATAGTGGGATAAATCTATGAATTTTAAGTTGAAAGCGTTTGCAATCTCAGTTGGGTCTGAGATGAGACCAGAGGGGGATAAGAGATGCGTCATCTGCCTGCTATTTTGGGGGTTTAGGAGGGAACCAATGGAGGCCCAGAAATGTTGCGGGTTACCAAGGTTGTTGTTTGTTGATTTAGATAATATTTACACTTTAGCGACTTGGCTGTCTGCTTGCAGGAGTTGCACAGCTGTCTGTATACATTCCAGAGTTGGGGGGAGGGGGATGCTTTGTATTCCTTCCACTTATGGTCTCTGTCTTTCATTTGTGCCAGCAGCTCCTTGGATAGCTAGTGAGCGCAACCTCCTCTAATGCTTCTGGTTTTGAGGGGGAAGTGTGTATCCTGGATGCGAGTGAGGGTGGAGATGAAGAGCATGACTGCCTCAGAGATGTTTTTGTGGCAGTAGAGGGCAGACTAGTTTGCTGCCCGGACCTCTCTGAGGACCGGTGCTGGGTCTTGATGGTCAAACATTCTGAATGTTAGGAGCTTGTACAGAGGGCGGCACATTTTGAAAGACAGTATGATGTAGATTGGAGTGTGGTCGCTGATTGAGTCAGCCACTGTTCCAGCCTGGAGGACCAAGTCAGCACGGTTTGTGACCACCCAATCAATAAGGGAGTGGTTGAGTGAGCAGGCATTGTGTCTGGTGGGGGAGGAGATAACTTATTCCAGATTGTGTTCCTTTAGCATGCTAGCATAATCTGGAGTACAGGCATCCAGCCAGTTTAGGTTGAAGTCTCCAGTCATTACCAAATCATGTGAGGTAACCATCTAACCATTTATGATTGTCCCTGAAGATAATTGGCAAGTCGTTGTACCACCAGGCTGTCAAGGCCGACTTGTTGCAATTTTGCTAGGAGCAGTTGATGATCCACAAAGTCGAAAGCCTTGGTGAGGTCTATGAAGATCGCACCAGTGCACAGGCCCTTGTCCAGAGTCGAGAATATATCTGATGAAATTTACTAGGGCAGTATTAATTCCATGTTTTTTTCTGAATCCATGCTGTTGGGTGGTGAATATTTTGTATGTCTCGATATAGTCCACTATTTGATTGTAGACTACCATCTCCATTACTTTGCTTAGGATGGACAGTAGGGATATAGGGTGATTAGTTTTCTGCCTGTTCACGAGTCCCACCTTTATGAATAGGCGTGACCAGGGCTACTTTCCAGAGGGAGGGAACTATCCCCTAAAGGAAGGATCGGTTGAACAACCAAGAGACTGGGGTGTCAATGACCGGGGCCGCAATATTTAGTAGCTTGGGGTCGAGCTTATCATACCCAGCTGCACCATGGGTTTTGATCCCTTTGAGTAGTTTTAAGACTTCTAGCCTGGTAGTTAATTTGAAGTGGAAGTTTGGGATGGTGGGATTCCCTTTGGTATCGCCTTGGGGGGGAGGGGTTGCTCTGCATGGTGTGCCTTGAACTTGTCCAGATCTGTGAAGAATGTATTTATTGCATTAGATGCATCTGCCGGGTTCTTGTGACGAATGTTTGCAATTATGTCACATCTTTCATGTTTGTTATGGCCCTTTAATATTGTGTTTATTGTGTTGATTTGTGCCCAGAATTTTTTTGAGGTCAGAGAGGTTTGATTCCTGAAGGCCTCTGATGTGCCTCATTTTTGCCCTTTTTAATTCAGTTTTGCATTTGTTTCTGAGTTCCCTGAATTTTTGCCAGTCCGTACCAAGTAAGAACTTCATCAGGTACAGCGAGAAGCAGAGGGATAAAGAATTGGGGGGGGGGGGTCTCGTACCAAGTAAGAACTAGAGTGGCCAAGAGGGCAGTTAGGTATGCAGAAGAAGACACACAGCTGCATACTGCAGAGAGGATCAATGCCAGGGAAAAACTGTGTTCAAGTTTGTAAGGGAATAAAGAAGGACAAAAGGGGAATATTTAGGCTCAATGAGGGAGGTAAGGCAAGGAAATTTTATTTATAAGGCACCCAATCCCAGAGGCTCTGGGTGCCGAACATGAATAAAAGATACAACAATAAATTAAAACATATAATAAAACCTCATTAAAACCATAATAAAATTTAATATTCTACAACAATAAAAAGGTTCCCAAAAGTCATACTTCAAGGGACTGGCCGGAACGAAGGATGACAGCAGTCAAAAGCCAGACTGAAGAGGTGGCCCTTTAGCCTCCCCTTATACACCTCTATCGAAGGGGCCTCCTGGACTGCAGGTGGACGCGAGTTCCACAGGATCAGCCCAGAAACACTAAATGCATGATCTCCCAAGGTCTTGAGCCAGACCCTGGGAACATCCAGGAGGCCCCTCGAAGAGTAGCGGAGGTAGTGAGCAGAGGACACCAGTATCAGGAGCTCAGACAGGTAACCAGGACTCAGCCCATATAGGGCCTTAAAGGTGAGGAGACGCACCTTGAAAGGACCCTCCACCTGACCAGCAGCCAGTGCAGATCATGCAGGACCGGACTCAAATGACTGGACCTTAAAAGGCCCATCAGCAACCTGGCCACTGCGTTCTGCACTAGCTGCAGTCTGTGGAGGTGCCCTCCCATGACCCCAAAGTACAGAGCATTGCAGTAGTTGAGCCTGGAAGTCACAAAGGCATGCACTAGTGCTGGCAGGTCCTCAGGCAGAATGAGGGGCTTAATCTGGGCAATGTTCCACAAGTGGTAAAAACCACTGCTGACTATAGATGGCACCTGATCTTCAAAGGTCAATTTACAGTCAGGCATCACGCCCAGATTTCACACCCTCGGAGAAACCACCAGTGGCACAGACCCTAGAACAAGTCCAGAGTCCACCCCTGGTGGCAGCCCATCATGCCCGAGACCAGGCTCGATCACCAGTACCTCAGTCTTGGCCGGTTGAGTCTCAGCCAGCTGGAAGCCATCCAGTCATTGATTTTAGCCAGACAGCTGTTAAGCACGTCGAGAGCTCCCTATGTTCCGGGTGCAAAGGACAAATACAGTTGGATGTCATCTGCATAGCAGTGAAACTCCACTCTGTATTGTCGAATGATCTTGCCCAGGGACAGCATATACACTGCGAACAACATTGCTGACAAGATCAAACCCTGAGGCACTCCACAGAACACAGGCATTGGGGAAGAGGAGAAATTCCCCATCATCACCCGCTGCACCCTGTTTGAGAGACAGGACTCAATCCATTTGATGATGGTACCAGCGAGTCTACAAAACTCACAGAGCCAATCAAGAAGCATGACGTGATCCACTGAGTCAAAATCTGAGGAGAGATCGTGGAGCACAAGAAATGACCTGTCTCCTCTATCCCTAGCCCTGAGCAGATCATTATGCACTCTCACTAGAGCAGTTTCAGTGCTATGTCTGTCCTGAAAACCTGACTGGAAAGGCTCATAGATATCTGAGGACACCAGGTGATCCTCAAGCTGTTGTGCCACCAATTTCTCAACAACCTTGCTCAAAAAAGGCAGGTTGGAGATCGGACAGTAATTTGCTTGGACGTCTGGATCGAAGGAAGATTTCTTTAGGAGGGGCTTCACCAGTACTTCTTTCAAAGCAACTGGGAAGATCCTCTCTGTCATCGAGTACCTGGCAATCACTGGGCCAATGGCATCGACACATCCCATTAAGAAACACGTTGGTGCCAGGTCCAGTTCTCAAAGGGTGTGCTTCAGTTCTAAGATCACCTTAGTCACTTCGGACACCTCCACTGGTCTAAACTCCTCCCAGACAGACCAAGTGCCACTAAAACTTTCAACTCGATCACTGCAAGGGGAAAGCCTCCCTGGCAGAATCCACGACTGGATGGTCGACACTCTGTCAGAGAAAAACAGAGCAAACTCTTCACATAAAGTGGTTGAAAAAGCTTTTTCCGGCCAAAGACAGGCAGGATGCAAAAGCCTGTCTACGGTCCAAAACAGCTGAGATGGTCTGTTTCTCCCTGCAGAAATTTCCCTGGACAGAAATTCTTCCTTCTTACGTCCAATCTCCCCCTGGTACTCAACATAGTGAGCATGTAGAACCAACCTATTGGCCTCCAGTCGGGTCTTCCACCAGCAACGCTCCAACTTCTGACCCCTGATCTTCATCATCTTGAGATCCCCATCAAACCAAGGAGATCTCAAGTGAGAAGATCTTGGTCATATACGAACTGGTGTGATGGCATCTAGAGTTTCGGTAACCACCCTATTATAGCTGGCCATGGCCTCTCCCATGACAATCGCGCACACTGCTTCAACCCTAGAAAGATCAGCTAATGCCAACAGTCCCTCTGGGTCAACACCCCTTAAGGGGTGATAGCTGACAATCTCCACAGGGGAAGGACTTTCGGGGGGGCCCCAAAGTTGAACTCCATGGTGCAGTGATCAGACCAAACAACCTGATCAGTCTTGAGATTATTAATCTCAAGATCCAGCTGAAACATCAGATCAAGTGTGTTGCCATGCTGATGGGTAGCAGCAGCAACTGCTTGTGATGGGCCCAGACCGGTCAGTGTTACCTCTGTTGTGGATAAACTGATGGAGACACTAAAGAGGACCTACTGGACTACCTGGAGAAAAATGGGCTCCACGACAGTAAACAAAGGTAGGGTAACAGAGGGGAGGACAAGCAGAAAGCAGCCTTTCTGAACAACTGCTTCTGCTCATTATTCACTAGGGAGGATAGCAGACCTTTGTTAGAGAGCAACATAAAGGCTTCTGAAAGGGGGATCGTGGAAATGAGGCAGCAGGTGTTTACTAGTGAAAGGGCCAGAAAAGGGCAAGCAGACCTGAAGACAGATAAGGGCCTGGGCTGGACAAGATGCAGCTGATGGTGCTCAGGAAACTGGCATTAGAGTTAGCTGAACCCCTGTCAGGGGTTTTCAAAAGCTCTGTTCAGACAGGGATCGTTCCAAAACACTGGAGGGTAGTGGACATTGTTCTGTTCCACAAGGGTGGTAAAGAGCAGCTGGGTAACTATAGACCAGTCAGTTTTACCTCTGTTGTGGGTAAACTGATGGAGACACTAAAGAGGACCTAGTGAACTACCTGGAGAAAAATGGGCTCCATGGCAGTAAACAACAAGGGTTCATGGTGGTAAGACCAACCTGATAGTAATCTTTGACTGGGAAACTGAAGTAAACCCAAGTTAATGTGTATGAAAAAAACTTTTAATTCAACATATAAAATAGCAAAACAATGAAGCAAGCAAGTAAGAAAGCTGCCCAGAGTCACTGATCACACTTGCCCCGGCGCTTCAGGTCCAAACAACCCTTCCTCAGGGGGTGTGGCCACAGAGGAGTGAAGTCATCTTAAGTACCAGCCTCTCATACATATTCATTACAATTCAGTTTCAAGCATGAAAGCAAGAAGCTAGTGGAGCTGGGTGTTGCGAAGGACATAATTAGGTGTGTGGGACGTTGGTTGGAAGGGAGACAGCAGAGGGCAGTGGTAAATGGAGTCTTATCTAAAAAGAGGGGAAGGTCACCAGTGGGGTGCCACAGGGATCTGTCCTGGATCCAGTCCTTCACAAAATGTTCATCAGTGGCATAGGAGAAGGAACTAAGGGCAAGATATGTCTCTTCGCAGATAACGCTGGGCTCTGTGGTAGGGTAGACAGCAAGGAGGGGGATAAGGGAGAAGCAGAGGGACAGCAATGGTTGGAGCGGTGGTCCAAGGTTTGGCATCTGCAATTCAGTGCCAAAAAGTGCAAGGTGATGTATGAGAGTATTGGATGGGAGAGGTTGAATTAGGCACTACTTCTGAGGAAAGGGACCTAGAAGTCATTGCGATTCCCTTAAACAATCTAGCCAGTGTAACAAGGCTTACAGTAAGGCAAACAGGATGCTGGGGTGTATCAGGAGGGTTTTAAGAGCAGGAGGAAAGAGGTATTATTGCCTCTCCTATAGATCACTGTTGAGGCCACACCTGAATTACTGTGCTCAGTCCTGGAGTCCTTACCTAAGGAAAGACGAGCACAGGTGGGAGACAGGGCAGCGCAGGGTAACCAACATAATTCAGGGCTGGCAAGGCAGATCCTATGAGGATTGGCTTGGGGCACTGAACATGTATTCACTCTCTTGAGGCCAGACGAGAGAGGGGTGATATGATACTGACCTTCAAGTTCCTGAAAGGAATGAACAAGATGAACTGTGAGGAACTGTTCAACAAGAGTGGGGACTCTAGGACACAAGTGGAACTGGGGAGGAGGAGGCTCAGCAGAGACTTGAGAAAGTTTTATTTTAGAGAGAGTGGTTGAGCCGTGGAACAGTCTGCAGTGGAGGTGGTGGGTGTCGAAACCCTTAATGGTTTCAAGTATGGTTGTGGCAAAGTTGGTAAGTTCTTACATAACTGTACTTTACTCGGGGGGGGGGGGGTAGTACTAAGGCAGAAAGCAAGGGGTTGGGTAATGTAGACAAAAGCTCCATAGTGATGAAAGGTCTTGGGGGCGTGATAGGGTAATATGGGAAGACTGGATGGACCAATGTTTTTTTCTTTTGGCATTGTCTGTTTTTTATGTTTCTGTGGGTTTTTTAAAACACCCAAGGTGTGTGATGCCACTTAAACCAAGAGAGCTAAGCTCCCAAGCACTGAAGATATGTATTATAAAAAAAACACACATATAAAAAGCGATTTGTTGTACTGCCCATGTTTTTATTTCTTAAATTGCTCACTTTAAAAGTAGCGGTTTCTCTGTTTTAAAGTTGTATCCTGGTGTTTCAAATTCCTAGTTTTCTGATGCATTTGAAAAAGTCTTCGACTGTTTACTGGTGCAAGTGTGTTATAACATATATGGAAGCATTATTAGAATAATGATTTATCCTATTACGTCATGTCCAGCTAAGAATATATACAGGATGGCAGCAAGGAAATCAGCTCTCACAGTTGCAGCAGTTGGTATCATTCAAGGTGCTTAACCTACATATCTGTCTGTCTGTGGTTACACTATTTATTTTGTGATAAAGTCCTTGCCATTCTGCATGTACTGTTGAATCGTTTTCTTTCAAGATTTATTTTTTATTGGGATTTTTCAATTATTTTTATCCTTAGCCGACCACCTCTGAAACTGCAACTTTAAAAGCAGATACAACCAAAAGATGCATGGCAACTTCTATATTTGCTTCTTATGCTATATTCATAACCATAACGTAATGTTTAATGAATATTACATGGTATGAAATGGTTTCTTGCATAAAAACATACAAATGTTTCTCCCACTTTTGGGATGTTTGTCCAAGAGGATGTCATAGTATCAGTTATTTACTCTTTATTTGTGCATTTATGCAAAAAAATGAAGCGTACACATGACAAATGATGTGCCCTTGTTTCACTTTTTCTTTCACACTCATGTTGACACCCAAAACATTGACGTTATAACTACAAAACAATTTGACTCCTTACAGATTTTTTCTGTAAAGAGGGATTAAGTCTCACCGTGTAACTTAAAAATAAATGTGGCAACCCCTTGTTTTATGTTGTGGACTAACAATGGCAAGAAAGAATGCTGGACTGTGATTGGTCAGGCTGGGACTGGACCCATGATGTTATCCTGGCATAACATCATGGATCTAGTCCGTGCAACCACAAGACCAAATGAAATGAGAAAAAAATCACTGCACAGCCATCACCAACTTGCCTGCACCTCACGTAGCAGTGCTAAGTATAAATTCGTCTCGCCCACAGCAAACAACCAAAATAGCACCCAGCACCATCAAAGACTCCAGCAAAACTTACTTTTATTACTATAAAAAAAGAGCTACATGAAAGCTGACTTTGTGATCAGCCTCAAAGCACTCTCCTGCTCACTCTACTGGCAGTCTCCCACTCTGGCGTCAACACACAGGTGTTTTTTTTATTTTTTATTTAACTAAACAAATCCACACTGAAAATCGTCATATCGGCTTCTGAATCAAGTACCCTACTGCCTCTCTGGTCTCCACACTCCTTGCTGCCACATGTATACCCGTCACTTGATCAGTTCAGCGGCAGTCCTTCCCGCTTGCGTCCCAGTCCTCGCTGACAAAAATGTAGTAAGGGCGTGCAACAGCACGCTTCACAGAAAGTTACCTAATTGTTGTTTTCCATCGGTCACTTCTCCCGGTAATACAGCCACTGAGAGAAGACACACTGCCACTACAGTCAGTGGTGTTGAGGAGCAATCTCCAACAGCCACGATTTGGTGTGTGGGTTGGGGGGGCCAGCAGGGTGAACTCACATTTTCCGGAGGGCCAACGCCAATTCACATTTCCCAGAAGCACCAGCAGCAAGAACAAAAATAGGCAGGACACAGACGAAAAAACACCCCTAAAAAACAAAAAAAGTGGCTTACACCAAAGAAACAGAGCAGACAAAAACAACACCACAGAAGGGTATCTGTGAGGACTTGAGTGTCTGAAGCCACAGTTACAACACAGGAGCTCCCCCTACTGGCCAAAAATTAAGCTCTATTTTTCAAAAAGTAAACCTATACATTAGAAAAAACACCAAAAAAAATTACTTTTAAAAGTAATGTTCTTTTTCTTCCTTCTCTTTAACACACAAACCATTGTATAATAGGAATAATGCACTCCAGGTTGTGTTTCATGCTGGGTTAACATCACTTCTGGACTGACATTGTCCCAGCTCGACACACACTCTGTCATACATTTAAGCAATAATGCCTGACAGGGTGTGTGTCGTGCTGGGATAACGTCACGCCTCAGGTGGTTGGGCACGAGGCCGCAGGCCGAGTGCATCCAACAACTGAGGCGTGACGTTATCCCAAACGACACACACCCTGGAGGGCATTATTGCTATTATACAATGGCTCGTTGTTATACAGAATAAAACAAATCATTTTAAAGATGTTTTTGTGTGGAAAAATATTTTTGTTTCTTAAGAGAAGATGAAACAATCAATCAAAGGCGCAGCCAAAAAATCATCTGCAGGTTCACAGTGAGGCTGAGGCTAGACCCGTGATGTTGTACTGATTAACATCACACCCATGATGTTGTACTGATTAACATCACGGGTCCAGCCTCAGACTGACCAATCAGAGTCCAGGATTTTTTCTTGCCATTGTATAATATTCCTTTATTTTAAATGTTTAGATCACCTTCATGTTCTGGGCAACAAATTATAAATTTGACATGGGGTTGCTGAAACACTGTGGAATGTCCTTAAGGAGAAACCGAAAGTAGTTTTTCGTCAGTTGATGGGATGCATCTGTCTATTAAACATGACTATGACCTTACATTAGTCTATAGTGGAGAATTACACACACTGGTTTCAGTGTGTTATTGTAAACCCCCCCCCCCCAAAAAAAAAGCTTGGGGCTTACTTTTTGGCTGCATGGAGCCAGCCACACTACTGCTGTGGTTTTCTAACTCCCTTTGCCCCAGGGACAAGAGAGGAGCAGCTGAAGGAGCAGGAGCTTGTTTCCTTTGGTTCTTCCTGTACCCATATGGACCTCAGCATCACACTGCACATCGAAGGATCTGACTGATGCTGAGGGAGCCAGTTGACCCACACTCCTGGCAGAGCACGGAGTTCAAAGATCAACACTCGACTGGGACTGGACACACAGTGCAACCACACAAACAATAAAGGGGGAACAGAAAACATTTCATAGTTAGGCAACCTGTTGAAATATAAACTTTTGGAGTCACCCCCCCCCCACACTGAATGATTGTGTCTATTTTTTATATCTCTGACCGTGGCAGTCAGCCATTCAGGGTTGGACTGTGAGAACAACCTGCAGAGGCCTCTGGGATGCAGGGGAATGGTAATTACTGGCACCCATTTATGGGCCAGTGGACTGCCAAGTTATAGGCTGCCAGCCTGGTACTGGATGATTGACAGCTGCAAGTATCAATGGCGAACTGACATTTCACAGAAAGAGCAAGGGCTCTATCAGGACTAAGGCAGTCTGCATGTGACTGGGGTAAGGAGCAGACCTGCTGACGGCTACTGAGAGCTGTGCTGTGGCAGACTTTGCATCTGCATTGAAATGTCAGACTGAGAAGTGGAATTCCTGCCACCAGAAAAGGAATTAATTGCATGCTAGCCCAGCATGAAAGCAACAACTGAAAGCTTGCAGCTTGAAGAGAGACTTAGCTCTGCTGCTGCGCTGCCGAAGCTGAACTGTAACAGTAGCCAGTTTGGGAAGCTGGTTAGCGAGTGCTACAGTTAGGCATTGGTCACTGCCACTCATTAGAGACTGGATGCTAGGACATGGTGTGTTGGATGTGTTGCCCCCGAGTTCCTAGACTGGTCTGCCTTGCGGAAAGAGGAGGTCATTGACTAACTGCTGATGCTCAGAGCACCCCCTGATAAAATTGGAGACACCTGAGATGTACACCACCAGAGAGACCGACCTGCTAGTTGAGAGGGAGTGTTACAAGCTGTGAAAGAGAGCCCTGCACTGTGAGTAAGGCCAAATGGCAACAGAACCATGAGTATAGTCAGGGCCTGCCCTGCAATTAGGGATGCAGTGTAAGATAGTTGAAAATTGTTTTCTGCATTTAACTATTGGACTAGGATTTACAAATTCCTCACTCTGAGTTTGTCATTTGAGGTTAAGCCAGGCAGCTTGATGGCCTTTGGGTTTACCGTTTAATTTAAAAGCATTGCTTCATTTGTTTAAGTTCACCACAGCTGGCCAGCCACATGCAACAACCTAGGGCCTACACCGTTTTCACGGCTGGGTACCCAGTGAAGCACCGGGAGATCTCTAGAAGTTTTAATAGGGTTTAACAGTGGTTCCAGTGCAGAGAGGGCAGAGCCCCAGAACATGTGGTCAGGGAAGAATTACTGCACTGTGCATTGTGGTGTCGGGCACTGTTAAGGGCTGTGCCTGGGACTGGAGGGCATTTTTAACTGCAGCCCTATGTATGGAAACTGTGCCTAGAAGGGAACTGAAGAACCAGCTGAGAGTTTACACTGCATGTACTATAACTGTCTAACCATTTTTTCTCCCCAGGGCCTTTTTCTGACCCATAATAAACCCTTTTCTTATTTGTCCACTATTTCTGACTCATGAGCATATTATTAATCATAAGCATATTATATTAGTAGAATGGTAATAATTATATAATTGGTAAACTGTTATTACACTGTGTAGTTTCACAGGTGGGATGCCCCTGTGGGGAAGTATTGAGGTAATGCAATCCAGGTGGTTGTACCCTATTGACACCAGACCCAGTTAAAACTTTTCTCTGGGTGGAGGCACTGCAGTATTCATTTGATTTGGATTCAAAGCCCCCCAAGCAGGAGTTTAATGACCCAGGCTCCTCAACCTTGCTTTAGATCACAAGGCAAGGGTAGTAACCGCAATATCCATGGTGATGTGGTTATAAAAGCATCGCTAACGAGTTATTATATACTTGTTACATACTGCGTAACATTTTATTTTAGCATTTCTGGACCCTTTCCCAAAATGAATGCCCTAGATAAAATCATGGCAGTCTGCTCAGATAAAACACACAGAGGGAAGGATATGGTGTTTTACTGTATACTGTGTGGGTGTGGGGGGTCTGTATTCATGAAAGGTGATAGAAAACAGTTTCTTCAGGCCTATAGTTGCCCTCCTGCTGTCATTTTCAGATCTAGCCAATATTCTGATATGATTTTAACCTTTTTGTTAAATTTATGATCTAATGTTTTGCCTTTGTAACTACTTTGAATCTCTCTCCCCTCAGCAGTTTCTGCTTTCTCTTTTCATACTGCCTGAACATTCTGTGACATCTAAAACACCATTTCAGGCCATTCAGATGGATAGAATGGAATGGGAGTTTCTGATGTAATAGAATGTCTTAGAAATATGAAAATCAAGAACAGTAGCTGGTGAGGAGAGTGGAACTCTATGTAGATCTGAGGGCACCCCAAAGCTAGATTATTTATCAAAAAATCATCAAAACATATCAGAATACATAACGGGCATGGAAAGAGAGATGGAAGGGCAGTTAACTTTCTAAATAATTATTTTCCTATTTCCTTTAAGAAAACTATGCAGTAAAAGTAACAGTTTAAGAGAGTTGTTTTATGACTTTTAGCTAAGTTCTTTCCTGTTTCTGTTGGGGGAAGGACTTTCTGAGTTAAACACTGCATTCTGTATGCCCACTCTTAATGTACAGTAGAACATATTCTTGTTTCATGGGGCTTACCTCATCTTTCTGAGGCAGCAACTCACTGCACTGTCACTCCAAACTGTAACATTGATTGTGGTCGTTGCTTTGAGCTGTAGTGGGCTATCCCTCCCAGCCTATCTGCAATAAAATGTACTGTTGCACAGGCATTTACAATGTGTAGCAACTGGCTGTGATACGTTACATTATTAATTGGCACAACAAAGTGTTTGAAAATAGTGAGTACCACATGTTTTGGAGAGATTTTTTTTTTTTAACTGAAGTTCTTTTTTGTGCTATCATGTAACAATAGTGACCCAAAATGAGTGACTACAAAAATAGCCACTCATTTTTGGGCACTATTATTCTGGGATACCCTGCAGAATAGCGTGGGTATGGGACAATGACTGTGGGGAAGGGTGAACGGAAGGGGGGATAGCGAGGGGAGGAACAGGGAAGGGGCTGTCAAGGACTTGAGTACCTGCTGCTGCCAAGCTAGCCATGTGGTGGTGTGGGAGGCTAGCTCTGACACAGCAGGTACTGGGTTTGGGACCAGGAGCGGGTTACATTTTGCCTTAATTTTTTCCCCGACATCCGGATTTTGCACCCTCCCCTACATGTACGCCCCCATGAAGTTAAGAATCCTAATTCAGAATGGTGCAGGGGGATAAAGCCCCCCACACACACAAAAAACCTTTTTTAATATCCGGATGTCTGGTAGCCTTAGAGTGTATATTGCCGATTTGCTTTTCGGCGATATACACTCACCATAATAGCGATTGCTGTTTTGCGAATGCTATCATGACATGGAACCATTTTTCTATGTCTTATCAGATGCATTGTATACAGATCTTGAGGATATCTCCCTCCATTGAGCCACATCTTGGAACAGAGCCCTCGGTGTCAGGACCACCTGAAAAGTTTTATTGGCTGGGGTAGGCCACGTCACCACGTCTTGCTGGTGACTATATAACATGGGTGTCCCCAGAATGCCTCAGTTCTTTCTCCCGCTGTCAAACACTTGTTGATCCATCACTACTGAAGAACACTGTTGAACTTGGAAAGTTTCACTAATGCTGATATCTCAAAGTTTGTTATTTTAAACGTTACATTTATGATGCAGCTGGCAGACAAGGAGCCATTGTTCCACTATTGCTGCTGCAGGGATGTTAAAATCTGTAAAGATGACCACTCCATGTGTATTCATTGCCTTGGTAAAGACCACATTGTTAAAGTTTGCTCTACCTGCCGGGTATTTAATCAGGCACCAGGAGACATCACAGGAAGGCTTTAGAGATTCATCTGAAGCTGAAAGAAATGGAGAAACAAGTTGCATCAAAGGCAGCTTCACTGTCGTCACCTGCATCTGCACCTTGTTCATTGCTTGAACTGCTTCGCCTCAAGATCAACTGCATCCATCGCTGATTCATTGAAGAAGAATGCAGATTCTCCAGATCTGTGGAAAAATGCCACCACTCTGAGAAGGAGAAGTGGCATAAAGACAAGGCCGCTTCCCCAGACCATTCCCATTCACATCTAAGAGGTAAGTCCTCTGATAAAGATGAATCCCAGGCCACAGCGTGGGTCTTGCCACTCCCCCATCTCTCAGACACCAAGGTCTGGGTTTGGTGCTGGCTCATCTTCAGGATTTGCAGCCCATAATGCCCCTTTTGGGGCCTTTCGACATGCAGCTCCCATTTTTAGTGCCTAATGCCACTGCCTTCATCGGTTCTTACGACTGTTCCATTATTGACTTTATTGTTGACACTACAGTTCATGATCCTTGCCATGGTACCAGGCCTTGAATGTAGCGGCACCAGGTTTTGGAAAATTTTGTGGGTGCACAGGGTCATTATAAAAGGCTGGGGGTCTGGGAGCTGCCTAGGCCCCCTGAAGCTATAGTGCTTTTCATTGCTTTATGGCGCATTTTGAGGAGTATTTTGATACATTTTGGAATGAGTATGCTACCATCACAACTCTGCGTGCTCCATATGCTTCCATTCAGTGGCTGACCCAGGAGGTGAGAGGTGGGCTGGGTTGGTAGCCAATTCAATCCATGTTTTAAACCCCCTAGCACTGTCACTGGCCGGCTGCTCCTCCTTATTGTGTTTAAAGCAGCAGTTACCGCTGCTTTAAACATATTTAGGAAGGAGGAACAGCTAAACTAGGCCTTTTTTTGTGTAAAACAACAAAAACAAAATACCCCCTGCCTTTCAAACCCTCCAACAGTGTTCACACCCTTCATCCATGGTGCACCCATCTGCAGGGTTTGATTTTTTATTACTTTAACTTTGGTAACATGAACTCATACTTGTAAACACCATAAAAGACTGCTTCTTGGAGCAATTGGTAGATCTACCTACAGGAGTCCTAATTAATCTTGCCATAATTAATCTTGCCATAAACATTGAACATGTGATGGTAGGTGACTCACTAGGAAACAATGACCACAGAACTTTGTTTTTTGAACTGCACGAAAACACTACCAATCCAAGGATTGCCTACATGGTCCAAAACTTCAGAAAACCAAACTTCAATTTCCTTTAGAGACACATTATCAAAATGGGATTGACAAAGCAAAATGGCTTGGTCATGGAGCAAACATTGTGAACAATGAAAAATAAAGTCAGCAAACTAAGATGTAAATTCATACCAGAAATTAAGAAATGCAATGCAAAGGAGCTCAAAACAATATTGCTAACTAATAGAGCTAAGAAAGCAACAGCTACAAATGAAAGAGTATGAAACAGTTTAGGCTATTGAGCAGAACAAAACTTGGCTAGCTACAAATCCAGACTAAACAATGTAAAACAGAATCAAAAGTGAAAAATCTGAAATGGAATTCAAGTTGGCCAATACAAAAAGGAATTTTCTAGTTACAAAAATGTGCTCAACGGATCAGAACAAAACATTTAACCTCTGTTTGCAGAGTGTTGACTGATCAACACTCACAAGACTATGGTAGCAACATTGCACAATTACTTCTGTAGTACTGTACACAATTAAATAGTGCAGTTGTTGACAGCAATCCAATAAATCCTATTGTGGACCATAGAGGGATGAGATTTTACATTAGGTAATGTAGAAAAGAGGTGAGCAGCTTTGCATGCATCAGAATCACCAGGTTCAGATGGCATCTATCACAAAATATTGTAGAAAGAGGCAGCTGCAATACCACACCCTATAGCAAGCACATTTGTTTCAAAATGTGTGTGGTCTCGTAGTATCAAAAGAATGGAAACATGCCATTGTAACTCCATTACACAAGAACAGCAGCAGGAATCAAGCAACTAATTATTGACTCATTTCCCTTACTTTGATAATAGAGAATGTTATGGAATCAATTTTAAAAATTCATAAGAGCCATATAATTATGCAATCATGTGCAACAGGGTGTGGGTTGTTGTGAGATGTACCCATGCATGGTGTGGTGTGCCACAAGGCCTAGTGACTTTAACCACAACAGAAGTGGGTAAATCCCATAACAACCCACACGCTGAAGTGCATTATCATGATTATACAAGAAACGCTTTACTAAAATAAAGATTTCTTTAAACAAATTATGTAATGAATATAGAGTCTGGTCCCCCCAGCCAGCACAAGAAGGCTCCCCCATCAGCTGGCACCAAAAGGGTTATTAGATAGAAATTATGAGTTTTCTAACAGTGAAAATGTACTGTTTTATTTCAGGAAGCTTTCCACCAGCAGAGTCATGATTAAGGTAGTTTTTTGTGGCTGACAGGTTGGGAAGAGAGGCAATGTAAGTGAAGAAAGACATTTCTGATGGCTAGAGAGCAAGAGTTAACAGAGAGAACTAGAAAGAGCAGACAGCACTGGGAGAATGATTTTTCTAATTGTTATCACTGTGAAAGGAGAGGATGAGATGCAAAACATAGGCACCTAAACATCAGTAAGCAATAACCCATGATGGGGTGTGCGGTTATTGGGGATTAATCAACACACCAGGTGTGTTGGGAGGCACGAGGCCAAATGTCCTCACAGCATCCGGGGTGTTGATTAATCCCCAATAACCGCACACTCTGGAGTGGGTTATTGTGCTTGTAACATGGGCCACATGTGGAGAGAAATTTACAAAAAACATAGGAATAAGAGGTCAGAAAAGTGGGAACTGTTTTGTGTTCTTCCACTGTTTATGGTTGCAGTACCACACTTTTCTGTATTCTGCCACTGCAAAAGAACTTCCAGACACAGAAATTTGTGGTAAACAGGCCTGTGCAATAGAATCAAGAAGCTGCTTGAACTTGATGCGCACACTGTGATCTGTCTGTTGTCTTCTAACAGAAATTGTCTGGGGAAATGAACAGAGGACTGCATGTGTCTGTGACTATGACTGCACACATTGTTGGTCTGACAGCTTCTCTCTGTCTGTGAAGTGAAGGAGTAAGTGAAAGTATCACATTGTCTCTTCACAATAAAAGGAAAAAGGAATTAGGCAACTGCTGCCGGTCATTTCAGATTCACCATGTGCAGTTCTAAACAGAATACCCTGTATTGCAATATTTCTACTGTGTGCCTGCAACTCACCTGCAGCACTGTGCTTGCGCTGTCAGGAGGGGGGCACCAAAACCATGAAGACATGCTCTTTAGCGGCATGTCCTACGGTCCCCGACTGGTGCTCTGCTACAGGGAAGCATGGAGTCCCACTGAGCAGGTGGGTGGGAAGTGACTGCAATGTCACAGCTGCTGGCTCAGGGCATGGGTGGTGGGAATCTACCATCTCTCCATGTCTCGTTCCGTGTTCTGGTATGGATTGCTGACAGCGTGGGACCAGGGAAAACGAGCGACCTTGTAGTCGGGAACAGCAAATGGAGGTCCGCAGGGCGGGTCAGTGGGAGAAGCATGTTGATAGAGAGAGAGAGAGAGAGAGAGAGAGAGAGAGAGAGGACTCGAGAAACAAAGAGCACATTGCAGGACTTCCCGTTCCTGCCTGTTTTACAACAAGCGATGAGCATTTTCTCTGTTTCTCTCGGTGCGGGTCGGACAGTGACGGTGATCTGTCAATAGACTCTCTCTCTTTGTCTCTGTCTCTCTCACAGAGATGTCAGCAGGGTGGATAACTCACAGCATTAGGGGAAACCTTGGGCTCAGTTAGGGGACTTCCCTAGATGTACTGACATTCAGAAGCATTGTATTCTATGGGGAACACTGTGCCTCGCTTAGCGAGATATTTAAATGGCTGCCACTAAGGAATGAAATCAGTGAGGAATAACAAGTGTGGCTCTGCGTCCTAGTGTGGCTTTCTATGCAGGAGACTGATCACCACAGGCAAATGAGCTGACTGATTAACACAGATTAATCAACAGTCGCATGATCAATCTCTGCCAATCAGATCACAGAAACATCCTTGCCCATGTCATGATTAAAATTAAACACCACCTACCCTTGCCTTCTTGCACACTAGAGCTATTTTAGCTCAAGTTGAGAAGTTAGTTAATTGTGCTGTTTTGCAGTGCTGGTCACTGGTAGAGCCACTGGCCCACTCCAGACACTACAGAAAGAGAAAATGACTCACAGATTGCAGCAGGCTTCTTTTCCCGGTGCTCCCTGACTCTGAATGGTGCCAAATCAAATAGGCAATAGTGTGTGGCCCCTGCCAGCTCGTTCTGAACCACCCTGACTGTGCAAACTGGAATTCTGTCCCACCACCTCCTCTGCTTATTGTAGTTTTGTGCATTAGGTCCCCCCATGGCATGAGTAAATTGCTACTTGCTGCCCCTAATCACTACTCACCCCCACCCATGATCCACCACTGCAGCCAGCACCACCAGTAACCAGTCAGTCATACCAGTTGTTGCTTGCAGCCTCTGTCTCCAGCAGTCCATACTCCTCTATCTTCTCCACACTTTTACAGCCTCCAGACAGACAGTTCCACAGGTTCAGCCTGACCCGACACTCTGACCGATCCCCACATTCAGTCACTCACAGGCATCCATGGTCTGCACCATTCCATCCAATAAGGACTCTCGATTCAATCAACTCCCACATGAAGCAGGCAACTTGAGGCAAGCAAAGCAGCAGTGGTGGCCAGACACGGCATGGCAGCAGCATTAAAAAATGCAGAACAGGAGGGAAGTAAAGCACCAACCACTAAATATGACAGCACACCGATTTCAATGCCAGCAATCATTCTCCTACCCGCTCATTCTGAATCGTCACTATTGGTGATGGCGCGCCCCTACACTTCTTCCGGGCACAGTGACTGTGGTCCATCCTTTTCTCCTTCCCTGCTGCAACTCACTCCTGTTTCTCCCAATTCTGTCCAGGCCAGCTTGTGCAGTGATGGTCCCCCCCTTCCCCTTCCACTCTGTCTAACCCGTCTGCTCTGTTGTTTTGGCATTGGCCACTGGGGAAGCCCTAACAAGTTGAGCTGCGAGCGATGGATAATGTGATGCACATTGGAGAGAGACAGGAGACTGCTGAACTGGCTGACAGCAAGCTGTCAGAAGCGTAAGTGAGCGGTGAGCTGCGGAGTGGGGGGGGAGGGGCTGGAACGAGTTGACCATCATAAAAGGAAGGATCAAAGGATCGGGTGGGGACCGAGAGCAGGGGGTGAGTGGTCAAAATCTGATCAATCCGTGGCTAAAATTATTGAGGGTGCTCATTTAAACTTTGTGGGTGCTCAATCACCCATGCTGTCTGCGCCTGTGCCTGAATGGCTTCTGTCTGTGGGACAGAGACACCCATCTATGGCTCCTCCTCCATTATCTCCTCACCCTGTCAACTCTCTGCTAATGATGGTTGACATCAATGATGAACTGGAGTACAATCCAGTATATATGGAAGAGGAGGAAGATGCTATGGATGAAAAAGAGGAAGTGATTGATATAGTTGGCTCAAGCTCAACTCTTTCTTCCTGCTCAGAAGAGAGTGAGAAAAACACTCCTAGGTCTCCACCTGAGGCTGCCTTTTTTTCAGGCTTTCCTAAAACTGGTCCAGGCTAAACCTGGGGTTTCAAGCAAAAGAGGAGGATTCCTCCAAGAAGAACCTGTATCCTGTGTCCACCTTCCCTATTGTGATCATCCTTCCTGAGCATTCAGCATTGGAGGATGCTACTTTGGCTGCTAGGCATAGACTAGCTCAATTGCCAGCAGTCCCATGAAAGGCTGACAAACAATATACCCCTTACAACAAAGCCTTATTATTCATCTCGGCCTGAAACAGACTCGGTGGTGATCATGGCTGCTCATGATAGATCAAAAGCAGCCAAACACATGAGTTCTCTGCCTGCTGGTGAGGAGTCTAAGAAGCCGGATGTACTGGGGAAGAGGACTTTTGCTTCTGCTTCCCATGGCCTAAGGATAGAAAAGTATCAGGCATACATGATAAAATATCAGAATTGCCTATGGAAGACCATACTGGATGGTCCAGACAAAATATTGGCTCAGCAGACTATTGCTAATGGGCAGAAGGCTTAAAAGTAACTGCTCCAGTCTGCTTATAATGTCTTTGATGCAGCAGTCAGGGCTACTGCCTCTGGGATCTGCCTCCGCCGCCACTGTTGGCTGTGGGTGACTGACTTTGCCTCTGATGTCCAACAGTCAGTACTGAATGCATCCTCTTCCTCCGGCCTCACTGCCTCAGTAGGTTTTGGTGGGAGGCTGAATATTCCTGTTTCTAAAAATGTGAAGGGAGATCACTACCAATGCTTGAGAACTGGAGGTACTTAATCAAGGACACACCCTAGACTTCTTACTCTTCCTCCAGTGCCACCCCCGCCCCCCATTGCCAGACAAATATCTTCCGGGCCATATTACCCTCTTGTTGGAGGTGGTTCAAACCTTTCTCCGTATGAGAGTTGTGGAACTTGTACCAGTTTCAGAACAGGACCTGAGCTATTATTCCCAGTACTTTCTTGTCCCAAAATGGACTGGGATCTAATGCCCATATTAGACCTTTGAGGACCAAATCTATTCATCTAATACAGAAAATTTTGAATGTTCTCCCTGCAGTCCATCCTCCCCCTTTTACTAAGAGGGGACTGGAGGGTTGCTCTGGACATGAGATGCATGCTTTCTTGTCAAAATCAGCAAGGCACGCAGAAAGTACCTTTGTTTCATGCTCCAGGACTTGCACTATCAGTTTTGGTTCTTGCCCTTTGGTTTGTGCTCTGCACCACACGTATTTACCAAAGTTTTTGCTGCAGGTGCAGCTGCTCTCTGCAGAGAGCAACTCTGTCTTCCCTTATATAGATGATTGGCTGCTGAAAGCACTCTCTCAGGCAACAATAGTACAGTCTACTCCATTTATATCGCCCGCTGTTAAAATGGGCAATCATCTATTTCGGCCAAAAGTGCAAAACCATTTGCCAAGTCTCACAGAGTCCAGTGTTACAGCAATTGGTTATATCGATCGTTATCCGCGTTCTATAGCGGGCTGATTCTGCTTGTTGTTGAAACTTTTCACATCCTAGTAGCGCTTTGCTAATTGTTAATTGCTCAGCTCACGCAAAGCGGTTTACTGTTTCCATTACAAAAGAGGTGCCATAGCACCTTCAGTGCAATCAGTTTGTGTCTCGACTGCTGAAATAATGGCTGGAAAACAAAAGACGATATCCCTAAGCCAAAAAATTGAGTTCTTTAAAAAGATCGACGAGCTGCTCAAAATGAGCCAGCGCGACTTGGCTCAACACCTTATTCTACCCAAATCTACTGTTGCTGATCTATCGAGGCAAAGAGATCAGCTGTTTACAGAATGGAATGCGAATCAGAACCCTGATCGCAAAAGGAAGGGGGATGGCAAGGATGTGGAGGTGGAAGAAAATAAAGAAGATTAATATATTGAAGTACAAGTGTATTATACTGTCTTTACTAAGTGCTTTCGATTACATTACTGTAGTGCTTTTGATATCGACAGTAGCATCATTTATTGGGTTCAAACCGCTAATATGTGGTAGCATTTGGATACATCGTCCGTCTCCTATAACGGGCAAAAAGGCTTGACACAAACATGCCCGTTATAAACGGTGGGCACTGTATACAGACTGTTTTGGACCAGGCAGTTGTTCAACCAGTTGTGTACCCTGGTCTTTGAACTAAAATCAGTCCTTACTCCCTGCCAGTGGCTCCAATACATAGGGGCTGTCCTGGACACGGGATTGGGTCAGGTCAGGCATTTCTGCCCTCAGATCATGCTATGGTGGCACTGCTGGCTCGGACACTGCTGGTGTCCTTCAGTGACTATGTTTCAGCCAGATGCCTTTTATGGTTAACATAGAACAAGTTTTTTGCTGCGCTCAGAATTGTTGGTGGTGCATGAGCATGTAGCCAACTTTAAACATACAAAAGGAAAAAAGGCTCAGCACACAATGCTTTACTGTGAACGGCAAGTGCAAATTTTATTTCGGCAAGGTGCCAGAGGAGACCAAGCCCTGCGCTTCAACCCTCAAGTGGGTCTTCCTTAGGGGCGGATCTTTTATGGTTAATCAGCTGAATGGCAGTTGCCACACTGACAGTCCCACTGGTGCATCTCCGCATGAGGATCCCTCAGTGGTTCCTCAGAGCACAAAGGGCATAGCATTCAGACGATTTGGCATGTCTAATGCAAGTGACTACTGCTGTATGTTGCTCCCTGCTCTGGTGGTTGGAGTGATCCAACCTAGAGATTGGGTCCCCATTCCTCTGACTATCCCCACTCTTGATGATGACCACAGACACCTTGGGTTCAAGGTGTGTTGTATATCTGGGCCCTTTCAGAACATAGGGACAGTGGACCTCTCTGGATATGGTTCTGCACAACAACACTCTGTAGATGAAGGCTGTTTTGCATGGCCTACAGCCCTTCACCACCCTCCTTCTGGGTAACCAGCTGCTGATCTAGACAGACAATATTTTGGCAATGTACTAAATCAGCCGACAGGGTTGAGTACATTTATATCCTCTCTTCAGAGAGGTGATGAGAGTTTGGCACTCTGTGGTGAAATGCAAATTTTTATCAGTTGTGTTCCTGCCTGGTACCCTGAATATGCTAGTGGATCACATCAGTTGGTCCCATGCAGTCTGCAATACATGGGTACTCTCGGACTCTGTCATTGATGATTTCTTCAAAAAAATGGGGTTGACCAGAAATAGACCTGTTTACAGCTCCATAAAATGCAAAACTGCCTCATTTCTGCTCATTCACTCCAAGGCATGGAGTTTTCTGTGTGACACATTGTCCCTTTCTTGGAAATGGCAGTTTCTGTATGCTTTCCCCCTTTTCCCTCAAATACAGAGAGTCCTGGTCAAGCTCAGAGCTTAGCTGGCCTCCTTGATTCTGGTGCCCCTTACTGGCCCAGACAAATCTGGCTCTCTCCTCCAGCAGTTGGCAATGGAACCCCCCATATCCCACCCCCACTATGGGCAGGACTTGTGACACAGAAGCAGGGTGCTCTGGTGCCCCCTGATCTGCAGTGATTGTGCCCCCACACCTGGCTTCTATGGACATAGAGCTCTCCTGCTTTGGGGTCTCCCTGGAGGTTGCTGATGTTCTACTAGTGGCTAGAAAATCATCTACTTGGTACACTTACTCACAAAAATGGAAATGTTTTATAGTTTGGTGTATTGTGCATGTCCTGGACCCCTTTACGCACTCAGTACCTAAAGTGCTGAACTACCTCTTGTCCCTTAGGACTGAGGACTGGGATGCCCCTCTGTTAAGGTCCACCTGGCCACAGTGTCAGCTTTTCATGCCCTCACAGAAAGCAAGACTGTGGCTCAGATGGCAGCTTATTATAGGTTCCTAAGAGGTGTTCTACTCTTACACCCCCCCCCGGTCCATTATCCGGTTCCATTGTGGGACTTTAAATTGGTCCTAGAGACCCTAACTGTACTTCCCTTCAAGCCTGTCGCCACTTGTGAGTTCTGCTTCCTTTCATGGAAGACACCATTCCTACTGATTATGGCATCTGCTTGATGCATTTTGGAGTTGCAGACTCTGGTTATAGACCCTCCTTTCATTATTTTCCACAAGGACAGAGTTGCATTACACAATAATCCTCATTTCTTCCTGAAGGTAGTGTGTAAGAGAACACTAAATCAGGCCACTGACCTTCCCATTTAGTTTCTGACTCCCACAGATAGTGGGGAACACTGATTACATATGTTAAACGTCAGTAGGATGCTACGCTGGTGCTTGGATTGCATCAAGAATTGTAGAAAATCCTCAACTGTTTGTGGCTTTTCATTTTAGTTTATTTATTTATTGATTCGGATTCAACCTTTGAGCCACAGCACTCTTACAAAGGTTCCATGTCAGGTAGCATAATACAAAAAACAACTAGTACATACAACAAGAAACATCTTTAAACAAGCAATACAGGTTGATGTCTTAACCACCAAAAAAAAAAAAACACATGCTGAGTACAGTGCTAGACATTAAAAGGAGAGGAGATTAGCCAAAATTTACTTAGCCTGTATATAAGAACATGAGAGATTGCTCAACAAAATAGTTCTAGTTGCATTTAGTTTAAGGGCCTGGGGGTGAAGCAGCCTCAAAGTGAGGCCTTATCCTTGGTTAAGAAAGGGTGTGGAGAAAAATGACAGGGTCCTAGAGGTGAATGGAGCTAGAGGGAGGGAAGCAAATGGGGCAGGGGAAGAGGGGAAGGAGAGGGGACAGGGAAAGTATATGAGGGGTGTGAAAAAATAGCAGATTAGTGGCTGAAGGAAGGGTTGGGCTGTAAGTGGTGAGGGTAGTGAACAGGGGGGTGGATTGAGTATGAGCGAGCTACGAAAAGTTAGTAAAGCAGAGGGACACACCAAAGGTAGGATTTAGAGGCAATAAAAGAAAAGGGGGAGGGATGCCTAAAGGACCATCAAGTGCCCACCCTGCAGTTTTGACCACATGATGGTGGGCTCCCCAATTTCTAAACAAGACCTATCCAAATGTCTGACCATTTGTATTACATTTTGTTACCAGAAGCCTGGTAAGCAGCTTTCTGGTCCTGTTCATGCTAATTCCACCCGTTGGGTGGCTCACCTCAGTGGCTTGTTTCCACAATGTGTCTGCTGCTGACCTATGTGCTGCTGCTGCCACTTAGAGTACTGTACTTGCATTACTAAACATGACAGTCTGGCCATCGTCTCTTGTAGACATGTCAACTTTGGCCTCACTGTTCTACAAGTCCTCCTTACTGAGGATCATTAAGTCCTGCCATCCTTCCTCTGTGCTTGGTACTGCTTGGGAGTCATTCCATGATGTGTTTCAATAGAGGGAGATGTCCTTGAAGAAGGTAGAATAGTTACTTACATAACAGTAGATCTTCGAGAAAATCTCCTCAACTGAGCCACAGCTCTCCCTTCCACCCCCTCCCTTTTTTTAGGTATCACGACTATCGTGCCTGCTCTCACAAGCTGATTCTAACATACTAACATACTAAAATGCCAGCAGAATAGGCCTAACTGTCTTTCTACTGTACTGCTTGGTCAGTCCTCTCAACCTGGGTGCTGACCTTTGCTGTCCCCTCGCCTTCTCTGGCTTCTCCCTTCCCAGTTCCGGATATTCTTGCTGCATTGGATTTTGCTTCCAGAACCCTTCCCTGTACCTGTCCCACCCTCTTGAACCCCTCCACTGTTTCTGCCTCCACCAACCCCTAGGCAGTGCATTCCATGGCTCCACCCACCCTCTCAGTGAAGTAGCACCTCCTCCTTTCTCCCTGAATCTTCCCCTCCAGCTTCCAGCCATGCCCTCTAGTGGCCCCTTCCTCCTTCCTTCGAAGCACCCCGACTGTTCCTCCCCTATTTACCCTCTTCATGTACCTAAAGACCTCTATCATGTCCCCGCGTCCCTTCTCTCTTCCAATGTGTACATATTTAGCTCTTCGAGCCTCTCCTCATAGGTCCTGTCCCCCAAGCCCCAAATCATTTTGGTTGCCCTCCTCTGGACCCTCTCCAGGAGGTTAATGTCCTGCTTTAAGTGTGGCCTCCAAAACTGCACGCAGTACTCAAGGTGCGGCCTCACCAAGCAGTTGTACAGAGGGAGTATCACTTCCCTGCTTCTGGAGGTGATCCCCCTAGCGATGCATCCCAGCATCCTGTTGGCCTTGGCTGCTGCCCTCCTACAAGTCTCAAAGTTGTTCATCTTGACATCCACCACCACCCCCAGGTCCCTCTCAGCCATCGAGACTTGTAGCATTTCCCCTCCCGGGTGTACACTTGACCTGGGTTTCTGGCCCCCAGGTGGAGTACCTTGCATTTCCCTGCATTGAACCTCAGCTTCCACTTTCTAGACCATCTTTCCAGAGCTCCAGGTCCCCTGTAGGCCACCCTCCCTCCTCCCCATCCACCACTGCCCCCAGTTTCGAGTCATCTGCAAAGAGACTCATCTCACTCCTGATTCCTGTCCTATGTCCGATACGTAGGCGTTGGAACAGAAGGGGCCCAGGACTGATCCCTGTGGGACCCACTCACTGACCCTCCTGGGGATGAGACTATCCCCAACTACGACCCTCTGGGTCCGGTCCTGGAGCCAATTGCCTATCCATCTGATCATCTGGTTCCCCACCCCCATTTCTCCCAGCTTATCCAACAGGCCCACATGAGGAAGAGAGTCAAATGGTTTGCTGAAGTCTAGAAAGAGGACATCCACTGGTCTACCCAGGTCCAAGGCACTTGTCACCCAGTCATAGAACTCCACCAGGTTTGTCTGACACGATTTCCCCGGGATGAATCCATGCTGTCTATCGTCCAGGCACCCTGACTTATCCAGGTCCCTCCCTAGCCTCTCCTTGACAGTGCCCTCCATCACCTTGCCCACCACCGAGGTCAGGCTGACAGACCTGTAGTTCCCTGCCACCTCCCTTGATCCCTCCTTGTGGATAGGCACTATATGCGCCACCTTACAGTCTTGGGGCACCCACCCTGTCCTCAGAGAGATGGTGAAAAGCCCTGCCAGGGGTTTTGCCATGACATCTGCAAGTTCCTTCAGCACTCTGGGATGTAATTTATCCGGCCCCGGTGCTTTCTCCATCTTAAGGGAGCTGAGGGCTTCCCTCACTCTCTCTGCTGTGATTTCCACTTCTGGTACCCCTTCTCCCTGCTTAGCCTTCCCCCCACCTGCCAGTGATGCCTCCCCCTCTCCCCAGACCTGCCAATCGGTAAGGGTCCCCCTCCTCAGTATCTCTGTCTCCTCCCATGTATGATGCAGCACCCCATTTCCTTGGTGAAACTGAGGTGAAGTACTCATTTAGTACCTCAGTCTGCTCCCCGGTCTTGTGCCCATCTCTCCCTGATTTAATCCTGCTAATCTGCCCTTCACCCTTCGCTTTTCCCCAATGTATCTAAAGAACCCTTGTTCCCTCTCCTAATTTCCCTGGCCAGGTTCTGCTCCTTCCTTGCCTTAGCCGCCCTCACCACTCTGGTGGCCCTTCTAGCCATCAGCTTGCTCCCTCATCCTTTCACTCTTTGAGCACTTGAATTGCTTATAGGCTGCTTTCTTTCCCGCACCACCTCCTGGACCTCCCTGGTCCACCAACAGGGTTTTTGGGCCCCACCGTGATTGCCTTACTCTTGCACAGGTGCTGGTAGCATCCTGCACCCTCTCCTGATGATTTCCACCTACTATCAGCGCCCATGTCTGACCAATCCCATCCAAATGCTCCTTAAGGATCCTTCCCATTTCTTAAAATCCGCCCTAAGTCGTCCTTACGTCTTTGTGCAGCCTTCTACCTCCTAGGTCCAGGCAGAACCAGACCGTGGCATGGTCACTCTCGCCAATGGGTCCCTTACCCGGCCCCCAATCTGGTCACTGTCTGCCAGGACCACATCCGCACGTGCCTCCCTGGTCGGTTCCCTCACCTGCTGAGTTAAGAACGCTGCCAAAGACATCCAACAACCCTGTTCCTGGTCACAGAGGATGTCATAGTCTCCCAGTCTGTTCCTGGCATGTTAAGTCCCTCAACACCACCACCGTTCCTCTGCCCAGTCTGCAGTGTCTCCTAACATCTGCCACCAGACTGTCCTCCAGCTCCTCCGCCAGGGCAGGGGGTCTATACACCACTCCTATTTTTACCCTCTTGCCCCCCTGTTATCAAGGTGACCCAAATCGCCTCCACGGTTCCCTCCGCCTCCTCTACTCCCCCTATGCCAATGCAGTTTTTGACTATCATTGCTACCCTCCTCCCTTCCCTCCCCCTGTCCTTCCTGAACATAGTGTATCCCTTCAGGTTCAGGTCCAGTCATGTCTTGCAGTGGCCCAAGTCTCAGTGACCGCTGCCACATCCACTGCTCCTCAGTTAGCATCGCCTGGAGCTCAGGCATTTTATTGCCCAAGCTCCTGGCATTTAGCAGGACTACCTTCCACCCTTTCCCTATAGTTCCATTTCCCTGCTCGTGTTCCCATGGGGATTCTGTTTTCCCTGGTCTGCACTTTGCCAGTTGGCCTTTTCCTGCATCCTGGTCCCCAGGGGTGGAGACAGAGTCCCTCCTATCGGCACTCCCTTGACAGCCTTTTCTCCCATCCCACCCCTTCACAAGTTTAAACCCCACTTTTCACCAATGAACCCCTATTTTCAACTTAAGGATTCCTCCTCCAAATTGAGATGTAGTCTATCTCTAGCATACAGCTCCTTATCCTCCCAGGTCTCCCCCAATCCCCATCAACTCCATACCCACTGGCCTCACACCACCCCCTGAGCCACTGGTTTATCTCCCTAATTTTCCTTTTGTGTTCCCCACTAGCCCTTGGCACTGGCAGATTTCTGAGAAGGAAACTGTGCATCCTATGTCATGACAGACCCTGAGCTCCCCTGAATCTTGCCTGTATCTCTAGCTCGCTATTTCCCTCAATGTCATTTGTACCCAGGTGGACCAGTATGTCTGGGGAACCCCCACAATCCTTTGCTAGCTGATATACCTCATGCTTAGCCCTGTGCACCGTTAGTCCAGGGAAGCATCTTGTTCTAACTGGCCAGGCTTCTCCCTCCCTATCCCATTTGATACCCCTGATCATAGAATCCCCCAGCAGGAGCACTCTGACCACTCCTTTTCCTCCATTCCCCCTTCCATGTCCCTCATCCTTTCTACAGGCCCTCCACCCAGCTGGCTCCTTGTTCCTCCCTCATCTGGGTGCCACATGTCACCCCTCCTTATTTACCATGGCCACCCTCCTCCAATCCTATGCCTCCTCCTCCTGAGTATCCTTCTGTTCCTTGCTAATCCCTCACTGCTCGCAACTGGTCCTTCTCCCCATCTGCTAAACTAGCCTGGCTCATCCTCCCTTCCTTCCTGTCTCCATTTAGTTCCTCCTTTCTAGTCGTGCTCCCCTGGCCTAAACCCTCAGCTCCCTTTACTGAATCCTCCTTGTACTTCTGGTCCTTCTCCTTTACCTTCCTCCCAACTGGTCCTTCTCCTTGTGCTTTCCTCCTCTTCCCCTGCCCCTCCTGCCTGATTCACTGCTCTCCCATTCTCCTGCATTCCAGGTCCCCCTGTTCTTCCTGCTATCTGGCCCCTGCCTCCTGCCTCCCACCTTTCCATCTCTAACTACCCCTGTCATGGCTACATCACCCCCTCATCCTTGAGCAGAAGAGAATTGAAGCGTTACTGAGTGTAAGTCTGATCCACCTCCCGCCTTGTTTCCTTCTGTCCAGCCCTGGCCATCTGCCTACTTCCCTGAGAATGTTGTCCCTCTGTCCCCCTTGTGAGGGCCCCAGTTACCTGCCTGGTTCCTTGGTAGTGTCCTTTTGCACCCTCTGCCAGGTTCCCTATGTGACCCCCGAGTATTCTCCTGCACTCCTTTCCCTATGCCCCCACCCCCGTGCTTGGTGCAACCCTGTGGGAGATTCCCACCCCTTCCCCAACCATACCACCCCTTCCCCAGCTTTCTCCTAATCCCGCAACTCTCCTCCCTAAGCTGTGCTAGCTGGTAGCACACTGGGCAACCACCAAACTTCCAAGCCCAGTCCAGTATCATGGCTGCTCCACACCCTGTGCACCCCACCACCCTCCCAAAGATGCTGGCCCTAATGATGTGTGGTTCCATCCCCTTCCAAATAGGTTTCCTTGGGTGAGCCACCAGGTTCCCCCCTAGTCCAAGATACCCCTACTGCCTAATCAGGTCACCCACTAATCTTACAGACAGTCCCACTGTACACCAGTAACCCTGTTACTAGGTGCAGTACAACACATTAAACTTATAAGGGAAATGAACAACTCCGAAAGCTCCTCTCCCAGCCTTTAAATCCTACCCCCAGTGGCTAGAACTACATGAGCTGCACCTGCAGCCTTTTCCTCCAATTGCAGGGCAGGTGTTCCCCTATAAATTTGCAGACTTCTGGGGAGGGTGGGGGGCGGGTCTTGGCAGACACCTGACTCGAGAGAGAGTGTATCAGCCCTGTGTCTCTCCTCTAAGCCCAACAGCCAAATAACCATCTCCAAGCAAATCCCACCAAATAGGTTTTAAATCAGAAGAAATAGGCCTCTACCAGCGCAGCCTGTTACACAGTGAAACCTCCACAAAATGAGCCCCCCTTACAGCCACCAAATCAGTTTACAAACATCCAGCAGCACCCCAAACAATACTCTGCTAGCCCCTTAGAAGTAAGAAAGAAAAGAACCAACCTACCAAGTAAAATCCACAAGAATCCTGTGAAAACAACAGCAGCAGCTACTGTCCTGGAACACAACTGATCCTGTCCCCTTCCAGTTCTTTCTCCTTTGATGCCTCCTCTAGCTTCTGCACTTAGGTTTCCTTCTCCCCTCCAATGTGCCTGCTTTGGTACCTGCTGGTCCGATGATCCTTTGCAGTGGCCTCTGATGGGGAACTAAGGCATGCTGGGGATGCTCATGGGCACCAGTGAGGTGTGTTGACATGTGCAGCTCCAGCCAGCAAAAATGTCTGGGTGGTCCTGATGCGGGCAGTTTACAGTTCCATGATGTGGCTGAATGGAGAAGATTCTTTTGAAAATCTACTCTTACGGTAAGTAACTTTTCTTTTTACATTGGAGATTATAAACCAGTGTCAATTTTCTTCCACACCCATTTCAGAAAAAAAAAATCATCCACCCCGCAAAGATCTTTAGGTATTGTTTTAATTATTTTTCTATACCAATGGCTCCTCCATCTCAATATAGCTTGATAGACCCTGTTATTTTCTCCAGTTATTTCCTTAAGGAAAAAAAGTCCCTTGGGAGGGTATATACTACTTACCACATCCAGTTACAGTCAGCAGCAGCATCCTTCTGCAGTCTCATAATTTGTGTCATAGCTTCTCTGTCTGATAGCTGTCATTCACCATGCCCCATCTTTCCTTCCTGTTAAGAGGTATTCTTTATATAGTATTCCCTCATGTTCCCCAGTCCCAAGTCTCTCCACCTGAACAATCATTACTGCTGCAGCTGTTCTTGCCCTGCAGTTGGGAAGGTGGGCCATCCACTATCTCCACAACAAGCACCAGTGCTGTAGCTTATAGCCAGTATGGAGTAAATGAATGTCAGGAGGTCAGTTCCCTCCATCTGTAGGAGTCTGGTGCATTACATCATTAATGTACTTAGAACCCAGACCATCTCAGATTGCAGTTCTAGAGCCCACCTGCAAATCCTGCTCTCTGGGCCACAAGGTAAACTTTTCTGCAGTCCTCAAAAATAGAAATGAGATACTTCAGTACTTTAGACCAGGGGCTGATCAACTCTGTGACATGCCTGGAGACCCCCGACCATGGACAACCATTACCAAAATTCCCCTATTCCCAAGCCAAGTTTTAGCAGTGTTTCACTTTCCTCAGCTTGAAGAAAGAATAAGAACATCATAAATAGACACTATTTAGGTATATTAAAACACTATTTAATAGAAATATGTAGGTATATAAAAATATTATTTATTAGAAATACTGTGCTTGCTTTTTTGTGTCTTACCTTCCAATGACCCCCCCGAATAAAGATTAGTCGACCCACAGGGGACAAAGATCACTTGAGAAACCTTATTTTAATCAAACAATTTTGTACAAATACTTCCAATAATGAATTTTCTAGTAAATTGTCCATCTCTAATCTGCCATCAGCTCCTCCCCATTTGCCCCAGTTTATTACATCTACAATAAGTCTGTGTGTAGCTTGCTCCATAGCACACCACAGACTCTCCAACATTTCCCAGGATATGTTTTATTATGCTTTCTTAATATAACTGGTGTTTTAAAAAAATCTACTAGTAACTTTCCAAATGTCTCTAGATTGTCAAGGTTGTGATAGAATGAACATTAGTCCAAAGTTATTTCCTCTGTTCTTCGGAAGTCATTTATTAAATTCCCTTTGCCACTTCAGCTGGCTACCTATCCTTTCAGGACTGGATAATTCTTGTAGAGCATAATGGAGCCTAGAAAACAGATATGCCATGGACCTGTTGTGCATCATTCCTGTGATTACGTTTTGAAAAGAATTATGAATTTCCTTTTTGTCCGTTTTCATGTCTTGGCCTACAGTCTTACCACATTCAAGCATGATCCTGTCATATGTATGAAGCTAAGCAGTGCACGGTTTTGTTAATAGTCAGACAGGAGAACCCAAATGAACTCTAGGTGCTGCAGGAAGTGATGTAGGTCACTCACAGGGGACATTCTACCCTTGGTCATACGTAGCAATACTGATGCCCTAGCATTGTCTTAGGTGAATACTGTGTTGCCATGAGGTGCTGTCTTTCAGATGCAGTGTTAAACTGTGGTCCTATCTGCCTGTCCTGGTGGCTGTTTGGATGGATGTGGTTCTATCTGCCTGCCCTGGTGGCTGTCCAGGTGGATGTTAAAAATCCCATGGCACTTCACAAAGAGTAGGAGAATTTTCTTGGTGTCTTGACCAAATTTCCCCTATTCACTAACCCACCTAAATTTTAACCAGTGCAGTATACAGTGAATCAGTTTGCAGCAGTTCTCACCTGCAGGATGAGAGTAAAAACAAGAAATACTCTCTAGCTCTTCCTTCCCGGTCAACAAAACACAAACTAAATACCTAAATAAAATGCTGTGACAAATAGTCTCCTTCGTACCTGTAAACATTACTACCTGTCTTTTTTAGTTATACTGTAAGTCCACATTTTTAGTAGACCTTCCCTGTGTTCTGTGTTCCCTAAATTCACTAGCTAGAGAAATTACGCAAGTACTCTCCTTTCCCAGGTCTGGAAAAATTCAGTTATTTTGATGGAGCTGTAATTTGGAGCTTTAATTCCCAGAATATAAAAGTAACCCCTTTTTTCTATTTTCTCTACAAAATATTAGTGCACATAACATGATTTAGTAAAATTCAGATGCAGTATTTCCATCTGCTCACTTGGCTTTCTCACTGATCGCTTGCTACATTACAAGATGTGTAGCTGAAAGAAATAGAGCCTTTTTTTTGTCACAAATCTGGAATGATAATTATTTACCTCCTTCTTTTGCTGCTTTCAGAAGCTTGTGTTTAGCTCTTGATCCTTTTCTTACCCAGAAAAATATATTGAGATTGCCATTTCCCAACTTCTAATCACCTAGTAAGGAAGATGTAATTTGCTATGTTTACATGCAGTGCAAATCTGTTACTGTGTAATGAAGTCTGTTCTTTCAGATTGTGATCTTTTTGTGGTTATATGCTATTGCATAGATCAGAACAGGCATGAATCGTTATAATGTAATTGATTTCCTGCATGTTAATACACAGCATCAACAGAGTTTGAATCTGATTGCATTCCTTTTGCTACTGTTTCAGGTTTACATTTTTTTGAAGTCTTTTTGTAACTGGGTTAGGCCCACTAGGCACAAGTGCCTGTTTTCACGGGTGACCCGGGAGCACTAGGGAGGTTAAGTGACTTGCTTAGAGTCACACAGTATGCAACTGAGGTTGTTGAAATCAAACCCAGGTCTTCTGGATGCACCAAACTCATTCACAGTTCGTTACTCTAACCTCTAGGCTATACTGCAAGCGCAAACACAAAGTAACCAATCCATATGTACCGATGTACTCTAACAGGAGAACCATTTAAACACACCTGAAATGCAGTCGGTGGGTAACTGACAACTCAGTAACCAAATTATATGGTGCATGCATGAGACAACTAAAAGATATCAGTAATAAGGTAATATATTCCAAGGATTGTACTCTGCAGTCCTCACCACTAATAACAGGCACATCCGTGCAGGCACATTCTGCCTGTTATATGGGTTGGGCGTTGTAACCAAAGAGAATGTTTTACATTCCCAGACTATGGATACAGTCCTCATGGTTTCTCTTTAGGTAGCTGCAGGATCAGGAGGACTGATGCAATAGGAAATACATGTTTACATACGTTTATTTCGTATTACAGTATGGTATACTGTTATAGTAGTGTACATGTTTAAAGATCTGCTGCAACAAAAGTAGAGGAAGGTGGGAGCTTTGTAAGTGGTGGGGACTGTAATTCACAATGTTAATTTCACCTAAACAGATAAATTAGCTCATCTCTCTGCTGCAAATACATCTGGCTATCTTTCATGATGCAGTACCTTTTCAGGATGTCAGTTCAGGCACAAGGACAAGCAGGAGGTGAAGAGGTATGTTGGCAACCCTGTACCTGTAGCGCAATTGTAAATGCTTCATAGATTCAAAAGATATAAGAAGCAAAGCTCCCTTTAGCTAAGACGGCATCTCCGATTCTCCCCTGCTGACAACTGATCAGGAAACCCAGTATCCATGGCTATAGCATTCTATGCCATTTCTATTTTAGGTAGATTAGCCAGTAGTTGGTGTCAGTTCACACTTTGGCAAGCTCCGCAAACTGCATGCCGAAGTGTGAACTGACACTAACCAGCAGCTGATCTGCCCAAAATAGAAGGCAGGTATGGAACACTAAAACTAGCGTTTTTAACATTAGAGCCTATGTTACTGGCAAACGGTAAATGAAATTTGTCCAGATAAACCGACTGCCCATCTAAACCGAGGATGGCATAAGTGGCATGGACCATATTAGAAATCCCAATGAGCAAGTCCACTGATTAGCAATGATTAAAGTATTGAAATTGCATTTTCAAGACTTAGGTTAGAAAGGGTAGTGGAACAAGGCAAATGTTACTAAATACAATATATGTAGTTACAGTGAAGCAAATGGTACAAATCGACAATATAAATAAATACTTTATTTTTATTTTTATTTATTAAGGTCCTGGATTATACCAGTGAGTAGATTTTATTTTATTTAGTTTTTGTTGACCAGGTAAGTGCACTAGACAAATCCTGCCTATTTTCCGGCATGACCCGGGGCAGGGGAAGGGGGATACAGGTGAATGCCAACTGACCTTGAACCAGATTAAGCTGTTGGTGGTATTCCCCTACTCTTTTCGATAAGTGCCATGGGATCTTTAACATCCACCTGAACCACCACCAATCCAGGCAGATGGGACCTCGGTTTAACGTCTCATCCGAAAGACGGCACTTCAGAAGTGCAGCACCCCTCACATGCTGCACTACAGTGTCAGTATTGGGATATTAACCCAAGTGCCAGATGCGGGAACTGAACCCACAGCCCTCTGATCTCCCAGCCTCAGAGGTGAGTGTGCTACCTACTGAGCCACTGACACTGCTACAATGTTCATTTATAGGTTCCACATCAGTTACATAGACAATACAGTACAGATGACAGGGTTACATATGGTGTGGGTAAGTTACAGGGTACAACAGCATTAAACAGCTTAGGCAGTATAGCAGCTAGCCGGCATCAGAGATTAACACCCTACTTGGAAGCTCTCAGAGGTGAGAAGGAGGGGTTGCAAACATGGGTGGAAGGAGTAAGGTAGTTGGGAGCATCTGAGGGGGTAGGGAAGTGGGAGCGATATCATGATTGGGGGGGTAGGTGTAACCTAAAGTGCTGGGATTAGGATCCCTCAATCCAGTGATTTGTCAGGGGACTCTAAAATGGAACCTGTCTACAGGGGCTTTGTGGGAGCAAAATTCTGTTGGAATTGTTGTTTTGGGCTTTTGGCACCAAAATGAACCTGGAGGGGGGAGCCCTTGTTGTGACTGACTGACAGAGGAGTCAGCCAACTGAACCTATTGAATCCCGGGGAAAGTCCCAGACTGCTTGCAGTTTCAGATCAGATCTGAGTTGGGAAGTGAAGGAGTAACAGCTCGAGATAGTCAAGCAGCAATCCTGGCTGGATTCGTGTGGGAGAACTGTGAAAGGGCCTGCCTGTCTGCCTGCTGTCCCTGAGAGGGAAAATAGAGTTGATTCGGACTGAATCCGAGTTGTGAGAGAAATTTAAGCCACTGGACTGTGACCAGGCTTTAACTTGAAGAAGACCGAAGATTTGCTGAATGCGATCGGCCTGACAGGATTTCTAGCCACCTCTGAGCTCCTGGTTTGTGCAGAGACTCTGTAATTGCGACCGGATAACAATCTGACTGGTAAAGTAGAATTTCTTACATGTAATTGTGCTGTGTGCTGTTAGTGGGTCGTGATTTGGTTCCCCACTGTGTACTGAACTGTGTTCTGCTTGCTGGAGGCTGCATCCAGCTCCAACGGACTGAATCTGTATTCGTCTCTGTTGGGCCTGGGCTTTGCCACACTGGCCCAGCCAGACTACCCGCTGCACAGAGAAAGCCATCGATGAGGGACCTGCATGGGGATCAGGCCCTGCTCATGCTTTGAACAGGAATGATGCTTCGGTGATTCGTGTGGGCCTTGCTTCTCCTGGCACTCCAGTTCAACAACCTGCTGTCTCGATTTTGTCCTGCCTGTGTCCCGTATTGGGTATCATGAGTAAACATCAGGGTAGCTCCCTGCAACAACAGCTAAATCTAAAGTCTTGTCATCTGATTGCTTTGTTTGAGCCCTCTGACTCCGGATTACAAATAGTGTGTGTTGTGCATGTTGCTTTCTTCCATCACAGGGCCCCAACCAGCTGTGATGCCGACCTACCTTGTGCAGCGTACCTGGCTAGCCCACCGTCTTCCTACCTGGGTACCCAGAGTGTGTGACTGTGTAAGGACTCTGAAGTGCATGCATAACTGTCTGATTGATATAGCCTTTAAACAAATCAACCTGATTACACCCCTCCCTTGTTCATGTCTCCTGAATAAATCAGATCTAACTCTTTTTGCATTTAACCTGACTGTAGTTCCAGTTTGTGCCAAGAGTCCTGTACTGTTGCTATTTGCTGTGCATAACCTTGTTTTACTGGGGGTCCCCAGGGTCGAGCTAGAGGAACCAGCCCTGGTGGTAAGTGCAAGCAGTGTGGGTAACTGCTTGGTGAATAAGGGTCATTGTGAAAGTGATTATTGTATATTGTTCAGGCCTCTAGAAGGGAAAGAGGAGGGGTTACAGTGTCCCGGAGGGCTGTGCCCAGGTTTGCTTGATGACTAACAACCCTGACCTCCAGGTGGAGGCACCCGTTTCAGTACCCAGGCCCCTGAACATGCTACTAGCCAAGCAGGCAGGGGTAGTAGCCTTGGGATAGCGCCACCTAGGGGTTACAACTGTCTTTCCTTACAGTTACATTCATTAGATGGAATGTTTACCATGAAATACAAGAATTCAAACTTCTGTACAATTATACTGGCAGAGTTTTCACACACATACACCCACACATCACATTCACACACAACAAAAGGTCTCATTCAAAGCCAGGGCTTCAGTTGAATCTGTGGCAGGGTAAGCTACAGAGCTTTGTTATGTAAGCAGTTATGGGTGAAAAAGGAATTTTTTGTGGTTAGCAAGGGAACACCAGAAATGAAAACCATGAGTATTACTTCCTCGGTATTACCCAGTGAAATAGACAGAAAAAAGCATTTTGGCCATCATGACCATCTCCTACACCGTGTGGAGCAACATTCCTAAAGACATGTTATGTACCTATTAAGTTCTGTCTTAAATTTATCGTGTGATCAACTAGGTGTTGTGGTAAAATGTTCCACAATCTTGGGGCCATAATTAAGTAATTATATCTTTGTTTGTATTTACGCCTGGAATTTTCAGTTGCTTACTGTGGGACTGCAAATTAGCTAGTCTGTCTTTAGTATTTATATTATATTGGCCAGTTACATCCGGATTATTCAATATTTTAAAAACAATAATAAGATGTCACACCTCTCTTCCTTCTATTCTCTAGGCTGTATAGGCTGAGTTCAGGCAATCTTTCTGTGTATTTTTCATTTAATTTAATTTTATTTCTCATACTTGTAAGCCAATGAGCATATAAGTGCTCATTTTTATCAGCAACAAGTTTAACAAACAACCACATATTAAAGATCACGGGACATGGATTAAATATACCTACAAATACATATTGTACGTGGTCAGTACATTCAGGCAGCATCAAAACATTTGCACATGTTTTTTTAAGCATAAATAATCAATAACTGATCCTTTAAAAAGTAGAGGGAAGGGGACCTGAAACAGGTAGCACATTTTGTCTCATTCTCGGAGGTGCTACCTGTCCAAGGCACGGGGGAGGCCAGGGCACTCCACATCCGAACCTTCAACTCCTGGTTAAAGGATTGGTGTGGGAGGGAAGGATTTGGCTTCATAGGGGAATGGGGACCAACCTGGGCAGATGTGAGCTTGTATCAGAAGGATGGCCTGTATCTGTTCAGAAAGGGGACCTCAGACCTTAAGAAGTTGGAATGCTTCAGCAGAGAGCATTTAAACTGGCCAAGGGGGAGAACCAGGAGAGACAGGTGGCTTAGGAACACCCCCCTGCGAGAACATGCAAAAGTACAAGTTGACAACAGGAACCACTGAAGCGAGCAGTGAGGAGCAGGCAGGGGAAGCATTTATAAGGGGGGATAAAGGGGGGCAAGAGCACATGAGCATGAATACCGGGGCAGGGGGAAGAGGCAAAATACAGAAAACTGGAACATAGGGGAGGGTAGGGAGTAAAACATGGAAGGTCATATTCACAAATGCCCGCAGTCTGGGAAATAAGGTTCCAGGCCTGGAAGTCTTGAGGATGGATGCAGACCTTGACATAGCAGCAATAACAGAGACATAGTATTCTGATAATCATAGCTGGGAAGTCAATGTATCAGGCTATACACTGTTTAGAAGTGACAGGGAAGGTAAAAAGGGAGGGGGGGTGGCTCTGTACGTCAGAAAAGGCATAAAGGCTACATAAGTACAGGGAAGGCAGGAGGAGGCCGAGGCAATATGGGTCACCCTTGAACCAGGAAATGGCACAGCAATACGTACAGGAGAGATTTACAGACTTCCGGTGCAGTGGGAGGAAGTGGACATGGTACTAGTGGAGGAAATTCAAGACGTGGCAGCCAAAGGTGAAATCCTATTGATGGGAGATTATAATATGCCAGATGTGGATTGGAACACCCAGGCAGCTGCTTCAGCCAGAAGCAAGGCGATCCTGGAATCCCTGCAGGGGGTTGGACTCAGACAGCTGGTGCATGAGCCCACCAGGGGCAGATCGATTCTAGACCTGGTATGGACCAATGAGAACAGAGTTGAAAGAATCCAGGTGGAAGGGCAGCTGGGATCCAATGACCACCACATGGTGTGGTTTGACATGGAGACAGGGACTCAGTTAAGCCACACAAGGGCAAAAGTATTAGATTTGAGTGATATGGGTAGATGTTTAAGAGCAGCCCTGGAAAAGGTAGAGGTAATGGAGGTGGTGGAGGAACAGTGGGAGAGACTAAAAGGAGCCATTATGGAGGTAACTAACCAATGCATTAGGATAGTGGCCAAAGGGAAAAGAAGAAAGAAACCACTGTGATTCTTCAAAGAGGTGGGAGACAAAGTAAGGGCAAAAAGAGCAAGTTTCAGGAGGTATAAGGGGAAGTTGGGGAACTAAAGGGAGAAGGACAGAGAGGTGTGCCAGCCAAGGCACAGACAGAGGAGGGTTTAGCATGGACGATGAAAAAAGGGGACATGATATTCTATAGGTACATCAGTGATAAAAGAAAAGCCGGGGGGGGGATTGTGAGGTTCAAAGGGGAGGAGGGACAGTGCAAGGAGGGGGATCTAGACAAGGCAGAAATACTGAACAAATACTTCTGTTCAGTATTCACTGAAGAGGGAGAGGGTCAAGGACCACAGTTGGGGGAGCAGAGGCAATCGGGGGAGGGGGAAGAAGTGGACACCAGTCCATTCACGTGGAGAGAGTTCAGGAGGAACTCACAAAGATGAAGGTGGATAAAGCCATGGGGCCAGATGACATACACCCGAGGATATTAAGGGAGCTGTGGAGTGAACTAGCAGTGCCTCTGGCCACCCTGTTCACAGAGTCACTTAACACAGGTGTGGCTCCAGAGGACTGGAGGAGGGCGTATGTAGTCCCACTGCACAAAAGTGGCAGTAGGGTGGAAGCAGGGAACTACAAGCCAGTCAACCTTACCTCAATGGTGGGGAAGATCATGGAGACACTGCTGAAAGAAAGGATAGTGGCATACCTGGAATCCATTAGTGCTCAGGATCTGAGGCAGCACAGATTAACATCAGGAAGGTCTTGTCAAATGAATCTGATAGATTTTTTTGATTGGGAGACTAGGGAAGTGAATCAAGGGAGGGGCCATAGATGTCACCTACCTGGATTTTAGCAAAGCCTTTGATACTGTCCCACACAGAAGGCTGGTTAACAAGATGAGTGGTCTGGGCATGGGGCATAAGGTGATACAGTGAGTTGGAAACTGGCTGATGGACAGAAGGTAGAGGGTGGTGATAAATGGGATCTAACCCGGGGGGGAGGGGTGACCAGCAGAGTGTCACAAGGATCACTACTGGGACCAGTCCTCTTCAATGTTTTCATTAGTGACATTGCAGAGGGGCTAGAAGGAGAGGTCTGCCTATTTGCAGATGACACCAAGATCTGCAACAGGGTGGATACTCCAGAAGGGGTGCAGAAAATGACCTGGAGAAGCTTGAAAGATGGTCGGTGGTGTGGCAACTGAGGTTCAATGCAAAAAAGTGCAAGATAATGCACCTGGGTAGGGGGAACCCTGGGGAGAGCTACAGAATGGGGGGAGGTGCTGACCATCACCAAAGAGGAGAGGGACCTAGGGGTTATCATATCTGATGACCTTAAGGTATCAAAGCAGTGAGCAGAGGCTTCAGGGAGGGCCAGTGGCATGCTGGGGTGCATAGGCAGAGGTATTACTAGTAGGAGGCAGAAAGTGGTGATGCCATTGTATAAAATACTGGTAAGGCCTCACCTGGAGTACTGCATGCAGTACTGGAGACCACACATGCGCAGGGACATAAACAAGGTGGAGGCTTTCCAGAGAAGGGTGACAAAGATGGTGCATGGTTTCCACCACAAAACATATGAGGAGAGACTGAGACCTCAATATGTACTCACTAGAGGAGAGGACAGAAAAGGGCGACCTGATAGAATCTTTTAAGTACCTCAAGGGCATAAACAAAGTGCAGGTGGGAGATCATTTCCAATGTAGAAAGATACCAGAATGAGGGGGCACAATATGAAATTGGGGGGGATTAAGAGGTAACATGAGGAAGTTTTTCTAGACAGAGAGGGTGGTGAATGCTTGGAATAGTCTGCCACAAGAGGTGGTGGGGCAAGCACATTGGAGGGGTTTAAACATGCCTGGGACAAGCACAGGGCAACCTTGGGTGGGAAGGGAGTGATGAAAAGCCATTGACCACTTAGGGTGAGTGGATGCATACATGTTTAGGGCCTACGGGCAGACTGGATGGGCCTAGCAGTCCTTATCTGCTGACAATTTCTATGTTTCTATGTAGAGATAGAATTGGTGTCCCTTATCTCTGCAGGAAGGGAAGTACAGTACAATGGAGCTTTATATAAAAAAAGACCTCTAACTACAAGATTTCTTAAAGCAGGGGACAATGTATTGTCTAAAGGAGACTGATCTAGTTTCATAGGTATATGACTTGATTTTAAATAAGGATGAAATATTTTCAGGGAGTAAACTCAGAGATTTTTTATGCATTAACATGCTCATATTTAACTTAAATCTATCCTCCAAAGACAGACAATCCACAGCAGAATATAACTCACAATGGTGTGTACATCTAGGTAAATTTGTAATAAATCTGCAAATGCTATTATAACATGGGTAAAACAAATCCTGTATTCTGATTCATCCAAACAGATCTCCTGACCATTGATTAATCCCCAGTATACCCACAGTTGCCTTTCCGGACAATAATATCCTGATTGACAGCAATGTAATCTGAGCTAGTAAAATCACTCCACCATACAGACATGTAGAGATATGGTGAATTTTGCCCACAAACAGTGGAATTACACCCCAAAATGGCAGAATTTCACCACATCTCTAACAGCAATTGCATCCTCTTTAGAACAAATCCACCTAGTGGAGAACTACAACTACAGCATCCTTAGTAGACAATATCCATTAGGTGGAAGGGCTATTTCATTACAACTACATGTTGACAGGGATTTATTTTAATATTTTTCTAACATGACATTGCCTATGTTATAAGAGGATTAACCCACTCCAAGGCATGGGTTTACTGAGCATCAATCCACACCTAGGTGGTTGAAGTCACTCGGCCTGCGGCCTCGTGCCCCCCTCCAGCATGGGTTAGTGCTCAGTAAACCAATGCCTTGTTGTGGGTTAATCCCTCCTTATTGATCACTCCTACTTTTGAAATGGTGGTGTCATTGGCTGCATAGTAAACAATGAGTCTGTAATCTATCACAGAGAACAGGACACCGTTGGCTAAAAGCCCCCTGCTCTCTGGAATCAAGAATTTCCTGACCCTAAAAAGGGTGCCCAACCTCTGGTGAACCTTCTTTATCATTGTTTCAATATGATTTTCAAAGGACAGGGCTTAATCAATAATCACCCCAAGATACTTGAAGCAACTCACTTGTTTGAGTGGAATACCATTGAGATCACATATATCTTTTATTATGTGGCTAGTTGGTCCTAGGGCTGGAAAATATCACATATTTTTTTTAGTACTGAGTGTCACAAACTCGTTCAGCCAGTCAGTCCTCTACTCCCAAAGTGCCAACCTCTGAGCGTATGATTTGTGTACAGTGAACAGAACAAGGTAACCCTCTTGTCTGTTTTGTGGGTTCAAGTCACCTTAGTCTCAAGCTCTGGAGGGATTCAAACTGATAACCTCTTGTTAGCATACCCAATTATCAGACTCAGATAATTCTATCTTCGGGGGGCCAGATATCTTTGCCTGTGGGCACCCAACCAGGTCTCTCAAATGAACCCTTAGAACTTTATGCAAGCCTTTAGAGAACTCTATCCATTTCCCAATTTGGTATATCAATAAGCCCATACACAATGTTACTTATAACCTTTAAAAGCTCCACTTAAAATAAAAAGAAATGTCAAGGCACTCCAGACAGTTTCCATTGTAAAATATAACTTTACTTTAAAATATCAAAACAGCACAATAAATACAGAACAAATATCCCAAACACATACAATCTTAAAAACAAAACAGTTTTTTAAAGTACAAACTAAGCTGTCTTATCCACATAATACTTATCTCCTACAGTGCTGATGTTGTCCTTCTTCTGTCAGTCAGAAATACTGTCTTGTGTCTCTGTCCAGGTTCTGTCAGCAATTAAACACAGTTCTGAGCTGGCCTTCTCTTAAGGTCACTAACTCCGCCTTGGTGTAACAACATCTATATTTTACCTCACAGGATGTCCAAATAAAATATTTAAAAAAACATAATAGGTGTCCTCACTGTCTTTCCTCCCTCAGGTTAACCAGACCAAACCGGTTTGTGCTGTGCTACACATACATCTCAAAAGTTTCTTTGATCTAAGTCACTGTATTCAAGCAAAAGTGTATTTGCCTCTTTAATCCTGTCTGGGCCTTGGACTCTACACCTCAAAGGTCTCTCTGATGTAATTCAAGGGTTCCCCGGGAAAGAATATTGGACCTTCCAAATTCGTCTGGGTCCTCCCTGGCCCAGACATCAACCTCTCTTCAATGTCCATTCTGGCTTCTCTCTGACACCCCTCCCTTTCAAGTTCTTCCTGACAACTATTGTAAGTCAAAGGATTTTCCCTGAGGGAATTATGAATGGCTAATCTTATTTCCTGGGATGAAAGCAAATTGACAAGGTAATTGCACCCCAGATATCTGCAGTTTAGCTATGTCCTATCCTTTGAACTTATCCCTGAGGGGTCTTGATGTGTCAGTTCCAGTAAGACAGTAGTTTTCTCAAACTGACCTTCCCATCACATATTTTATATGTAATAAAAAAATTGATACAGCACTGAGATCTGGCGGTATACGTCACACTGAGTACCATTTTATTTATTAGCCATGCCTGTAGCAAATTAGTCAATTTGGGTTTGTTCAATGGCTTTGTTTACATCCAGATTGATGTTTAATATAACTGTGTCATCTGCGTACAGTATTACTTCTGAATTCCTACAGGATGTTGGCATGGAATTGAGAAAAAGTATAAACACAAGGGGGCCCAATATGGATCCCTATGGTATTCCATAATGAATTGGTAATGGGTCAGAAGAGTGTCCAGATACAGACGTCCCTTAATATCTTTGTGTAAGATAACTAGCAAACCATTTGATGGTATTCACTGAAAAAAATTACACTCATTTAATGTATCTAACAATAAGGAGTGATTCACCAAATCGAAGCCTTGGTGAGGTCTACAAACATTCCAGCAGCAGAGTGACCCTTATCAATGGCCCCTGCATGCTGCTTGTTAACCTCACCAAGGCTGCCTAGTGCTGTGCTGAGTCCTAAAACCATGCTGAGTTTCAGAAACTGTTTTGTAATTATCCAGAAAAGTAGTGGCCTGGTCAAAAATTATTCACACAAGTATCTTGGAGAGGGGGGAATAGCAGGGAGATAGGTCTGTAACTGGCAACATCATCCCTGTTGCCACTTTTAAAATAGGATGGATTATTGCCAATTTCCATTTAGCATGGAAAGTACTGTACATAGGAGAAAAATGAAAAAAGTAGGGAGATGGGATGAGCTAGTTCAGAAATAACGAGTTTAAGCACTTTGAAATCAAGCCCACCTGGACCAACACTGGGCCTGGGGTTATATTTTTGGATAAGACTAGGGGAAATTGTATGAAAATAAAATTTAGGATTATTAGTCTTTGTTAAATTCCCATATCCAAAAGGGGACATATTTTAGATGACTCTGTCTTAAACCTATCTAAGTTTCCAAAATGTTCAATGTGTATGATTTGTCTTTTAATCTTGGTATCAACTTACTTGATTTTTTTAAATTTTACATGTTTTAAGACAAAAATTATGAGGAGAATCCACATTCAATTAATTTAAGGTAATTTTGCTTTTATGGCCCGATTGTAGTTGAAGGTTTTATTGACTAAATTGGGTTGTCATGTTTCTGATGGCAGTCGAGGATGTGTGAATCGCTACATAAATTGTAATATGATCTGACTACAAGTTCCATACTTTGTGACTGACGGGAGAGTAACATTTTGTTTTTATTTTATTTATTTTACAATTTTTGGCTAGGAAAGGCACATTAAGCCGAGGCTTGTTTCCAGGTGCAGCCTGGAAGCACAGGAAAGTTAAGTGACTTACTCATAGTTACACAGTATATGCAAGTGGCCACTGTGGGATTCAAATCCAGTTCTGCAGGTTTGCAGCGCAGTGCTCTTAATCACTACACTATACTGATTCCAATAACCCCAACATATCCCCCACTTAACTCGTATGTAGTCAATCGAGTTACTGACTGATTCTTTACCATTTTACAAAAGCTATGATGGAAATGGTAAACTATCAACTTTGTGAATTTTTATTTTTATTATATTAAACGATGGAACTGTGGGAAATATTACAGATAATTTTACATACTTGAGTCCAATTAGACATGCAACTGAGGATTATATAGTGTGTGATTTAGAAACTCTGGATATCATTCAAAAAGTGGAAGTAATTGCAGTGCCAGAAAAATGACCACTGTCCAATAGGTTTACATGTTAGCATGCAAAGGGAAAAGAGGACATTTTCCCCAGTGTAGTAATAACAAATAAAACTGGGTTAAGTATGATATGACCCTGGGTAATGGGATGAAAGATGCCCTAACCACAGAATGCACTTACCTTGGAATTAGTTCATTTAGTAACGTAATGATGTGAGTTTTACTTACAATATGTAAACATAAAGGAAATATTTACATTCTTAACCCATTTCCTGTATGTTCCATGAAGAAACTATAAACATGTATTTACATGGATTGATAAGGCATGTAAGGCTAGGAAAAAGAGCTGTTGAAAATAAGATTGACAAGGAGAACACCATGTAGAGGTAATATATCTAAACTGGATGACCTTCAGACTCCAGTCCTTTGGGACCTCACTGATGAGGCAACCCAGCCTGCTGGGAAGCCCCGGGTGGTGGTCATCCCTGACCTGGAGGAACTGGGGTTCTCCCCACCTTCTCCTGAGCATCCCCACTGGTTCTCCTGGTGGTAGACATCTAGGTCTGAGACATCCTTGACTGAAAGGCTGAGGAAGTCGCATAAGTGGCACTCCAAGAAGCGGTGCTGCCACCATTCATTCTCGTCCTCCGAGGATGAGGGGAGGATCCGACGCAAGTTGCGTCGGCGCTATGAGAACATGCTGTGGCAGCAGCTAGTTCTGGCTGGGCCAAAGGTCCCTTCAACCCCAGCCATTGCCTGGCTGCTGCCCTCCAGGCCATCATCAACCACCCTGGAGTCGGTCATTGTTGCCCCTCCGCGTGCAGCTAAAACTGGTCTCTCCACCTATCCCGGTGGAGCTGCCACCAAAACAGCCTTCCTCAGGGGCTCCCCCCAAGGATTCTCAGCCTGCTTCAGGCCTCTGGCACAGGCTGTCAGTCACCCTGACTCCCGATTGTCCATGGCTGGCGGGTCCTCAGTGACTCTGGTAGCAGACCGCTGTATCCGGACTCCTTGGAGTCCGAGGACTCAGAATTGGCATCTCATTCTCAGGACGATGATGCCATGAGTCTCTCTGCCGAGGAGGGGCCCACCTCCTTTATTGGCATCCTCTGCCTCCTCTCCGAGTCCACGGGGATGAAGTTGGAGCCCATTGAGAAACGGGTAGAATACCCCTTAACAGATATCCTCAGAAGAGGGGATTCTCTGAAAGAGGCCTTTCTGGTGACTGAAGCCATTGTAAGCCCATGCCTGGAGCTCTGGCAGCACCCAGTCTCCTGCCCTGCACCATCCATCAGGATGGTCCCCAAGTACATAGTACCTGCTTGCTCCCTTTCAGGATTTACACAGCATCCCTTGGCCGAGGGAGTGGTGACCGAGTCTGTGTTAAAATGGGTTGAGAATTCAGAAGACTCTGATAGACTGCTGGACAAAGAATCCAAGAAATTGTCTTCTGCCTGCAAGGTCTATTCTGTCTCATCGCTTGGCCTCCTTCAGGTGAGCTCAGCTGTGATTATGGCACACCTCTCTCATGCCCTGTTGGGCTCCCTAGATGAGGTGCTTCCTCACCTTCCTGTGGATCTTCAAACTATGGTCAAGCAGGTCCAGGACCAGGGTTGGACTGTTGCCAGACAACTACTCCAAAAGGCTCTGGACATTGGGGATTCTTGTTTAGTGGTGGCCACAGTTACTGTGCACCACTGGGCTTGGCTGAGGGTCTCAACCTTTATGGCAGACACCCAGCATAAGTTGGTGGATGTTCCCTTTGTTGTTCAGTCCAGGAGTAGATGGTCACATTGAATGTATCGAGAAGTCCAGTACCACGTTTGACTCCACTACATCTGCCCTAAAGGAATCCCAAGGTTCCAAGAAGCAAAAGAAGAAACCTTTTTGCCCTTCTGCCCTGTGGTCAAGCAACCCCAGTTTCAATCTGGGCAGCAGCAGCAGGCCCAGTCTTTTCACCCTCGGCCCAAGTCAAGCGCTCAGCCACGCAAACTGGGAGGGAAGGGTCCAAGTGGACCCACTTCCGGACCCTCCTCTTCCAGGCCTGCTCAGTGATGGGATGGGGGTGACCAGCCCCATACCTGTCATGCCTGCTCTGGATCCTCCCATGGGGGTCTGGCTCCACCACTTCCTTTCTGCCTGGTCCACTGTTACCACAGACATGTGGGTGTTGGAAGTGGTCGGTCAGGGACTGCCTCTGGAGTTTGAGCAGTACCCACCACACCGAGCCAGCGCCCCACACGAGGAAAGGGTATCAGTTCACACTCGGTCGGCTCTCAAAGATGACATAGCCCAACTCCTCCTCAAGGAGATAGTGACCCAAGTTACAGATCCCTCGGTCAACTCAGGGTTCATTTCCAGGTACTTCCCAGTCCCGAAACGGATGAGGGGATGGTGCCCAATTCTGGATCTGCATGACCTGAACTAGTATCTCAGGTCACGCACCTTTCAGATGGCAACTGTGTCCCAGATCATATCCTCTCTCAAGCAAAATGTTTGGTTCTGCTCCCTGGATCTTCAGGACGCGTTCTTTCACATCCCGATCCGTCCATCACACCAAAATTTCCTCTGCTTCCAAGTGGAAGGAACCCTTTACGAGTTCCAAGCCATGCTGTTTGGCCTGTCATAAGCCCCCTGGGTCTTCACCAAATGCATTGCAGTGGTGGCAGCCCATCTTCGGTGTCGACGTGTCAGGGTGTACCCTTACCTCGACAATTGGCTCATAGTGGGTCCCTCCAGGTTGGAAGTGGAGACGTCCAGGGATCTGGTCCTCAAGATCTGTTTTAAACTTGGCCTCCTAATCAATGAGGCCAAGTCAGAACTCATGCCTTCTCAGGTGATCTGCTTCATCGGGGCAGAGCTAGACTCTCGCTGAGCAAAGACCCAGCTCCTGGTGGACAAGGTGGAGGTTCCCTCCTCCTTTGCCCAATTATTTCTGGTTGGGCAATTGTGCCCTGCCCGGGACTTCCTGCATCTTCTGGATTACATGGCAGCCTGCACCACCATAGTCTATTGGGCCCAGTGGCGAATGCGCCCCATTCAATGGGGCGTGGCTAGCCAATGGTCCCAGCGACAGGGTCTTTTCAACCTGCTGGTTACAGTAACTCAGAGGCTTTGGGATGCTGTCCAATGGTGGACCATCCTGGAACATCTGCAGGGAAGGGATCTTGTTTGTCCGCCCCAGCCAACGGTTGTCCTTACAACCGATGCCTCTCTTAAAGGCTGGGAAGCCCACATGTGGAACCAAAGAGTCCATGGCTTTGGAACTCTGAGGAATCCCAATTACACATCAATCTGCTGGAGCTCTAAGCAGTATGGCTGGCACTGACTGCATTAGCTCTGTACTTGCGGGGTCAAGTGGTTCAGGTCCAGACAGATAACACCATGACCATGCACTATCTCAGCAAGCAGGTCGGCAAGCACTCCCAGCCTCTGTGCAGGGAAACGCTCTGCATCTGGAACCTTGTGAGCTGACTGGAGGCAAATCTTCTAGCCATCTATGTGGCAGGAGCCTCAAATCAACTGTGGATGCCCGCAGCCTTGTGGGTGAGGCATCCAACGAGTGGTCTCTTCACCCAGAGGTAGTTCACTGCCTGTTCTCCCTATGGGGCACCCCTAAGGTGGACCTGTTCACCTCAAGGGAGAACACAAAGTTGAGGCTGTTTCATGCCCACCCCCCTCAGCAGGGCTCACTGCAGGGGGATGCCTTTTCAAGTCCGTGGACCCCAGGCCTCTTCTATGCCTTCACTCCATTTCCCTTGATCCACAAGGTGCTTCTCAAGGTGAGGAGGAGCAAGGCGAAGGTGATCCTAGTAGCCCCAGATTGGCCATGCCAGTTCTGGTATCCAGATCTCCTCAGTCTCAGTGACAGGCTCCCAAGACATCTTCCAGCACGCCCGGACCTGATATCAATCAATCAGGGGAAAGTACTCCATCTGGACCTTCAATCCCTGCACCTGACAGCCTGGTACCTGAGTGCCTAGAGTTACAGGCTTTGGGTCTTTCCAGTGATGTCCTCAGTGTAGTTGAGGCATCTAGGAAAGAGTTGACTAGAAGGTGATATGCCTTCAAATGGAAAAGATTTTCCATTTGGTGTAGGGACAAGGGCCTGGACCCTAGTTCCTGTCCTGTGGCCAGTATCATCGACTACCTTTGGTTCCTCTCCAAAGAAGGTCTCTGGATGATTACCCTTAAGCTGCACCTGGCAGCCATCTCCACCTACTGGGCACAGGCTGGTCAGCGGTTGGTGGCACAGGAGACAGTGGTCTAGTACTTTTTCAAGGGCCTCGATCACGTATCTCCTCTGGTGCATGAACCTCCACCTTCGTGGGATCTACAGCTGGTATTGGCTAAACTCATGGGCAAGCCATTCAAACCAATGCACAGGTGTGAAATGTCACATCTGTCATGGAAGACTGCCTTCCTGGTGGCTATCACATCAGCCAGAAGGACTAGGGAGCTCATGGCACTCTCGGTGGAGTCTCCTTACTTGGTCTTCCACAGGGACAAGGTAGTCCTGCACCTCAACCTGAAGTTCCTTCTGAAGGTGGTGTCAGAGTTTCACCTTAACCCGGTGTTAACTCTACCTGTGTTCTACACAAACTACACCTCAGAGGCTGAGTACAGGCTCCAAACTCTGGACCTGAGATGAGTGCTCTCTTATTATGAGGAGCAAATAGCTAAAGTTCGGGGAGAGGTTTGCCAGCTGTTTGTCACCTACACTAAAGCTGCACCTGGCAGACCTGCAGTGAAGTGGACAATTGTCAGATGGATTACATCTTGCATTGATCTCTGCTATAAGTTGGTGGGTAGGGAGCCTTCTGAAGGGCTATGGGCTTATTCCACCCACCATACCGCTGCATCGGTGGCTGCTTTTAGGGACGTCCCTATCCAGGATATCTGCAGGGCTGCTACCTGGAAGACAGCAAACACCTTCATTACCCATTACCACATCGACCTTGAGTCATGCCAGGATACTGGTTTTGGAGCCTCATTTCTCCAGTCTCTATTCCTGAAGTAGGGGGTGTACGCCTTGCCTCCCTCCTCCTGGAGAACTGGTAGCAGTCTGCCAATAAGTGTGGATAGAAGAACATATCCACGATCCTAGAAAAACAGGTTATTCAACTGTAACAGTAGTTCTAGGAGTGGTATACATTGTTCATCCACACAAACCCACTCAACCTCCCAGGCTTCGATGCACACCTCTGCTTCCAAGCAGGTAAAATCTTGCATCATGGGGCAGAGCCAAGGGTTATACCACCCAGGTGGGTGGAATAGCCAGCTTGAAGACCTTCCGGCAAGATATTTAAAGGGAAAGGACATGCCAATAAGTGTGGATGAACAACATATGCCACTCCTAGAACTACTGTTACAGGTGAGTAACCTGTTTTCTTTGAACACCCATTGTCTAAGGTCACTTATCTTGTGACTGTAATAAACTAGCATGTGAATAACACTGCTCCCTGACCTCGTAGGACAGCAAGTGTGCAAAAATAGCCGAGAATGCTGATGAAAACCTAATCTGAGCCAGATTAAAAGGAGTGCTTCTTTTTTTATTTCAATAAAAAAAAAGAACTAAAGCAGACCCAAAATGGGGAAAGAAGTGTATCCTACAAGTCAGGACATAAGGGACAATCTGAACTAGAATAAACAAATTCTGTCTAGAGCAGACATAGCTGCAGCCGAGCTTGCTGAACTCACAGCAGAACATGGCAGTCTGCTGTGTCCATGATGGCTGCCTTAGCTCGGTGCACATGCGCGCGACTTCACACCTGCAGTTGTGGTGAAGTGTCACATATGATTCGTGCATGCACACTGAGCTCCAGCAACCATCTTGGACATGGCAAATTGCCATGTTGTGCCATAAGTTCAGCGAGCTTGGCAGGTGACAACAGAAACAGTAGTGCTCCAGCGGGGCAGGAGGATGAGTGCAGTGATTTGGAGTTGCAGAAGGACTACTGCAGCTCAAATTTGTGCTCGTGTCTCTTTTTCAGCTATTAGCAAGACTGCTGCAGGCTCTGGCCGACTGCAGCCAGAAAAGTATAGGTCAAAATTTTCTTCACGTCATGCACTGCTGCTTTAAGAGAGATCAGGCAAAAATTATTAAAAACATTTTTATTTATTTATTGAAATCTTTTGCCAGGAAGGGCACAATGAACAATGAGTTGCTCATCTAACGGTGCATCCTGGGGGAGAGGGTAACAGGGGAAAACGTACATACATACATACAGTCAGTCAAACATTAATATTAATTTTACAGTGATGCATGACATTATAAACAGTGCTGAAGATAAAGGGATGTACATACAGTCTACTAACAGTACAATTTAATAGCTAAGCAGGACATTGTAAACAGTGCTGCAGATTTTTTAGCAAGTACTGTACATTTCAAGTGCACTATTTACAGGAGATATACAGTATATTGTTAATTTGAGGGAGATAAATCACAAAAACATCACAAAATCACAAAAAACATTTAGGAAAAACAGGGTCAAATGCCTCTATATTAATGCAAATCTGAATAACAAAATCCGTGAAGGAATACTTTTAATTGAGGAGGTCAGTCCTGAAATTGTGAGTATCACAGAATGATGGTGGGATGTAAATTCACAATGGGTTTAGACATACTGGGGTACACGCTATTTCATCAAGTCGGGGAGAAAAAAAAGGAGAAAGTATAACCTTGTATGTTCTAACTGACCATAAAACAGGAGACATCTGTGCTAGTGTTAAATCACTTGCTGGAGCGGAATCTATATGGATCAGGATTTTAACTGGGAAAATGGATGTAGTTGTTGGGGCATGTTACTGAACACCTAACAAAGACCAGAATGACGCAAATGCACTTTTGTATGTGATCATCAACGTTACCAAATACTCTAATGTTATAAGAGGGGATTTCAATTGCCCAGGCATCAATTAGGATAAAGAGACTAGATCCAACAGTATGGAAAACAAACTTATCAATACTTTGCAACTATCCAACCTAGAACAGCATGTGATGACTGGAACGAGGGAAATCACATTCTGTTCCTTGTCATGTACAGTGCAAATAGATTAAACTACTGTAAAGTGGGTGACATTTTTGTGGATAGTGACCACAATAGAAGTACCTTCGAGACTGCACTGAAGCAAAGCAGAAAAAAAGGGAAACTTTGAGAGTCCGTTTTGATAAGGCAGATCACCTAGGCGTAACTAGATTCCTAGCCAGTTGGGTCAGGAACCAAATTTAAGAAGCAAGGATGCTGAAGAGGCATGGAACACTTTTAGGACGAACTGGAGGAGATTTATTTTATTTTATTTATATTAAATTTTGATAACCGGGTAAGCCTGCTGGGCCCCGAAGATCCCTTTTTCAGGAGCGACCCGGGGAATTACATGGAATAATACATGGGGTAGCATACAGCACAGGTACATTACACTAGACAGCAAGGAACATAATACATAGTTTTTCAGCAGTTACATTTAAGAGGTAAGACATGGTAGCTTTTTAGCAGTTAATATTTCCTGGGTAAGCTCTATAGATTGGGTGCAGTGCTATATAGATGGGGTGCAGTGATAGTCGCTATTTCCATATGAGCAAATTTGTACCACTAGTGAAAGTCTATAAAAGAAAAGTGAAAAAGCCATCATGGCTTAACTCTAGGATCCAAAGAGCTATAAGAAATGCAAAGTCTTCAAAGGATGAAAAAGGTTATGAATAAGAAAACATTAAAAGAGTATAGAGTAGCACACAAGAAATGTAAACATGAAGTTAGAAAGGGGAAAAGAAAGCTGGTGGTACAGTTAACTAACAATGAAGGTTATACCAAATAATTTTTTTTGGTATGTTAATTCGGTCAACAGACCTAACATCATGTGCCCATTAAGTGAGGGGGAAAACATGATCTCAAATGATCAGGAAATGGCTAATATTCTTAACCAACACTATTGTAGTATCTTATAATAAAGATTTTAAACACACTAAACTGACTAGGGATATGGCAATTTTTTTATTTATTTATTTCAGATTGGGATTAATACCTTTGAGTCAGAGACTCGTTTACAAAGATTCCAGGTCAATTCGAGAACATAAGACAGACAGACAACACATAGTTAGAAAGAGTTTCACAGATTACATAGTAATATACATAGCTTCCAATTTGTCAACATTAGTACAAAATGTTGCAGTGATCAGTCAGTTAATCCTAGTCACTCACGCCACAGCATAACTTGTATAGACATCAGTGCATAACGGAGAGTGTAATGTACAATTCAGGGGATAGGTATGTATGACCTTTCCAGGGTAAGAGCAGAGTACTGCTAGAGTAACAAGGAGAGGACTAGCTAAGCAGAGAGGAGCAGCCAGAGACCGCCTTGTCAGCTAAAGCATAGGAGAACTGGGTTGGAGGGGGTGGGGAGCTCGAACAAGACCAGGGGAAGGGAATGAGGCAAAGAAAAGGAGATAGGTGTGGGGGAGGGTTGCATTAGAAGTAGAAAGCTGGAGGAAGGGAGGAAGGGAGGGAAGTGGGGAGGGAGCATTGTTGACAGGTAGGGCAGAGTAGCAGGTAAGACTGGTGAACGAAAAAGGGGGGGGCAGTATAGGAGCCAGGGACAGTGTTGAGATATGTGCAGGAGAGAGTTATGGTTTGAGAAGGCATTTAGACATTCTCCTGGGCCAAGCGGGCTCATAGACCTGGTTTGAATTGGCCAGTCTTACTACTTTCGAGCAGGTCCTTATGGAGTTCATTTAACCACCTCGGACCACGGAAGGAGAGGCAATCTTGTGTAACCCCTAGATGGCGCTATCTCAAGGGCTATTACCCCTGCCTGTTTGACTACGGACAGGTTAAGGGGCCTAGGTCCTATGACGGGTGCCTCCACCCAGAGGTCAGGGTTTGTAGTGGTTAGACTAGCTTGGTCACACCCTCTGGGACACTGAGACCCCCTTTTATTCCCTCTAGTGGCTCACACAGTACACTGGAATTACAGCCCCAATACCCCACGTATACACACAGTTCACTCATATAGATACCACTTACGCTCGAGACTGATTCTGCAGCACGTCTCTGAGGACCCCCCTGTAAAGTAGGTTAAACAACATACACAGCAAAACACAATACATATTTATAAGTACAACACCACAAACAGTATACATAAGATAATTATTTAGGGGACAGTAACAGGAGGGGAAATCAGGTTAATTAATGGCATTAAATCACAGTACTGTGCACACATACAGGGTCTAAAAAGTCACACTCTGGGTACCCAGGTTGGGGGGACTAGCCAGGTCCATTGCCTGGGGTTGGCCAGCAGGTGCAGATGGATAGGGCCCTGTAGAAGAAAATATATGCACAACACCCAGTTGTAATCCGGAGCCAGATGGCTCGGTCCATGAAGCCGTGAAACAACAAGAATTAGATGACACACTTGTGATTGAAAACAGGCTGCAGGGGGATACCCTGATTTGTACTCACAATACCCAAGCTGAGAACCGGATGGTGGATGCTCTCTGGATTGTCAGAAACAACAGGGCATGGAGACAAGGTCCTTGTGACTGGACCCCACTGCAGTTTATAGCAAATGGATGTAGTCCAAGACAAGTTGGGGTGTGCTTCCAGCTTCAACACACAGCACAGGGGATTGGAAATAGCGATTCCCCACAAGCACTACGCACATTCGTATGTAAAAGAAAAGTACTATACCAGGCAGGCTGCTCTTCGATCCCGATTGCACTTACTGCAAAATACCTGGGAGCACACACAGCAGCTTCAGTTCCTGACAGACCGAGTGTGATTCAGCAATTTCTCCAGTCTTCTACAGGGTGAGCCTGATTTCCACACTTCTGGTGCTTCTTTCTCCTCACAACTTGGATTCAGTCCAAACTGGCACTCACAACGCTTGCAGGCCGAAACTCAGGGCCTCACACGCGCTTCCCACGTGAAACTATACACTGCAGAAGCACAGAGCTCCTTCTCTCTTCACTGTCACAACTGATCTGAACTCATCACTACTTATATAGGCACTGTCTTCTGACATCACTTCCCCCTTTCGTTTTTACTAAGTCCCCGCTTTTCCATTTGCAGGTTATACCTGCTAGCCACTAGAGGGACCCTCCGACCTTTTCACCTCAGTCTCCCCTGAATCCCCTCCTACTTCCTGTAACCTCTCTACCTGACTAGGCTACTCTCTCCCTACTCCCACCTCTACCTCTGCCCACACCTCACCCTGCCATCTGGCTAGCACTACTCACTACCCCCTGCCCTATCACCTGTCCCACACCTAGCCTGTCGCTAACCCCAGTGACCACTAGGAGTCGCTATTTCAACCCTGTTTTCTGGCCCAAACCCAGTGGCTTTAAGTCACCTAGAACCTGGATCCCTGCTCTCAGCCAAGTCCTATCTCAACTGCCCTGCCAGGGTCTCGAACCTTGTACCCTGTCCACCAGAGTCTGTGACAGTACCACTACTCCAAACTGGTATCTACACTTTCTGAGGGGCAATCAAGTTACTTGAAACTCACCACCCTGCTATTACCAAGGCACTATGCTTGGGCACCTCTTCCCCAAATTTGGTAAAATGTCCCCATCAATAACCTTTGTACTTCTGATCTCCCCCATTTTACTGTCCCTTCCCGTATTAACTGCCCCTCCTAGCGCCTACCCAGCATCCCCCCACCAGCTACTCTGACTCATCCTACTAATGCCCACTATAAGTCCACTTCATCCCTCCCATCTATCTCTTGGTCCCATTTCCCTACACCCTTCCCCTCCTCGGTCTTTTCCTTTGGTTGCCTTTTGGCCTTTCACTCCCACACCAGTACCCACTCCCTCCGCTCAGCCCGCCCTACTGGCACCTCCAGCCAGCGCATGACAAAATCCCGGACTCGCCGTGTTCTACGCTGCCACCCAACCATTTCCCTACTCCTTCTGGCTGCAGGGGATATACACCCTAACCTTGGCCCAACCCCTACCTCAGGCCCCGACCACCCCATACTGAGCCCCTCAGCCAAGGCCACCACAGACACTTGCTCTGGCCACCTCCCCCGAGGCTTACACCTTCTCCATCTAAATAGTCATAGCCTAGCCCCTAAGCTCGATCAGCTCCAGGTCCTAGCTGCCCACTATGCCCCCAACATTAATCATCCTGTCTGAGACCTGGCTAAACCCCAGCTTACCAGATAATACCATCGCTATCCCAGGGTTCACCATTACACGGCAAGACCGGCCCTCCAGAGGAGGAGGGGTGGCTCTCTACATCAGAACAGCTCTCCATTTCACTGTCTCTCTTACAAAAACTGAAGCCAAAGCTTACGAGCTTCTTATGGTAAAACTGTCCCCTCCCTCCTCATTACCTATCTTTGTGGCTGGTATTTATTGTTGCCCTGGCACGCCAACCACAATAGTCACCGACTTTCTGAGCCAGCTCTCATCTCTTGCCCAGTCGGGCGAACTATAGGTCATGGGTGACTTTAACCACAACTGGCTAGCACCCACCTTTAACAAAACCCAAACTGAGATAACCGCTCTCAACCTTAGCCAAACCATTACAGAACCCACATGCTCAAACCATAAGTCTGGTAATCATTCCCTCCTAGACTGGGCGCTTACATCCCACCCACACCGCGTCATCAGTTTAGGCCTCCTCCCTGATTCCATTAGTGACCACCACCTAATCTACTTGGTCCACAAAATCCACAGAATCAAATCCCCTCCCAAATTTATATTCCAGCGGTCTTACAAATCCCTCAACCTCTCCCCCCTCCTGGAAGATCTGTCTCTCTCTAACTGGGTCCCTAGCTCAAGCTGCTCTAACATGGACTTGGACTTGGCCCTTATGCACTTTCGCAACACCTTCCTCACCGCCTGGGACAAACACGTCCCCCTGCGCCGGGCTCGAGTCCACGGGTCTCACCTACCCTGGATATCCCCTGAGCTGATAGCTTGCCAACAAGCCCGTGACAAGGCCTGGCGAAACTACAAATCAACGCTCCTCCCAAGCCATTATATCACCTACCGTATGCTCTGCAACAAGTGCACAAAGGCCATCCGCTTAGCTAAGGCTGAATATTTTAACAACACCCAAAATACAAATCTTGGGAGACCTTCTAAATTCTGGAAAGTCATTAACTCCCTTTTCTCCCCCCAAACAGCAAGCCCCCCACCTCTCCTCCTCGCCAAAGGGACTCTCCTCTCTGACCCCCTGAAGGTAGCCTCCGAATTCAGTTCCTATTTCACTACTTGTGCCCGGGCCCTCCTTGATTCCCTACCTCCTGCATCCACACCCGCTCCCCAGACATCTATCACCCGACCGTCTGGTAGGTACCTCTTTTCCTTTAAACCCATCTCCCCCACCGAGACCCTAGATGTCCTCCTCTCTCTCAACCCCTCCAAAGGCAAATCCCCGGATGGTCTCGATAACAAACTCCTCTTCTTATCTGCCCCTGCCATCGCTATTCCCCTCGCGACCCTACTAAATCTTTCTTTCACCACCGAGTCACTCCCCCTCTGAATGGAAGCACGCCACTGTTCTACCCCTTCCAAAAGGTGGTGATCCCACCTCCGCTACAAACTACTGTCCCATCTCCCTCCTCCCCACCCTCGCCAAACTCCAGGAACACCTAATGCTATCCCAACTCTCCCACTTTCTCTCAGAAACTAACCTCTTCACTCCATTTCAGTCCGGCTTCAGAAAACACCACTCTACCACCTCCTCCCTACTATGACTCACAGACTCCATCCTCACTGGGATGGATAAAGGGCTAATCACTGCTGCTGTTTTCATTGACCTAGCAAAAGCCTTCGACACGGTATTCCATTCCCTCCTCCTTTCCTGCCTAACTGGGGCTAGGTTAGCAGTGTCCACCACAAACTGGTTCAGTGCCTACCTAATAAAGAGAACCCAATCCACTAAAATAGCTGACCACACCTCCCCCCCCCCCATCATTACCGGCGTTCCCCAAGGCTCAGTTTCTTGGCCCCATCCTCTTCTCCATCCTTCTAAATGATTTGTCTAACTCTTGATCCACTACCGCAATCCACATGTATGCAGACGACACAGTCCTCTTTACATCCGGCCGGACCCACGAAGAACTCACCTCCAAACTTCAAACCGATTTCAATAAAATCCAGCATTGGTTCAATACCAACCAACTCTTCCTACATGCCAAAAAAACTGTCTCTATGTCTTTTGGTACTAGACAGCGCCTATCCAAACTCACCCACCCTCTGATCTTCCATACCCTAAATAACACCATCCTCGACGAAGTGCCCTCCTTCAGGTATCATGGGGTTTGGCTTGATCGCCACCTCTCCTTTTCCACACACGTGGATGCCATCATTTCAAAACTGTGCCCAAAACTTGGTGCCCTCTATAGAAACCGCACTAGTCTCCCGCTACCTGTCAGACGTGAACTAGTCCAGAAAATGATTCTTCCCTCCTTTGACTACTGTGATGTCATTTACAGCTCCGCCTCTAAGACCACCCTAGCCAGACTTGACCCCCTCTTTAATGCTTTCTGCCGCTTTGCCCTTGATGCCCCCCACCGCTCACATCACTGTGAGCTCTACCGTTCACTGGCCCTGCCATCCTTGTGTAATCGGCGCCTGATTCATAAGCGTTAATGTTTCCAACTTCTGGCTCATCCTCCCACCGTGCATCGAATCCTCCCTATCTTCCCCACCGCCTCAGGTCTACTGACTCAAGCTACTAGTCATCCCTCACCGAGACCACCGCAGCCAATTGGCCTTCTCTTACCTCTTCCCTAAACTCTGGAATGGCCTGCCGGCCCAGATCCGCCTTTCTTCATCCAAACACCCTATCCTCTGCCCTCTCTAACTTCCTTGCTCCAAATTGCAACTGCCCCTGACCTTCCCCCCCCCCGACAGTTTCTCCTCCCCTGTTCCCCCTTAGCGCCTGACCAGTGGCTTGGCCTTAGCCTAATTGTCTGGCTTATACACTGCCCTATGAACTTACACTCTCACAGTCTCACTCTCTCTCTAATTCATGCTTTTCACTGCTAATATATCGCTTCTCTCCCTCCTTGCTACATAACCTACTCTCTTCAGCCTTACTCACAGCTACTAACTCCCCTCTCCTTCCCCCCCCAACCTAAACCACCCCCGTACACACCCTGTGATTACTAGTCCACTCCTCCCCTACCCTCTATCTTCATTCTCCAACTCCTACTGTCAACTTGGTGCATCTCGCTCAGCTCAAATTCTGTTACTGGCACCAAGTAATCATGTATTACGATCGTTGTCTACCCATGAAATGTATACCTTGTCCTTGAAGGTCATGTACTGTACTGTTCTCCCTATGTAACAAAGTTCAAATGTAATCCCACCCAAATATGTACACTATCTGTATTGTTCTACTTCTAAATTCAACTGTTGTATGCATACCTGCCTCCTCTGTAACCCCTCCCCCCAGGTCGTATTGTGAGACGAGCATCTTTTTGCTCAGTATGCCTTTACTGGTGAAACATTTTCAATAAATAAATAATAAATAAATGTTTGGTACAGGCACCTTGCATCACTTACAGGGCTTTGTGAATTGGGCTCCTAGCATTTTTTTGCTGTATGGTCAGTAGTGCTAGAACTTTGTATTTCCTATTATATTCCCCACCCGAGTGACATTTTTGGAGGTGGCTTCTCAGCATCAATACTATTTACAAACCTTTCAATTCTGTTTATTTCAAGAGCATTATTTAATTCAGTTTTCATAGAATCTCTTTCTGAAGTGCTCCCAATTTGGAGCCTTTCATACAGGTGGTAGTAGGGCCTAAGCTAATGAGGCTCGTAATATACAGGAGGCATCTGCTGCATTGTTTGAGTGATACTTCCTTTAAAAGTAGTTCTAGGATATCACTTATTTCATCCATTTTAAAAACTCCCACAATAACATACTTTAAGCACAGTGTTAGCTCGAAAAGTTATTAGAGGATAGGTCTGCTCCCTCTGCACCCTTGGCAGACACACCTTTGCCTCTGTGTGCCTGTACATCACTTCGGCCCTGTGCGTGCCTATGCTCACTGAAGCTTCCCTTCCAATAGCCACAGACCAGAAGTGATGTCACAGGGCACTTCCAGTTTTGCAACCTGCAAACTGCCTCGACAGCTCTGTGCAGCTTTTGATTCAGCACACACCCCAGCCCTGAAAGTTAAAATATGCCCTGCATTCCTGTAGGGCTTTGCAGATAAAATATAGTACTGCTCAGCTCTGAACTTGCTGAGACTTTTTTTTCAAATAGCCCCGGACTGGAAGTGACATCACAGGGCACTTCTGGTATTGTGATCCACAATATGTTTAAAAATTAGGCTTTGAGGGTGCAATGCTGCCTTTAATACAATGGCTTAGCCCACAAGAAGAGCTCTAAAAGGCTCTCCACTATATTTTAGGCAATATAGCAGCAAAAACAGCAGCCCCTCAAAATCTGAAGGGTCAGAGGTAACCTGCAAACTGCCCCACAGCTCTATACAGCTTTTGATTCAGCACACACCCCAGCCCTGAACATTAAAATATGCCCTGTGTTCCTCTGGGGCTTTGCAGATAAAATATAGTACTGCTCAGTTAAGGGTATGTTAACAGTTTTAAATGCAAAAGCACAATCCAGTGTGCTCTGTGCTTCAGAAATATGGGGTCTGTGTGTGATCATAGCAAATTAGAAAGGGTCTTAAAATATATGGAAACCTGTTGCAGTTCCCAGTGTTTATTTTATTTTAATCTATTCTGAGGGTACCTTTGAGCAGAGGCACTCATTTACAAAGGTTCAACATCGGAGCATAGTTACAAAAAGAACAAAATTACAGCAATCCCAATTGAATGTAGTCAGTACAAACATCTGATAGGGTAAGTAGGATATGATTAAGCCAACAGTCCCACTACTGTGTGGAGTATTAGGACCTTCAATGCATGATTATGGATTATTGGTGACAAGTGCAGTTGGACTTGGGGGAGAGGGCCGCTTGCAAAGCTTTTTTAAATTGAGTAATGTTTGGTGGGCTAAGAATGGGTTAATGTAGTTCATTCATCCAGATTGCTGCCCGTGCAGCAAAGGAACAATTTCCTAGATTGATTCTCCGGCAAGGAAGTTCTAGAGCAGATCTTTTGGTAAGTTATAGTCAGAATGTTTTTGCCAGGATAGTGCTGATGAAACATGGAGAAATGTAGTAAGTGCAATACAGGAAGTAATGGATCAGGTTGCTCCCGTAAAAACAGCTGTGAAAAAGGGAGGAGACAAATCTTGGTAAATCATGAGAAGAAGCATTGTATTCACTTGTTAAACACTGGCAGAAGTAAAATATATAGATGCTTGTAACATGGCAAAAATAAAAATATCTCAAATAAGCGACACAATTGGTTTAATTGCGACAGGTGGTACAAGAGCAACACGGCATTATGGCACGATAATGCCATGTTGCTTGTGAAGTTCATGAAGTGGCCAGTGGGAGAAACGAGCAGTATAGAAAATGGCAAAAGCTAAAAACATCGAGATATGTAGTTTGAGAAAGTACAGCAGGCACAGGAACAGTAGGAAAAGTAATAGTGACAGAGAGAGAGAGAGACAAAGTGTATCAGGGCCATACAGCTGGAAAAGAGGAATAACAGAAGTTCTCATTAAGTGGATAAGAGGGTTGGAGACTAGGAAGGCAGGAGAGGGCGAGAGTGGACAACAGGAGAAAGGCAAAAAGTGTGAAGGACACGGGGAACAGCAACACACAGACACAGAGGGGAGGAACTTGTTGTGCTACAAGGTAGTGGGATGCCAGACACGGGACAACGTTGATGATGAAGGAACCGCACATCCGTGTCAGTTCGAGCACTTCACGGTATATGGGACCATGAAGTTTAATTATTCAGCACGATCGGTGCACAGCGACATGAACAAGTAGCTGAAAAAATGGACAGTGGGACAAAACAAGCACTAATGTCAACAGCAGCTTCTCAGGTAAACACATGGTTATTCACGAAATGGGCTAACGCGCTGTGCAAATGAGAAAGACATGCTGAATCTGACTCAGTAGAACTTGCCATGCACGGTCCTCCTGAGAACGGTACAACAATAACAGCCGTCACAAATATGAAAAAAGTTATAGAAATGGTTGAGGAATGCATGGTAGTACTTGGCTGCAAAACTTGTGAAACGACACATATGTATGTAACAGCGTGTGATGTCAGCGCCTGAAAAGTACAGCAAACTTTTATTTCTTATTGCAATGCTGTCACTGTCTGATTCATTACAACACTACAGAATGATAAATGACACACCTAGCATTGTAGACACCATGTTACAAGCACATTAATCCACTCTGAAGGTGGCATCTAATGGGGAATTAATGCATGGTTAGGCCATTGTAGACACTCGGCCTACGGCCTTGTGCCCTGCAGTCCGAACCATGCATTAATTCCCAATAAATACCACTGTCATCGTGGATTAATGCTATATCTTACAAGTTGCTAGATTCCCTGTCTGCAAAGGCAATCTGTTCTTATCTTCTTCACCGTTAAGAATGCTGAGACAGTAACATCAAAACTCTCATGCTGTCCACAAAATATATACTTGCATATCCCTATTTAAAATATATGTTTCTGTGTATTGCCTTTTTGTTACATTTTTTTTGGCCAGGAAAGATGCACATAGCTGAGGCTTGTTTCCAGGTACATCCTGGGAGCACAGGGAAGATAAGTGACTTTCTCACAGTCACACATTATGTAAGTGGTGGCCTTGGGATTCAAACCCAGTTCTCCAGGTTTGCAACTCAGTGCTCTTAATCACTACGCTCTACCTAACCTACAGTAGTATCCCAGTTCATGAGTAATTATAATAATGGTAAAATAATATACAGGGAACAATACACATTGTAACATGGGTAGGAGACAGGTGCTGTTGTTATTGGTCAAAACACATCAGATGACCATGGATTAATTCTCAATCCATGGTTGTCCTCTAGAGCGTGCGCATACACCTCCTGCTGTATGTATTGGGAGTGCGCTCATGACTCCTACCAGAGCAGCAACAAAGGTTACTTTCTCTGGTTATTGCTTCATTGTTATTTGTGCCGAAAGGGAACGCAGAAGGAGACCCTCAGCGACCGCTGTATGCCGCGGTGAGTGCTATTGGGAGGCTGAATCCTTGCTGCTTCTCTCCCCCCCCCCCCAAAGCTTCTTTCCTGTTCTGGCCCAAGTTGTTCAGCCCCATGTCCCAGACCATGCATCACGCACAACCTTGCAGCCCCCCAATACCCAGGACCCTCCCTGTTACAGCGTCAGGGAGACCCAGCCTCTCCACACACTGGCCCCATAGCAGCATGTTTGCTCGTTTTTTTTCTCTCCCTCCTCCTGCCATTTGTGGTTGCCTGTGTCTACAGCCTCCCCCTTCTCCTCATACCGGCAGCATTTTCTTTTGCTCCCTCTTTCTCCTTCCAAATGCAGCAGTGTTTCCTCGAGTCTGGGGGTGAGAGACACACCAGCAAAGAGAGAAAGGGAGCAGCACACCCAGAAAACTGACAATCTGCACAATGAGAGAGTAGGCAGGACAAGTGGTGGCAGGATGTGTTTGCTCATTTGTTTTCCCACTCACCCCTGCCACTCGTGGTTGCCTCGGTATCCACTCTCCCCATACTGGAAGCATTTTCTTTTGCTCTCTCTTTCTCCTTCCAAATGGACCAGTGTTTCCTCGAGTCTGGTGGTGAGAGAGACACTGTGAAAGAGAGACACAGAGCAGCGTGGCTGGGAAACCGACATTCGGCACAGTAACACAGTCCCTCAGTCAGTTGTGAGTGACAGAGAGTAGAAAGCATGCTTGCCATGTTACAAGTGCATTAACCTCCTGGTCTACTTGAGCATTAATCCATGCCTGTGTGTTTGGAGGCACTGTGCCCCCACTCAGCAGGTGTGGATTAATTCTCAAGTAGACCCACACATTCTCTTTTGGGTTAATGCTTACTTACCTTCAGACAGTACCACTTAACATGCTGCATACTTTCTGCAACTATATTTTTATTGGGGGAATTGGTGTATAGCATGTCAATGAATAGACTATATTGTCCCCCTTTCAAATCAAGCAGTCTACTAGTTACCATTATCAAGTGTTGCACACTTTCCCCACAAAAGTACACTACTAGTTGGAATTAGTTAAAAAAAAACTGCAGTTGGCAGACATGTTACCAGTAGAATACATCCTGCAGCATTACTGAACCAGTCAAGAGCTAAGCAACCAGTACGGTGAAAAACCTAAAAAAGACCCTAACCATCCAGGATGCTACTGTCACTGACCCTGTGAGGTTGCCTCTGCATTCAATACCTTCTTCTCCAGCTGTGCCCACTCTTCTGTCTGCTCTCCAGCACCTACCCACACCTAGTAACCCCCCCCCCGCACCAAATCCAGAGCTCACCTGCCAGCCTTCCAACTTCTCTTTTCACCCGGTCTCATCAGCTGAAGTACTCAAATCACTACGGGCCCTTAACCCTGACAAAGGTAGATGCCCAACAGCCCTGGACGCCAAAATGTTATACTTGTCTGCCCCCGCCATAGCCACCCCATTGGCTGACCTTTTCAACCTCTCCTTTTCACTAGCCAAAATTCAAGCCATCTGGAAGCAGGCAACCGTCATTCCCCCTCCCCAAAGGTGGCAACCCCTCTTCACCAGGTAACTATCACTCCATCTCCTTCCTCCCTATTCTGGCCAAACTGCAGGAACGTCTTGTTCTTGCCCAACTCTCCTCCTATCTAGATGCATCCTCCTTCTTCACCCCTTACCAATCAGGCTTTCACAAATCGCACTCCCTACTAAGGTTCACCGATGCCATACACACCAGCATGGACAAAGGGCTCATCACCTCAGCCATTTTTATTGACTTGGTCAGGGCCTTTGACACCGTCTCCCACTCTCTGCTACTATCTAAGCTAAAAGCTGCCAGTCTCTCTGGCCCGGCCTCCATCTGGTATCATGGTTACCTGGTAGGTAGGTACCACTCTGTAAAAATCTGTACCCACATCTCTAGTCCCCTGCCAGTCACTGCCGGTGTCCCCCAAGGTTCTGTCCTGGGCCCGTTACTCTTCTCCATATTCTTAAATGATCTACCATCAGCCTGCCTGCATTTATCCATCCACATGTATGCAGATGACACAGTACTGTATGCCGCAGGCCCCTCCACCAGGGGGAAGTGGCCAACATTCTCCAACAGGATTTCAACACAGTCCAGCCCTGGTTCCGTGCCAACCAACTGTTCCTAAACCCCAAGAAAACCATTTCGCTAACCTTTGGCTCACAGGCAAGACTCTCCCACCAAGATGCTTGCCACTCTTTCCAAACCCTGGATGGGACCCCCCTGGACATGTGCACCTCTTTCAGATACCTAGGTGTCTGACTTGACCAGTACCTAGATTTCTCCACCCACATAGATTCCATCCACAAGAAACTGTTCCCTAAACTTGGCGCCCTATACCGCAACAAGGGTAGTATCCCCCACACTGGCCTGGAAGGAAATTGTTCAAAGATAATTCTCCCATTACTTGACTATGGTGATGTAGTCTATGGATCTGCTCCCTCCTCTTCCTCCCTAGCCAGCCTGGATACTCTCTTCCATGCCTTCTGTCACTTCATTCTGGACTGTCCATAAATGACTCACCACTGTGTATTATACAGCACCCTAGCCCTGCCCTCACTCTAGGCCTGTAGACAGATTCACTGTGCTAGGACCACAGCCAAATTCTGGTCCCAGTCCCTTCCCCCTTACCTCGCAGCTGCCCTCTCAACACAACCGCCTCCTGCCTACTCCCTCAGAAACACGGACTCCAGGCTTCTCCATGTCCCTTTCATGAGCACAACCAAAGGTCAAGCTGCTTTCAAGTACCGCATACCCAAGCTCTGGAATGCATTGCCCGCTGACATTAGACACTCCACTAACTCCCATCACCTCAACCTCCTCCTCAACGCCCACTTCTCCCCCAGCTGTACTTGCTTTAGCTAGTACCCACTATCGACCGGAGCTCACTAATGTGGGCTTATGCACGCCCCACAAGCTTATTCACTGAGCTGGAATACTAGTTCTGCTATTTCTTAACGACAAATTTTGGAGCTACTTGCATTCTCCCATATTTATGTATTACATTTGTCTCTCTGTATAATTGTCCGGGTCTGCCTTTGCATGTTTTGTATTGTAAATGAAACTGTCGGAACTTGTCCCCCATGACACATCTGGAATCAAGCAACCCCTGCTCAGTATGCTTTCCTGGTTAAACTCTTTAAATAAATAAATAAATAAATAAAAACTTTATCTGTGTGTTAATGTTTTCTCCCTCCCTCATGTGGCTTGTTCTGATTTGTTTTATTAATTGTGTTGAACAGGTACAGCTGCACCAGCCACGAAGCAACACAGTGATATTGCAGTATAGCACAAAATGTTGCAGTATACTACAAGGAACAGTGTAATTTAATGGCAGTTAGAAAATGGGCTTTTTATTTGCTGGGTTCTGATTGGCTAGTACCCCTGCCAGAGGGGTACATTAACTTTCGATAGACGCTCAGCAAATAAAAGGTGCCAGTCATCTGACCCCATCACCAGGCAAGTTGTCCTTGTACCCACCTTGCTTGATCATTGGGCAAAACCACCCTATTCAAGTCAAAACTGGCACCATTTTATTCTCTCACTTGGCGCATGACACTGGCACCCCCATAGCTCCCTAATTCAGTGCCAGCACACCCGCAACGAGAAATGCGCCCCACTCCTAGCAGGATTCCTCATATATACTAGTATTGATTTCTACATTAATACCTGACAGATTCTGGATCCCTGCTTTGCTGTCTCCATATACAGAGCAACTACAATCCCTGACTCCAAACACAGCATGCCACGTTTGCCAACGACAGCTCCACAGTGGTGCCTCCCAGTCTGCCAACAACTATGAGCAGAAGACTTCATGCAAGGACACCTGCATACTAAGCTGCCACATACTCTGTAAAAACATGTCTTGTACCGAGATGTGATTCCCCTTCACAAAAGTGGGAGCAAGGCAGAAGCAGGAAACTATAGACCTGTTAGTTTAACCTCAGTGATAGGGAAAATGATGGAATCACTTCTAAAGGAAAGAATTGTCGAGTATCTAGAGGCCAGAGGGGCACAGGACCCTAGGCAGCATGGATTCACAGTGGGAAGGTCATGCCAGACGAATCTGATAGATTTCTTTGACTGGGTGACCAAAGTAGTAGATCAGGGAGGGGCTGTGGACATGGCCTACCTAGACTTTAGCAAGGCATTTGACACAGTCCCACACAAAGATTAATATACAAGTTAGCCAGCCTGGGAGTGGGTCCCAAGATGACAGCCTGGGTAAAGAATTGGCTGGAGAATAGGACACAGAGTAATAGTAAATGGAGTCCACTCAGATGAAAGGAGGGTTACTAGTGGGGTACCATGAGTTCAGTATTAGGACGGTCCTCTTCAATGTCTTTATAGCGACATTGCAGAAGGACTGGAAGAAAAATATGTCTCTTTGCAGATGACACTAAGATCTGCAACAGAGTTGATGCACAGGGTGGGGTGGAAAGGATGAGAAGGGACTTGGCAGGTTAGAGGAATGGTCAAATGTATGGCAGCTTAGATTCAATGCTAAGAAGTGCAAGGTAATGCACCTGGAAACAAAACCCAGGGAAGAGTACACAGTGGGGGTGAGATACTAACAACAACAAAAATGGAGAGGGACCTGGGGGTAGTCATATCAGATGACCTAAAGATGGGCAACAATGTGAGAGGGCAGCAAGGAGGGCTGGGGGATACTGGGATGCATGGAGAGGCATCACCAGTGAAAACAGGAAGTTATTATCCTCTGTACAGACAGCTGGTGAGACCCCATCTGGAGTACTGTGTGCAGTTCTGGAGAACCAATCTCAGCAAAGACATAGACAGGATGGAAGCTGTCCAGAGGAGGGCAACTAAAATGGTGCAGGGTCTGCACTGGAAGACATATGAAGAGAGACTTAAGGAGCTTAATATGTATAGCCTCGAGGAAAGGAGGGAGAGGGGGACATGATAGAAACTTTCAAGTACCTCAAGGGAATCAACAAAGTCGAAGAGGGTAGCATCTTTCAAAAAAAGAGGTGTGCAAGAACAAGAGGGCACAATTTGAAGATAGAGGGGCGGCTCAGAGGTAATTTAAGGAAGTATTTTTTCACAGAGAGGGTTGTGGATGCATGGAACGGCCTTCCGGAGGAGGTTGTGGAGTCAAAATCAGTGGTGGAATTCAAGCATGCATGGGATAGTCATAAGGCAGTTCTGGGGGGTGGGGGTAGGAAGAAGTAGGCTGCTGGTTAACTAGGATCTGCAGCTTATCCAGTAGGTAGGGAAATGGGCAGACTGGGTGGGCCAAGCGGTCCTTATCTGCTGTCAAATTCTATGTTTTATGTTTCTATGAAACAAATGCATTCCTTTTAAATCACTAGCGCAAGCATGTTGTGTGGTCAGCGCTACTCACAGCCAATCTACGTGACATTTGCAGTAACCTGTCACATGCTAACCACTGCTGGAGTCCTCCATCCCTCCCCACCGGAATGGCTCTTAACCACATTAAGAAAAAAAAAAAAAGAAAAAACACACAAAATACCTCACTCTCGGACATCACTGTTCTATGGCCACCCACCCTGTCAGCCTTTTCCCTGCACTGTTCTCCACACTGCCGAGCATACCAGCTGCGTGCTTGCTTCTTTGCTGCCTTCATCCAGCAGCGTGTTGTCCCTGTCATGACCTACTCTGCCATCCATGCTACCCTATTCGGCTAACTGACTACATTTAAAAAAAAATACTTGTTTTTATAAACTGGAGCACACTTCAGCAACTTAAAAGAAAAGAGTGGGAACTTTGGGGGTGGGAGAGAGGGACTGTGCATCACTACACAATTCGAAAACCTTTCAGTTTCGTGCAGTCCTGCATTCCTCTCTCCCTTCCATTGGCACTTTATAAATAAACAAATAAATAAATTGCACCGTTAGGATGACAGAAGGAAAATAAGAAAGACAGAAGGGGATAGACTATTGTGTGTGTGTGTGTGTGTGTGTGTGTGTGTGTGTGTGAACTGAGACGGCACACTACCAGACGTAACAGTGCCCTATGCTGCCAATGCCAGTAGTAGGGGGACTACTTTACCAACAAAGGAGAAAAAATTGAATTGTAGTAATTTTCATAGAATTACTTCAGTTTTTTTGTAATCCCATAGAAAATGACACAGCCCATTTTTTTAAGAGCACTAATACCCTCCAGGGTGGGTGGTATGGGCAATACCATACCTTCTAGGGCTATAAGGCCATCCGCCTGTGGTGTCTGGCCTCATTACACCCCTGGGTGGTCTGGTATTGCCCAATACCACCCACCCTGTTGGAAATTCTTGCTTGGTTAAACCCTTTTGCCATGCAGTATAACTGCAAGTTACTATGTTGCATCATGGTTAGCTCCACTGTATAAGTAGCTGTGTTTATGGTATAAGCTGAAAGCTAATTAGTAAATATTAATATCAGTGTACCACAACCAAGAAAACATATTGATTATATGTGAAAAGTCCATAAAGTTACAAAACTTTAAATAGCCTCTAACACCTCCAGAAGGACTTTGGAAAAAAAAAATTTGGATGCAAATCAGGATATATTTTACATTAGTTTTGTATTTCTACATCCCATTATTTATTACTCAAGTCATATGTATGAAAACAGGATCTTTGTTCCTTGACAGTTTATCAGCATAAGCCCCACTTGATGTCATAATATGCCACTTGTTACATCACAGTTATTAACATGACTACAGTCTATTCCATAACATCAGTGGATTATGACTTCAAGGGAGAAATCTGCTGTACTGTATGTGCAGATGAACACTGAGGGATAAAGATCCTGTTTTCATGCAGATATTCTCAGCAGTGTGATCCTCGACTCCTTAAAAGGGGCATTTCTCAGGCAGCTGGTTACAGAACTTAGTAGAGATGGGGCATTGCTGGACCTGGTGTTTACAGACAGGACAGCATTTCAGATGTCATAGTCAGTAGTCCGGGTCCCCTGGGTACAAGTGATCACCTGTGTGTGGTTTGACATAAGGACTGGACACAAGAGAAAAGTCACATTATGGCAAGGGTCCTGAAGGAAAACTGCCTCAGTAAATACCTTTGAAAGAGATGGCTGGCGAGGGGGAGGGGGGACTCAGTGGAGAAGGATAAAAAGGAATATCCAAGGCAACTGCATGATGTTTGATGGAAGTGAGCAAAGCAAGGAGGTGAAAGAAACTGCTATGATTCTCTAATGAGGTGGCAAAGCAGTAAAGGAGAAGAAAACAGCATTTAGGAAGTGCAAAGATACTCAGATGGAAGAAGACAGGGATAGCTATCTGTCAAGGCAAAGGGAAGCAAGTTAGGAGGGTGAGGGCAGCAGCTAAAGCACAAACAGAGGAGAGGAGAGGATAGCTAAGGAGGTCGGAAAAACAGACAAGACCTTCTTCAGGTGCGTGAATTAAAAAGAGGAAGACAAGGGGAGGGACACTAGAGAATCAGGAGGCTGGGCAGGGGGACTGTGCAGAGGAAGATCAAGAGAAAGCTGAAATTTTAAATGATTACTTCTGTTCTGTCTTCACAGTAGAGGAAGGGGGCACGGGCCAGCATTAACAGCAAGCACCAGGGGGAGTGGATACAAGTCCATTTTCATTAGAGTCCGGAAGGGATTGGAAGCCCTAAAGGAGAATAAAGTGATGGGGATGGACGGGATTCACCCGAGAGTTCTAAAATTGCCAAGTATGGTGATAGCTGCCCCACTGGCAACACTGTTCAGCACCTCATTGGAGATGGAAGTAGTTCCAGAGGCTTGATTTGGTCCCTCTGCACAAAAGCGGCCGCAGGGAGAAGGCTAGCAACTACAGGCCAGTTAGTCTCACATTAGTGGTGGGGAAATTAATGGAGACCCTATTGAAGGAGAGATTGATGGGGGTACCTGAAGGCAAATGGGCTGCAGGACCACTGGCAGTAGGGTTTCATGGGGGGGGGGGTCATGTCAAACAAATCTCATAGATTTATTTGGGATGACTGGGGAGGTAGATCAAGGGAAAGCAGTCAATGTGGCCTATCTGGACTTCAGTAAGGTCTCTGACACTGTGCCACACAGGAGGCTAGTTAAGAAACTGAGCAGCCTGGGGTGGGGAAAAGGTAGTAAACTGGGTATCAAACAGAAAGATAGGAGGCAAAGGGTGGTGGTAAATGACAGACACTCGGGGGACAGGACAGTAACTGGTGGGGTGACAAGGGATCGGTGCAGGGACTGGTCCTCTTCAGTGTCTTCATAAGTGACATTGCTGAGGAGCTGGAGGGGAGGATGTGTCTCTGTGCAGATTATACAAAAATCTGCAACAGGGTGGACACTATGGAGGAATATAGAAAATGCAGAGGGATCTGGGGAAACTAGAGGAGTAGTCTAATGCAGGGGTTCCAGAAAACTGTAAAAGGTGGGGGGTGCTGAAGATAAGTTTAGCACTTGTTATGGTAGAAAGGGTACTTGTTCCAAACCAGTCTAGACTCTGGGAATAAATGCCCTGTACATAGAAACCTAGAATCTGTCAGCAGATTAGGACCAACTTGCCCACCCAGTCTGCCCATTTTTTTCTTGCCTATACTGTCACCCTAGACCCAACCTCATCTCCGGCTGCTCCAATAGTGTTTTACATCATAGAGTTTAAGTAAATATCTGAACTGAAAATGAAACAGCTGGGGCCAGATATGCAAATACGCTCAAATCAGAGCTCAAACATTTGTGCGGTGCCTTGCGCCTGCCGGTGTTGTAATCCAAGACTTTAATAAATTAAATAAAAAGGGTGCCCAAATATGCTGTATTCAGTCGAATAGCACACTGGTGGTATTCGACTAAATATAGAGCCATGTTAGCCCAGTGCTAAGCTACTTAGCGCTGCCCCAACAGGGCTTCCAAAGTATGCAACCAGAATGGATGGCGCCGGAGTACTATTTACAATATTTGGAGGGACTCATGCAAGTGATCCTGTTGGGCATACAAGGCACTAAGGAGCCATTTGCATGCCCATTATGGGCTCACTTGCATGGGTAGCAAGGCAGGTTAGCAGAGCGTGCCCCCCCCCAATTGCCCAGTCCCACTTGTGTACATATCACTAGTGGTAATGGTCCTCCCAACCCCACAGATTGCCAGCCTGTTCTGTATAATAATATATCCCTGGTGCTAGTGCCCCCCCCCACCACTGATTACTGTCCAGTTCTGCATAATATATCCCTGGTGCTAGTGCCCCCTCCAACTCACCACTTGCCAGATCATTCTGTGTTATAATATATCCCCGGGGCTAGTGGTCTCCCTTCACCGATCGTTGACTCAGCCTGTATAGTAATATGTCCCTGGAGCTAGTGATTTCCCATCCCAGTTGCTGGCCTGTTCTGTATAATAATATACCCCTGGTGCTAGTGCCCCCCCCCCCACCGCTGATCGCCGGTCCATTCTGTATAATAAGAAATCCCTGGTGCTAGTAGTTCCTTCCACCCTCTGATCACCAGCCCAAGTGTCAGTGTATAATCCCTGGTGTTAGTGGTCCCCACCTCCAACCAGGATATAAAACACAAACCATCCCTGGCATCCAGTGGTCCTCCCTCACAACATCAGGCACCCCACATTATCTGTATCCACAGTGCTGCGGGCACCTACGGTGACTGGCGCAGCACTCCTCACACCTCCATGGCTTGCCGCCATTTGTCCAGATAGGGAGCGTGCCTTGTATTTACAGGACTGGGTGATGCTCCTGGGCCAGTGATTGGGGAGAGGGTTTCCAAGATCACAGGGTGTGCTCCCCCAGCAGCCAAATGGCTAGGTGGCTGCATTACCTCGAGCAGTCACTAGGGTTGCTCAGAGTTAATTCGGGGTTTTGTTTGGCGGTATTTGCACTACACAAAAGAACCATGCTAAACCCTTTTGTGCAGTGCAAAGCCACTGAATGGGGTAGCGGGCATATTCATAGCCACATACCTTCCTTTGCCAAGACACATACATTATAATTTGCATGGGTCCTAACCCTCTTCGCCTGCGCAACAGCCCCCTTTGAATATGGGGCTGCAGAGCAAACCCATTCACGCCTGCACAAACTTTTGATTATTCGGCCAGTGGTGACAACAATTAAGCTGTGTGTATTGAAAAAATTACGTTTCAGAATTTTAGATATGCAGAATTTAAAAAAAAAATATGGAATGTGTGAACCATGTACCAGAGCATATACAACTGCCAGAGAACTTTGGGACAGAAAAAACTGAGCTTCATACACATGGCTATGCCAGGCCAGAAAAAAAAAAACACTACTCCTAACCCTAGTCTTACAAAATTACTGTACAAATAAAATTATATGACCTTAAATGAATGCAGCAAATTAGGTCTGGAAAAGTGCTTTATGAATATATTGTCTCTGACCTCAGATTACTGTAATGTATTATTTAATATTTAGGTTTGGATATGCTTTTTCTCCATCGTACTATTTAAATTTAGCCTCATGACAACCATACTCAATAAAACTGTAAAATAAAAAGGTAAAAAATGTTGCATAACACAAGTTAAGAGGGTAGCAAGTGCTTCTGTACCTAAGATACGTAAAGTAAGTTTTGATGAAAGCAGCCCTATTTGTGAACCAGATATGCTGTGTTAGTAATTGGTACTTTCAATTCTGAGTACACTTCTAATCACATTGGCTAAAGTAAATAACCATTTAGGTGTACAAAAACTCTTACGTTCACAATTTACCAGAACTCTGCAGTCATTTTCCTTCTTTTCAGATTGTAAGATTCAATGGCAATCATCTGCAGTGCAATGAAGGACCCTTGTCAAGTTAGAAATAATTTTTGTTAAGCTGCTTCCGCTACGAAAAAATGCATAATAACTTAGTTAGTGATGTTTCTCTACTGGCTCCCAAGCCGCCCTCTCGATGCCAACCACCCATTCCTGCTCCCCCAATTTTTCTACAGGGTTTACTTTTGCGCTAACACCACATGGCCCGGGTGCTTGTTGGGATACAAGGCTACTGATTGGCTGGGGCCAGTGGCAGCACAGGAAGCCATTTTTTTGCATGCCTATGGATTGGCTCCATCAAGCCTTGCTGGCAACCAATCACTCTGCACTCTTCTGGTGGGTGGGTGGGGAGAACAAGGGAAAACAGTGTGCACAGCCCTAGGCAGATGATGCACCACTGGCGGCCCACTCCCACACCAGATCCAAGCTATGGTGCTCCTGGAAGAATCCCCACACCTTCACTTCAACCTCAGGGTGGTCCGTTGTGTGTGGGGAAGAAATGCCGAAGGAGCTGAAGGTGAACCCAGCCCCAGGGGGTAAACTGGGGGGGGGGGGGTTAGCACAGAGGTGTGTCATGGGTGGGTGTGGGAACCAGGAGGTGCTGTAGCAGCATCTTAGTAGGGGAGGTAGCCTGCATTGTTGGTAGCCAAAGGAACTCCTATCCTGTGGCCAGTGGAGGATGAACAAAGTGTAAACAAAACCAGAAGCTCTTGCCAGTCCACCAGGGGAGGGCCTTCTGGTGATTCCTTGGGCTAGATTGAAGACCTCTGGGGATTGGACCTTTGTGGTAGCTGGCCCTACCCTTTGGAATTCTCTACTCAGAGTTTTGAGGGAGGCCCCCTCAGTGGAGGCCTTTAAGAGGGGCTTGAAAACATCTTTTTCAGCAAGCATATGGGTATTACTAGTAACCATATTCCAGTACATCCAAAATTGTTAGCCTGTTTTATTAATTTTGTTGTATGTTTTATATAATTATTTATTTATTTATTTCTGTGTTTTTTGAGGTTGATAATTGTTTTGGGCTTTATGTGCTGTTGTTACGTTGTAATGGCACCCTGGGCCTCCAGGGAAGGGTGACACAAGCAAAGAAAGATGACTACTACTGCTACTACTTTTTTGTATCTGGAATCCCATGATATTCCAATTACCCCCACCCCCCCCAAACGGAGGACAGAAATTAGCTGGATGCTGGGGTGCTTTGAGAGGGGAATTTCTAGCAGGAGAGGGAAGGTGGTGCTACTGCTGTTTTGCTGTCTAGTGAGGCCTCAACTGGAGTATTGTGTACAGTTCTGGAGGCTGCACTTCTGCAAGGACATTGACAGGGTGGAGGCAGTGTGGAAGAGGGCTACCAAAATGGTGTGAGGCTTGCATGAAAAGCCATATGAAGAAAGGCTGCTGGAACTCAACATGTACTCCCTGGATGAAATGAGAGCAAGAGGGGACATGATTGAGACCTACAATACCTCACAGGGGTGAACAAGCTGCAGGTGGGGAGTCTCTTTCAGAGGAAAGAAGGCACTAGAACACAGGGGCATGCAGTGAAGCTAAGGGGGAGGAGTTTAGGAGAGAGATGAAAAAATGCTTCTACACAGAAATGGTGGTGGGCGACTGGAACAATTTGCTAGAGAGGGTACTGGGGGGCAAAGACTACGGAGAGCTTCATGCATGCGTGGGGTAGGCACAGGAGCAAATTAGGTGGAGGAAAGTGAGGCTGGAGGGATGCCAGTAACCAAATAGGGTCAGAGGTGTCAAAACAGACAAGGAAATGGGGCAGACTAAATGGGTCTACCAGTTCTTTTCTGCTGACTAAGTCTGAGTTTCTATATTTCTATTGAACAATTGGGATCAGAATTCTATAGAAGATCTGTTTTTTTTCTGTTTATTTGAAAACTGGTAACTGAGACAGGTACACTGAGCCAAGGCTTCTTTCCAGGGGACTGTATCCCCATTCCAGGGGAATGGGGTTACAGTCAGTCACATACAGAAGTATAGACGCATAACACAAAAACAAACTGCAAACAAAGATGGTGCATCATGGTATAAAGTACAAAATAACAATAATGGATGATTGGAGCTGAAGCTGTGAGCAGCACCACAGCCCAAAGTAATTGGTAACAGCTGATTGAACACATCATATGTAAAATACAAGCTGAATCGTATCTAAATATTAATTTTTTACAGAGGTTTTTAAGAGGTGTCAGCAACTTATTATGTGTTCTCAAATCTTTATTATATATTGTTTTGACATTCATCAGCTGTGTTTTATTATTTTTTGACATAGAACAGAAGCAAAGGATCTTTGAGTAGATCTCCCTCCATTGAGTCATATGATGGAACTGTAAGGCGTTGGCATCAGGACCGCCCGAAAATGTTTGCTGGCTGGGGCTGTCCACGTAGACATGCCTCGTCAGCGCCTATATAACGCGGGCCCCCCCCTCAGCATGCCCCAGTTCTTTCTTCACAGTAAATCAGTTGATCCACCACTGCTGAAGAACGCTGTTGAATTTTGGAAAGTTTTACCAATGCTGCTACTTTTACAAGTATGTTATTTTAAAACTTTACTTTCATGTTACCGCCGAAAGACAAGGAACTGTTTTTCCTATATTGCTGTTGTGGTGATGTTAAAATCGACAAAGGCGACATCCACTTTATGTGTATTTGTTGCCTAGGAACAGACCACAATGTTGAAGCCTGTCCTGTTTGCCAGGACTTTAATCAGGCAACCAGGGGACATCGCAAGAAAGCTTTAGAAATTAATTTAAAGCTAAATGAAATGGAGAAGAAACAAGCTGTCGAGGGTGGCATCACCAGCCTGGCTTCCCTGTTTGCTGTGGACACACTGCTCTCCATGGTCAATGGCATCCATTGCTGATTGGACTCAGAAAAACCTGCCTTGGGAAGTTTTGGTGGGAGGCTCACTCTCCCTTTTCCTACAAAAGTGGAGAGAGAGATCACAATAGATACCTGGATCCTAGAAGTAGTCCAGCATGGACATGCACTAGAGCTCCTTTCTGTTCCTCCAGTGACTACCCCTTTTGCCAGACAGATATTTGTTGGGTCATCTTGCCCTCCTGCTAGAGGAGGTTCAAACTCTCCTCCACAAGAGGGCTGTAGAACTTGTCCCAGTTTTGGAACAAAATCTGGGCTATTGTTCCTGGTACTTCCTGATTTAAAAAAAAGGGGGTATTCTGGTCAACAAACCGAAGTCCGTCCTTACCCTGTGCCAGTGCCTACAGTACATAGGGGCTGCCCTGGACACGTGCTGGGTCGGCATATCTGCCCTCAAACCATGCTACGGCTCTGATGGCTCAGGCTCAGCTAGTTTCTCCCAGTGACTTTGTCTTAGCCAGATGCTTCTTACAGCTAATTGGCCTCAGGGCAGCTACCATACTGACCATCCTGCTAGCATGTCTGCACATGAGGATCCTTCAGTGGTTCCTCTGAGAGCTGTAGGCACAGCATTCAGACAAGATGGAGAATCTCATACTAGTAACTCCCCTGCTCCATCACTGCTTGCTCTGGCAGTTGGACCACTCCAACCTAGAGACAGGGTCCCCATTTCTTCTGCCCCCCCCAGTGATGATCATGAACACCTCAGGTTCAGGCTTGGGTGCCCATCTATGTCTTTTCAGAACTCACGGCCAATGGACCCCTGTAGATACAGTTCTGCACAGCAACACTCTGGAGATGAGGGCTGCTCTGTGTAACCTACAGGCCTTCACCACCTTCTTCCAGGGAATCAGTTGCTGAGCCATACACAATATTTTATTGATGTATTATGTCAACTGACAAGGTAGAGTCCACTCATTTCCTCTCTGCAGAGAGGCAATGAGAGATTGACACTAGGCAATAGAACACAACTTATTTCTGTCAGTAATGTTCCTGCCCTGTACCCTGAACTCTGCAGTGGATCGCTCAGTCAGTTCCTTGCACTCTGCCACAAGTGGGAACTTTTAAACACAGTCATGGGCGACCTCTTGGGGAAAATGGGGTTGCTCAAACATAGACCTGTTTGTATTTTCATGCAATACAAAACTGCCACGTTTCTGCTCACTTGCTCCAGAACATGAAATTTTTTGGTGAGACACATTGTCCCTCTTCCAGAAGTGAGATTCCTGTGCGCTTTCCCTCCATTTTCTCTTATACAGATGGCCCTGCTTAAGCTGCTGGCTGAGAAGGCCATCCTGATTCTGGTGGCCTCCTACTGATCCAGACAAATTTGGTTCCTCCTGCTCCACCAATTGGCAGTGGAACCCTGTGTTGTGCTCCACCTGCGAGTGATTATTCTAACACAGAAGGATACTCTGTTGCACCCAGATCTGCGGTCCTTGCACCTTCATGCCTGGCTCCTGAGGACATAGATCTCTCTGACTTAGGCATTTACCTAGTAGTTGCTGCTGTTCTACTGGTGGCTAGAAAGCTGTCTGTGGTGCACTTACTCACAAAAATGGAAATGTTTTACAGTTTGGTGTACTGCACGTGCCCTTGATCCCTTAATGTGTCCACTTAATCAAATGCTGGACCTGCTCTTGTCCCTTAAGGACATGGGCTTGGGGTGTTCATCAATAATGGTCCACTTGGCAGTGGTATCAACTTTTCATGCCCTCACTGATGGCAAAACGATGGCCCAGCTTGAAGTTTCCCGTAGGTTCCTCAAAGGGCTGCTCCCCTTATATCCCAGTCCATGATCCGGTTCTAGTGTGGGACTTTAATTTGGTCCTAAAGACCCTGACTGCACCTCTCTTTGAGTCTGCTGCTACTTATGAGCTACGATTCCTCTCTTGGAAGACACTGTTCCTAGTAGCTATGACTTCTGCAAGACACATTTTGGAGTTACTGGCTCTGGTTGTAGATCCTTCTTTTCTTACTTTACACAAGGGTAGAGTTACGTTATGTACTAATCCTCATTTCCTTCTGAAGGCTGTGTTTGAAAACATTAAATCAGACCGTTGACTTCCTGTTTATTTTTCAACACCCATGGACAGTTTGGATTGTTGCTTACATATGCTGGATGTCTGCAGGACACTGCATTGGTACCTGGATCATACTAAGGATTGTAGAAAATCCTCACAACTGTTTGTGGCTTTGGCCCCCCCCCCCCAATATGGTAGGCTCCCCTATTTCTAAACAGGGCTTATCCAAATGGTTATCTAGTTATTTTTCTTTCTGTTACCAGAAGCATGGTAAGCAGCTTCCTGGTTCTGTCTGTGCTCATTCCACCCATGGGGTGGCTACCTCAATGGCCTGTTCCAGAATGTAGTTCCAGTTGATGCTACTTGGAGTACTGTTCATACATTCACTGAACACTACAGTTTGGAAATCTTCTCTCATAGATGTGCCGGATTTGGCTTCACTATTCTGCAAGGCCTCCTTACTCCGGATCATTCGGTCCTGATGTCCTGTCTCAGTGCTTGGTACTGCGTGGGAATCATTTCATGATGTGGCTTAATAAAGGGAGATACCCTCAAAGATGATAGAATAGTTACTTACATTAACTATAGAGCTTTGAGAGAATCTCCTCCATTAAGCCACAGCTGTCCCTCCTGCCTTCCCATCTTGTCGGGTGATGGGTGTCTATCCTGCCTGCACTGGGAAGCTGGTTCTGCTCTGATGCTTCCTTTGGCATCTGTTCTCAGGTTCCCATATCCTGTCCTGTGTGCCTGGTTCGGTCCTGGTTACTTCGGACCCTACCAGTCCAATGATCCTCTGAGCTTGTCTCTGGCAGGGAACTGAGGCATGCTGTGGATGCCCACATTACTTAAGTACGTTGACAGCCTCAGCCAGCAAAACTTTCCAGGTGATCCTGACACCAGTGGCTTACAGTTCCATGATGTGGCTCAATGGAAGAGATGATCTCAAATGTCTACTGTTACAGTAAGTAGCTATTATATTCAGTAGTCAGCAAAGACCAAATTGTCCATCTATTCCTTAGCCCTATGACATTGCAGGTGATCCCGCCATGTGCTTTGCTGTACGTGTGCACACAGTTGAGTTTTGTTTTTATTATGATCCCATAACTGATGAGAAAAAAGAAAAGCTCTTGGCAGAAACCCCTTTGAACATAAGCCTCATCGAATCTGTCTGTTCTTTCCGAGCATACTACATTTCGCTTGTAAATACAACCTCACCCCCCCTCCCCCCAAGTTTCTTTTCTAGAGAAATCTTTTGTGAATATTGGGCTCATACATATTAAGTACTTTATGGAAGAACAGTTATATCTTGAAAACCGCATTGGTATATAGTGACTTGCATTTCAACATTTTGTAATAAAAAAGTAGTCACAAATGACCATACTGACACTTACATAGGCATAAAGCAAGGCTTAACTATAAAACAATGATTCACAAGTAGTGAAGTGCCCTTCCTCCATATTGCTCCATTATGCCTAGCCAGCAGCATTATAACTGGTCCTGCAAAGCATAAGGAACTGATAAAATGAGTGTGATCTGTGTTTGACCAGTGAAGTGCAAAATGCACAATATTCATGCCTGCTAGGTTCCGTATTTAGTGTGGGTGAACTGCTTAAAGCTATATAAAAGCCTACTGCCAAAAGCAAGGGCTTGGCAAAACTTTTTTTCACCAGTGAGTTTCACGAATATTCAGTTTTTACATTTACAGAATTTCGTGAAAACTGGCAGAATATTTCAGAAAATGTTTTCCTGCAAACATCTTTACTCACGGAAGAAAATGCTTTGTTACAGCATTTTTTTAGTAATTTATGGAAAAAGGAAAAAGAATTTGCAAAAAATTTGAAAGGAACAAAGTAACCATCTTCTGAATTTTTTTATCAAGTCGCAGATTTTTTCAGTGTTTCACTGATTTTTTTTCCCCATTGTAAAACATTTTAGGAAATTACTAATTTTGTGGAATTTCTTGCTGCATTATGCAAATTTAGGTGAAAGCAAAGTATGGCTATTTTACCCCCCAGATATTTTCAGGATTCGTGATGAAATAAAATGACATTCTGTGATGATTGTATCTGTTGAGATCACACATAGTAACACGGTATAGACGGTCCATAGTTTTTTCCTTCCTTTCTACATGGAAGTGGCCATACCCTGTTAGCCACAGTTTGTGTAGTAATCCTTCCTGATGTTCGTCCCACTTATTCTGCCCCCCCAGCTTGAAAACATGCCCTCTGGTTCTGCTTACACTCACAAAATCAAGCAGCTGTGTGTGCTCCACCCTGTCAATCCCTTACAGTGTTTGGAACACCCTAATCATATCATCCCTTAATCTTCTCTTTCCCAGACTAAGCAATTTCAGGATAATCTAGTTTTTCTCATGACACACCATTTGTATCATAAATCAGGATTCATGATGTCCAGAACTCCCAAATCAGTCACATAAAATCAATCAACAGTCTCCAAACTAAGGCTGGCCCACCGGTACAGCGATAGCTGACCCTTGCGGCACTTATGACCCGGGCTCAGGAGTGAGCCTGGTGTGTCAGTGAGTCAGCTGAAGAGGGAGGATTGAGCATCCAAAGGACTGATTTTCTTTCTTGGGTGGGGGGGGGGTCACAGATGTCCCACTTGTAGGCTGTCACCTGATTGCGACCAGGTGGTAGTGCAGTGGGGTGTCTCCATGCATGGGTACTCAAGTCGTTTGTGTACATTTGCATTCAGAGGCATGCACATGGACATGTGCAGCATTACACTGGTTGGCTCAGGGGAAGGAAGGAAATGGAGGAAACACTACGATGGCAGAATGAGTCACTAGCCTGCTACAAGCACTGCACCACCAACCAGGTGCAGCTTCCAAATCTGGATGTGGACAAGGGGGGGGAAGAGTAAGACGGGCCTCCCTCGTGACCCTGCAATGGAGGGCAATCTGTGGGGGATCTCTGGAACTGGTAAATCCTGGGGAAAGTGGTTGACAGGACTGGATGGACTGGTGCAGAAGGGGGCTATGTGAGAGATAGGAGGATAAACAGCTACATGGAAAAAAATAACAGCCAATCTTAATGTTCTTGAATTGAATCACTAGTTGTTTCTTAAAAGAAGTGTCTTTTGAGAGTACAGAGTGCAGTTACTCCAGTGGTGACTGTATTACAAAAAATGGGATAAAAGATGTTATGTTTAATTTACATCATTTAAGCGAATTTATTGTGGAGTCACATTTTGTAAAGTGCCTGTTTTTCTCTGGGTCTTTGATGACACAGGATAGAGGATTTTAAACAGCCTATTAATTTACTGGTGTACGTGAAGGTTTTTCCAGTTGTTGGGAGGGTCATGATGGAACATCTACTTTGCATTTCAGATTTCTGTAAATATTTTCCGGACATTGCCTCCAAGTGAGAACCCAGAGTTTGACCCAGAAGAAGACGAGCCAACCCTGGAGGCATCCTGGCCACATTTACAGGTGAGAATTATTTGAAACTAGTGGCTGCACCCACATGAATGTATGAGGGTAGGTATGGGGCCAGTTAAAGCTGTGCTAAAGCCATGCCCATCTGGGACACCAAGAGAAAGGTCCATTGAAAGGTAAGCCAGTTTTCCAAATAGTGCTTTTTTTCAGCAAAACGTAATGGCTTCTGTGTGTTTCAGTATGGAACTGCAGTCCTGTTTTTTCCTTTTTTTTATTTATTTATTTATTAATTTTGTTAACTGGGTAGGCCCACTGAGACATAGTTGTCCCTTTTTCAGGGATGACTCAGACTTACTTACATTCAACAAGTAGGCAGAACAGAACATAGTTAAAATACATCTCCATAACAGAATCAGAACACATAGTCATATTGCATGATCAGGGGAGCAATACATTTAGCCAAAACGAGGAGTAACAGTACATGACATAGTATTAATAACAATCCTTGACTATACTGAGTGGGGAAACACAAATAAACAATTATCAGCGTGGACTAGAGTAGGAAGGAACATCAATTAAAATACAATGAAGCATCACATAATACATGCACAGAGGCTGCTCGCCAGTAGGACAAATTTCAGCCCTTTTTTAAATCCACCAAGAGAAGAGCAGTCTTGAAGGACAGATGGCAGCTTGTTCCAGAGATATGGTGCTAAGGTGGCAAAAGACCTCTTTACCACAGAGGATCTCAAGGGCATTACTAGAGGAACGCAGGACCCTCCTTGAGGATTTAATTTTTATAATGATGCATAGTCTGGGGAAGGGGAGAGTCCATTAGTTGGCTTATAGGCCAGGCAGAGGAGAGGGTACTCAAGCCAGCCCTCCAATGAAGGCCTGTTCAAGGAATGTAGTACATTGCAGTGGTGCTCCCTGGGTGAGGCTCTGCTGGCAAAGCATCCTGTTTTATTGTAGAGTACTTTGAGCTTATGAAACTCGGACCACCTTAGGGACTGCAAAATGGGGGTACCGGATTGCAGAAGGGGAAGTAGTGTACCAGTGGCAATGATAAGCCATGAGTCCCTAGTTAGAACATTGCCCAAGCAGTAGAGTAAGCCAATTTTTTTTGAAGGGTTTGAATGACATGGTTAATATGAGCCATATAACAAAGTTCTTGGTCCAAGTAGACCCACAGGTATTTGGTGGACTCCACCACTTCAGTAACTTCTGCAGAGGAGGGAGAGAGAGAGAGAGGGAGAGAGAGAAAAAGTAGGTGCTGCCTAGATAGATCCAAGTTTCTAGGACCAAACACAATTTCCTTGGTCTTTTAAGCATTAAGGGCAAGCCTACTGTCCCAAGACCAATTTTATAGTTCTGGGAGGACACTAGCAATCTGAATATTGAGACAGCTGGGATTTCTATAGAGGACTGCATAATCTGCATACAACAGTATGCCCCCCCCCCAATTCCTGGACATGTCACTGACAAATAGAGATAATAACAGGGGGACCAATATGGAGTTTTGGGGGACACCATTTGAAATATTTTTTTTGAGGCGAAAGATCCCTTCCACCTGACCATTTGAGACCTTACCAGTAAGGCAATGGGAGAACCAATGGAGGGAGAGTGCATCAAGACCAAACGGCATTAATTTTGTTAGGAGAAGACTATGGTTAACACAGTCAGAAGCTTTTGAGAGGTCTATGAAGACTGCTCTCGTAAGCTGCCCATTACGCATGGCTTTCAGGATGTCTGAGGTAAATTTAACAAGGGCAGTGTCTGTTGCATGGTGCCTCCTAAAGCCACATTGCCTATCTGACTAGAGGTACCTCATGCTCAAGGAAGTAGAGGATCTGATTATAAACAAGACTTTCCTGAATCTTGGCCTAGAAGCAGAGGAGAGAAAACACTGTTTAACAATAAGTTCATTGTTAGCCTCGATCAGAGATGCAGATGGTTAAAATATGCTGCAGTACTGTGGGCAGCCATCTCAGGAGTACTACTTCTTATTGTCTATATCTTCTTTGGCAAAAGAAGGGATTGCCCTTAAGAACATGTCATTCTTGCAGAAACTCAGTGGAGCAAATGTATATTTTTTTTCTTCTCATCTCAGTTTAGTAAAGAAAACCCGAAACAGTTTCAGGCAGCTGTTTTGGGGTGTACAGTTTTATTTAACTTTTTTACTGCAGTGCTGTTATTTATCCTGAGATTATTGACCTAATTTTCCATGGGAGGAAATGGCAGAGGTGTGATGCCAACAACAAAGAAACATGCAAAAATTGCTCTTATAGAACTGGGCCAGATCAGATTAATAGTAGTCCCTGCTTGGGGTTGCCAGGGTTTCTGTTTGGAATGGTGTACTGGTCACCAATACAGGGGGAGGAACTGGACAGAGTTTTGGGGGAGTACATGGGCAAAATGGCAAGCAAAGGGGAAGAGTAATCATGGGTGACTTTAATCTGCCAGATGTGAACTGGGACATCCTGGTTGAAGCAATGACTAGGAGCAGGGGGAACCTAGACTGTAAGTTTTATTTCTCAGGCAGATGGTTACAGATCCTACTAGACAAGGGGCAGTACTGGATCTGGTACTTACAGAACAAACAGGGACAACATATTAAACATCACAGTGGGTAGCCCCTGGGTTCAAATGATCATCATATAGTGTGGTTTGGCATATAGATTGGGCAGGAGGGAAAAAAAAAACAGTAGGATGATTGTCCTGGACTTGAGGATAATAGATTTTAGAGGAATGGAAGACTGCCTTAGGAAGTACCTTGAAAAGTGGGAGGGATAGCCGGGGGGGTGGTAGGGGCAGAATGGAATAAAATAAGGGAATAACTGTGATAATGGCAAGCTGTTTAAAGGTAATAAGAAAGGGTAATAGGGAGATGAGGCCACTGTGGTTCTTGAAGGAGGCATCTAAGTGGCAAAAGGAGAAATAAACAGCTTTCAGAAAGTACAAGGAGACCCAGTCTGAGGCAGGCAGGGAGGTATATCTTGAGAAACAAATGGAGGCAGGAAGGAGGTCAAGGACAGCAGTGGCTAAAACTGAGGAATGGATCACCCAGGAGGTCAAGAATGGGGACAAGACTTTCTTCAGGTACGTGAACAAGAAGAGGACGACAAGGGTGGTATTGTGAAGATTAGGAGACCAGAAAGGGGGACTGTGCAGAGCAAGACCTGGAAAAAGCTAACATTTTAAATGAATGCTTCCACTCTGTATTCACAGTGGAGGGAGGTGAAGGGCCGACATGCATTGACAGGCACCAAGGGGAGGTGGGCACAAAGTCCATATAGGGAAGAGAGAGTCTGTCATGGGCTGGAAGTCCTAAAGGAAAACAAAGTGATGGGGCTGGATGGGATCAACCCAAGGGTACTTAAAGGAGCGCTACAGTCAAAATTTGCAAAAACATATTTTGTGCAGAGTGTTTCAATTTGTGTGTTTAGTCCTGGTGTGTTGTTCCCTTTGTTTGCTATTAGGAGTTTTTTCTTGATTTGCCTACTAGTTTTAAGGCCTCTGAGTATCCCCATATTATCATGGTTCATTTCTCTTCCTTTTCCTACATTGCCTTTTGTCCCATGTGACAATGATGTTTCAGAGACCATAGATTCAGCAAGTACTGGTTTACAGTCAATTTTACAGAAGCACAGCTGTGATTTAAAGTCAGTTTCCTTGTCCAGTGGGCACTAAAGGCTACATTTACAGCTTACCAATCACTTGTGGTCTAATTGAGTGGGTGTTCTGTAAGAAAACAGCTAGTCTTTACTAATTATAGCACTGATGACCTAGGGAGATTTGAGTACTTTTTATGGCTGGGTATAGTTTGATGCAACTAAAAGCTTTAAAAGCAAAACATTTACTCCTGTTGGCTACACCTAGACAAGCATATAGAAAACAAAATATTGAATTTTGAGTTATTTAGTTGAGGCTGCAACATCAGGCTCCTGTCTTCAGATTACTGCTGAGTACTTTCCCTCACTGAATCAGTGGTCCCAGATGCATCAGCATCACATGAGACAGGAGGCATTGAAGGACAAAGAACAGCAATAAACCATTCTAATGTGGAGATCCCCAGAGGCCATAAAACTAGTAGGTAAATTTAGAAAAAGCTTCTAAGAGCAAACAAAGGGAAGGACACACCAGGACTAAATACACAAATCAAAACACTCTGCATAGCATATGTTTTTGCAAACTTTGACTGTAGTGCTCCTTTAAAGTACTCATCACGGTGCTAGCTGCTCCTTTGTCAATACTGTTTAGCACCTCAACACACTAAGAGTGCGCACTCGGAGATGTGGTGCTTTAGGAACCAACTAGTTCAGTTCTAAAAAAAAACTTTTCTAGCACACACAAGCCAAAAATCAGGATGCCTTGTCTATTAGTACAAAATATTTATTTATAAAACATAGCAGGTTGCCAGTTCCTGACAGGTTTCTCGAAACATGTCAGGCTGGCAATGACTATGTTTATAAATAAATATTTTGTACTAATAATAGGCGTCCTGATATTAGCTTGTGTGTGCTAAGGTGACACTTAGAACTGTTTAGCACCTCATTGGAGATGGGGGTGGTTTCAGAGGAATGGAGGAGGGCCAATGTGGTCCCTCTGCACAAGAGCAGCAGCAGAGAGGAGGCTAGCAATTACAGACCAGTCAGTCTCACATCACTAGAGGGGAAGTTAATGGTGTCCCTGCTGAAGTAGAGACTGATGGAGTACCTGGAGACATATGAGTTGCAGGACCACCAGCAGCAGCGTGACCTAACAGTGGGGAGGTCATGTCAAACAAATCTTTTAGATTTGTTTGGATAACTAGAGAAGTGACTCAGGGGAGGGCAGTGGATGTGACCTATGTGGACTTCAGTAAGGCCTTTGACACTGGTCCACACAGGAGGCTGATAATGAAACTTAGCAGCGTGGGAGTGGGGGATAAGATGGTGTGCCGATATCAAACTTGTTGAAAGATAGGAGACCAGAGGGCAGTAGTAAATGGCAGCCATTCAGAGGATGGGAGAGTGATCAGTGGAGTATAACAGGGATCAGTACTGGACCCTGTCCTCTTCAATGTTTTCATAAGTAACATTGCTGAGGAACTAGAGGGGAAAGTGTCTCTTTGCAGATGACACAAAAGTCTGAAACAGGTTAGACACCCAGGAGGGGGTGGAGAAAATGCAGAGAGAGATCTGGAGGAACTAGAGGAGTGGTCTAGGGAGTGGCATCTGGGTTCCAGTGCCAAATGTGCTTGGGGCAGGGTAACCGGGAGACTGTGTATAAGATGGGGGAGGTATTTACAGTCATCAAGTAAGAGACGGACCCTGGGGTGATCATATCTGGTAATCTCAAGGTGGCAGGGCAGTGTGACAAGGCAGTAAGCCAAGCAAGCGGGATGCTGGGGATGCATGAGAGGGAGATCTTTAGCAGGAAAAGGGAGGTGGTGTTGCCTCTGTATTGCTCACCGGAGAGACCCCACCTGGAGTACTACATCTAGTTCTGGATGCCACACTTCCACAAGGATACTGAAAAGGGGGAGGCAGTCCAGAGGAGGACTACTAAAATGGTGAGAGGTTAACATGAGAAGCCATATGAGGAGAGGCTGTGGGAGCTCGGCATGTACTCCCTGGATGATAGGAGAGATGAAGAGGACATGATTGAGACCTATAAGTACCTCAAGGAGGTGAATGAAGTGCAGAGGGGAAGCCTCTTTCAAAGGAAGAGAAGCACCAGTACATGGGGCATGCTATGAAACTTGAGGTGAGGGAGTTTAAGAGGGATATGAGGAAACGCTTCTTCCCAAAAAGGGTGGGAGATGCCTAGAACAGCCTACCAGAAGAAATAGCAAGAGCGAAGACAGTGGAGAGCTTCAAATATGCAGGGGGTAAGCACATTGATGTTATAAATAGAGGTAAGGGAGGAGGGAGCGAAACCTGTGACAAAGTAGGGTCCAGGGTATAGAGTTAGGCAGGGAAAATAGGGCAGGCTAGATGGGCCTACCTGTCCTTTCCTGCTGACACTTTTTATGTTTCTGTGGTTCACAGTTTACATTGGTGCCATCACAGGGTTCACACCACATTTTAAATGAGTCTTTTCTCAGAGTTTACACTATCAATTAAAACAATTTTTTCCAGGGTTTTTCCAATATTCAAATAGGGAATTTTCCATGGTGTTGTACCACAACAAAAATTAATCCCTCCCAGGATTTTTACTACAGCTTTAGTGAGACCTTTCACATGGTTTACACCACATTGAATGCAGTTCAGTTTCTGGTGTTTATACTATACTTGACATGATGTAGGTGGTCCCTTCTTTCTGTTTACAGCATACATGATGCAAGTTCTTTCCTGAGGTTTACTCCACACTTGATGTGAGTTATTTCCCAGAGTTGGCATCTTGATATTTGTTTCCCTAGAATTTATATGGCAGTTAACAAAAGTCATTTTCTGTGGTTTACAACATTGAACCCCACTTGAGAAGAATCTGTTTCAGGTGTTTACTACACACTTCACTTGTCTTCTCTTGGGGTTTACACTGCACGCCACTTGAGTGAGTCCTACTCTGTGGTTAACACTACTGTTGATGTATCTTGCTGTTTCTTCCACCTGACCATATAAGTTTCCACCACACTTGATGTGAGTCCTTCATGGGGTTTATGTCTATAGCACAGCTAACATGAACACCCCCATCCTGGGGTTTATGTTGCTCTTAAAGTGACACATATAAAACCAGCACAACATAACCATACAAAGATCTGATAAGGAACAGACAGAAAAGCATAAGAAAATAGCTCGTAAGTCCTATACAGGTTCTATACTTTGCTTTTGTCCAACTTTACAAAATATGGCAAAGTTTTGCAAAATGTCTATACTTTGCAGAGTGGGTGGAAGTGAAATTTGAAAATTCACTCTACATCCCGTGCCCCCCTACCAAATCAATCTCATACCCCTCCTAGCCATCCTACTCCCCCCGTACCTTAAAGGAGCTATACTGGACCTGGTCCTGTCTAGTTACAGGCATGAATAGGATGCAACAATGGAACAGCCACTTACAGGTAGTGTCCACCACATGGTTTGGTTCCACCTGGACATGAGCAGGGGGATGGTCAGGACCAGGACAAGATCGCTGGTCTTTAAGAGGACTGACTTTGGTAGGAAGGAAGAAATTCTAGTATGCCACCTTGCTGGGATCAGACAGGAAATTGATGAAGAGAAAAAATAGGCAGTAATAGAGGAGGGACTGATGGCGGCCACTAGTCAGCGTGCCAAAATTAAAGTTAAGAAAACTAAAGTCAAAAAGCTCAGTTGGTTTGAAAAGGAAGTGGCTAAAGCTGTAGGTGACAAGAGGGCAACCTTACATAAGTACAAATGTACTCAGAAGGAAGAGGGTAGGGTGGAATACTCTGCTATGTCAAGAGAGGTGAACAGATCGGTTAGGGCGGCAAAGACCAGCAAGGAAGTGCAGCTAGCATGGGGAAGGGTAAAAACAAGGGAGAGGGCTTTTTTCCAATCTATAAGGAAGAAAAGAAACAGTCGGCAAGGATGAAATAGTGAGGTAAAAGAAGGAAAGTGGTTTGGCAGAGAGTAGTGTAGAGAAAGTAGAGGTATTTAACATGTACTTCTGTTCAGACTTCACTAAAAAGAAGAATGGGCCAGTACAGAACTAGGTCAGAACACAGCCACTGAAAACTGCGCAGTCAAGAACCGCCCTGGTCAAAATGCTACCACTTTATGGTTCCCGCCCGCACCCTCCCGGACAATAGATCCTAACTCCAGGGGAGCAGATCATGGGGCAAGAAAGAATTGTGGGGCTGTGGAATACTGTTTTCACGGCCCCTGATAGTTTTTTAGAGATCCTGATAGAAGGCTGCAATCTGAGGACCAGGATTAGAACCTGGTCCCCACTACCACTCAGCTGAGCTGCACCATGCCTCAGCCCTCCATGCCACAGGAGCAGCTCAGCCAGCCTCTAGAATTCTGCTGCCCTTGTCCTGTGGCAGCACCACGGATAGCGACCTGGGGAGCGCCTACTGCAAGCACCGTCAATTCCCTCTCACTGTTCGTGACAGTGCTATTCAGATTAGTGCTCTCTTTACATGCACTGTTCTGGTAGTGCTCTTCTGACCGGGTAGGAGCCAGTACCTCAGGGGAAAGGGGGGGCAGGCAGAGGGGAAGTCACAGACGGCATCATCCATGCTGATGGGGTACTAAAGGGCTTAAGGGCCCTGAAGGTAGATAAATCCCAAGGACCAGATGGCATACACCCAAGGGTCCTAAGGGAACTGACGGAGGCCCTGACAGGTCCCCTGGCAGACCTATTTAACCCCTCTCTGAAGTCGGGGATCATGTCTTGGAATGGGAGAACTGCACAAGTGGTGCTTGTCCACAAAAGTAGCCCAAAGGATAAACTAGGGAACTACAGGCCAATCAGCCTGACCTCAGTTGTGGGCAGACTGATTGAGTCCATCCTGAAAGAGAGACTGGTGATCTTTCTAGAAGATAATGGGCTCCAGGAAGTGAGGCAGCATAGGTTTGTGTCGGGGAGGTCTGTCACCAGGTATGGGTTTAGGATAACACAGTTTCAGGCAGACCACAAGTTGGGTACATAAAAAATGCATGGTTGCGTTTATCATTTTATTTTCATCAAATAAAATATACAGAAAGCAAAATAGTAAGTCAGACAACTGCTTAGCTTCAAAAGTTTATAAGGCTTTTCTTCAGCCTAGCATGAATCAAACAGTGTGAAAGCACACACTACCAGGTGGTCTTCCACCTTCCTCAGTCAGTATTCAACTGGCCACCTATCTATCCTTTCAGCACTGAGGTAGGGCTTTTTATAAGCTCACTAGAAGTTGAAAAAACAGTTTCCCCTGCCTTTTGATTAACAGCAGACATAACATAAAACTAGCCACTAGGGGCCACTGTTGCTCCATGGAGAACAGTTATTTGGCAGCCACCTGGAGCACATTACATAACTTGTTTACAACATTGGAAAATATCAGAGCCGAGGTCAGAATATTCTGTGCTCTCTTAAACTCTTCTGCAGGGTCATATTATCTCATACTGTCTGCTGCAAAATATATCTTAGAAGAGGGCTACTAACATCTAGGAAAAGCAGACACAAACTTTTGTTATTCTTATATTAAAATTGCCCTCTCATTTTGTAACTTGTACTCTTAGTTTTGTTTTAGGTTAATATGCACAGAAAGCTTTATAAGCACTTCAGCACTTAATTTATAACTGACCAACTAGCATGTTGGACATTATACAAAACATATAAACTGCTTGGGGAAGGGGTTTCAATTTATCTCAGGGCTGTCCACTATGACAGGGGTCACCCTGTCACAAGGTCCTGCCAGACGAAGCTGATTGACTTCTTTGACTGGGTCACCTGGGCATTGGACAGGGGCCAGGCGGTTCATATCCTATATCTGGATTTCAGCAGCCCTCTAACTCTACCTCACAGAAGACTGGTCAGGAAGCTAGGAGACCTAGGGGTGGGTCTATGCTGGTTGAGTGGGTCAGAAGTTGGTTTCAGGACAGAAGCCAAAAAGTGGTGGGTGGGGAGGAATTATCAGAAGCTAAACCTGTGACAGCAGGGTCCCACACGGTTCTGTGCTTGGCCCGGTATTGTTTAACATAGTCATAAATGATATCTCGGATGGGACTAGGGGTAAGAGATGCTTGTTCACAGATGACACAAAGCTCTGTGGGAGGATGGGCATGGAGGAAGAGAGACAGGAAATTGAGAAAGACCTGGCTAGGCTAGAGTGGTGATCTGGCGTTTGTTAACTTGGGTTCAGTGCTAAACAGTGTAAAGTTATGCACTTGGGGATGAAAAACCCAGGAACCAAATACTGATTAGGTGGAGTGCAGGTAGCCAGGTCAGAGGAAGAAAAGGACCTGGGTGTAAACAAGAGGAACCTGAAGCACTCGGCACAGTGCAGGAAGGCTGCACCCAAAGCAAATCCGATGCTGAGCTGAAAAGCCAGGTAAATCATCAGTAGGAAGGCAGAGGTGATTTTGCCACTGTACAGGTCTCTAGTGAGACCACATCTGGATGTTACCACCTGTCCTGATTTTCACAGGACAGTCCTAATTTGGACAGCTGTGTCCTGCAAAAACGCATGAAAAATACTACATGTCCTGACTTCATAGTGGAAAAAATATTTTATAACTTTCTTGTAAATGTTGCAGAACGCTATAATACCTTAAGTAAAATACCTTGAATAATAAGAAATAATAGAAACAACTAAAGAAATACACTTGGTCTTAATTCTGATTATCTAGAATAACATAGAAACATAGAGGTTGTTGGCAGATAAGGACCTCCTGGCCCACCTAGTCTGCCTTATTTTCCCAACCTACAGTGCCATTGCAGACCCTATTCATTCTCCTGGATTTACCCCCACCCCCGCCTCACTTCTAATAACCCATGCATTCTTGAATTCTGTAACCATTTTAGCTCCCACCACTTCCACTAGGAGGCTGTTCCATGCACCCATAGCCCTCTCCGTGAAGTCTTCCTCACATTTTCTCCGAACCTCCCCCCCTCCAGCTCCTATTGTGACCCCTTGTCCTTGAGCATTTTTTTCTTTGGAAAATTATACTTTTCTGTACCTTGTTTATACCTTTGAGGTATTTGAATGTTTCTATCATATCCCCCTTTCTGTCTTTTCCTCTAGGGAGTACATATTTAATTTCTTAAGCCATTCTTCATAGGGCTTTTGATGCAGGCCATGCACCATTTTGGTTGCCCTTCTTTGTACCGCCTCCACCTTTCTATGGCCTTTCAGAGATGGGGCCTCCAAAACTGGACACAGTGCTCGAGGTGGGATCTCACTAGTGATTTATACAGGGGTATTATTGCATCCCTCTTTCTGCTGGTGATGCCCCTGCCTGTGCATTCTAGAGTCCTGTTAGCCTTCCCCACTGCCTTATCACACAGTTCAGCTACCTTCAGGTCATCAGAAATTATCATCACCAGGCCCCTTTCCTGTTTTGTGACTGCCAATATCTCTCCTCCCATTTGGTACGTTGGCCCTAGGTTTCTGTGCCATAAGTGCATGATTTAGCATTTTTTTTTGCATTGAAACCCAGCTGCCAAACCCATGACCATTCTTCTAACTTTTTTAGATTGTTTCTCATTCATTCCACCCCTCTCTGTGTGTCTACTCTGTTGTGGATTTTTGTGTCTTCCATTAACAGGCATACTTTCCCTTTGAGCTCTTCTGCTAATAAAGACATTAAAGAGGATGGGGTCTAGTACTAACTCTTGTGGCACCCCACTGGTCACTTTGCCTTTTCCAGAGTGGATGCCATTAACCATCGCCCTCTGACTCCAATTGCCTAGCCGACTGTCTACCCATTTTACTGCCTTAGGACCCACTCCTAGGCTGCCCAGCTTGCTCACCAGTCTTCTGTGCAGAACGGCGTCAAAGCCTTACTGAAATCCAGGTAGGCCACATCAACTGCCAAACCCCTGACCATTCTTCAAGTTTCTGCAGGTCACTTCTCATTCTGTCTACACCCTCTGGTGTGTCTACTCTGTTACAGAGCTTTGTGTCATCAGCGAACAGTGAAATTTTGCCTTCTAGATCCTCTCGCAATGTCACTGATGAAGATGTTGAATAGGACCGGTCCAGCACTGATCCTGTGGTACCCACTGGTCACTCTTCCTCTGTGGAGTGACAGCCATTTACCACCACCCTCTGTGTTGTCCCCACAGCCAGTTACCTACCCACCACACTACTGTCCTGCCCACCCATATTCCCCAGTTTGTGTAATAGTCTTCTATGTGGCACAGTGTCAAAGGCCTTGCTGAAGTCCAGATAGACCATGTCCACTGCCTTCCCTGATCCACCTCCCTAGTCACCCAGTCAAAAATTCAATGAGGTTGGTCTGACATGACCTCCCCTGGTGAAACCATGCTGCCTTGGGTCCTGTAGTCCATTGACAACCAGATGTTCCACCAATCTCTCCTTCAGTAGTGCTTCATGATCTTCCCACTACCGAGGTGAGGCTGACTGGTCTGTAGTTCCCTGCTTCCTCTTTGTTCCCACTTTTGTATAAGGGGACTACATCTGCTGTCCTCCAGTCTTTGGGTACCTCCCCTGTTTCCAGTGATCGGTTAAACAGGATAGCCAGAGGTTCAGCCACCACCTCTCTTAGTTCTTTAAGGAACCTGGGATGCACCCCGTCTGGCCCCATTGCTTTATCATATGATTATTTGCTGTTTATCTGTTATTATAGTAAAGGTAGAGAAATGTGTCTAACCTGCTTTCATTTGCAGCTTGAACATTTCAATAGGAGCCACCATTTTGGTTCTGGACTTCCAGTGTTGGACCAGTCGAACCTCTGGGGACCTAAAATGAAGACTGTCCTCAGCGGTCTTGTGGGAAGGAAATTATGTAGTTTTTGTAGTTTTAACTGTTGACACCTAAACTGGATCGGTAGGGGGAGCCCTTACTGTGACAGACAATTCCCTCAGCCAACCAAACCTTTTGGATCACAGGGAACTCCCCAAAACTGCCTGAAGCCGTGTCTCAGTTGGCGTTGGAGGTTGAAGAGTGAACAGTTCAAGCTTTCTAGCAGCTGCTCCCAGAAGGAACATAGGGGAATCATCAGGAAGGCTCTGCTGGCCTGCCTGCCACATTCTCCTGCCTTTGAACTGCCATTGCAGAAATCAGACCTGTCCATTTGCTGGCTTAAATCTGCAGCAGAAGAAATAAGAGAATTGTTGTTGCAACTTGGGTTTTGGACCAAAGACTTGCTCCAGAAGCAATTGGCCTGCCTATGAAACTAGCCTCGGAGAGAAAAGTTTGCTCAGTGAAACTGTAATTAGCAACCGGACTATCTGAATTGTGGCTTACAGAAAAATTGATTTAAGTGTGCTGAATGTGTTTCATGGGTCATGATTTGGTTCCCCTCAACAGAGTCTTGTAAGGCAGCTGGGGGCTTCACCAGCAGAGAATCGCAAACTGTTGCAGAACTGTTCATCCTGCCTTGGCCCATCCACCTCGGCCTAGGCCGCTACTCCCACTTCAGAGATCTTCTCAGCGAAAGACCTGCTTGGGGATTCGGCCCCCTGCTCAACACCATCGAACAGGTAGCGACCACCAGGAGGTGAGTTGTGTCGGCCCTGCTTCCCCTGACCTTCCAGAACACCACCACGAGGTCTTCATCTCACTTGTCCTGCATCCAGGCTCTGGGTAGCCAGAGTACAATTCAGGGTAGCTCCCTGCAACGACAGCAACAAATCATTGTGTACCATCTGATTGTTTGGATTATTGCAAAGGACTGAGCCATCCGGCTTGAGTGTACAAATATTTTGGTTGAGCGCATGTTAACTGTTTCCTTTCCTAAGGGCCCCAAGAACAGCTGCAACGCCAACCACCCAGAGCAGCGCTTTGGGCTAGTCTTCATGACACACTGAGTACCCATGGTTGTGGAACTGTTTGGAAGAGACTTACAGTGCATGTTTAACCAACTTGAAACTTCATGCCCTTCCCTTGTTCACTTCCCCTTAATAAACCTGATTGTCTTTTTTCACGCGTAACCTGGTTTAGTATGCATGTTATTAGCTGGGTTACTGTGGTAATATTGCATTGTTGCCTTACTGATTTTATTTTCCAGGGGGTCTCCAGGGCAGTTGCAGCAGATCCAGCCCTGGTGGTAAATGAAAGGGGTGTGAGCATACCAGTACCATTATCCATTGAATGTGAATGTACCATTGTGTTTTTGTTTAGGCCACTAGAAGGGTTGTTGAGTGGCTATAGTGTCCCGGAGGGCTATACCAAAGCAGTTGAGCTATCCCAGTACCATTCCTCCGGGTGGAGGCACCCATTCACAGAACTCTGGGCCCCTCAACCTATGTATTGCCATACAGGCAGGGGTAGTAGCCCTTAGAATAGCGCCACCTAGGGGTTACATCTTGGAAGCACTGCTGGGATTATTGCCATCTAGTGGTCAAAGGTTAAAATTGCAACTAAGTGCAAAGTTGAAAAAGGAATTGAAATGGAGGCGCTTACTATGCCCAAATGGAAAATTTCTCCCCACAAACTGGTCATGCACCACATGATGGGGTGGAGTGAGGCTGAATGGGTAGATCCCCACCATGCCATGTTACTACTAGATATCCCTGTGGGAACCACTAATGAAACTGTTGAAGAAACCATGGAGAAGGTTAAATGTCTGGGAAAGGTTGAAGTACGGGGGCAGGACTTAGATCTTTTTGATCAGACCTTGGTGGCCCTCCTTTCTTGTATCCTCACCATAGACCCCAAATTGGTACCCCGTGTTATCATGCCAGAAGGATCCCAGAAGGGGTGGAGAGTTATTCACTTGCATAGTGACCCGTCTTCCCCTGGGGAGGTCCCCGAGGATTGAGGGATTTAAAGACAAACTGATGAGACTCCTACCTGCAGAAGGGCAGTCAGCTAAGGAGTTGCTGAAGGCTTTGAAGTATTAAGAGGAGACCACTCCTTTGCAATCTTCTCTGGCCTCTCCGTCCACCCCAGGGCATCCCCTATTGTAGCATCCCCCATTGTGATATCTTCTGTAAACCTGGACTCTTATTCCAGGCTCAGATTGTTCTCTGGTGCAGTTCCTGTGCCAGTGGGGAGGATGACTTAGAGACATGGATGGACTATGCTACTCCCTTGGTTCAGGAATGGCAGTGCTCTGAGGGGGAGAAGAGAAAGAAATTTATGGAAAGCTTAAGGGGCCCTGCACTGGAGGCTATTCAGTTCCTTCGGCCCACAAACCCAGAGGCCACTGCAGCCGAGTACCTCTCTGCTTTAGAAGGGGTGTTTGGCAGCATCTAATCTGGCGAAGACTTAATGTGGAAGTTTAAGTCTGCAAAACAGTGGAAGAATGAGAAAATGTCTGCTTTTGTCACCCGAATTGAATGGGCCCTGCAGAGAGCCCATAGAAAAGGTGGGTGTCCCAGCTAGTGAACTGAATCATGTCAGGCTAGAGCACATCCTAAAATCTGCCCGTTACTGCAGTGTGCTGATGTTAAAACTGAAGTTTCAGGACAGGAGAACCAACCTTCCCCAATACTGCTGGCTGATGAAGGAGATTCGTGAGGCTGAGAATGATGAGGAAGGTTGGGAACCTTATGCTGGGGCCGCACACACCACTCTGACTCCCAGTTTTCCCCAAAGAGAAAGAGGAAGCTTTTGAGACTCAGCAGGTCTGAGAGTTGCTGAAGGAGATGCGAGCCAGCCAACAGGCCGCAGCTGAAGCAACCAGGAACTCTAACTTTTGCCCACCTAAGACTGAGACTGGCAGTGAGGCCCCACCCATGAGGGTGGGGGCTCATGCTATTGCCCCTGAACCTTAAGCTGAATCCAGACTGATGGAAGAAATTAGAGAATTATGAGCTTTAGTGGGGGACCTCACATGCCACCTGAGCTCCTGTTCCCTAGTGGAATGGCAGAGACAGGGAACCTGAGCCAAAACCAAAAGAGGGCAATAGAATTCCCTCCTCCAGTTGGCACAAAGTTTGGGAAGAACCCAACTGCCCCAGTGATCCTAGGGAGCAGGTGTTCTACTATAAGTGTGGAGAAGACAGCCGTATCCAACAAGGTTGCAATTCTCTTGAAGATCTACAGAAGGTCACTGCTAAACTGCTCAATCTGCTTCAGCAGAGAAATATCAAACCTCAGTCAGGCCCACCACAAAATTTTTTTTCCTCCAAGACTGCAGTGGGCCAGTCGGCCTAATGGACTTCCCCGGATTGGTCCGAGATGGTGGGTTCCTCTATGGAGAGTACAGTAACAGTTAATGGCATCTCCACTCAAGCTGTACCAGACAGTGGTTCTCAGGTCACCATTATATTTCAAGATTGGTACGACCAGCACTTATCTGACTTTCCACTCCTACCCCTAGAAGGACTGCATATGTGGGGGTTGAGTGACAAATCCAGTCTCTACTGAGGGTATGTACGCATCTGGTTGTCCTTCCCTACTGCTATTGCTGGCATGGGTGAACCAGTAGAGACCTTGGCCTGGTGTGCCCACTGACTGGAATGTACAATGGTGTCCCTTTGTTGATTGGTACCAACGCCCATATGTTCAGATGGCTAGCCCAGCTCTGTCAAGAGAAACAAGCCAAGTGGACTGGGAAGGCCCTACGCATTCTGGCCTTGGTGCAGCAAGCCTTTGATTTACAGATGCAAAACACAGAGATTAAGAAAGACGAACCCATGGGTGTAGTATGGAAAAAAGACCTGGACCCACTTGTATTGCTTCCAAATGCTCAGTGTACCATTAGTGGTGAAGTGTGCATAAAAAAGGATGTCAAAAACAAGATTCTCATGATGGATACCCCAGAAGAGGGGAAACTGCCTGAAGAACTACTAGTCAAGCCTGGCATTCTACTGGCCCGAGCCCATGCCTAAGCTCGTCGGGTAGTAGTACAAGTACAAAACATGTCAGACTGGAAGGTTCAAGTAAATCGAGGGTGCACCCTAGCTACCATATATTGTACAGATACTGCTGTGCTGCCCAGCAAAAAGTTCCCTGGGGAAGATAGCGAAGTGACCTCTGATCTGTTTTACTTTGGGGGAGCCCCTCTGCCTGCAGAATGGAAAGCTAAAATCAGCTGGAAATTGGCACAGAGAAGCAAAGTGTTCTCACTGAAGGAATGGGACATGGGGTGCATCACAGGGGCTGACTACTACATCAAACTTCATGATGGGAAGCCATTACAAGAAAGATCCCGTTGCCTTGCACCTGCTGACATTGACGATGTTCAATGCCATCTCCAGGAAATGCTAGCAATGGGAATCATCCAAGAGTCTTGAAGTCTGTATGCCTCTCCGATTGTGGTAGTCCAGAAGAAAAATGGATCAGTGAGGATGTGTGTGGATACCGAACGTTGAACTGAAGAACTGTCCCGGATCAATATATACCATGCCACCTATCTAAGATGCCCTTGACTGCCTCAATGGAAGCCAGTGGTTCTCTGTGCTAGACCTTCAGAGCATGTATTATCAAATCCTGATGGCCCCCGAAGACACAGAAAAAACAACCTTCATTTTTCCCCTGGGTTTCTATGAGTTTCTGCGCATGCCTCAAGGTATTTTGGGGGCGTCCAACACTTTCCAGCAGCTGATGGAACGAGCGGTGGGAGACATGAATTTACTGGAATGCCATGTATATTTCAACAACGTCATTGTGTTTGGCCGGACTCTTGAAGAACATGAAGCCAGTCTGTTCAAGGTTTTCAACTGATTAGAAGATTTTGGACTAAAATTATCAATAGACAAGTGTAAATTTTTCCAGAAATCAATGAAATATGTTGGTCACATAGTGTCGGAGGAAGGGATTCGGACAGACCCGAGCAAACTGGAGTCTTTGACCACTTGGCCCCAGCCTAACAATCCGAAGGAACTGCAGAGATGCTTGGGATTCTGTGGTTATGATTGCTGGTTCATAAAAGACTACACAAAAGTCATCCGCTCAGCTTAACTTGAAATTACTCACCTACCAACAAGAAGTACAAGAAAAGGGCCCGGTGGTGCTGAGGGTTGAGGCGCTGGACGCCACACATTACTCCACACCGGCGACTCGGGTTCGGGAACAAGCCCGGGTTGTCAGGGGTCAGTAGGGGAGGACTAGGATCGAGTGTCTGATAACAGCACTCCTAGTCCTGGGGAAAAGGGTGGTTGCACACCATGCTCTGGCGGTACCTGGGGACACCCGGAGGAACTGCAGTTGTGCGGGTGCTAAGTAGGGGGGGAGCATGGCAGAAATCCGCACGTTATGCTTGGACATCTTTGCATGTCTGTGCTCCCATCAGGGAGAAAAAAGGGAAAAATGGCAGCATAGTCTGTGACAGCTTGATGGTCGTAAGCTTCACCAGCCGACAATGCCTAAAATAAGGCGTGTGCCGGTAATGGATCCTCGCTGGGCATGGGGGTTTAGGGGGGCCCCTCTCGACCGTCGTAGCTGCATATGCCAGCTGGGCACATCAGCTTCGGGGTCGGCGGTGAAAGAGGAGCAGTGGCTGGATACGTAATAGGACTGTGACTGCAAGGTGAGGAAAAAAGAGTTGTCATAAAAAAAAAGTACAAGAAAAGTGCAGTTAAAGAGGAGGAAAAGGTTTACTTCTGGACACATGAACCTTTTGGCACCAGGTGCACTCCCGAGTGTGAGGTGGCCTTCTATGATGTCTTTCACCAGCTCACCCATGCCCCTGTGCTTGCCTATGCCGACCCAGCCAGACCCTATGTGTTGCACACTGATGCCAGCTTGAAGGGACTTGGTGCTGTTTTGTATCAAGAATATGAGGAAGGTTTACACCCAGTGGCATTTGCCAGTCAGAGCCTATCACTGTCTGAAAGAAATTACCCAGTTCACAAGCTTTAATTTCTTGCATTAAAGTGGGCTGTGGTGAACCAATTCCATGAATATCTTTATGGTGCAAAGATTCTAGTAGAAACTGGAAACAATCCTCTCACCTATGTCCAGACTTCAGCTAAGTTGGATGCCATGGGGCATCGCTGGTTATCTGCACTTTCCACTTAGGATTATTCAGTGGAATATTGACCGGGTTTAAACCACATTGATGCTGATTCCCTCTCCAGAAGGCCTGATTCTAATGCAAAGTGGGTGAGGATGTCTGAACAGGCTGTCAAAGCCCTCTGTCAGAAATTCAATAAAGATGAAAACCCCTCTCCTGAAACAGTTGACTGCCTGGTGGATTGCTCGGGTCCTCCTGACACTTGCGTTCCAGCAGCCTATTGCCATCTTGCAGTCTTAGACCTCAGCGCATTGCCTCAACTTACCCTGACAACATACAGTGGGCTCAGGCTCAAGACCCCATGATTAAGCCAGTGCTCAATGCTATTCGTGCTGGAAAAGATGCATCCATGCTTCGCTCTTCAGACCCACGAACTGCCTTATTGTTTGCAGAGGGGCCCAGACAAAAGTTGCACAACCAGCTACTTTACAGAGAGACTACTGACTGACAAGGTCAAATTGACAAACAGCAACTAGTGTTACCTACAGCTTTCAAATGTGTAGTTCTACGGGCCCTCCATATTGAGACTCACATCAGAACTTGCAGCCATCGTCTCCAGAGAAGGGCTGCACCCTTGGTCAATATCTTTACCAGTGCACCCATGGAGCTTGTGTGTATTGATTTTTTTGTGCCTTGAACCAGATCAGAAGAATATTGGCAATGTGCTAGTGGTAACTGATCATTTCACTCGTTATGTCCAGGCATACCCAACCAAAGACCGGAAGGCATCCGCAGTGGTCAAAATCCTAACTGAGAAGTTCTTTGTCCATTATGGTGCCCCCCAGAGAATTCACTCCAGTCAAGGGAGGGACCTTGAAAGCAGCTTGACCAAGGAAATGCTGTCACTCTTGGGGGTGCGAAAGTCCAGAACTACCCCATCACACCCAGGGGGATCTGCAACCTGAAAGGTTTAACTGAACATTACTAAACATGCTGGACACACTTCATCCCAGGACAAGTCCAAATGGAGTCAACAGATAAGCACCTTAGTACTTATGTATGAGGTTCTCTCCCTACCACCTAATGTTTGGCAGAGAAGTTCAGCTGCCAGTAGTCATCTGCTTCGATGTGTCCCCTGATGGAGTCAGAGCTGAAAGTCACCTTCAGTATGTTCAAAAGTTAAAGGCCCAGTTAAACCATGCCTACCAAGTAGCACATACCATGGCAGCAAAGAGGAACTTAGCAAATCAAGAAAGGCACGACAAGCGTGTCAAAGCCCAAGAACTGCAACCTGGAGACAGAGTGTTATGAAATTTGGGACTGCGTTGAAAACACAAAATTGTCGATAGGTGGCATCACACCACCTACATTGTTGTCAGCAAGCTGGAGGATCTGCCAGTCTATAAAGTGCGTCCAGAGAATGACTAATGAGCTGTCAAGACAATGCACAGGAATCATTTACTGCCAACTGGCCAAATTATCATCAGTTCTGTACCCCAAGACACTGCCCGTCCCTGGCCGGTAACCAGAGCTGCAGCTAAAAGGAAACCATTATCCTCCTCTCCAGTTGTCATGGATTCAAGGTGCCCCCTCCCAGTCAGGCCCTAAATGACGTTGATTGCCAGTCTGAATCTGATGACAGTGAGTGTGAAACTTCCTATTACCCATCTTATGAACTGAGTCAGTTGTTCCAAGGTAACCCCATGTACAATTTTGGAGATGAAGCTGGACATTCAGGACTGTATATACCCCCCCCCAGCTTTCTCCACAGCCCCTGTGCCCCCCGAAGATGAGGAGCAAAGTGTGACTTCTGATGTAGCTGCCCCTTTGTGTCTGGTAGAACTAACTGAGCCACAAGAAGGATAGCCAGAAACAGAAAGAATCACTGGTGACATACCAGTAAGCACAGAAATAATTGCAAACAATGACTCTAACAGCGTTATGGAAACTGATATGGACGAAGTTACTGATGCTGAGAGTATTAGTCAAGTGTTGCAAGATTTAAATTCCATGGAACTTCCTCTCGATGATGAACCTGGAATTTCTTCAGAACCCAGTAATGATAGCAATGTTGCTGAACCAGAGTTAACAGAACAAGAGAAATGGAAATTGCTTCCAATACAGAACAGACGGACAGTGCAGAGGTACTCCTTTCTACAGCAGCAGACTTATTGACAATCAATGAGCCGGGACTGAGAGACCCAAAAGCAGCTGTTGAAAGACCTGAACCTGTGCTTGCCCCTCCCAGAAAGTATGGTAGAGCCTCAATGCCAGTAATACACCTCAGTTATGACTCCCCTGGAAGGCCTGTAGATCTTCCATTACATGTAGTCCACAAAGGGATGTATATTTCTGAAAGCTCTGTTCCAAAACTGAATTATTCTACCACCTCCAAGTTATTAGTGAAGCCCTCAGACCAGTGTTCTAATGCCCTTGCCCATTGCAGACATATTGCAGCAAATTGGGATTGGTCCTAGGCCATGTGGGTTAGTGTACAGGAGGTAACCCTGACTAGAACTGTAAGGGTAACATGTTTGAATACTTGAACATGCTAAACTGTTTCGTGAAATAAAAAATGTGTCCTTATAGAACTGTTATTGCTAAAATGAACAATATAGCAGAACTGTTATTATGATATTTGTCTTACTGATGCATCAGCTTTTATTTTATAGTATGCTAATGAAACATGTATTTTTGTATAATGTTTTTATGTGTAGACTCTTATGGTAATTGTAGACTTGATGCAGGCGCCACGTTTTTCCAAGCAGGGAAGAGTGTAAACCCCCCTACAAATTGGGGTCTACTATAATGTCTTCCTGGGCTCCCTAAATGCTCACTGTCAGGATGGTGTCCTGTCTGCAGTAGTTCTGCCTGTTTGTGTGAGAGTGCCCTAGCGAGCCTCTGCACCTGTCCCTTTAAGAGAACATTTGATCTGTGTTTGGAAATTAGTCTGGGCTGGGTCCGAGTAGTTAAAGCATGTGACCAGCCAGACAGTCTGTTTTTCTGCTCCATTCTGCAGTCGCTACTTGCGCAGAGGGAGCCCTTTTAGGACATGTGATTATTTGCTGTTTATCTGTTATAATAGTAAAGGTAAAGAAGTTTATCCAACTAACCTGCTTTCATTTGCAGCTTGAACATTTGAAAAGGAGCCACCATTTTGGTTCTGGTCATCCAGTGTAGGACCAATTGAACCTCTGGGGACCTATAATGGAGACTGTCCTCAGGGGTCTTGTGGGAAGGAAATTCTGTAGTTTTAACCACTGGCGCCTAAACTGGACCTGGACGGGGAGCACTTACTCTGACAGACCATTCCCTCAGCCAACCAAACCTTTTGGATCACAGGGAAATCCCCAGAACTGCCTGAAGCCATGTCTCAGTTAGTGTTGGAGGCTAAAGAGTGAACAGCTCGAGCTTTCAAGCAGTTGCTTCCAGAAGGAGTGTTCGGGAATTGGCGGGAAGGCTCTGCTGGCCTGCCTGCCACATTCTCCTGCCTTTGAACTGCCCATTGCAGAAGTCAGACCTTTCCATTTGCTGGCTTAAATCTGCAGCAGAAGAAATAAGAGAATCGTCGTTGCGACTTGGGTTTTGGACCAAAGACTTGCTCCGGAAGCAATCAGCCTGCCTGTGAGAGAAAATAGCCTCGGAGAGCAAGGTTTGCGCAGTGAAGCTATAATTAGCAACTGGACTATAGCCGAATTGTGGCTTAGAGAAAAAATTATTTAAGTGTGCTGAATGTGTTTTATGGGTTGCGATTTAGTTCCCCACAGCAGAATCTTGTATACCAGCTGGGGCTTCACCTGCAGAGAATCACAAACTGTTTCAGAATTGTTCATCCTGCCTAGGCCCTTCCACCTCGGCCTAGGTCGCTACTCCCACTTCAGAGATCTTCTCAGCGAAAGACCCACTTGGGGATTCTGCCATCTGCTCAACACCATTGAACAGGCAGCAACTACTAGGAGGAGAGTCATGTCAGCCCTGCTTCCCCTGGCCTTCCAGAACAACACCACGAGGTCTTCATCTCGCCTGTCCGGCATCCAGGCTCTGGGTAGCATGAGTACAATTCAGTGTAGCTCCCTGCAATGACAGCAGCAAATCATTGTGTATCATCTAATTGTTTGTTTGGGTTATTTCAAAGAACTGAGCCATCTGGCTCAGGATTACAGATATTTGGGTTGAGTGCATGTTAACTGTTTTCTTTCCTAAGGGCCCCAACAACAGCTGCAACGCTGGCCACCCCAGGCAATGCTTCAGGCTAGCCTGCATGACACGCTGGGTACCCAGGGTTGTGGAACTGTTTGGAAGGGACTTACAGTGTGTGTTTAACTAACCTGAAATTAATCAGAGTGCTAATCATTTTTCTAGATTCATGCCCCTCCCTTGTTCACTTCCCTTTTATAAACTTGATTGTCTTTTTTCACGCTTAACCTGGCTAGTGTACATGTTATTAGTTAGGTTGCAGTGGTAATACTGCATTGTTGCCTTACTGATCTTATTTTCCAGGGGGTCTCCAGGGCAGTTGCAACAGATCCAGCCCTGGTGGTAAGTGAAAATGGTGTGAGCATACCAGTACCATTATCCATGGAATGTGAATGTACCATTGTGTCACAGTTTAGGCTACTAGAAGGATTGGTGGGTGGGTATAGTGTCCTGGAGGGCTATACCAAAGCAGTTAAGCTACCCAAATACCATTCCTCCAGGTTGAGGCACCATTCACAGAACTCTGGCCCCTCAACCTGTGTATTGCCATACAGGCAGGGGTAGTAGCCCTTAGAATAGCGCCACCTAGGGGTTACATAAATACAGAAAAAATGTCATGTTACCTATAATCAAAGCGAGGGCAAATGATCAGTGCGCGTCCTCAGTAACTGAGAGACGGAGCCGCCATGTTTGTTGAGTTGTTTGGCCTGCTCACACACAGTGTAAGGGCCAATGAGGTGGCACGGTACAAATGAAGTGAACTGGAAGTAAAACAAAATGCTGTAATAACTGGGTAACCCAGTTGTTATGGCATTTGAAACCTGAATGTAGTCCATGTATTAAAGGTGGTCACCAGTAATTATATAAATGTTATTCAAAGTGCTCAGTGCTTATACAAAAGCCAAAAATCACATCCAAAAAAAGTGGGAAAGTGGAGACTTAACATTAGTGGTGTAAGCACAATTACTATTAATCAATTTACTTTTGTGGCTGTCTTAAGGAAAGGTGTACAGTAAATTGTGCCTACTTGTTTTTTCGGTTAACTCCTGAGATGACAGATTTCACTCAGACATATAGTACAATTAAAAGCTGTTTATTTCAACACACAGTTAACATTTAATATATCTCTAACACTTAAACAGTATAAGACAGTTCTAGAAAACCTAATTTAGACTGTTGTCTTAATTTGTGCACTTTGAATCATTACACACTCTTTACTATGTACATATAAGACCTAGTACTACCTATCTGGAGGCATTATAAGGTAGTATTCTTTTTAGAGTAGCCGGGACTAACCAGTACACCATTCCTTGGTACTAATAATCTTGGCTAGCATTTAGAACAGTATTTCACTGCAGTATATATCTATGTGTATCTATATTATGGAACCAGGATTCTTCAAAGACAATATTTCAGTAAACACCTTTAAATCAGTAAAAGTATATTTATATGTACTCAACCAACTTTTCAAAGAGTCTCTGGTCTCCCTGACGTTTGGAGATTTGAAGTATCTTTGGATGGCTGTATGAAGAAGGTTTCGTCCTGGCTCTCAGTTTTTTTTTCTCCTCAAGGTTTGCAAAATAGAAAATTACAGTCAGTACAAGTTTCATTGTCTCTTATTTATGGTAGACGCAGAGTCTTTAGAATTCAGTAGTATAATAGTTTGTAGAGTCAGTAGCAGTAGCGTAGATGTGAGATCTCTTTCAATGATGAAACACAGATTCAAATAGCAGGTAGTAGGTAATTATGAATTGTTGGTCTTGGAAGACTTCTTATAAAAGCCGAATACTTCCTCAGAAGTGTCTTAAGATTTCATTCTTCCTCAGAAATATATCATGAGGCCTTGAAATGATATAACCACATTTGGACGAAAGCTTATCTGGTTCGGTAGTCTATAACATACATGTAGAGGTATTAATACTTATCAGACATTTTGTCAGCAATTTGTCTGTTGTCCTGGTGAACTTTTGTCCATGAGGTGGCAAATAATAGACTTGTAACCACAAGACCTTTCACTGCTCAGGTTCAAGATGAGGTAATGGAAGATTATCTCATTGAGTTTTATGGTGTTAGGGTAGTTGGTAGCCGGTAGTTCCCTGTTTCGAGGACCCAGTTCCTCGGTTATACGGTTTCAGAGGTGAGGGCCCCTTCTTATGGTATGACTCTCTGAGCTTAAGAAATGTTGGGTCCTGATTTCAAAGTACTTTTTGAAGCTGTTGGCTCCTTGCACAATGTCTGAATCTAATGAATTTATTTGGTTGGCATTTTGAATGTCCTTAAAGTCGGCAAGCTTACAAAATATTGCTCAATGTAGATTGTTCCATGCTTCCCTGGGTGTTGAGATGAATTTCATATACCAGGGTTAAGCATTTGCAGGTCTGCTTGGTTTAAAAGAAAATGTTTTTATGACCAGTTCTTTTAAGGTGCATTAAGGCAGCTGAGATTCAAGATGAGTCATCCTTTTTACACTTTGGCAGGGTCTGGTGGCTTATGGCTGCTATTGTGCCTACAGTGGCCACCAAATTCACTGATAAATACCATCCAATTTTGGCTACATATTTTGTCATTTCATTGTGTCTTGTATTGTTTACTGCTCTTGATTTCTTGACTACTCCAAGTACTGCTGGGTAAGTCTGTTGGGGGCAAGGGTTGTATTTTCCTTGAGGAAGCTGGAGATCCTTGGGGAAGGGGCCACCAGGTGGCATGTGACATTCAGTTTAGTCCTGTACTTCGGGTTTGGGAGCAGGTGTCAGGACTAACATCTGTATGGTAGACAGCTGTTGTCAGTATACAAGGAAAGGGACTTGGGAGTCATAACAGAAAGAAAGTTGAAGCAAACATAGCAGTATGTAGGAACAGTTGGCAAGGCGTATGGATTATTCCTGTGTGGATGCTACTGAAAGGAATCTTGCAAGAAGTCCACAATCCTTGGACTAAACATACAATTAAAATATTACCTAAAATACGACAGGCCACAGACACCCCAAACACCTTGGGTCCACTGACATTGATCAGACACAATGATGATTTTTCTCTGCCATCAGCAGATACAGATTTTTGATTTTGGGAGGCAAAATGTCTCACCAGATTTGTCCAATTGATTTCCAGACAGCATTGTATGTCCTTTCAAGAACTCTAAGCTGAATTTCATCTGTGGTGGGAAGACCAGTACAGATTTCTTCAGGTTCATCAATTTCTTATGCAACAACAACACTTGCATCAAATACAAAGGCAGCAATCTGGTTTGGAGGATCATTTTTATTGGCTGGTTACCTAAAATGTCAAAACCCGCCCAATATCTGGTCTATATGCTTTACTTTGCAAATCACATAACTCATCCATGGAATCCATTAAAATTATGTGGGAGGAGTAGTCTGGATCACAATTTACCCCAGAACATTGGGAGAATAGGCTGCAGAAGGGATGGGCAGTCACTGCCTCATTGACCTGGAAAGAGTTCAATTGGAAGATTTTGGTGTGTTTCTTTCGAACCCTTACAATTATCATTTTGGTGAAAATCAGTCAGACACCTGTTGGAGACGATGTGGGGGTGGAAGACCCACATGTTCACATCTTCTGGGATTGCCCAGTGATATGCTGCTACTGGCAGGCTATTTACAATGCCATGCAAGCAGCTTTAGGTTATCAGTTTCCTTTTACCTTCACCAACCAACCTTATATTGGGCTTTCCAGATCTCTTTTTAGACCCTATTGGTAGAATCAAACTAGGCCAAATTTTGAGGGTACTCGCCATTAAATGCCTAATGATACAATAGTTATCACCCCAACCTCCAACACTTAGTCAACAGGAACAAAAGATTTCTGAAATAGAAACAATGGAGTGTGTTACTGCAGTCCTTAGATAACCTACATTTTTAGAACTCTGGCAGCCTTGGCACCAATGGTGCATTTCTCTTTAGGCTATATATAGCCTTATGCTCAATTTGAGTTTCCTATGAATTTTACTGATGTTTTAATATCCCTGTGGCTAACACTGTATTTTCTAGTTGGTATCTCCAGGTAGGACTCCTTGACATTTTTATATTTGATTGACATATATTCAAATAATGCACTATTTATTATGACTGAACTGGGAGGTGCAGGTCTTTGGGTATGTCTTCAGAGATGATTTGTTGTACTTGTTCTATACGCAACCTTTGTTTTTGATGCTGTAATTGTTGTTTTACGCTTTGACACCACTGTTTTTATCTCTTTAACAAAAGGTGCTGCTTTGCAGGAGTGTTATCCTTTCTTTCACACCACTAATCAGAAACCTGACCATATTTTATTTAACTTCTTCCTGTATGTTAATTTGGACTCCTTCAATAAACTTAAGTTTCAACAAAAAAAAATACTAAGTTCTATGTAGCACCCCCTTCACCCCCTTTCTATGTCTAGGGGTTCTGATCGTAACCGGGGGACCAGAAACCTTCCAGGCATAAGACATACAGCTCAAGTGAAACAAGGCCTTACCTCACCTGCAGAGCTCATACAGCATAGCAGAGATTGTTTTTCACCCACTCAGCTATGGCTTACAAAAGGCTGCAACTTGAGGCTGTGCCAGCGTGGTCAGAGGCTGGATTTTTCTTTAGAGGAAGTATATGGTTAGTTTGTTTAAATAATCCCAGCACACATGAAGTAAAAGAGCAAATAAAGAAATTTAATTTTGATCCTACTTAAATTAATAGATAAATAAAGTGCGCAGCTCCACGGAGCTGAGAAACAAACAGGCCAGAGAGCATATATGGGAGGTACAAACCAGTACTAGGCTGAGAAAGATGTTTAAACAGGCCTAAAATAATAGACCAGGTGCAGACTCCATGCAGATAACCTGAGCCAGAGTAAAGCTCAATGCTTTAGAGGGTACAGTGCATGACCTAAACCAGTACTTGGGGCTTGCCTTACTCCCCACCCTGGAGTAATCCAAACCAGGAATGCGACCTTTAACACACACCACTGCCTCCCTGAATACCTTGCCAGAGAACCAACCCATTTGAAATCATCTTCCAACAGGGACAGGATGCTAGCTTAACTACAACATGAGCAACACAGCTCCATCGTTACAGTTACTCTTTCCATTCATTTATTTTGTGGGCCTAGCACGGTACCTACCCCAGACGCGGTCATGGCAGGCCCGATAAAATGAGATCCCAAAATGCAATCCATCCAAACTCACCCCAGCAGCATGCCGCACTGGGAAATGACCATCACAGAGCTGCCACCTTCAACGGGTCCTGTCGCAGCATTGCCTCTACCATGACAGCCCCACCGCCATAACTTTCACAAGGGCGCCAGGATTCCCAAATCCAGATAATGATGGGCTAACCTTTAGTCTGCTGTCCACCCATCCGCTGTTCTTACCAGGACCTCAGTTCCCAACAGTCACCATACTCCTACCACCCTCGCTATTGGAGTTGAAAATGTGTATCCATCAACACAAACACCAGCCAGTACCGCCTGGGCTGGGGTTTGAAACCCCAGCCTGACTTACCCTATATCCAGCCTGCCAGCTCCCTTCTTCCTCCCAAAAATCTCTTTTTAAACCCGGGCAAAATAGCAACACCCCCAGAGGGTGGAACATGGAGATGCCCATTAAAAGGAACCTAACCAAAATGGGAGAATACAGTATAGTAAGCCAGCCCGAGAGGGGTGGCTTACATGCATAAAACAAAGCATAATGGGAGGAACAGTACTGTGATACTGCCATGCTACAGGGCATTTGTGAAACCACATTGGGAGTATTGCATGCAGTTCTGGTCACCGCAGTACAGGAGGGACATAACAACCTGTGCTGTGCCCTTTCAATGGCTTCTATCAGGGGTTTGGAGGGACTAAACTAGAGAGTGATTGAATAAACTGTGGATGTTCACTCTGGAGAAACGGTAACTGAAGGGAAAGTTAGTTAAAACTTTATTTTTTAACAGGATAAAACTTTAGGTCCGAAGGACCTAACTTCAAAGTTGTCCTGTGTACATAAGAACAGACATTTAGCTGGCCTGGTGGTGCTGAGGACTAAGGCGCTGGACACCTTGCCTTGCAGCACGCCGGCGACCCAGGTTTGGGAATGAGCCCGGGCCGTCAGGTAAGCTCTCCTCTCCGGGGAGGTGTAGGGGCTGCCTTCGGCTAATGGCTGCCACCTGGTGGAGGCTGGGGACAGCACAGGCCAAGGAGGAGCCAGGTGCTAGGCCAATGGTGTGGGAGGAAAGGGGCTGTTACTGGGGCCTTGGGACTAATGCGTCCCTCCACACGCATGCGTATCCACTCCTGGGATCCCTGGGAGTAAATGGAGGAGAAAATCTTTGTCGGTAGCAGGATGGCAACCAACTCCCTGCAGGCACCGCTCCCAGGCCGGGCGTAAAGTAAGCCCCAGTAATTCTGGGTGACAGGGCTGGGGGGGTCGGTCAGATGGGGGCTGTCTGGAGAAAAAGGCATAGAAAAAATATGATATGATATTAAAAAAAAAAAAAGCAGCACTCATAGAACATACAGTACATACTTCAATACATTGTAAAACAGACAGTTGTTCCAACCCTAATTTATATAATAAAAACAGATTAGATACAATTAATAACAAATACATTCTTCGTGATAGCTCATGTAAATTTTTGATTTGAAAATGGATAACTTGTGCAAATTTCTTATTGATGGTGGAATTTCATTCCACATTACCACAGTAGAGTACTGAAAGGTCATTTGACCATATCTGGTTCTGTTTTTAGGAATATTTCTGTTCCTGTGGACCACTTCCCTCAATTGATACCGTTGTCCGTTGCATTCTTGTTGGATGCATAGATATCCCTTGATCAGGCCTCCCTGACTTTGAATATTAGTGTAGCATATTGTTTTTTCAGGCGGATAGCCAAACTGTACCATTTTAGTTTTTTATACATCACACAGTGATGAGTCAGGAAGGGACATCTCAAGATGAATCTAGCTAACCGATTACTTGATTTATTGACTCTGTCCAGGAGGTTTTGCTCAGCGAAACCATAAACTAAGTTGCCATACTCCAGGACTGGAAGAATCAATTGTATAACTATTGTATTACGCATTTGATAGATCATAATTGATGCTGATGTTCATAGGGCACTGATCCTTGTATTTACTTTTTTCGCTATATAGTCTATATGGTTTTCGAATGACAGTGAGCTATCTAAAATGACTCCTAAGTATTTGTATTGATTTGTGATAGTTAATGTTTGTTCAGTTCTAGTAATAACATCCAAATTTTGTGTAAATTGCTTTTTACTTTTCTTATTTTGAAAGTACATTACCTGTGTTTTTTTATCACTTTGACATGATTTCAGTGTTCAAGAAGCGATGGTTGGATGTATAACAAGAGGCACTTTTAACCTGGTGCAGTGCTGCAGAACAAGAGGACATTTCATGTGCCTCATAGTGGGTGCAATAAGGTATAACAAGAAGAGACACTACCTTGCACAAGTTTGGAATCAATGCCAACATATTTTGGTGCTTGGCTCACACCTGCTAACAAATCCACTGGAGAGAATTTCCAGATATTGCCAGTCCATGCAACAGTGTACAGTGCCTACGTGAGGGAGGAGGACCCACCCCTGCAGTGTCCCTGCGGGGATGTTGGGTATGGTAAGACAGTAAGGAAAAGAGCCTGTACTTGTGTCTCCCCACACAGAATATTTACTGGAAGAATCTGTGGACAGCCATTCCTCATTGCCAAGTGATGGTCAGTGTGGAGTCTGCAGGAAGCGTTTGCCATGAGGACTGATGGTGCAGTGTGGATTATTGCCTGGTACCAACACCCTGGTAAAGACAGTCACCCTGAAAATAAAGAATGAGATACATAAAGAACTGACTGCACTCTGGCTCTGTGCGTGCCAGCTTGAATGCTGTTGATACTGTTTAACATAGAAACATAGACTTTGATGGCAGACAAGGACTGCTTGGCCCACTAAGTCTGCCCATTTCCCATCTATTGGATAAGCTGCAGATCCTAGTTAACCAACAGCCTACTTCCTCCTACCCCCACCAGAATTGCTTTATGTCTGTCCCATGCATTCTTGAATTCCCCCACTATTGTTGACCCCACGATCTCCTCAGGAAGGCCGTTCCATACATCCACCACCCTCTCCATGAAAAAATACTTCCTCACGTTGCCCCTAAGCCGTCCCCCCTCTATCTTCAAATTGTTCCCCCTTGTTCTTGCACATCTCTTTTTCTGAAAGATGCTACCCTCTTGGACTTTGTTGATTCCCTTGAGGTACTTAAATGTTTCTGTCATGTCCCCCCTCTCGCTCCTTTCCTCGAGGGTATACATTTTAAGCTCCTTTTGTTTCTCTTCTTATGACTTCTGGTGCAGACTCTGCACCATTTTAGTTGCCCTCTTCTGGACTTCCTCCATCCTGTCTATGTCCTTGTGGAGATGGGGGTCTCCAGAACTGCACGCTGTATTCCAGATGGGGTCTCTCCAACTGTTTGTACAGAGTGATAACAACTTCCTGCTTTCTACTGGTGACGCCTCTCCCTATGCATCCCAGTATCCCCCCAGCCCTTCTTAATGCCTTCTCACATTGCTTGCCTACCTTTAGGTCATCTAATAAGACTACCCCAGGTCCCTTTCCATTTTTGTTGTTGTTAGTACCTCCCCCCACATTACGTACCCTTCCCCAGGGTTTTTGTTTCCCAGGTGCATTACTTTGCATTTCTTTGCGTTGACTCTAAGCTGCCATACATTTGACCATTCCTCCATCCTTGTCAAGTCCCTTCTCATCCTTTCCACCCCTGCCTTGTGTATCAACCCTATTGCAGATCTTTGTGTTGCCTGCAAAGAGGCATACTTTCCATTCTAGTCCCTCTGCAACACAGAAACATTGCATCAAGGGAAGACCCCTTGACAGGAGAATGCTTTTAATTTTGGATCATCTCCCATCCGTCTTCACTGGGAGGAGTGTATGTGATGCCAGGTAGAGGACCGATTATCTCTCTTCTCATGCCAAGAGCGGGACATGGGGTGTGTCCATGGAGAGGAACACCAGATTTGCCAGCGTGACAAGTAACCTTTCAGGGAGAGGTCCACATAGAAACATAACAGTGATGGCAGAGACAGACCATTGGTCCATCCAGTCTGCCATTCACATCTATCAAACCCAAGACCTTTTGTCCATACAGTGTTCTAACCTACACTATCCTTCCCTCCTAATGCTCCCAGCCCTACTGCTACTTCAGTGAGCAACGACAAAGCACTTCACTGTCCCAGCCATGCCTGAAACTATTAATAGTTCTGGCACCCACCACATCAGTTGACACACTGTTACATGGCCTAGCCACCCTTTCTGTAAAATAAAACTTTCTCAAGTCCCTCCTGAACCCCTCCGACAAAAGTTTCCACTCGTGCCACTGTTTTCTTGAACTGCTATTCCTGCTAAATACTGTAAAATTGGTTATCGTCACGTGTTATATTTAGTGCATGGCATTAATTGGTCAGATTTGCACAAATTTAATTTAGCGCTAAACAGTTCAAGCCTAATTCACTTCTGTTGAAAATATGCAATTTTGGCAAATTTGTGCCATTTTATTTTAGCTCAAACATCACATTCAGCGAATATAGCAAAAATATTTTTACAATTAAATGACTTAGTTTTACAGTAGTTTCTAGGAATTTACCTTTTTCATTCCCTTCAGGAACTTGAAGGTCTCTATCATATCTCCTCTCTCCCTTCTGACCTCCAGCAAGTACGTGTTCGGTGCCAAGGCAAGGGTGTTGGCAGGCATACACACTGTACTCAGCAGAGTACAGTAAAAAAAAAATCAGGCAGGGGCAACAAAAAGAGGAAAGCAAGGACATTGAGAGTCACATTGTGTCTGTGTCACACTGAGCCCTTTTGCCTTTGTTGTCGGCTAAGGGGCACTGATGCCAGGAGCCAAATATACAAACAAGAGCAACTTACCAGGCAGGCAGACAGACAAACAAAGGAGAAGGATTACAGGAAGAAACTGATTACTTGAACTCAGACATGGCAAACAGAGAGGGTGCTATTGTTGGTGTGGCATGGCAACGCATATTTTGGTTTATGTTTACATAACGGGGGGAGCAACAGTGCATCAGTTTTGAGTACAAGTTTAAAATTCCTAGCTACACCCCTGTTCAGTACCTTAGGCTGATCCTTGTAAGATCTGTCCTGTTGGCCCTGAATCATTTTGGTTGCCCTACATTGCACCCTCTCCAACCTGTCCTTTACTTTCCTCAGGTGAGGACTCCAGAACTGGGCACAGTACTCCAGTTGTGGCTTCACTAGTGACGTATATAGAGGTACAACACAATAGAACGTGCAACACAGGTACCGAGACAACTACTACTTTAGTATCAGGAAAGGGCAGCTACCAACAGAATACCCTTAGTAGTCGCATATTATCCAGACCTTGAACTTCTGCATAAGATTATTAAGGACCTCCATCCTATATTTAGTGAGGATGAGACCCTAAATTGTATTTTTAAGAAACTACCACTATTATCTTTTAAACAACCACCAAACTTAGTCAACTTAATTATTAGCAGTAAACTTTCACCAGAACAGAATACCATGACGCTAAATGGTACACAACCCTGTAATCAACGTGGCTGTAAGACTTGTGAGCTCATTTCCACTTTGGATTGGGTGGTTATGTCACAAAACAGACAATTCAAGGTACAGGGGAATTATACATGTGCATCACAAGATGTGGTTTATTTCATTCAGTGCAAGAGATGCCCACAAACAGGTTTCGTTGGAGAGACAAGCCAACCCTTCCACACTAGGATGAACTCACACAGACATAATATTAATCTAAAGATGACAGGAAAACCAGTGGGGCAACACTTCTCTCGGCCTGACAACTCTATCTCAGATATGTCAGTAATGGTCTTAAAAGGAAATCTCAAAAGTACACAATAGAGACAGGCTTTTGAGATCAAACTTATTTTACTTCTCAATATGGTACAAGATGGCATGAACACAGATTTGGGGTTTATGGCACATTATAGGACTTAATATCCACAGACCTTTTCTTCATAGGATACACATATTATAGGACTTCACTCTGTGTGTGTGTGTGTGTGTGTGTGTGTGTGTGTGGAGGAGGGGGTTATGTGGGTTGCTGTCACATTGAGGTGGGTTTCTATTCAGATACATGGAGTTACAGTGTGTTATGACTCTTAGTTCACAAACATAATGTATATTAATTCCTTCTTACTGTTTATCTTCCCCGGGGGTGGGGTTAATTCCATTGGGTCTTATTCAGATTCCCTAGCCTGTTACTGTACATACAGTAGTTTGATTCTATACTGTCACATTTTTGAACTCTGAACATATTGGAGTACAGGATCTCATTTGCATGGGGGTCCTTGACAGATCAAATTACATTGTGCTAATATTATAGTGATCTGAGTTAATGAAGGTATGTTAGGAATCTTGTCTTACATACATTTACTTCTAGTTACCTTTGCCTGGGGAGGGTGGAAGTTTTATTTCATTGTGGTTCTACTCAGAATCCTTGGACTGTTAATGCACAGATAGTAGTATGTTTATATAGTGTTGCATTTTTGAGCTCTGTACATATTAGGATACATGATCCCTTTTACTTGGAATTTCATGACAAGTTTAATTCCTTTAGATAACAATTGGAGTGATGGATGTGAATGATGGTACATTAGGATGTGTCTGTGTGTGTGTGTGTGTGTGTGTGTGTGTGTCTCCTTAAAACCAGTTATCTTCTCCCTGGGGATGGGGGGGGATTTAATTCCTAGGATTTTTTTATTCAGATTCCTTAGACATTTTCAGTACATCAAATTGTTCTATTATACACTGAGAATTTATTGACATCTGTACATGTCGGGCTGCATGGTTTTAATTTCTTGGTGGTCCTTGACAAGCAGTTTTTTATTTGGCACTTTTATGCCAATTTTATATTATCATTTATAAACTCCTGCTACTACACTACAGGCCTTAAGGTTTATGGAGCATAATAACTAGTTTGAGAGTATAGCTGGGTAATGGTTCCAGCTACGTTTTACTTTCTATATAGTGTGTAACTATTGTTCACTTTAGGTAAACTTTACTGTTTACTCTTTGTATGCTAAATATAGATAGTTTCTGTAGTTATATTTTGTGGGGCTTATTTTAGTATGTCTTTAATCCAGGTGGATTTTGTTTTTCATTTACTGCATTCTTATACACACACTGTGACACTCATAATTGGGTTTAGGAGCTCTCTGCTCGAGTAGTTGTTATTTTTATTTATTTATGAAATTGGAATTACAACCTTTTGAGTCATAGACTTGATTTCAAAGGCTCCACGTCAGAATAAAACTTAGGCATTCATACAGTACATACATAGAATAAATGTGGGTGGGCAATCATACAGAGTATAAGTACAATGAGCACTGGTTAATGCCTATAGATCTGATAGCTAAAACAAGGCAGAGCTATCGACATATTTACCTAATGAGCGGTTAAGACCTATACAATTGGTAGCTAAAGCAATGCATGATAGGAGTTGGTAGTAAGCCACCTCATGGAGGCCTTGTCTTATACATAATACAATGCAGTCATAGTCCAGTGCAACTATATGGTAACCAAGGGAGGTGAGGAGCCTGTAGGCTAGAAATAGTGAGGGCTCTCCACTGCCAGGCCAAGGGCGGGTGCATGGCCTCGCGGCATGGTGCAGGATCCACAGGTTACCGGTTACACTGGCATTGATGTGAGGAGAGGATATGGGCCCTTAAGGCAGCTTTAAAAGGACCTATTTTGGTGACTGATGTGATGGCCAGTGGGAGGGCATTGTACCAGGATGGAGCTCTAAGGGGGAAGGATTGCTGGGCCAAGGTGGTCCTGACCCTTGGCACCTTCCAGATAGTTTTTTGGGGCGGCCTGTGTGGACGCTGAGATGGTGGCTGCCTGAAGAGAAGCAATGACACCTATTGAGGTTAAACCAGGTGGATTTTATTGGTGAAGAGACAGGTCTGGTTTAATGGTCTTTCCTCAAGGGAGAGGATATTGGTGAGCACGTATAGGGTGCAGGTATGTGTATTTCTGTCCGCACCAGAGAGGAGCTGGCAGGCCTTATTGATGACTACTTGTATTTGATGAAGCGCCGTAGTGTCGGCGGCAGCATAGATTGTGAGGCCATAGTCCACCAGTGATGAGACTGAAGAGGTAATGGGTAGGTGAAGTGCTTCAGGTGGCAAGCAGTCTTTTTATGCCTGCAAAGGAGACCAATGCGGGTGTTGGTGGCGGAGGTGAGGATTTTTATATGTTCGTGGAATGGAAGGGAAGAGTCAAATATAATACCTAGATACCTATACTTTTGGACCTGTTCCAGTGGGATGAGAGACAGAGAGTATTTCAAGGGGGAAATCCTTTGATCTGTTTTAGCGGTGGGCATAGAGCATCATTTTAGTTTTTTTAATAGTGACCACCAATCTGTGTTCAGCAAACTAGTGTTCAGTCTGAGAGAAGAAGTTTTGTAAGGTGCGCTGGAGAGAGAGAGAGAGAGAGAGGGGATCAGGATGTGCATCGTAAAGAACAGCGTTGTCTGTGTAGAGGAGAAGGTTGCCAGGGCAGGATTTAAGCAGGGTGTTGAGGTAGATGCTGAATAGCAGGGGACCCAGGATAGATCACTGGGGAACTCCTGAGTGCACAGGCAGCATAGTAGATATGGTATTATTAATTTTAACACATTGGGTTCTAGATGAAAGATAGCTGGTGAACCATGAGAGTGGACAATGAGAGACCCCAATTTGTTGTAATGTGTTAAGGAGAGGGTGAGAAAACATGTCAAAGGCCTTTGAATGGTCTATAAACATGGCCCCTGTGAGGTGTCCCTTGTCAAGCGTGGAGTGCAGGGAGTTAGTGAATTTTGTGAGGGCAGTCGTAGTGCTGTGACCAGCTCTGAAACCATGTTGCTCCCTACATAAGAGGTTGTGTGTGAGGAGGTAGTCAGTGAGCTGATTGGCCATGATCTTTTCAAGAGCTTTAGAGAGTGGGGGAGAATTGAAATGGGTCGGTAGTTGTTTGGGAGGGAGCTGTCGCCACATTTCAATATTGGTGTTATCACTGCCATTTTCCATGAGGTTGGGAACTGGCCCAGGCACAGGGACAGATTTAGGAGGTCCGTAAGTGGGGAGATAATGGAGTCTAGTGCAAGGTATAGGATTCGCATATCGAAGGTGTCTTTGCAGTAAATGGAGCTCTGGAGGGCTTTGGACAGGTAGGCTTTCACTTCTGCAGGGGTAATGACTCTGAGTTTGAACGGGGGTGGAGGAGCTCAGGTGGTGGGGTAGGCTGAATTGGATCAAAAAAGTTGCTAGGGAGGACTGAACTGAGGTCTGAGAAGGTGGAGTTGAGGCAGTTAGCTATGGGAAGTGTGTCTTTGGTGGTAGTACCATTAACACCAAGTTCTGAGGGGGGGGGGGATTTACCACTTAGCTCCTTGGTGTTATCCCAGAAATTTCTTGTGCTACCCCAGGAGGTGACTGGGGTGTTTCTGTAGTGCTTCACCTTGACCTTGTGGATTGCACAGGTACACTTACTGCAGGCAGCATTATAGGCCTGCCTATCGCTTAGCAAACCGGAGGCAGTGGCACGATGCCAGAGGTTGTCACACATTTTGAACTACTGTTGGAGTTTTGGGGTGATCCAGGGGGCACTACATTTCTTAGTGGTCACTTTGGTGGTTGGTGCAAAAGCATCACAGGCAGTATTAAAGGTGGTGGTGAAGTAGTACAATGCATCATCTATGTGCTGGGCTTGGGAAATAGGGGACCAGTCCCAGTTAATTAGATATTGTTTGAGTTTGGCTATGCCTCGTGGGCGTAGTTGACGAAAGGTGATATTTGGTAGTTGTTTAGGTAGCTGACAGGACCAGCTGAAGATGATTGGGGAGTGGTCGCTTAAGGCATTGGGTAGTACACCCAGGTTGGTAATATGGTGGGGACAATTAGTGAGCAGGATATCTAGTAGGGTGTGGGTTCCATTAGTAGGGTTGGCCCTGGTAGGCTGGGATACCATTTGGTTCATATCTAATGCAGCAAAGGTATCTTTGGTGTGTTGATGAGCTCACCCGCCAGTTTATGTTAAGATCCCCAACTAGGATTTGTTCCATTTTGTGGGGGTGGCTGGCTAGGTAGTCAGAGAGCGCGTTATAGGCAGGGGATTGGCTGCGGGTTGGGATGTAGGTGACGGTGAGAGTAAGAGGAGCACGGTTTGGGTTAGGGGAGCATTTTATTGAGAGGGCTTGGGCACCATGGTCTAGGGAGGGCACAGGCAGGGCTTGGTAATACAGCGAGTCATTTAACTAGAAGGCGCAGCCACCACCTGTCTTATTCTGAAAGTATCTCCAAGGCATTTTAATTTATGAGCAGTGTATCCCTCACATGTTATGCCCCAAGCCCATCTGACCTTGAGGCCCTTTCAACTGAAGGTGAACTGGTACTACTCAAGTTCTCTGACATTTTCTTCTGTATTTTTTTAAATGAGTATTTTGAACCAATGGGAATTTTTTCTGTTTTTTTTTCTGCATAATTTGGGTGTTAAAAGTATGGGATTTTCTAAATAACTGTCATTAAGCTTCTGAGGAAGGACTTGTTGGTATGAAAGCTAAAGCACTCCGTTCTTTTTGTTACATCTATGTTGGTCCAATAAAAGGTATCAAATCATTTGCTTCTGGGTCTATATAGAAGTAGTAATACCTCCTTTCTTCTACTGTCAATACCCCTTCCTATACACTACAGCATCCTGTTTGCATTACTGAAGGCCCTGTTAAACTGGCTTGATTAATAATTATTATTGTGCCTGTTTTCTCAGTAGTACCCAGCTTTACTCCTCCCACCCAGTACTGTGTTTTGAGGTTCTTGTCTTTATGTGCCTTGACCACCTCTCTAGCCTTTCTTTGTAGGACCCTTTGCATCTCCCTAATCCCCTCCTTGCTGTCTACCCTGCCACAGAGCTTGGTGCCATCTGCAAAGAGACTCATCTTGCCCTGAATTCTTTCTCCCATGTCGCTGATGAACATATTGAAAAGGACTGGACCGAGGGCCGATCCCTGTGGCACCCCACTGGTGAGTGCCGTCTTTTCCGATTTGACTCCATTTACCACAACTTTCTGCTGTTTCCCTTGCAACCAGTTTTCCACCCATCTAACTGTGTCCTTGGCTGCACCTAGATCCTCTAGCTTCTCAAGCAACCTTTTGAGAGGCACTGAGTTGAAACCCTTGCTGAAATCGATGTAGAGTAAATCCATATCATGACCCACTACCCTTATTACCTAGCCAAAGAATATTGTCAGGTTAGTGTCACAAGACCTCCCTGCCAGAGCTTATGCTGTTTGCTATCCTGCAGTCTGTTTCTCCCCAGGTAATCTACCAAGTCTTTTTTGACTAGTGTCTCTCGCCATTAGTATACCCACAGTAGAGGTAAGACTGACAGGTCTGTAGTTATCTGATTGCTCTTTGCCTACCCCACCCCCCATGGAGTGGAACTACATCTGCTACCCTCTAGTCTTTGGGAACTACCCCTGTCTAAACTGAGCTGTTGAATAGCCCTGCCAGGGGTTAAGCTAGTTCCGATGCCAATTTCTTGAGCCCCCTCTGATGCACTCCATTCTGGTACCAAAGCCTTATCTATCTTTAGGAGTGCTAGCCCTTTCCAAATCCTTTCGTTGATAAGTACCTGCTGCATCATCTCCAGTATACCCCTTACAGCCACCTTAATATCACTCTCTGGCTGGGGCCCACTGTTTTCCATTGTGAACAGAGAGCAGAAGCATTCATAATGAATGTCTGCTTTTTGCTCATCCTTTTCGATTACCCTACCAACCCTCTGTTAGCCTTTCTTTCTTGTTTCCCTAATATACAGTGTATAAGAATTGTTTTCCTTGCCCTTGATCCCCTCCACAGTACACAGCTGTGTGTCTGTGTTTGCTTCCCTGACCACCCTCTTGTCTCCTGACAAAGGAATCTGTTTCCTTATGACAAAGAAATCCATGCACATCCAAGTAAAGTGAGAGCCCTCACCACCTGGCTTAGTCCAACTGACCTGAAAGCCTAACAGTCATTTTTAGAATTCTGTGGCTACTACCGATTTGTGAAATATTTCCTCCATGTTGAGGCCCTAACCAGTATAACTTTAGGGTTTCCACTCACCTGGAAAAGCAAAGAACTGACTACAGACAAGCCTGCAAAGAAATATTACAAGGCCAACAAACCATTTGGAGATGGATGGACAAAGAAGTACAAGGAGTCCTTCACAGATCCTTCTATGCCTGACTGAGGCCCCTGTATTGGCTTTTGTTGACTTCACCAAGCCATATGCCCTCCATATTTATGTTCATATTGCATAACAATGCTCGTGTTCTTTGTTTGTAGTGATCCCACTTTGTTAGCTTGTTTTGATTACTCTTTGTATGTACTCACTTTTACAGTTTTTTTCTCTTATGTATATTTTAACCTGTATTTAATTGTACCAGCTGGACTATATTAACCTGTTTACTGTTGCTATCCTTCCTGGGCCCCCATGAAAATAAAATGCATTTCATGGCGTTATTCTGGTTTGAGTAATTTCATATAAATAACTGACTGACTAAATATTGAGGCCAGCAGGGGCTGTACTAGGAGCACGAGGATAGCATGAGACCTGCAGCATATGCCAGTCAAAGCCTGAGCATGTCAGAGAAGAACTACTTAGTCCATAAACTGGAATTTCTTGCTTTGAAATTGGTCATGGTGTACTAATTCCATGACTACCTGTATGGAACCAGTTTCATCATGTTAACAGACATTAACCTGATGACATATGTCTTGGTTACAGCCAAGCTGAATTGCACAAGGCATAGGTGGACTGCTTCCTTGCCATCCTGCAACTTCCTAATACAGTACTTTTCTGGAAGGAACAATACTGATGTGGATGTCTTGTTGAAATACTCCCATAATACTCCACCCACAGAGGGACCCTGGACCTATTTTTCAGAGGATGGGTTTTGAGCAGTTTGTCAGCTGCTACTGCCAGAGGACCAGCCTACTCCTGCCAATCCAACTAGAGCAGCAGATCTTCTTGCAGTGCATCCTGCTGCCTTACAGGACGTGAATGCCAGTTTGACCACTTTGTATAACACTTCTCTGCCATATTACAGCTCAGCAGACATGAGACACACTCAGGAGAAAGACCCCAACTTGATGGACAGCATTGTAATCTTGGAAAAGGGCCTGGAGTTGGCAATAAAGAAGTCAAACCCCCTGGATTTGTCACTTCTCCTCTAGGAATGGAGCATGCTAGTCATAGAAAATGGACTGTTGTGCCAAACCACGCAGGGGCAGACCCCCAAAAAAAACTGGTTCTAACCTCCAAGTGCAGGAATAGGGTCTTGAGAGCCCTACATGAAGATATGGATCTTCTGTGATATGACAGAATGCTGGAACAAGTGGGATAGCCCAGTTCTACTTACCTCACCCATTGGTAGAAGCAGAACAGCAACAAGTGTAACCAGTGCAGCACCTACAAGACTTTGCCAAAACCAGCTGTGCTTTCAGTCAGTATTACGAGCAGTGGATCACTGAATCTCATTTGTTTGGATTTTCTATTCCTGGACCAAGACAAGAAGGAAATCGGCAATATCTTGGCAGTGACTGACCACTGCACCTGATGTGAATGGGCCTACAGCACCAATGATCATAAATAGTGGTAAAATTGTTGTGGGAAAAGTATTTCATGCAATAGGGATTCCCAAAATGCCTTCCCTCTGACAAGGAAGAGACTTTGAGAATCACCTCGTCGAAGAGCTCACTGAAGTGATGGTCATTGAAAAGTTTTGTACCATGTTCTTTCATCCACAAGTTCACCCTCAGATTGAGAAGTTCAGTTGGACACTTGAAAATGCTGGGAACATTAGACTCAGCTGACTCATCCGAGTGGAGCCAGCAGGTGCATTTTCTGGTCCAGGCATACAGTTGCACCAAGAACAGGTCCACTGGATTCTCCCCTTACTACCTCATGTTTGGATGGGAAGATACGTTGCCAGTGGACCTGTGAGTTGGCATATCTGCAAATGGTGCCCTACCAGTGACTTATCTTGACACAGAAAGAATAAGATGACAACTAACCAATGCCTAGAGGGTGGCTCAGGAAGCAGCAGGAAAAGCTAACCTGAACAACAAGTCTAGGTATGATAAACATGTAAGAGAGTGCAGTCTGCTGCCTGGAGACAAGAGTCCTGATCAGAGATCCTAAAGTCCCTGGTTAACTTTAACTAGCTGACCGTTGAATTTCTGAACCATTTGTTATTGTGGAACACCTTCCCAACCTGCTGGTGTACTGTCTATGACTGGCGAACGGAAACACAGTTAGTAAGATACTATGCAGAATTTATCTGTTGTATATTGACTGTCCAGTGCCTGAGCCTATGAGACAACCATCTTCACTGATCCCTCAGAGACCAGCCACAAGGAATGACACAGAGATCAGCAAATACTGTTACACAGACTGACATGGTGCAGATACACCAGATCTGATGAGGAGGATCAGTGTGTGTAGTCCTGTTTTCCAGAATCAGGCTGGCACCATGCCTCTTGGACTTGCACCCACTTCCACAGGAAGAAAGCAGTGTCACCAACACAGGGACTTTAAATCCTTTAAAGGAGGCAGTATAGCGCAGTGGTTTAAGGCTCTGAGCTGCAAATCTGGAGACCTGGGTTTGAATCCCATAGTCCCCACTTGCATATACTGTGTGACCCTGAGCAAGTCACTTATCTTCCCTGTGCTCCCAGGTCGCACCTGTAAACAAGCTTTCAGCTTAGTGTGCCACTCCTGGTTAAACAATTGGAAAACAAAAAATCCTGCAGCAATACCCTTTTTATCCCCTGACTTTGGGCTTAAAGTCATGGATCCTACTCCTATTGTGGAAGATGATGGAGAACACTTAGTTGAAGCATTCCCAGAGAATATTCAGCTACCTAGACCTTCTGAACCTGTTCTTGTGGTGGACACAGACCCCCCATGACCCTACACAAGTCATTGCAGAGGAGCCTGTCTAACCTTGTCGATCTGGAATAGAGGTTAGACACCCTATGAAGCTCAGGTATGATGCCCCTGGTGTCTCTGCTGACCATCCCATAAATGTGTATAAAAGCATACGCCTGCTTCCTAAAACATTTTTTGCTTCCCCTTATGTTGCCCCCATATCATCTTTGGCAATTGCAGGCATACCCATGGGGGAAGACATTAAATTCAACTGCATGCCCTGTGTTCTGTGTGTAAAGCCTTAACCCCTTTTAGGATGCAGGTGAATTAGACAGACTGTCGTACTTGTGCATTGCATGTTTGGGTTTCTCAGGTCTTGATGAGAATACCAAGGATTTCAGTTAGTGGAGAATGTAACCTCCTTCCAAATGAAGCTTATCTTTGGCTTTCTTCTGTGCAAAAAGATTTTTTGTTCTCTTCTGGAACACCAAAGTGCCTGCCCTAGGCTTCGTGTGTGGTCAGGACTTGTCCAGACAGAGTACCTGAGTTACCTGAAGCCTTGGGGGATTACATACCCCTCAGGGGTGACTGAAGGCAAGTCCCCATGGGATGAAATGGACATAAGGAGACCAGTGCTATTTGCACCTCTCACCACTTGGAAGTACATTGAGTCTGCCAGACGTGTAACACCTCTTGCATTTGCCAAATCAAAGGAAAGCATCCCACCAGAAACAGCCTGCAGACTTTACTAAGGTCATGAGTACTGAGTCAGTGCCCCCACCAGTTTTTCTGTTAGCTAGGACCAGATAAAAATAATTGCTGGCCATTTTTGCATGCCTGTTATTCAAAGCCCATTTTAAAACTGCAAAAGCCAGGAGCAACTAGCATCTGTTTTAAATATTTTGCTTGGGATCCCCAACCACAGACTTCTTATTGGTACCACACCATGGTCCTACATCAGGCCTGCAACTGACCATTGTATGCATACAAATAATAGAATGTTTTCGGAGCTCCTAAGGATCTTTTTGGTACTGGTGAACCAGTAGGGGGGCAGCAGTAAATCCTATGTGGGTTTTCACCAGTGGGTGGTGGGATTTGTGGAGAGGAGATCTGTAAAATAGTATTTTGCTGCATTTAACCCATTCCTTGTCCCATCCAGTTCCTGTTCTTGTCCCTGTTCTCCAAATGAATATCCCTTGTTTTGAGTTGCAATTTGTTGTGTGGGTTGCATTCATTTCCTGAAGAGAATCACCCTGACAGCCACCTGCCAAAAGGATCCACATAGGTAAAGGCACCACACCACTTAGTAATTACCTCCAACCGAGCCCAGGTGTCATTCACTTGAAGGCCTTGCAGACTGCCCAGGTACCATTGGAGAGGTGTAGTCTCGCACCTCTCGGGTAAGGGTGGCTTTGCATGAACAGAAGTGGGAATAGGATGAATAACAGTGGGGATCAGCTGTTGGAATGCATGCCAATAAAAGGAAAAAAAGCAGCAAGTTGGTACATCAACTAGTGTGATATGGACACTAGCAATCACACTTCCAGCAGTGCCACAGCTGAACAAGTTTTGTCAGAAAAAAACAAATAATTACCCATCTGTAACTAACAACAAAGCTGCATATCCCCCTTCCCTACAAATGAACTCCTCCTGGCACGTCAGCTGTAAGTGTCAATGGAAATACAAAGAGAAGCTCAGGCTCTGTGCCCTGTAAGATGAGCAAGGAACGAGGTATCTTCTTGGCACATCCACTTCAATAAGACACCTAAGGAGAATATACTCAATTGCATGCAGCACAAAATATAGGAGGTCTGTGTTTTGAAAGGCATAGGATGAGGCACATAATAGTGACCTAGAATGTGTTTCTTCCTTACCAAAAATAGTGGCATAGCCAGCTATTTTTAAACTCCACTTAGAATAGCAGACATAGTGATCTTTTGTCTCTATCACCCTCACCATCAAGTACCTTTGCACCTGACAGTTCCCCTCGATTAGCTATTTTCATTCCTCTTGCAGTAGACCATACATAAAACAAAAGCAGTAAACCATGTGAGTGTCATTTCAATGGGCATGTAAGTATGAGTACAGTTATCTAGTTGCCCAGAAATTAAACAAGGCAACAGCAGAAATTAAAAATCTTCTTTGAGGCAATCTCTGGCAGCCGATCATAACACATGGGATTACAGCTGCAGGCATCATTTCCCCCGGATGACTTCTCAGCAGTCGACCCTGGGACCTCCACCTAACACTACCATGTGGTGTCTGCATAGCAGGTATAAAAGTGGGAGGTCTCAGCAACTCCTCAGTTCTTTTCAACCACGACCTGCATGCAACAAGTCCTCCTTTGTAGCTCTGCTTACCAGTTGTTGACAAAGAGTTCTACTGACCAAAAAGTCATTTAAAAAAGTTTGTACACTAATGTCTTCGGATCCCTTATTCTGAAAGTGTTTCTGTGATCACAGAATTGATACAGAGGACCTCCACAAAGTCTGTGTTCAGTGCCTTGGTCCTGAATACGACATCAGAGAGTGCGTCTTCTGTAACAGGTTCAACAAGGCCACAAAACGTCGAAGGTTTCAGCAGCTCTGTGAATTCCTCATGGAGCAAAAGGTTGCCCTTTTGGAGCAGCAGCAATACTCCAAGCCCAGGGAGTCTTCCACCTCCTCCTCAGAGTCTCACTGCTCTGTGGGTGAGCCCTCCCCATCGACAGGACAGGGTCCTGGTAATTAATATACTAGCAAGGCAAAGCATGCTTCTGCTGCTGCCTCGTCATCGATGCCGAGTATTTTACAGAAAGTAAGTATAGAGAAGGTTGCCCCTCTTACATAGTCTTCTACACCATTGATGATTGTGGACTCCTCTTTTCATTCGTCGATGGCTTCTCTGTTGACGACGGGCTCTGCGGTGATTTTACAGCTTCCAAAGCTGCCTCCCCCTTCTGTGGGCTCTGGCCATTATCCGTTGACATTGGCTTCTGGCCTGTTGACAATCCTGTTGTTGTCAATGATGGCTTCTTCTACACCATCTACGATTGTGGACGCTTCTCTTCCCTCGTCAATGGCTCCTCCATTGATGACGGGCTCTGGGGTGATTTTACAGCTTCCAAAGCTGCTTCCGGGCTCTGGCCATCATCCATGAACGCTGGCTTCTGGCCCATTGACAGTCCTGTTGTTGTCGACAATGGCTTTCAGCCCATCGATGATTCTGTCATCAACGAGAATGGCTTCAGGCCCATCGACGATCTTATTGACAGCCGGCCCTGTCTCACAGGGCTTGATGTTAGCACCCTCGTCGATGATCCTGGGGTCTTACACACAAACCCCTCATCGATGGCTTCACGTTTGGTTCCACTGCCTTCCTCTGTTATGTCAGTGGTCCCCATTCACTCTGTCCATTCTACTCCGGCTATTTCCATGGGGCAGATGGCCATGATAGACCTCCAGGCTTTAGTAAATACTATCCTGGGCCTGACTCAGGCCCCATGCCCCCCCCCCAGCGGGGGGTTGACTCTGGTTTCTGTTCCCTCCTGGCCTGCTTTGACCCAGCTGATGGCCAGCTCTTCCCCTGTCTCCCTGGATTTTAACACCCAGGACATAGACATGGAGGACCCTTTCCTACAGGACTGCAATCTGGCTGACCTGGAGGATGAGGTGGAATACCCACAGTCTTCCTCGGCCGCCTGCTGTGTACAGGTGAACCTACCCCTGTTCTCCGCCAAATGATCCAGTGTTTTCGGACATTGTGTTGCACCTCCAGAGAATGTTTGGATTCCAGGACACTGAGCAAGATGCTTCCAGAAAGAAATTGGCACAGTGCTTGGGTGTACCGGAATGCCCTACTCTGGTCATCCCCCCCTTTGCTGGATGCCTTTGAAGAGGCTACTTGGGTTGCATGGAAGCAACCTTTCATAATACCCTCCAATCCTCATACGACTGATAGAATTTATCAGGCCCCGGCAGCTCACCCCTATTTCATGTCACCACCTCAGGCAGACTCTGTGGTGATTAATGCCGCACATGATAGGTCATTTAGGCCTCAGCACATGAGTGCTCAGCCCCCAGATAATGAGGCCAAGAAACTGGATGTTATGGGGAAAAAGGGTTTATGCCTTGGCCACTATGTCTCTCCATATACTTAATTATATGGGACACCTCCTGAAATATCAGGAGGAAATCCTAAAGGCCTCCCAGGCACTCTCCTGGCGGGTTCTGTCCAGGAGGATCTGATAGTAAAAATGTCTACAGTGGCAGCTGTATGTCACCACCTGCTCAGGGCCACCTATGATGCTGTTAGCACTGTGGCTCGTATGTTCTCAGCAGGAGTTTGTCTCAGATGAGATGCCTGGGCACAGGACATGCAGCAATCTATCCTTAATGCTCCTTTTAAGGGAGACTGGCTGCTTGGTCTACAGACCCAAGATATATTGAAGAATTTGCAAGACTCTGGTCATACCCTTTAATCGGTCTGGATCCTGTACCATCCAAAAACAAAAACTGCCTTCAGGGGCTCCTCGAGGGGCTGCCCCTACAAGGACCATCCCAATGCTCAAAGGCAACCTGCCAATAAAAGAAAACTCAGTTAACATTGCCAGGTCCTAGGAATGCTCAGAAAACCCATTATGTCCCTGCGCACCTGCCTTTGGCCTGAAGATCTTCCCCCAGTCGTGGGTCCAGAGACCCTACCCACGACTGTTAGGGGCAGGTTTTCCCTGCATTTACAAGGGTGGCAAACCATCTCCTCAGACATGTGGCTCCTGCAATTGATCAAGACAGGACACACACTGGAAGTACCTCTTCCTTTGCCTCCATGGGTCTCTCATTACCGCCCAGACCAGGCATTGGTCTTATGGACCAAAATTGATGCTTTACTCTCAAAACAGGCCATCAAACCAGTTCCCTTTCCTCAGAAGGGTATGGGATTTTATTCCAATTTTTTCCTGGTTCCCAAATGGATGGGGGACTTGTACCCCATTTTGGATATGAGGTGTCTCACCCTCCACATCACATACCAAAAGTTCAGGATGGAGTCTCTTCCGACACTTCTCCCTTTGCTAAACAAAGGCGATTGGCTCTGCTCTCTGGATATGAATGATGCATACCTCCATATCCTGATGCACCCAGCTCACAGACGGTTTCTCCATTTCATTTTCAGGGTCATCATTACCAGTTCAGGGCCCTCCCATTCAGTCTTTCCTCAGCCTGGAGGATATTTACAAAATGCCTAGTAGTGGTCGCAGTGGCCCTCTGAAGGGAAGGCCTCTGTCTTTTCCTATCCGGACAACTGGCTCCTGAAGGTGTCTTCCAGCCAACAGTTGTTGCTCATGCTTTCTCGAACCCTGCAATTGTTTATCCAGGTGGGGATAGTGGTAAACTATTCAAAGTCCAATATATAGGAGCCATATTAGACATCTCCATGGGGATGGCATATCTGCCCATAGCTCGGGCAGACACCCTAATTGCTTTGGCATGCAGATTAGAATCTAGCAGATGGCATGAGACTATCTCCACCTCATGGGTCATTTAGCAGCCATGATACTGACGGTCCCCAGTGCCAGGTTACATATGAGGGTCCTTCAGTGGTCCCTCAGAGTCCAATAGGACCAGAAGGAGGATGATTTCAATGCCCGGCCCTGTTGTCTTCCCTGGCTCTTCGAGCTCTACAATGGTGAAAGTCCATGAACAATTTAATGCGAGGCATGCCATTTCATTCTCCTATCCCAAGTCTCATTCTGACTACAGATGCCTCCTTGACAGGGTGGGGTGCTCATCTCCTGCACGTCAGGTCCCAAGGATCCTGGACACCAGTGGAAGCCCACCTCCACATCAGTGTTTTGGAGATGTGAGCAGTTTTCTATGCCTTACAGGCATTCAAAACTCACCTTCCCCTTGGTTGCCTTCAGGTGCAATCAGACAGTTCTACGGTAGTTCACTACCTAAACAAGCAAGGTGGCACCCATTCCTACCCTCTCTGCAGAGAATCGATGAGGGTTTGGTATTGGGCAGTCCAGAGAAATATTCATCTTCTGGCAGCACACATCCCAGGGGTGTCCAACACCCTGGCGGATGCCCTGAGCAGGTCCACAGCTCAGGCCCATGAGTGGGAAATCTTACCCGATGTCCTACATGGTGTCTTCTGCCTGTGGGACCACCTGGAGTTGGACCTATTTGCTTCTCTGCAAAATGCAAAACTACCACTTTACTGCTTTCTCGAGGGAGCTCCTGGAACTGTGTGGTGGGACACGTTATCTCTTTCCTGGACAGGAAGATTTCTTTATTTCTTCCCGCCCTTTCCTCTCATTCAGAGAGTATTACTTAAACTGGTCCAGAACGGGGCATCTATGATTCTCATAGCACTGTTCTGGCCAAGGCAGATTTAATTCCTGCTGCTTCTTCAGCTCTCGGAACTGGATCCCCTACCTCTACCAATTTGCTGGGCTCTGTTGTCCCAGGCACAAGGCTCCCTGCTACACCCGGACCTTCACTCCCTCCACCTGCATGCCTGGCTCCTAAGGACATAGTCCTCTCATGCTTCCAGGTGTCCCCAAAGGTGGCTTAAGTCTTCCGGGCTGCTAGAAAGCCATCTACTGAGTCTTCCCATTCCCTGAAGTGGAAATGCTTCTCCATTTGGGCGTCTACACTGGACTTAGATCCTTATGAGTGTTCCCCTCAGCGCATCTTAGATTATTTGTTCTTGTCGAAGGATGGACTGAAATATTCTTCTGTGAAAGTCCACCTTTCAGCCAGTGCCACATTTCATTTACCTGTGGGCAACATTCCTTTGTCCCAGTTACCTTTGATTCAAACCTTTTTAAAAGGTATTCTGCACCTTCATCCCCCATCCAGGAGCCAGTCCCCATGTGGAATTTGAATTTTGTACTTGAAAAATTGACTACTAGTCCATTTGAGCCCGCTAAATCCAGCAACTTCCATTATCTTTCTTGGAAAACCATGTTTTTAGTTGCTATTATGTCAGGTTGATGTGTCTCAGAGTTGCACGCACTAATGTGCAAACCTCCATACCTGCAATTTCAGAACCACCGGGTGTCTTTATGCACAAACCCGTCGTTTTTACCTAAAGTTGTTTCTGAGTGTACTTTAAATCAGGCCATTCAATTACAAGTATACTTTGCAGAGCCTACGAATCAAGGGGAAGCCCTGCTTCATACTCTCGCTGTGCACAGAACATTGAGCATTTACCTTTTCTGCATTTCATGGTTGCGAAAAACTGAGCAACTTTTTGTTTCTTTCACCCCTGGAAACCAGGGTGTTAGTGTTTCAAAGCAGTGCTTGTGCACATGGCTGGCCAACTGCATTATGTTTATCTATGGAAAATACTCAAAATCTCTCATAGGGGTTATAAAACCCCATTCAACCAGACATGGCTACCTCTATGGCGTGTTTCTGGGGCATTTCTGCCTTGGATATTTACAAAGCCGCCACGTCGTCTACTGTACATACCTTCACCAAGCATTACAGTCTAGACATTGCTTCTAAGAAGCAGACCATTTTTGGATGGGCCATCCTACAAGACCTCCTGTCCTAAGTCCTGATGGTTCACATCCTCCTCCCACTGAGCATAACTGCTTGAGAATCTTACCATGTGTTATGACCTGCTGCAAGAGACTGCCTTGAAGAAGATCGTATGGTTACTTAAGAACGTACCATAACAGTAGATCTTTGAGAGTATCTCTTATAGCAGGTCATGCAGCCCTGCTCTCCTTCCCCCTTGCTGTTACTTCAGAAGGGTTCCTTGCTCCTGTCTTTTACAACTCCACAAGCTGCTACCTCATTTTCCCTCCTCGGTTCCCATCGGAGGCCTAGGAAATGTTTTCACATTCGAGTGCCAGGATGGAAAAGAACTGAGGAGTAGCTGGGACCTCCCCCTTTTATACCTGCCTTGCAGACACCACATGGTAGTGTTGGGGGGAGGTCCCAGGTTTGACTACTGAGCAGTCATCCAGAGGAAATGATGCCTATCGCTGTAATATCATGTGTTATGACCTGCTGCAAGAGATACTCTCGAAGTTCTACTGTTACGGTAATTTCTTTTGCAACCATACTTTCTTGCCCTGCATCTCTTCTTCTTCATGGAGTGTGTGGTTTTAAGTAAGTAATGTAGATTGCAGTTCCATGATATCAAATACCATCCAGAAAAAAATGTCACAAAAGCAATACTAAAGTGGATATTGTGAATTCCATGATAAAGTGACATGATAAAGTAACACAGGCCTTGAAACTCACAGCAGTCCCACAAATACATAACGTATTACAACTGATATGTGGACTAGCAGCCAAAACGGTAGACTATATGACAGTCACTGGTCACTGGGCATCCTTTCACAATTTCTCTGCCTCATCCTAGGTATCAAACTCAACCAAGACATTTAAAAGGCAGGCTACCTTGTGTATTACTAGTTTTGAGTCCAAAGATAATAGTACAGTGAACCTCTTGCAGGAACTAAGGAGATGGTTTGTTGAATGGGTTACTCCTCATGGTCTTTCTCTAGGGTTTTTGGTATTTGATAATGGGGCTCATATTGTTCGTACTATGAAGAATGGTAAGTATGTGTACATGCCTTGCTTTGCTCACACCCTCAGTCTAATAGTACATGATTTCCTTTGAGACGACAAAAGTGTTCAGACTGCACTGAGTGCTGCATGTAGAATATGTGGATATTTTAGTCCTTCTCCCAAAGAATGCAAAATATTGTGGCAACTGCAAAAGGACAGTAACCCTCCACAACATCAGCTAAAGTATGAGGTTGTCACCAGGTGGAATTCCATCTTGTACATGGTACAGTTGTTTTGAAAACACCATAAAGCAATGCATCATCCCCCCTCCCCTCCTCACTGGATTCTACCCTCACATCTTGGTATACCCAGTGCTGCACTTTTCACCCTCTCCCCACCCTTCCTACATTCCTTCTCCCCCTCTTCCCTCTACCTATGACTCTGGCACTTCTTATTTGTTGTCTGTTTTCTCTGACAAATGCCGCTGGCTGCCTTGTTACAATGCTACCCTTGAATTGTATTAATCTGTACTCTGTTTGCAACGTCCACATTGTTGTAATGTCTATCTTGATGTTCCCCATAATTTGTATTTCTCTGACGTGGAACCTTTGTAATCCTAGACTTGATAAATAAATAAATAAAATAAAAACAATGGATCACTCAAATGGGAAAGCAGATACGTCCGTCATTTTAAGCCAGTAGACCTTGATAATAAAGGTATGCCAAGCTGTTCAGCCATTTGAGAAAGTCTGTTGAGAAAGGAATGCAGAAACTCAAACATAGACTGTGTCAGAACTTCAGAAGAAGACCCCAGAGGTCCATCCAGTCTGCCCATTTCCCTACCTGGCTCCATGCTTGGTCTAACTCTGGGCTGGATTTAGAGATCTGATAGCCCTAGTGACTGATCATTAACTCCTTCCTTGGGTATCCATTCTGCTCTTCTGCCTGTGGGTCCCTTTATTACCTTATGAGTACCACCCAAGTTTAAACCCCATCACAGTCTTGACTTTAATTGGCTCTCTGAATCATCTGTTCTATTGGTCTACCACCTGTTCCATAAAGATCTTCCTCACATCCCTCCTGAATCCCCCAACCAGTCTTCACCAGTATCTTCTAGTTACCGTGTCCTTATTTCTTGTGAACAGGTCCTTATAATCCACCCTGTTGATTCCTCACAAGAAGTTGTATGTCTCGGGCTGGTACATTATGTCCATTAGGGGTGTCACAAATTTGATGGACATGATCCTTCTAGTGTGCCATCCTCTGGAGCATAAGAATGGGTTTCTGTAAGAATTTGGGGAGTTCATCACTGATTTGACATTGGAGTCCCCTGGTGTTGGAGGATTTCAATGCCTGGGTAAACAATGATTACTCGGTGTTTGGTCAACAATTCCTTCATCATATGAATTTGTGGGCCTCACACAGGTAGTTACGTCTGCAAGTCACCAGCAGGGACTTACCTTGGACCTTGGTTTCCCACTGTTTGATGCCTTTGATGTCAAGGTTTATCCAATCATGTAGTTGGATCCTCCCACTGTGAGATTTCTTATCTGGGCACCTCTCTTACTGGTTAGTTCCTCCCCCTGTGGAGTTAGTCCACTATTCATCTGAAAATGTTATTTTGAGTCTTCTAAATTAGTGGCATTATTAGAATTCTCAGGCATATTATAGATTTGTGCACTGGGGGTGAAGGAGGCCAAGGAGGGTTATAACAAAGCCCTTATGCTCATCCTTGACTCCCTGACACCCTATGGTATATGCCCAAGAGTCTTCTGCTGAAGTTCCCCTGGTACAGTGAGGAACTGAAATGACTGATGGTCAAAGGGCAGAGGATGGCGCATTCTTGGAGGAGGTTCATATTAGTGGAGGATAAATTAACCCTGAGGGCTAATTGTAAAGAGTTCTGAGGGGCAATCACCCTGAGAAAGGCAGAGCTGCTGTCACGGATGGTTTCTGTAGCAAATAACAGACCAGCTCAACTCTTCTGCCTTGTGGACAGATTGTTACATTTTGCCTCTGTTTACAGTCCAGCAGAATGTTAGCCACAGAAAAGTGTAAGGAGTTTGGTTGTTTTTTTTCCTTGATAGGGTATCCTTGAATAGATCTGGAATCTCCTCAAGTAGGCTGTCATAGCCCAGCATGAACCAGCCTGAGCTGAGTAGGGACATTCTGTGTATCTGGAGAGATTTTATTTGATATCCAACTGTTGGTTGACTGCCAGGAGTTTTTTGACCCAGTTATTATGTAGAGTCAGGTACTTCTTAGAACAGGGTGTCTTCCCAGCTGCCTGGAAGAGGGCAGTAGTGAAGCCATCTTTGGACCCTGACGTCCTGTCCCACAAAAGAACAGAATGGAACCTCCACTTGTTCAGGAAGGTAATTGAGAAGGTAGTGGTGGCTCAGCTTGAGGCTTATCTGGAAAAATGCACTGTCTATGAGCTTGTCCAGTTGGAGTTCAAAAGATGATACAACACAGAGACAGCACTCATCAGGGGCAAAATGACCTCCTTCTTGCTATGGATAGCAGTGGGTGAACAGTTCTTGTTTTCTTGTCACCTTTTCACACTGTAGATCATGGCACTTTTATTAGACCAGCTGAGGTACTTTGTGGGATGCACAGGCACTGGTTTTAAGTAGCTGCTGTCCTTTCTGTCTGGCAGGGGCAGCAAGCTGTGATGTGCAGTATTTCTTCATGCCTTGTTGCCCTTTACTGTAGAGTGCCTCAAGTCTCGATTCTGTCTTCCGTGCTATTTGCAGTGTACATGCTGCCTCTAAGGTAGGTCATTTGAAGATATAGTCTGGGGTTTCATTTCTATGCTGATGTTACCCAGCTATATTTGTCATTTGCCATGAGGGAGGGAAATACTGTCATCCTGCTGAATAGTTGTCTATTTGATATCAATGATTGGATGGTGGCCTCCAGCTAGCTGAGGCTGAATTTTGACAACATAGAGGCGTTTGCTGATAGATACAGGTTCCCAGAGGATGTCAGGAATGGATGGGTATGTCTGTACCAACCGCAAATGCAATTAAGTGTGCTCAGTGCTGCGGGGTGTGCTCCCCTCAAAGCGACTAACTTTATGGCACTTAGAACAAACACAGGATGGAGAGCACAACTGAAGCAGAGCAATAAATCAGATTACCAAAGGTATCCCAAGTGTACAAAATGGCAAAATTACAGAGCACTTAGAGATAGAGCAGACAGGATGACTCCCACTGAACACTTGCTTCATCCCACTCTGGAACTTCCTCAAGGGGTGGAGCTTACTCCACAGTGTCTTATTTATAAATCTGATTCTTAAAGGTGTAGCCCCTAATTCAATACAAAACAATTCACTTTTCTCAGAGCCCTCGTATTGGGCAGCAGTTCATTTCTGTGTTTAGAAGTTCTCAGAGCCCAAACTCAAGTAAGACCTTCATCCCTAACCATGATTCATGCTAAATAAACACCCAATTTTAAAATACAGCAAAAATACATTTATCCAATTTGGTACCACTTCAGTTCTGACTGTTTACAAAATCTAGCACAGCTTCTTTTGTAAAATGCTTAATCTTGGCAAGGCTGGAGGCATGGTCTGACAGATGGCAGCTGGGGTTCATCGCAAAAAAATGCAAGATGCTGCACTTTGGAACAAAAAAATCTGAGGAGAAGTTACCATCTGGGGGGAGTGCAGCTGGAGGTAACAGAAGAGGAGAAGGATCTGTGGGTGCTCATCACGGGAGCAATGAACAATTCCGCACAATGCAGAAAGGCAGCAGCAATGGCCAACAAAATGCTGGGGTGCATTGCAAGGGGAATTACTTTGAGAATAAGGGAGGTTATTCTACCATTGTACAGATCGTTGGTTAGACCCCACCTGGAATACTGTGTGCAGTACTGTCGCCCGTACCTACAAAGGGACATTAGGTTGCTGGAGGGGGTGCAGCATCGGGCAATGAAGATGATTCAGGGCCTGGGGGAATTGACATATGAGGTCAGACTAACAGAGTTAAACATGTACACAGTGAAGGAGAGGAGGGACAGGGGGATATGACTGAGACCTTCAAATACATGAAAGGGATAATCAAAACAGACACAGAGGGTCTATTCAAGAGGAGGGTGGAGAAGACACTAGGGGCCATGACATGAGATTGGAGGGGGGTACATTTAAGGTGGAGGTGAGGAGGCATTTCTTTACAAAGAGGGTGGTGGCAAATTGGAACACACTACCAGCTGAAGTGGTGGCATGTACCATATTGGAATGCTTCAAGAAGGGGTGGAATAGGGCAAAGGGGAGGGTAAAGGGAGGTAAGGGGAGGTGGGTGGAGCAGCTGCTGAATAGGGAGCTAGCTGCATTCACTAGCAGCCTAGATAGGCCATGATGGCCTTTTGATGCTGGAAATTTTCATATGTTCATAATCTTTTATTAAAGTGCAGTAAGTGCTCACAGTGGATAGTCTTCAGAAGAAAAAAAAAAAGACTCCACCAGAAAAGACAAGACTCCAGCAAGAACAACTTCCCCCACATGTTTTGTAACCTGCTGTTACTTTTTCAAGGAGTTAGTGGGCCTAGCTCCCACAGTGCATTTATGTAAAGAAAACAAAGGGGCAATGACACCTCTTATTTAAACAGGCGATGCATTGAAGCATAAAGTGGGGTCCACCAAAACAGTTAAGTCTCACATAACATTACAGTTAGTAACATACAGACAGCAACAGTGTGTGAAGTGATAAAGGACAACAGTTAAACAAAAATGGTTAAAAAGTTCCAGTCCAGTTTCATTTCATCTCATCAGGTGAGCCTAGGAAATAGAGTAGTCTAGGCACAGTCTTACCGTGGACCTTTACAGGAGCAGTATCACTTCCTTCCTTCCTTCTACTATCCCTTTTCTATACATCCTAGTATCCTGTTTGTCTTCTCATATGCTTTGTTGGACTATGCAGTGGACTTGAGGCTGTCACTAATGATGATGACCCCAGGTATCTCTCCTCAGTTGTTTGCACCACCCGTACTCTGTTCAGTAGTCCATTTTAAGGTTCTTTTTACAGATGTATTTCACTGCATTTTTTTTATATGAACCTTAGGCATAATCTGTATCACTTTTCTAGTTTTTCAGGTCTGTTTTCATTTCTCTAACTCCCTCATCAGTATCAGCTCTGCTGCAGATCTTAGTGTCATGGGCAAAGAGATGCATCGTATGCTGTATTCCCTCTCCTATGTCACAGATGAAGATGTAACCCCTAGATGGCGCTATCCCAGGGGCTACTACCCCTGCCTGATTTGCCACTAACAGGTTGAGGGGCCTGGATCCAATGGCGGGTGCCTCCACCCAGAGGTCAGGGTTTGCAATAGTTAAACTTACTTGGTCACAGCCCTCTGGGACACTGCAACCCCCCTTTCTTCCCACTAGTGGCCCACACAATATATCGGAATTACCTTCACAGTATACACTTACCCCAGGGGTGGTTCAGGCACTGGGACCTCCTGTACAATAAGATACAGTGCAACAATCACAGTACAATACTTTAACATAGACAAATACCTCAGGCAGTATAACTTTGCTGAAACAAGCAGCTCGGATTTATTTAGGGGGAATATAACAAGGACAGGGGGAAATCAGGTTAATTAGCTTATCACTTTACTATCTACCTATGGCTCTGTGCACAGGCCTATCCCTACCAGTTACTGTCCCTTGGGTACCCAAGCCCTAGTGGCTAGTCCAAACCGTGGTAGCTAGGGGCCCTTTCACACAGTGAAAAGAAAAATTAGTTTAAACAGTCAGCAGTACAGTGATTCCAGTTGGATTTAATGTGGCAATTCAACAGGGAGCGACCCTGAATTAGTACTCACGACCTCCAAACAAGATAGGGTCCTTCAACGTCAGCAGGGCTACTCTTGAGCTCCACGAGACTCTTCACACATTTATATGGTAAAAAAGAAAGTACTATACCAGGTAGGCTGCTTCTCTATCCCGATCGCAATTACTGCACAATACCCGGGAGAACACACAGCAGATTCAGTTCCTGACAGACAGAGTGCAATTCAACAATTTCTTCAGTCTTCTACAGGGTGAGCCTGGTTTCTACTCTTCAGAGATCCTTTGATTCTTTTCACAGGACGGATTCAGTCCTAACAAGCAGTTACACAAGCTGCAGACCGGAACTCTGGGCCTATACACGCTTTTTTTGACTGAAACTGTGCACTGAAGGAGCACAGGGTTTCTTTCCCTTCACTGCCAGATCTAAACTGGAAACTCCAGCAGACAAAACCGGCACTTCTTTGAGTTCCTCCCAGTTCTTGACTGGATTGGCTGTCACTCACAATAGACTGCTGCTGTTGGTCCAAAAAGGCGCCGAAGTCTAAACTACATCTCCCAGAGTCACTGCCCATACAATCCTCTTGTGTCTGGCTCAGACTATGAGTCCAAGTTCTGATTCGTCCAAGGCACCATTTTAGAGCTAGCTTACCCCACACTGATTGGTCCAGTTCAGCAGTTCAAAACCAGAATGGGGAACTAGGCAGACACTGTTCTGACTGCAAAGAAAGCAGGTTAGACAGACTGTAATTTCATTATTACTAAATGGTTTCTGGCAAACAGTTACATCTTTCAGATAGGTTCCCTTTGCACTCTAGTGACTGCAAAATGGAGTGAATTGGCGCAGCTTGAGTGGTACTCAATCAAAGAAACACACAGTCCGCCATACAAACTAATTATGTCTGCAAGCAGACAGCTCTTAAAGAGACAGTACCAGAGGTTCTAAAAACACTCACTGATAAATGGCTTAAATGCCAAACACCATTCAGGCTTGGAGCATTCAAGCAAGCTCCTGGAAGTCTTTTGGGAACCCCCATTTGCAGGGGGGTTACAAAGATATTTAAAAGTATGGTCTTATATCTGACCCATGCAGTACCCTGCTCATGATATCCTTGTGCTGTGAGTGTGCCCCATTGATGACCACTTTCTTTGTCCTGCCTTCCAGCCAGTTCTCTGTCCACCTGGTCAGTTTGTTCATTACCCTGAGGTCACTCATTATTAGCCTTTTGTGCAGAACGGAATAAAAGGCCTTGCTCTGGTCTGGGTACAACACATCCACTGCCTGGCCCCTCTCCACTGCCTGTGTGACTCAATCAAAGAAGTTGATCAGGATAGTTTGGCAATATTTGCCTGCTACAAACTCAAGCTGACCCCCTGTCCTTCAACCTATTTGCTTCCAACATTTCTAGCTCCTTAATGTGGTTTGCACTTTTAAGCAGCTTTCCTACAGTTGAGGTTGGAGTGATTGTTCTGTAATTTACCAGGTTATCCGTGTTTCCACTATTGTGAAGCAGCACCACATTAACTACCCTCCAGTCTTCTGGAACCACTCCTGTCTCCAGTGAATAACTAAACAGATTTGTCAATAGTTCTGCCATAGTCTTCTCTACCTCCTTCAGCACTCTGGTGTGCAACTGGCACAGCCAGGTGCTTTTTAAACCTTCAGGGTTCAAGACCCATGAGCACCCTTTCTTCTAAGACTGGTCCTAAATCCAGCCCGCTCACACCATCACTGCAGCTTTCATTCCACACTCCAGTAGTGGCCTCAGGCCTCCCTCCTCAGTGGGGAACACTGAACAAAAATACTCATTCAGTAAAGCACCCTTTTCACCATCCTCTTTCACTCATGTCCCAATCTTCTTTAACCTGATTACACCCTCCATTTAAAATAGCTGTTTTGGGAAGAAGACAGTAGCTGAAGTAGTCTGCCTGCCCTGCTTGCTGTATTATTGAAAAAAAAAAAGTTGGGGGGCTGTGGAGCCTGAGCAAGGTGGAGGTAGTATAGTGGAGCTCTACATCAATGCTGAGGAAATTTAATTAAAATACTAGCAAAAACTTTGCTTTTTGATCCTTCGTCTTTTGGGGGCTATTCATTAACATAACAAGACCATCATGGGACACCCTCGACAAGATCAGCAGCAGGGGCATGGAGCTAAAGCTAAAACTTTGTCTGCGGTTCCTGCCACGTGCTCAGGACAAGGCCGTGCAGAAGATCAGGCTGAGGAATCTAGTGAAGAAACACTACAGACCATCAGTTCTAAGCTTAATAGACTGTTAAAATTGGTCACGAATTTGTCTGACAAACTAGATGGCCTAAGTAATCGGGTAGTTGCTTTAGAGACCTCCATGGATACAATTCAAACAGCCTCTGTTGAATCTACCAAGCAGGTAGATGCCGTGATGGGGGCAGTATCTTCTTAAATTAAAGAATCCACTCAGTGGCAATCCCGTATTGAAACCCTAGAGAATCAAATACAAATCCCTAACATCTGCATTTTAGGGCTACCTGAGGGATATAAAGGGGACCACCTGCTTTTGTTTGTTAAAGAATGGTTGGGGTAACAACTGGGAACCGAGGCAACATCTAAGGTCCTTAATCTCCAAAAAGCTTACTGCATCATGCAGAGAGGATGCCCCAACAATTCTGAAGCCCCACGAGCAGTGATGGTGGTTACGGATGGCCCAGGCACCCGAGATTCGTTGTTGGCTATGGCCTGTAGACAGGGGCCTCTTCTACAAGATGGGCAGACCATTCGTCTTTTTCCCAATATTGTATATACAACGAGGCAGAAGAGGAAGTGATTCCATGGAGTGAGAGCTGTATTACGAGAGGCCTCTATTCCTCATGGGATGATTTTTCCGGCTCGTCTATGGACCACCTTTGATGGGAAGGTCTTTCTGTTTAATGACCCGAGGAAGCTCTGAAATGGAGTTGAAAGCATGCTACACCAAGGCCCCGAGAGGAAGATGTCAACGATATCTTATTGGGAGACAGTGAAGACACTTGAGACTAAATGTGGGGAGTTGATTGTAGCATTTTACCTCTTTGCTTGGGGAGGGATGTAATTTGGCTAGGTTAAGGTTGATGATTTAATCATTGGAGTTTTTTCTTTTCCACTTATATCAAGGTAAGACCCAAACCATTCCCTCTGTCCTTAATGGGGTAAAAATAAAGTTAATCTGTACTGGGCCATTTTGAATATTAAAATAATGTTAATGTTGGTTACTGGAATAGACGGTCCCCAAATTATTTATATGGTATTAAAATATTAATTTCCTAATGTGGCATACCTCCCAATAGAGGATTTCACATGCTAAGTATAGAAAACATAGAAACATAGAATTTGACGGCAGATAAGGACCGCTTGGCCCACCCAGTCTGCCCATTTCCCTACCTACTGGATAAGCTGCAGATCCTAGTTAACCAGCAGCCTACTTCTTCCTACCCCAACCCCCTAGAATTGCCTTATCACTGTCCCATGCATGCTTGAATTCCACCACTGATTTTGACTCCACAACCTCCTCCGGAAGGCCGTTCCATGCATCCACAACCCTCTCTGTGAAAAAATACTTCCTTAAATTACCTCTGAGCCTCCCCCCTCTATCTTCAAATTGTGCCCTCTTGTTCTTGCACACCTCTTTTTTTGAAAGATGCTACCCTCTTGGACTTTGTTGATTCCCTTGAGGTACTTGAACGTTTCTATCATGTCCCCCCTCCTCCTTTCCTCGAGGCTATACATATTAAACTCCTTTAAGTCTCTCTTCATATGTCTTCCGGTGCAGACCCTGCACCATTTAGTTACCCTCCTGTGGACAGCTTCCATCCTGTCTATGTCTTTGCGGAGATTGGGTCTCCAGAGCTGCACACAGTACTCAGATGGGGTCTCACCAGCTGTCTGTACAGAGGATAATAACTTTCTGTTTTCTACTGGTGATGCCTCTCCCTATGCCATCCCAGTATCCCCCCAACCCTCCTTGCTGCCCTCTCAATTGCTTGCCCACCTTTAGGTCATCTGATAGGACTACCCAGGTCCCTTTCCATTTTGTTGTTGTTAGTATCTCACCCCCCATTGTGTACTCTTCCCCTGGGTTTTTGTTTCCCAGGTGCATTACCTTGCACTTCTTAGCATTGAATCTAAGCTGCCATACATTTGACCATTCCTCTAACCTTGCTAAGTCCCTTCTCATCCTTTCCACCCCACCCTGTGCATCAACTCTGTTGCAGATCTTTGTGTCATCTGCAAAGAGACATACTTTTCCTTCCAGTCCTTCTGCAATGTCGCTTATAAAGACATTGAAGAGGACCGGTCCTAATACTGAACCCTGCGGTACCCCACTAGTAACCCTCCTTTCTTCTGAGTGGACTCCATTTACTATTACTCACTGTGTCCTATTCTCCAGCCAATTCTTTACCCAGGCTATCATCTTGGGACCCACTCCCAGGCTGGCTAACTTGTATATTAATCTTTTGTGTGGGACTGTGTCAAATACCTTGCTAAAGTCTAGGTAGGCCATGTCCACAGCGCCTCCCTGATCTACTACTTTGGTCACCCAGTCAAAGAAATCTATCAGATTCGTCTGGCATGACCTTCCCACTGTGAATCCATGCTGCCTAGGGTCCTGTGCCCCTCTGGCCTCTAGATACTGGACAATTCTTTCCTTCAAGTGATTCCATCATTTTCCCTATCACTGAGGTTAAACTAACAGGTCTGTAGTTTCCTGCTTCTGCCTTGCTCCCACTTTTGTGAAGGGGAATCACATCTGCCCTCCTCCAGTCCTCGGGTACCACCCCCTCCTCCCATGGTTTGTTAAAAAGGGTATTCAGTGGTGTCACTAGTTCTACCCTTAGTTCTTTTAGAATTCTGGGATGAATCCCATCAGGGCCCATTGCTTTGTCCACCTTCAGTTTTAAGAGTTCTTTCAGAACCCTTTCTTCTGTAAATGGGCTGGTTTCAACTTCTGTATCCAAAGTGTTTCTACTGCTTGTTTTATGTACCTCCCCCTCTTCATTTGTAAATACTGAGCAAAAATATTTGTTTAGTATCTCTGCCTTTTCACAGTCTCCCTCTGCTCACCCTCCCTCCCCTTTATTAAGCCTCACTATCCCTCCCTTGGTCTTCCTTTGCTCCCTGATGTACCTATAAAAGGTTTTATCCCCCTTCTTAACTGAGTTGGCTATCTTTTCCTCGGTTTGGGCCTTTGCTGTTCTGACTGCCTTCCTAGCCTCCTTTTGCTTTAACTGATACAGTTCTCTGTCCTGCTCCTTCTGTGATTCCTTGTGCTTCCTGAATGCTTTCTTTTTCTCTTGAACCTTCACTGCCACTTCCTTTGAGAACCATAGTGGTTTCTTACATCGTTTTGTTTTGTTTATTTGCTTCACACAAAGGCTCGTTACCTCTGTGATGGCAGTTTTATTATTCCCATTGTTCTTCCCTCCTTCCTGCCCATTTGCTAGTGCATTCATAGGCACTCACCCATTTTAGCAAAGTCAGCCCTCCTAAAGTCCAGTACTTTTGTCTTTGTATGGCTTGACTCTATTGCTGTGTTTGTTATGAACCATACTGTTCGATGGTCGCTAGTTCCCAGATGGCTACCCACTTCTACATCTGTGATCCTCTCTCCATCTCCATTTGAGAGAATCAAGTCTAATATTGCTCCCTCTCGAGTGGGCTCCAGTACTAGTTGTCTAAGGCATGCCCCCTGTAGGGCATCTAGAATAACTCCACTCTTTGAAGTGGCAGCTGCAACTGCACTTCAGTTAACATCTGGCATATTCAGATCACCCATCAGCAATATCTCCCCTTTTTCTGCCATTCTGAGTATACTTTCTGTCATTTCCTTGTCCATTTCCTCCCCCTGAGAAGGGGGTCTGTATACAACCCCTGTGAGGATTGTGGTGCCATTGCCTGTCTCCGAATTTACCCACAGTGCTTCTTCTCTTCTGTTTACACTTTTGTTCTGTTGCTTTTATTCCTTCCCTTATGTAAAGAGCTACTCCTCCTCCTCCTCCTCTTTTACCCTCCCTGTCTCTCCTGTAGATAGTGCATCCTGGTATGTTTACGTCCCAGTCATGGTTTTGGGTGTACCATGTTTCTGTGACTGCCACGATATCCAGATGTTCCTCCTCCATCAAGGCCACTAATTTAGGAAGCTTGTTACCCAGACTACGGGCATTGGTACTCATTGCTCTCCATTTTTTGATGGCTTTACCTTCTGTTGCAGCATCCCCCACTGACCGTTCTACCTCGTTCTTTTTCTCATTTAGTATCCTGTTTTGTAGGGAGAGGCTGGGATTTTCCTGCTGCTTGTCAGTGCCTCCCCCTTTGCCTAGTTTAAAAGCTTGCCAATGAAGCATTTAAACCAATTGCTCAAAAGACTTGCTCCCTTCCTGTACAGATGCAGACCATCCTGCCAGTATAGGCTGGTGTCCCTCCAGGTGGAACCCCAGTCCCCAATGAAGCCAAACCCCTGTGCTCTGCACCCTTTTTTCAACCATTCATTAAACTGCATGGTGCGAATTATCCTCGCCTCCCCCATGCCTTTGACAGGCAGCACCTCTGAGAAGGATACTGTGTGTGCTACTTGTCTTAGGCCCCTCCCCAACTCTGCAGTGTCCTCCTGCATTGCTCTAATCTCATGATGAGCCAAGTCATTTGTCCCTAGGTGGACAATTATGTCCAGCTCAGACTCCCTTGCAGCTGTTCTCGTGATCCTGAGGATGCGCTTCCTGTCCCTCCAAGCCATGGCACCGGGCAGGCACCTTACTTCAGTTTTCCCAGCTCCTCCCAGTTCTATACCCCTAATAATTGAGTCCCCCCCACCAGGAGCTGCTTCCTTTCCCTGTGGTGTCCTCTGCCTCCTTCCTATGAGCCTCCCTTGTGACAGTTGTCATCAGTCTTCTCTCCGGGTGCATCCATAGGGGAGCTATGCTCCCCCAGAATGGTGTATGGATTGTGGAGTGGAACAATTGACTGGGTGTGCCTCTGTTCCACCATCCTCACCCTCCCTGAGCCCACTGTGGTCCAACTGCTGTGCTTTCTTCGCAACCTCTGAGGTAGTGGTGGTGGTGCTAGTGCTCCCTGGATGAAACATATAAAGCAATATATACATTTCCACTTTTTTATCGTTGCAGTAGTCTCTTCTGAATTTCATAGGAACTGCAGTAAATGCACAAACTTTGGTTAAGCATGGATTTGTTTAGCCTTATCCTTAATAAGGCATTACTGGACACTATATGGACATTGATGTCTCTTTATACCATGCAACTCATGGGCCTATTAACAGCTTGTAATAATTATTATTGGTTTCACTTGATATGGTATTACACCTCAAAGATGTATCAGAAAGTAATATATATCTGATATGTGAATATTAAGAGGAGTGGCACCCTCAAGGGGCTTTAAACTATGTACTAAATCTGATTGCTTGGAATCTCAAACTGTATGTTTGAATTTTAAAACAATAAATATAAAGTATAAAAAAAAAAAAAAAGCCAAGTCCTTTAAAGGCTTAGGGGAGCCGCAGAAAGTGGCCTGTAGAATGCCATGGTGATTGCATTTTTTGTTCCTTGCAGACAATGCCAGTCTGAGTTAATAGCCTATAACAGGGCTGTTTCCAAGGCACTCAATGCCATCAGTCCATATATGACCCAGGTCCTCTCATCCGAGACTCCCTTGGTTTGATGGGGCTATCAGGGCGATGAAGACCATGGGTCAGAGGTTGGAGCATTGCTTCTTAGGACCTGGCTAGAGAAGGATAGACTGGCTTTGAGAAATCACTACGGTGACTATCAAAGGGCAATCGATCATAAGAAGGCAGAGTTCCTGTCCAGGGAGATTGTGGCAGGGAGGAATAGACCAGCTCATCTCTTTCAGACTGTGGATAGGTTGCTCCATCCTGTCTGTCTACAGCCAAAAAAAGCTTTTTCAGTAGAACTTTGCAAGGAGCTTGCTCTGTTCTTCTCTGACTGGGTATCCTCTATTCAGGCTGGGATCTTGCCAGTGGGTTTGGACCAGACCCGCAGGGTGGGATCTGGGTGGAGCAGGGGCACTCCTATTGTCTCGGCAGAGTTTCGACCAGTGGAGGTGGCTGAGGCCTCCAAGGTGATCTCAAAGCTGCGGACCACTTATTGTGAACTGGACACCGGCCCAACGCATCTCCTAGTGGACTGAGTTGAGGTCATTGGTCCAGTATTGGCTGGGATAGTTGGGTGTTCACTTTCGGAAGGGGTCTTTCCTCGATGCTTTGAAGGAGGTGTTGGTGAAGCCCCTTCTGAAAAAAACGTCTCTCGACCCCAACAACCTGGTGAATTATAGACCAATCTCCAACTTCCCATTCCCAGGGAAGGTTGTTGAGAAGATAGTGGCTCTGCAGCTCGAGGAACACCCAGAGACCTGTGACATCTACGAGTCATTCCGGTTTGGGTTTTGGGTGAGGCACAGCACAGAGACGGCACTAGTCCAGGTGTATAATGACCTCTTCATGGCAAGAGACCAAGGAGAATGGTCAATTCTCATTCTCCTTGATCTGTCATCAGCATTTGATACCGTCGACCACATTGTGTTGTTGGATTGCCTTGGAGAGTATTGCAGACTCATCGGTGTTGTCATCAACTAGTTTGAGTCCTTTCTCTCCGGTAGGAGGCAGAGCACAGTGATGGGGAATTTCTCCTCCTCCCCTTTGCCGCTAACCTGTGGAGTTCCTCAAGGCTCGATCCTGTCACTGATGCTGTTCTCAGCATACATGCTGCCCTTGGGGAGGATCATCAGACAGTACCATCTGAGTTTTCATTGCTGTGCAGATGATACTCAGCTGTACATGTCTTTTGCACCAGCGACAAGTGGTGCTGTTGAAGTGCTGAATAAATGCTTGGCCGAGATCCAGGATTGGATGAACTCTGATTGACTGAGACTTAACATGGACAAGACAGAGGTTCTAGTGGATTGAACCAGGCTGCGGGTGTGATGGGGATGCTTCCGGGACAACAGGTTTGGTTCTGGGAGCAATACTGTTAATGGTGTCTTCTAGGGTGAGAAATCTGGGTGTGGTCCTCAGTGACAGGCTGACATTTGAGGCGCAGGTGTCTGCTGTCATCAAAAGTGTTTTTTACCATTTTAGGAACATCGCCCGGATTAAACCCCTAATTCCACCCGAGAATCCGCTGTCACTGGTGCATGCCTTTGTCACATCAAGACTCGACTACTTTAATGCTCTATATCTCAGCGTCAGTAGAGGGAACCTTTGCCAGCTGCAATTAGTGCAGAATGCAGCGGCCAGGCTGCTGACAGGATTATCAAGGTCCTGTTATGTGACCGCGGTCCTGCGGGGTCTGCACTGGCTGCCAGTCAGGTGGCGGGTTCTCTTCAAGGTGGGCTTGCTCACTTATAAGGCCCTATACTGATCTGGCCCTGGCTACCTGTCAGACCTCCTTACCCCTGCCATCCTGTCTCGCTTCCTCCATTCCCCCACACAGGGCCTCCCGGCAGTTCCTAGGACTGGGCTGAAAACTTTGTGTGAGCCTTCATTTGGGGTAGCCATCCTGGTCCTCTGGAACTCGCTCCCAAGGCCTTTGAGAGAGGTCCTCTATTGTGGACGTGTTCAGGAGGGGCCTAAAGACTCACCTTTTTAATCTAGCTTATCTTGCAGATGTATTTTAAAAGCGGTTTAATGTTATTTAATATTCTGTATAATTTATCTTTTGCTGATTATCTAAATTGTGATGTTCTATTACCCTGTTAAACTGTCTGCTGCTGTATGGCACCCAGAGCCCCTGAGATAGAGTGCCTAACTAAATACATTTTTACTCACTTACTTACTTCCCCCTAATATTCCTTAAAAAACAAACCAGAAAAGCAGAAGGCAACATTTGTTAAGGAAGGTAGTGTTGTTTCTTTTGTTGAAAAGCTAACTACTGTATATACCTGGAATCCGATCCCAGGATATCAGTGATGTTAAAATCAAAACATAGAAACATAGAATTTGTCTGCAGGATAGGACCGCTTGGCCCACCCATTCTGCCCAGATGTTCCCTGCCTAGTCTGTCTCTGCAGATCCTAAGTGGTCTCTGGCAACCCTCCCTCCTCTCTGCCTATTTACTAATATTTCCCTGTGTCTGTTCCATGCATGCTTGAAGCCCTCTACTGTTTTCACCTCCACCACTTCTCCGGCAGTCTGTTCCATATGTCTGCCACCCTTTCAGTGATGTAGTACTGCCTCACATCCCTCTTAATCTTCCTTTCTCTAGCTTCATCACATGCCCCCTTTTCCTGGTGCCCTTTGTCATTTCAAAAGACTCCCTTTGTACACCCTGTTCACCCCTATGAAGTACTGGTAGGTGTCTAGCATGTCCCCCCTCACTCTCCTCTCTTCCAGGGTGTACAAGCTGAGGTCCCTTAGTCTCTCCTCATAGGGCTTTTGGTGCATCCCCTGTACCATTTTAATAGCCCTCCTCTTGATTGCCTCTACCCAGATCAGAACATCACATTAGGCCACAATGAATTACCATGAGTTAAGGCTAGCTTGGCATCCTTTCTCCTTTCTGGAATCACTGACATCAGCAGATATGAAGACCTACTTATTGAAAAAGTGTGGGATGAAATGCTGAATATTATTTCCATGCCTTTTGAGCATGCACACTCCTAAACCTCACCGCCAGCAGTAGAAACATCCAGCGGGAAAGATGAAGATGGTGATATTTGGTCAGGGCTATGTGATACTGATAAAGGCAGGAGTTCTTCCGGTGTTAGTCTTCAAACATAGTGGCAGCAATATGACCATAGCTATCTAGAAGACCCTAGGAAACCCAACATAAGGGATGACCCTTTGAAATGTGAGCTAAGAGAAAAACCTAGCCAGCATTGTGTAACATTGCCATTTTATACTTAGAGGAGAACTGTGCTGAATCAATAAGTCATTTTTCCCAGTAGAAGCTGTTTTTTGGAAACTAGTTCAGTGCTCAGCTATCAAGGCTTTTTAGTTATCATATTGGGTGATCTTACTTCGAGAGGGCTCTTGCAGTAGGCAACACCATAAGGACTGAGCTGCCAGGTGCTAGGACCACATGGAAAACTTAGCTAGCAGTGTCTGGCGGGGGACCGCCCACCCCATGTTATGTGACTGACATCGGCCCCACAGTATATAGTGGGCGGTCCCAGTACTTTCCTGCAATTGACCTGCACACATTGGACCTCGCGGAAAGCTGCTACAGTTGACCACCATTTTTTGATAAGTATATCTTTCGAATTTCTTTATTTTATTACAGAAATAACTATTTTCATCATCAGATTGCGTGTCTTCTCAACTCTTTCCAAATCCCACTAGAACAAGTGCACCTGCAGCAAGCAGATACCAGAGAAAGTCAGTCACACCTCATGTCTTCTTTGCCTTGGGTCTGACCATGACACCAAGGACTGTGAGGCCTGTCAGAGTTTTAGCCAGGCCATGAGGAAATGCTGTCAGCAATTCCTGGAAGCCAATCTTTTAACACAAAAATTGGCTTTAATAGAAAAGAAGCTGCAGCAGGTACAGAACACTTCTTCATCTCCCGGGGGCTCTTCTGGCTCCCACTCCTCCAAGCAGAAGAAGCACAAGCGGGACAAGGACAAGAACCAGGACCGGGATTGGTTTCCCTCCAGGTTGCAGTGCTCTTTGGAGACCGCAGCTGTCGAGTGGCCCACTACCAGCAAGGAAGGTGCCACTGTGGCCAAACCTGCTCCTCCTCCTTTGGGGCAGCCTTTGGTCCCCCTTCCTCAGCTGGTCACAGTTCCGGCAGGCACCTCCAGGGATTTGGAGGGTACTTTCACCCTTAGACCCTTCACTCCTATTTCAGGGCCTAAGATGAGGGGTTCAGCTGGTAAGCCAGACACTGGCTCCTCTGAAGCCCCCATAGCTCAAACGCTCATGTCAGACCCTGACTCAGTGTCTGACACCAGTCCTTCAGACCTGCACCCACTGTTGCTTCAGCCACAGCCATCCTGAGAGGAATCCCCCTCTCAGGATCCTCCTTTGAGGTGTACGGTGGGACCCTCGGGGACTCCTCCCCACCTGATGCCAGAGGAGGAACTGCCCGCTGGCCCTGTCCTTCAGCCAGCGCTGGACCATCCTATGCCGGACTTCACCAGGATCTTCTGGATGACATGAATTCAGTCTGTCTGTCTGGGCTACTTCCCCCACTCCAGACTCTGTCGGGACCCGTCGACCCGCCCAGGCTGACGCTGGGCCACCCTGTAGGTCACAGCCGGATCCTTCTCAGCCTGTGCCCTCTGGCCGTCCACATGGGCCTCAACCTGGTCCCTCAACCCCACTGTCAGGCCCTTATGCAGGTCACCCAATGCCGGGCTACCATACATCAGGCTACCCGATGCCAAGGTATCCAACACCAGGGTACCCAACGCCAGGATAAACACCAGACTATCCACCATTGGGGCACCAGACTCTGGCCTGCCAGTATCTTCTGCTGGCTGCTCAGCAAACGCTGGCAGATTATGATGCTGTCTTTGATTCCTGGTGGAGGAAAGCCAAGTAGCAGCTGAAATCTGAGTTGGACTGATGCCAGGCAGATATGGCTTGCACGCCAGCACGTTCAACCCCGACTTCACAGTCCCTGTGTCCTATCAGGGCCCATTCTCTGTCTTCTGGATGCATGTTGGGTGTCTCCACGTCAGAGGACTGGGGTCGCACACCCGCTGCTCCTCAGAAAGAGGACCCCTGTCAAAGGTCCCTGTCTCCTGACAGGAGCTCTTCACCCGGCTCTGAGTCTGACTCCTCCTCTTCTTCCTCAGGCTCTGAATCCCCTCTGCCGGAAGACCCCAAGCCCAAGTAGACTCCGAAGTCTCCTCCAGAGAATTACTCCTTTATGGATATCCTCTGTAAAATCCAGGAGGCTAATGGCTGGAGGACCAAGGAGCAAGACCCCCAGTGCCTGATGTTGGCTGGGTATCTTGATCTTCCAGAGATGGCCCCCTTCTCATTCCCCTCATGGATGGGGCACCACAATGATTTAGTCTCCATTATATGGCTACAGCCATCATCCATTGCAGGCATTCCCAAGCAGGCAGACAGACTGTACCACGCCCCAGAAGGGAAGGATCATCTAGTTAACCACCCCAAAGCTGATTCAGTGGTTATTAATGCAGCTCATGACCATTCGAGGAAACCCAAGCATATGAGTACCTCCCCTTCTGACAAGGAGTTGCGGGCAACTTGACCAGTTCGGCCGCAAGGTTTACTTACCTTCAATCTTGTTTCTGAGGACTCTTAATTATGTTGCCCACATTATCTGCTACCAAAAGACCATTCTTGATCAACTAAAAGAAGAATTTGAGGCCTTGCCCGACTCTGCTGCCAAGACCAAAATTGAGCAGATGGTCAGGATGGCAGAGATTACCTGCTGCCATACTTTAAGGGTGACTTACGATGCCGTAGACACTTCAGCCAGAATTACGGTGATGGCTGTATGTCTATGCAGACACTCCTGGTTGCAGGTATCCAGTTTCACCCAGAATGTTCAGGCGTCTATTCTGGATGCCCCCTTCAGGGACTCGGTGCTCTTTGGAGGGAACGTCAAGGACATAATGACTAGGGATTCCTGTATATCAAATTTCTACCGGATATTGGATTTTGGATATTTATTTCTGACAATCAGATCAGATACTTAGGAAAAAAACACACTGCAAACTTAGGTATTTTTTGGTTACTCAGTTTATTCCAGCTTGTTAAAAGCTGCACTAAACAGCTTTAAGATTATGAGCTGCTAATGAGATACTTAGCTTGATCAATTAGCTGAGTAGCGGCAATAACTTGTGGGTTTCAGCTAAATTCACACTGAGACGCTAAGTCAATTAAAAAGGCTTTTTACATCAGAACCTCAGTCAGTGTTCAGGGCAGCAACTTGTGGCTTTAAATAAAATTTGAAAGGCATGTTATATCAGAAACGCAGTAACTTAGTAGCAGCTTTTACATTACTACGACCGAATACAGAACTTGGTGTTTAGGGCTCAGTGTTTACATCTGACTCAGGATAACACAGTCGCATACATGGACACCCTCTCCAGCAGCAGTCAGTGTTCTGAGGCATTCTGAGGAGGAGAATTACAGGGGAGCCACATACACAAACCGGACACACTCTAACCACTACTGAATCTTTTACGCAGCGTTCTGTTCCCACTTCAAAACCGCTGCATACGTGGACCCAAACGCTCTCTTTGATCAGTTTTAGGAGACAGGTCAGTCTTTCTGCAGCATTTCCCATTTTGTATACCGCTGCATGCTGCTGTATTTTCAGCTGCAGAGGATAGGTTAACAGCCAGGGTGGAGGGGTGGGTTTAAAGTTCTTAGAAAACTCAAGAGTGGCAGCCCATGAACAGCACGAGTAATGCCATTTCACAGAAATATCAAGCACAGATGCAGCTCTGAATTGCTTCAGCTGAGGAGACTACCTGACCCGGTGTTTTGGAAAGATATCCAGCCGGGTCGAATTTTTGAGAAATGTCTGATATCCAGCCAGATCTGGATACCAGGTCAGATATCTGTGCACCTCAAATAATCAATCTCCAGGAACGAAGGAAGGCCCTTCAATTGATACACTCCCTCTATCACACCAGTCCCAAGTCTTGGCTTCCCTTTCACCATCAGCAAAGGTACCATATAAGGCAGCAGCCCACCAAACATCAGGGCAAATATCAGGCTCCCTCATCTGCCTCTAACCCCCACCATGCCACACAGAGCTTCTGGGATGGTGCACCCAAACCCTCCCTTCACCTCTTGATTCATGGCCCCCCCCCCACCGACAGTTCCATGGGAACCAGTCAGGGGCTGATTTGCCAGCCACCTGTCTTAGTGGGAGGCGATTGTGACAGATTCATGGGTCATTTAGATAATAACTCACGGTCACATGCTGGAGTTCATGAAGCAATCTCCAGAAAATCCTCCAGGTCGCTCTCATTACCTGCACGCTCACATTTGGTTTATTAGAAAGAAGACTGTGGTTGTGTTGCAAAAATCCAACATAGAGCCCGTTCCTTAGGGCCAGACTTCTTCCTGGTTCCAAAAAAGATGGGAGACCTTTGACCAATCCTAGACTCGGGCACGCTCAACCCGTTTATTGAGTACAAGTGGTTTCGCATGCTGACCCTACCAGGACTTGCCACTGCTCCATCAGGGTCACTGGTTCTATGCACTGGATATGCAGGATGCTTACCTGCATATTCCTATCTTCCCTGCTCACCCTCTCTTCCTCAGGTTTACTTTCCAGGGGGAGCATTTTCAATTCAAGGCTCTCCCCTTTGGCCTTTTATCAGCACCCAGGGTGTTCACCAAGTGCCTAGCAGTGGTTTCAGCAGCTTTACATCATCAGGAGAACAATCTGTTCCTGTACCTCAGTGACTGACTCCTTTCAACCCTGTCGAAAGACCGCTTGGAGGCTTCTCTAGCAGATACTCTGGACCTGTTCCACAGGGTGGGGATCACGGTAAATTGCCCCAAGTCTCACCTTACTCCTTCCCAGTGCCTCCAGTTTTATTGGGGCGGCACTAGATACAACTCAGGTTCAAGCCTTCCTCCCCTAGACAGGGCAGAAATGCTGCAGGGGCAAGCTCGGCATGTGGCCTCCAGCCATTGTACAACAGCCACAACAGTTCTCCACCTCTTGGGTCTCATGGTGGTGGCTATTCCCACAGTACCTCTGGCCTGGCTCCACATGCGAGTCATGCAATGTACACCCAGGGTACAGTGGGACCAGAGGTCAGACAACCTGGATCACAGGGTTCTGGTGTTCAACCCTATGCAAAAGGATCTCCTCTGGTGGTAGGATCTGACAAATCTCTGCTGGGGGGGGTTCCCTTTTCAACTTCCCCCTCCAGTTCAGACTCTGATAATGGATGCATCAGGTCAGAACTTGGGAGCACATCTGGGAGATTGCAGAACCCGGGGATCCTGGTCTCAGTGGGAGCTCTCGTTGTACATCAATGTGCTTGAGGTACATGCTGTATTGCATGCCCTCCAAGCCTTCCAGCCTCATCTTCTCCCAGGACCACTCCTAGTCCAGTCAGACAACATGTGCATAGTCTGGTACCTGAACAAACAGGGAGGCACTCTGTCATACCCCCTGTGCAAGGAAGCGATGGAGGTGTGGTACTGGACAATTCAGCACCAGATCCAGCTCATAACAGTGCATATCCTTGGCATCCAGAATGTCCTAGTGGACAGTCTCAGCTGCAATCAGGCAAAGGCTCATGAGTGGGAACTGCACGCTCCATATTAGCCTCAACAAATATGGGTTCCTCTGCTCCAGCAGTTAGTGGGAGAACCTTTGGTTCCTCTTCTCCTCCTCTGCCAGGACATCCTGACCCATGATCTCAGGGCATGCTGGTCCATCTGGACCTCAAGTCCCTTCACCTTCATGTCTGGCACCTTCAGACATAGCTGTCTCATGCTTTGGGTCTCTCCCAGAGTTGCTGAAGTCCTTGTGGAGGCCAGAAAGCCATCTACAAGGACCACCTATGTTATGAAATGGAAGAGATTTTCTATCTGGGCAGTCTTCAAGGCCTGGGACCCCTTCTTATGCCCTGCTGCTCCGGTCATGGAGTACCTCTTAACACCTCTCTGACCTGGAACTCAGTTATTCTTCTCTGGAGGTCCATTTATCGGCCATATCTGCCTACCACATCATGGTAGAAGGCAAAACCTTGGCTCAGTTGGAGGTCTCCCATACCTTTCTGAAAGGAATCCTCCATATGAAACCCCTGGTCAGGAACCCTGTTCCCCCATGGGATCTGAACTTTAACCTTGAAAAGCTCACTTTGACTCCCTTTGAACTGGCCACGAGTTGTGACTTGTGCTTCTTGTCTTGGAAAGTGCTGTTTGTAGTTGCTATTACTTATGCTTGAAGGATTTCTGAGCTTCAGGCCTTCATGTGTAAGGAGCCTTAATTTGATTTTCCACAAAGACCAGGTAGCTCTGCATACAAATCCTAAGTTTTTACCAAAAGTTGTTTCTGAGTATCACCAAGGCACAGGTCAGGAAGCATAGGAAAACCAGGAGCAGTTGTAAAATTTGCAACAAGAATTTGATTATGAATAACAATAAAATAAAAAATAAAATTGTTCAGAATAACTATGTACAAAGACAGAATAAAGAGAGGAGATCCATCTGAGTTTTTCTTAAATCTCTGTCTCTTGTGAGAAATTGTAGCTTTGTTTTTATGTCCTTACAACCTCCCTTCTTAACAAGCATCCTGTTTTTTTCTAAAATGTTATTGTAAATTTCAGGAAGGTGCAGCTAGAACACAGTGCTCCAGAACTGAGACCCCTTCTCCACAGCTTCTGCAAAAGGCTTAAAAATTGCAATTCATGTTAACCCCTTGAGTTCCAAATAGCTTTGCAATCATTTAGAACTATAAGTGTATACATTTCAATAGTAACACTATATAATTTCTAAACAAAGGGATCCCAATATCAGTTACATTTCCACATAATTATGTGCATATATTTCATACCGGCAGATATGCAAGGGAGGAAAAAAGACAGAACAGCAAGGAAAGACTGGGAGATGGTGAGAGGCAAAGAACTGCGAGTCTGTCGGGGTGATCAAATCCTAGGTCTCACAGGAAAATGTGGCTGCGCAACCAGACAGACAAGAGACAGGAAAAGAAAGAACAGAACAGATCCCTGCATTCAAACTCTCCATAAGAACTGGGACAGGGTCCTATTCAACCCTTGAGTTTACCTTGAGTCAGACTATATACTTGCCAGTGTATTATCTTGAACACTCTAATCAAGGGGAGGCAACTCTGCACACTCTGGATGTGCACAGAATTTTGCATTACTACATGAATCAGACAAAGTCAGTCCAAAAATGGGTCAGCTTTTTGTTTCCTTTGCACCCAAAAGGGAGGGCGCAGCAGTTTCAAAACAGTGTTTATCTAAGTGGTTAGCAAACTGCATTCTGTTTTGCTATCAAATGTACAACAAACCCCTTCTGGGGAAGTTAGAGTATTCAGCCAGAGGTATGGCTACATCTACTTTGCACGGCAGCTACTTGGAGCTCTGTCCACACCTTCACTAAGCACTACAGTCTGGACATTGCCTCTAGGGACAGGGCAGGCTTTGGACTGGCCATCCTTCAAGGCCTCCTGTCTTAATTTTTTGCCTACTGCAGACCTTTATCCTTCCTCCTGTGTTCAGTCTCTGCCTGACTTACACTGCTTGGGACTCTGTCCTTATGCTGTTGCCTACTGCAAGAGCCCTCTCGAAGTAAGATAGTAGTTATGTAAGAACTTACTATAACAGTAGATCTTCAAGAGAGGCTCTTGCAGTAGGCAAGGGTTTTCCTCCCTCCTTCCCCCTACTGTTTCTCCTTATTTCTCAGCCTTACTTATGGCTTCAGGAGCCCACTCCTTCTCCTGTCATACCTATCACAGGTCTCCGTTGGGAGAACTGAGGTGGGCATGGGGGACCACCCACTATATCCTGTTAGGCTGACATTGATCACATAATGTCAGGTGGGCATTGCCCTGCCAGACACTGCTAGCTAAGTTTTCCATGTGGTCCTAATGCATGGCAGCTAGTTCTTATGGTGTTACCGACTGCAAGAGCCTCTCTCTTGAAGATCTACTGTTACAGTAAGTTCTTACGTAACTATACTTTTCTGATTTGCATGCTGCTGGTAAGAACCATACCTGTTCTACAGTACTATTGCTGGCAGAATGCATCCTTGTTGTACTACAGAGCTCTGTGGCTGAGAGAGACATAAGCTACATCGTGCGTTCTAAATTGATACTTTCCACGAGACTGTAGGGCTGAAACACCCACTGAAGTTACTAAAAGGCTTGTATATAGTTAGAACAATAACAGAATTTGAACCAGTACTTAAAAAACAGCTTCTGCTGTGAAAAGGACTTGCAGGTTCAGTGCAGTTCTCCTTTAAGTAGCCCTCTGACCAGGTTCTACACTGAGAGAACCTTCGTCAAAGCTGGTAGTGTTGCTTCTGATATGCGCAAGCAACCATTTGTTGCCTAGAAATGTTGAATGTCTCTGTGAAGGTTAATTGTGGCATCTTTGCAGGCTGCACTGATTCTCTGCAAAGTCACTTTGATAGCAGTCATGATGATGATGATGATGATGATGATGATGATGATGATGAATGAGCCAGTATATATTAATAATGATTAATTGGTAATTTTTCCTGGTGACGTATGTAAGCACAGAAGGGGAAAAATAAATTACAGTAAAATAAAAAATGAAGAAACCATGTGATCTCTTAAAGGGTGACTAAGAGCAACAAAGAGACTAGAAAAATAATTTAAAAACAAAGTGTTAGTTGAGGGGAGCTGGCCTCCGTCTGGAATGTAGAGTTTGTAAGGGGGGATTCTACCGCTGGTAAAAAGAAACACTGAGGCCAGCTCTAGCTGAAAATTAAGGCTAAAAAAATTTGGAAGCCAAAGCAGAGGAGTGCTCACTAGTTTCATTTTGTTTTGCGTGTGTTAACTTTTTTTTTTTTTTGTTGGTAACTTAGTTTTTAGTGCAGTATCAAACAGATAAGTACATGCAACAATTTAACATTTGATTTCAGATATAAAAGTACAGTAGACTTTTGATTATCTGACCTCCGTTCATCCGAACTCCCTATCTAACAGACGGTTAGATTGTCCTACACCAATATCACACTTAGATATCAGACCCTAAAAATTCCGTGCTAAAGGTGCTGCAACCACAAGTATCCTGTACACAGACCTCTTCAGGCAAGACAGGGGGATAGTAAGTAGTGCAATGAAAACAATTTCTTGTACTGTACGACTTTATTATAATAATCGCAGTAAGGTCCTCCTGCTGCAACAGCTGTTTTTGCCTCTATGCTGAAAAGTGTTAGAAAGGGTCTATACATGGGGCTGACGTGTGCTGGTAACCCGGCTTCAGGAGTGGACGCTGGCAATCAGGAGTAGGAGTGGTTGGAGTAGCGCTGCATGCATGTGAGCTGGCGCAACACTGGGTGGAGGGAATATCATAATAAAAAAAAACCTCCATGCTGTTTATGTGGCAGCTGCTAACACTCTTGGGGTCCTGGCTTCAGGAGTGTACCCCGGGACACTGGCAATCAGGTGGCCAGGTTGGGAGAGGGTTGGCAGCATGTTTCACAACCACCACAGTGATCTTGGACAGGGAGCTTGCTCTGCTTGAGTAGCGCTGCATGCATGTGAGCTGGCTTAACGCTGGGTGGAGGGAGTATCAGAATAAAAAAAATCCATGCTGTCTATATGGCAGCTGCTAGCACTCTTGGGGTCTCCCCTTCCCCATACTATATGGACCTCAGTTGGCGTGATCCACTGGGATAGCGGTAATCGGACTGGCTTCTCGTTTATTCGACCTCCCGATTATCTGACCATTTCAGATGTCTCTGAAGGCGGTCAGATAAATGAGAGTGTACTGTACAAATCAAATATCTGTAAGCTGATAGAATGAACCACATGTCATCCAGGGATATAAATGAATACATTTACTGTCCCAGTACTCAGCATTTCGGGACCACCATGTAAACAGATTTGCTGGAATGTCAAAAGAGGTGTACATACTAAATTAGAATTTAGATAATAAGCATACAGATATACTTATGTCTTAAACAACCTACAGGTAATCAAACCATTAAAAACCCACAATGCTATATAATTGGTACGATAGTGTGCGGACTTCAGAGGGGCGGGGGGAAGAGTGGTAGATATCGGAGGAGAGGACATCCCCTCTAATGAATATGATAAATACCTCTAAATTGCACAGGACAAAGGGTATCTCAGAGTCTTATTTATTATGGCAACCCTAAATTTAAATTCAGCAAAACAGGGACTGAGAATACAAGAAAAATTGCAAAAAGGCTTTGATAAATTGCAGAACTACTTCCAGGATCTTGGGTTAGTTTAAACTCCTCAAAGTCACAAGTTATGCTTTTTTCAAATAAATAATTACAAAATCAATCAACTTTAAACACAAAAACTCTTGATGATAGTAGTCTACCCCTTGTTGATTCCTATAACTATTTGGGAGTCTGGATAGACTCTCATTGTAAATAGGATACACACATTGACCTACACTACTGACTAGGAAACTAAATAAAAAATTAGGGGCCTTATATAAATATAAAAACTGTATCCCTCCAGATATCAGATTAAAAATAGTGGACTCCATGGTAATCCCTCTGTTTGACTATGGGGTTTGTTGTTTTTGGGGGCTCAGCCGGAGGTTCTACACCGGCTTAATGTGCTTTATAACAGATTTACACATTATGTTCTGGATGCACCCTGGCACGCACACCACTGTTCCCTCTATAGAGCCCTGAACTGGGTAGCACTGACAGAATGACCAAAACTGCATGTACTACATCTGATGTATCGCTGCCAAATACAAAAAATGCCTACCTATAGGCTAGATTTAATTAAGAAATGGAACATTAGGGAGGGTTTATGTACAGCAGGGGCAATAGAGTACACTGTGCCAATGGTAAAAACTGTGAGGGGTAACTCTACTTTTGTGCATACGGGCCCGAGGCTATGGAATAGTCTGCCAGGTCATTTGAGGCAAAGAAATAGTATCTTATCTTGGAATGCTGTAAGATCTTGGTTTCCTGATGCTGCTAAATCTCCTAATATTTGCTGTGGCTGAGCTATGTTTGTTATTTATTGTTAAATGTGTGTTTTTGCTGTATTTGCACTGTATGTTCTGTAAACTTTTACTGTGGAATTGCTATTTTTGTACAATGGGACCCCACTGAAAATGACCTTCAGCTAAACTGGGTTATCCCTTTCTGATGTGTCTCAGGATAAAACTTTTTACTACTGCTAAAGCTTTTTTACTGCTAGAAGCAAGGGTTAGGGCAATAGCAGGAGAAGGGCCCCCAAATGGGCTGCCCCTATGATGATCCCAAGTCTCCGCGTGTCAGCCCCTTAAGATGCCAAGGGCACCAAATGTCCAATAATTTATCCATATGAGACTGACAGTAGCTGTGATTCTCTCCATGGACTCAACTTCTGAGACCTTATTGATCCGTTGGTTGAATGTTGGTGTCTGTGGAGAGAGCCATGTCAGTGTGATACATTTTAAGGCGACAATTCGTAAAATATGAGAGAGTTTCACTTTGATCCCCTTACCCACAGTGGCCCCTACTAGACCAAGTACCAGGCTATCAAAAGTGAATGGGAAAGGAGTACGAAAACGTACCTGAATGTGAGCATGCACTTGCTGCCAAAATGGTATCAAAATAGGGCACCTCAAAAGATGTGCCAGTGGGAGCCTGTTAATCCACATGCTCGCCAACATATATCTGAATGTGTCGTTTGGAAATTTTTTGTTATAGTGGGGGTTCAGAAGAATCTTACTAGTATATTCCAGTTGAACTCATGCCATGTAGTCGAGGCTGTCACTCTCCATCCCTGCCGAAGTCGGTGTTCCCATTGGAACAGTGGTATAGGAAAAGTGGACTCCTGCTCACATTTAAGACAGATGGGGTTCAGCAATAAAAGAGCCTGATCGATAAGCAGTTTATACAGTTGTGAAAGTAGCTTAAGCTTTACTTTAGGGTTCACCCACCAATAAAAACCTCTTCTAACTGGGTCCGAGGCCTTTGTAATTGCTGAGGGTGTGGATGTTGTAAAATAAAATGCCGTACTTGTGAAAAATGGAAGTGGTCTTTCTTACGTAATTTATATATTTGTTGCAACTGGTGAAAGGACATGCAGATGCCACCATGGAATAGGTGAGTCCCCCTGACTCCCAATATTGATAGCCCAAGTTCAGTGTAGGAGGAGTAAAAGTTTCATGGTGCTGAAAAAGAGAAAGTAGGCCAAGGGTGTTGGGGGTGCCTGCTATCTTCTGCAGCTTGAGTATCATATTAATAGTGTGCCTAGTCCATGGATTTGTTACCTTACCCATAGGTAGTGTCCACACTGGGTGCATGGCTAACTGCTGGAACTCCATGTCATATCACCCAGCCTCCCTTCTTTGTTTAAGCCATGTATAAATCCATGACCCTTGGGCTTCCAGATAGTATTTTTGTAGATCAGGGAGTCCAAGGCCTTCCCGCTCCCTACAGAGGCATAATATGGTGTGCGAAATTCTAGGGCATTTGTTCTGCCAAACAAACTTTAGCAACGTACGCTGTAATCCAGTCCAGTAAGGTTTGGGAATAGAAATAGGAAGCATCTGAAACAAAAAAAGAAAATGCGGTAATACGTTCATTTTAATTGAATGAATCCTGCCATATAAAGTTAGGGGCAGCACATCCCAGTGACCCACATCCTGTTTGCCTGCCTGCAATAGTTTCTGGTAATTGTCTGGAAACAGTCTTATAATGTCTGCGGAAATACGGATGCCTAAATAATGGAAGCTGTTCCTAGGTGCCAATGTAAAGGGGAATTGGTCCTTAAAACCCCAGGGGTACCACTTAATAACATAACCTCTGATTTGAACAAATTAATTTTGTAGAACACTAGCTGACCAAACTGTTTCAGAACAGCCAGCAAAGGTGTAAGTGAATAGACTGGATCCCCCAGAAACAATAGAGTATCATCGGAATAAAGGGCAATTTTTTTGTTGTTGTTCTTATGATCCCACCATAACCCCTCTGATCTGTGGCTGGTGCCCAGTCTGCATGGCTAAAGGTTCTAAACTGAGGGCAAATAACAAAGGGGACAAGGGGCATCCCTGGCAAGTCTCACGCTCCAGCTAGAATCTCTCAGAGAGACATCCATTAACCCTTATTGATGCCTCTGGCCCAGTATATAAAGCATCCACTGCCCCAATGACGTTATCTCCCAGATTAAATTTGACTAAGGTTTGGTGGAAAAAGTGCCAGTCAGCCCGTTCGAATGCTTTTTCAGCATCGACACTAATGGTTAACTGAAATATATTTTTAGATTTTTGGGAAGAAATTATATTAAGAAACCTGTGTATATTATCCTGCAGCAATCTGCCTTTAATGAAACCAGTATGATTATGGTGGATCAGGGTTGAAATGATGCCCTGTAGTCTGTTAGCCAGAATTCCAGTAAATATTTTTAGATCAGTGTTTAATAAAGAGATAGCACGTTAGGAACCACATTCAGTGGCATCCTGACCAGGTTTCAATAGAACAGAAATTTGGGCTCGTTTCCTTGAGGGGGTATCATTGCACCATCCCTTAAGATGGCACTAGTGCTGTCTTTCAAGAGGGGAATGAATTCCGATTGAAACGCTTTATAGAATTTACCCGGGTAGCCATCGGGTCCTGGGGCCTTGGCATTTCTGAGATGTTGAATTTGTTGGATGAGTTCCTTATGTGTTATAGGGGCACATAGGGATGCCGTGTCCAAGTTTCGTAAGGAAGGGAGTGGGATTGTGTCTAAATAGGCTGAGACTTCCTGAGAATGCATGGGACTTCTCCCTTGGATATAGAGCAATTTGTAAAACTCAACAAAGTATTGGGATATCTCCTTTGGAGATGTGAGGAAGGCAGCCGTTTCCCTGTGCTGTAGTTTCATGACTGCCGTTTTGGCCACTTCTTTGTGAAGTTGAGCTGCCAGCAGGTTTACCTGCTCTGTTACCATGCTCATAGAACCATTGTTTAGCATATCTTAATGCCCCTTCTATCCTGTGCTCTAATAGAAATGAGAGAGTTTTCTTTGTCTCTTTTAACTGTACCTTGGTGTGAGCATCAAGGGAGGCTTTCTTTTGTTTCTAATGCTGCAATACGTGTGTCTAGCTCTTGCTGCTGGCAAGCTCTATCTGTTTTAACTTTTGAGGCATAGGAGATTATTTTGCCTCTCAAGAAGTCTTTGTGGGCATTACAGTACATTAGAGGTGAGGAATCTGCTGGGGGATTAAGTTGTTGAAACATATGGGTCTCCTCTTTAATCAGAGTTTTGAATTCTTCTCGGGTGAGGAGACTCGCATTCAGATGCCAGGAAGTTGTGGTAGAAGGTATCTAGAACCACTTTCATAGGAACTGGGGCATGATCTGAAAGAATAGTGGAAGCAATCCGAGACATCTCTACTACATGCACCCAGTTAGTTGGCATCAGAAAATAATCAATACATGAGTACTGGTTACGTCTGGGCCAGAAATACGTGTAGTCATGCATCACTGGGTGTAGATATCTCCAGACCTCAGTTAACCCATATTCTTGGAAGAGACATGAAAGGTTTATGGATGCCCTGGACTTTTTCTGTATGCGAGTCCCAGACTTGTCTAGTTGGGGGGAGAGGGTCATGTTAAAATCCCTTCCTGTGATCATCATGTTTTGAACTTCCACTGTGGCATTCACTAATATTTTGGATAAAAATGGAATCCTAAGATGCTCTTCATTCGGAGCATACACATTAAGTATTGTATATGGTTGCCCAGCAATTTTCCCTATAATTTTTACAAAATGGCTTTCAGGGTCAGTCTGAACCTTAGAAACATGCATTGGAAAATTATTTTGAATTAAAATAGCCACCCCTTTTTATGTGGAGAAGATTCATAATGGGAGGCAAATGCCTCCCCCACCCAGGTCCGTCTCAATTTATTGTGCTCCACTTCAGTTAGATGGGTCTCCTGCAGTAGCACAACATCAGCCCTCATCCCTTGCAATTCCTGTAGGAGTCAGGAGCATTGTTGCAGGGTTGCAGGTGATCTGGCAAAGCTTGAAACCCACACCTGGCAACTGGGGTTTAATAACAAAAAGTGCAAGGTGCTGCATTTTGGGATGAAGAACCCAAGGAGGAGGAGTTACCAGCTGGGGGGAGTGCAGCTAGCCCAGACATTGGAGGAGAAGGATCTGGGTGCGCTCATTACAGGGTCACTGAACAACTCGCACAATGTAGGAAGGCAGCTGCAAAGGCCAACAAAAATGCTGGGTTGTATTGTAAGGGTATATCCTCGAGGAGGGAGGGGTGATTCTGCTACTGTATAGGTCATTAGTTAGACCGCACTGGAGTACTGTGTGCAGTACTGGCGCCCGTATCTGAAGAAGGACATTAAGTTACTGGAGAGGGTGCAGTGCAGGGTGACAAAGATGATCTAGGGGCTGGGGGACTTATCATACGAGAGGAGGCTGAGGGAGTTGAACATGTACTCACTGGAGGAGGGACGGGGGGACATGATTAAAACCTTTAAGCACAGGAAAGGAATAAACAAGACAGGTACAGAGGGACTGTTCAATGTAAGGGAGGGGAGGGACACCAGGGGCAATGATATAAGACTGGAGGGAGGAAGGTTCAGGAGGGAGATGAGGAGACACTTTTTTACAGAGAGGGTGGTGGCTGGGTGGAATGCATTACCTGAAGAAGTGGTATCCAGTAGAACAGTGGACTGCTTCAAAAGGGGATGGGACAGGACAAAGGGAGGGTTAATGAAGGGGAAGGGAGGGGCAGCTGCAGAATTAGGGGTGCTAGCTGCACATTCGAGCAGACTTGATAGACCTGTAGGCCTTTATCTGCTGGCAAATTTCGTCTGTTCATATGTTCATATGTTGTATTGGGGGTGTTGAGACCCTTAATGTTATAGGTAACTACATTAAATTCTGCCATTATGGTGGATTAAAGAAACCCAGATTGAACCATCCAGCCCCCGAGCCATGCACATCGACAATATAAACATAAGAAACCCAGCACTGTGTAAAAACCTGAACATCCAGGAAACCGGGAAGAAACTGTTATAGGAGGAAATATAGGAACAGGCAAACGCCTAAAATATCACACTTCAAGGTACCAACACCAAAAAAAAGAAAACACCCTCAAAGAAGGCATGGCGGAAATAAGAGCGTGCTAGACCACTTTCTAGAAGTGGCCTATGGCTGAACGCTGCTGTGAAAAGATGATATCGGGGGCATAGTTGTCTCTGTGCTTAGCAATCTGCACTGTGGCAAGGCCCACCACCTTATAGCTTGCACTCGGCGCTGTCACTATTCTAGGCTAAGCCTAACCAGCAGCATACTCCACAGCTGACCAAGGATGTATGAGAATCCTAGGCAAGACCTATGTAATACAATTCTCATTGCAGGGGAGGTGGAATCAGTCACCCTCCCTACAACAGTACGTGGAGGGAGAAGTATGTGTCTGAATGTAAGGACAGAAACAAAAGAGAAAATCTCCTTGTTGTACCATTAGAAAAAAAAAATCCCCATATAACAAGTATCTCTCACCCCCATTTTTTAGGGAGAACCATTAGGCATCATAACCATGCAACTGGGAGTATTAATAACTAAATTGGTAACCATACTTCTGATAGGGAATATAAGGAGGCATCCAGGAGTAGAGGTAAGGGGAAGAAGGCAGTGAAATAGGGAGGGGTTAAGAGGGTAGACAGGTGGTGGGGAATTAGGAGACATCCAGGAGGAGAAGCATTGGTGAGGGAGAGGAAAGGAGTGTGTGTGTGTGTGTGTGTGTGTGGGGGGGGGTTAGGGAGTCATCCAGGAGGCATACCTCCCAACGTTTAAAAAAAAAAAACAGGCATTAAGATCCCAAATCAGGGACCCATTTTAACAATTTGTAATATGCACTCAGAAAGCCGACAGAATAAGGGGATTAGTGTAATATGCATTTCCTGAAGAATGACAAGTCTCTAACTGTAATGTGTGACGTACTTTTGCGCTTACAATCCCCATTGTCCAGTCAAAAAAATAATAATTTTAAGTGATACAGAGGAAAATTTTGAGGCCAAATCAGGGATGTCACTGAAAATCAGGGACAGTTGAGAGGTATGCCAGGAGGCAAGGGAAAAGAAAGGAGAAAGGCGGTGAAATAGGGAGGGGTTGTCTAGGTGGTGTCAGGCGTCAGTGGATTGTATTGTGGATGAGCGGGGGAGGGAGGGAGGGAAAAGGAGAGCACAGGTGCAGTTGCAGGAGGGAGTATTGAAGTCGTGAAGAAGGTAGGAAGGCGGAATAGAAGTGGCAGGACGGATGGGGGGGCCTTTCGAGAACGCAGCATGGCCAGAAGAGGACGACCTAGATAGGTGGTCTAGGGTCCAGTGGCCATAGCTACGAAAGGAGTAGGAGGATTGAGTAGGTGGAGAGAGAAGAGATGAGAGGTAAGAAGGGAGGAAGCTCAGCCAGTATTAGGCAATAAGGGAGGAACCATGTGCAAGGCATCTGGCTTCAAGGGAAGGAACGGAGAATGAGATTTAGAGGGAGCAGTGGTGAGTCAGGGGCTGGCAGTCAAGAACAAACTGGCAGAAGGAGTGGACAAGGGGTTCAGTCTGGCTAGGGAGGATTTTGGAGCACTGCTGTAGATGGTGTCTCCATAGTCAAAGATAGAGAGAATCATTCTCAGTACGATAGCTCTGCCCACTGGCAGGGGATGTACCCATAGTTCTGGTACAAGGCACCCAGCTTAGGATGGAGCTTTTTGTGGATAGAGTCCATATGAACAGAGAAATCAAGGTGCCTGTCCAGCCACATCCCAAGGTACTTGAAGGAAGAGACATCTTTAAGGAGAGACCCATCTAGAGTGTGGAAAGATGGGAGGGCTGTCGATCTGGAAATCTTATGCCTGGTTCTGAAGGTCATTGAGGCCATTTTTATTTCACATTTAGGGACGGCTGATTTGAGCAGAACCAGTGCTAGATGTTGTCGAAATCCAGCTGAAGTTTTATTGTCAGATCAGTAGGGGAGGAGCCAGAGGCAAATAGGACTTTATCATCTGCATACATATGAATGAATGCAGATGTAAAGATAGAGTGGAGGCTATTAAGAAAGGTGGAGAAAGAATGGGACCAAGCACTGATCCTTGGAGGACACCTGTGCTGATGGGGGGGGACAGGAGGAGCCAATTTTAACTGCTTGAGTTCTATCCAGGAGGTATGAACAAAACCAATTGGTGGCTTGGGAAGAAAGTCCTGCAGCAGGGAGCTTAGCCAGGAAGAGGGGGTGGGATACGATGTTGAAGCCTTTGGCCAGGTTGAGAAAAATTGCTGATGTTATTTATTTATTTATTGAAATGTTTCACCAGGAAGGCACACTGAACACCAAGTTGCTCATCTCCCGGTACAACCTGGGTGAGGGGGGTACAATGAGGATGTAAAAACAGAATAATGCAATTTTACAGGAAACATTAGATACTATGGGCCAGATATTCAAAAGGGTTGCGCCATGCGCAATAGGGTTGCGCCTGTCCAAGTCCGAACTTGCTCCATTCTGCGATATTCAGCAGGAGGCAGTTGCGCCACTGAAAACAGGCTAAGCAACAGCGCAATGCAAATGAATGCATGCTGAACTGGTGGAGGAGGAACCATGCATAAACTGCACAGCCCGATATTCAGCCGGGCTGTGCAGAGTTGTGCGGGCGCAACCCCCAACCTGTGCCTGCACAACTTTGAGCCAAAAAAAAAGCTTAAGTTGAGGGCCACCCACAGGTGAACTGCTGCATTGCAGGGCGCAACACAGCAGCTGCCACCTGTGGCTGGCCCCCAACCCACTCCCTGTGCCCCCTCATACCTCTCAACTGTCCTGATTGTCAGGGACATCCCTGATTATGCCTCAGAATTTGTCTCTGTCCCTCATAACAATTGTATTTTTGTGACAGAACACCGGGGATTGTAAGCATAAAATAATGTTAAATATTAAAGTTACAGATTCCTTCCTATTCAGAAAATGCATCTTACATAAATCCCCCCTAATTCTATCAGCTTTCTGAGTGTATACTACCAAATCTTAAGATGTGTCCCTGATATTTTAATGTCTTGTCCATGATTTATGAGATGAGAGTTGAGAGGTATGCCCCCCAGCGGCCCGATCGTGGGCATAGTTTAACCCCACCAGCCCGATCGTAGGCGGCAATGTCTCTCCTCCCTCCTGAACACATCCCTGGTGGTCCAGTGGATCAGTGATCCCAATCGCGATGTAAACCATTAACACCCTCCCCCAAACATAGTCCTGGTGGTCCAGTGGACAGAGATCCTGATCGCGGATGGAATTATTAAACACCCCCAACACGTCCCTGGTGCCTAGTGTCCCCACCCCACCCACCCATGAAGCCCCACCACCTGCCCCCCCCCAGCAGCTGTGGCGGCATCCCACCTGCCTGCCCGCCACGACTGACTGGAGTAGGGCTGCCGCCCATTGGTGCAGAGCAAGAGCCAATGGGCGTGCAGCCCATACCGTACAAGACAGTCCAGTTTTGTGAATGAATACATTCAGTCAGTCGGCGGGGGGCGGGCGGCAGGCGGGTGGGATGCTGCCGCCCGCCGGCTGCTGGGGGCAGGGTGGTGGGGCTTCATGGGATGGTGGGTGGGGGACACTAGGCACCAGGGATGTGTTGGGGGTGTTTAATAATACATCCCGTGATCGGGAGTTTGGTCCACTGGACCACCAGGGATGTGTTCGGGGAGTTTAATGATTACATCCCGCGATCGGATCTACGGTCCACTGGACCACCAGGGATGTGTTTGGAGGGAGGTTAATGATTACATCCATGATCGGGACCCACGGTCCACTGGACCACCAGGGATGTGTTCGGAAGGGGAGACACTGCTGCCCGCGATTGGGCCGCGGGGGGTTGTTTTAAACCAATGCAGCCTGCGGTCGGGCTGGTGGTGGGGGAACATTTCTGCTGTTGCTGGCGATCGGGCCAGTGGGGGGTGGTGGTGGAGATTTTCACTCTTTTGCCTGCGATCGGGCTGCAGGGGGCGTCGGTCCCGATGGCTGCTGCCTGGCAGGGCGCCAGGCGCAAGTCCTCGGGGATCGGCGCACCTGCATGCTAATGGCATGCAAATAATGGCCATAATCAGATGCAAATGGCCCGCTTCTTGCATGAATTATGGCCCCATTTGCATGTCACCTTTGAATATCGGGATTTTATGGCGATGCAATGGTACTTGGCGCCACCACAAGTTGAATGCTCCACTCTGACAACGCAGTGGCGCAAGTTCCACTGCGCCCATGCACAGTGGCTGTGGTTAGGTGATATTCAAAGGAGTTGCTCAACAGCCGAAACTCTTTGAACATCGCCCAGCAGTCCATTTTGGCGAGCACAAGGCTTGCGCCTAAGAGGAGCGCAGTTTGAATATCTGGCCCTATAGGTATACAGATAGTAAGCAGGTGGACAGCATAGTTATACATTCGAAGTGCAAGGGGAAGGGAAACAAGAGGGCATGGATAACAGACATTACAGTTAATAAAATAATATGCAGTGGCTAAGACTAAACAGAACTGGGAGGCAAGAGTAACAGATGGAACAATAATGCAACAGTACAACAGAGAACAATATAGTTCCAAGTACTGATAGGTTCAGCGGCACTTAGTTAAGCGCAAGGGAAGGGTGGAAGAAGGGCAGGAGGAAACTAAGTGCTATATTATGATGTATTAAGATGGTGGAGGAGGAGTAGAGGGGGCCAGAGAAGGCCAGGCAAACCTATTCCCCTTCAGGATGATGAGAACCCTGCAATGGGACTGGGAGCTGGCAAGTTTGAGGAGAGAGAGAGGAAGTGAGGGGGACAGATAGAAAGTATGAGGCAGGAGGCATTCTTAGGAGGCGGGGCAGTAAATAGGGGAGAATTGGGGAATAGGGTAGAAAAGGTAAGGGAGTGGGTGAAATTATGGTGGGGAATTTACAGGAACAGGGTAACAGAAGGAAGTTGAGGATTATAACAGGAACAGCTAGAGGAGAGATGGTTATGTAGGGCAGTACTAAGAGAACATGAGGAGGAGAAGTGATGTAATTGAGGGGGAAGGAGTTCCAGATTTTAGGGAAACGGTGGGCAAATCCAGACTGACTGATGAGGGTAGAGCAGTGAGGAACCACTAAAGTGCACGTGTCATGATATCTGAGGGAGTGGGAGGGTGGGGGAGGGGTAGAGAGGGATGAGGTGAGGTAAAGAGGGAGTTCACCAAACCAATATTTAGAGGTCAGTTTTACAGTGGGGGAAAGGACAGAGCATGATAGAGATTGCAGTGATGAGTATGAGAGGGAGCGTCGAGAGCAAAACGACAGAAGGAGTTAAAGAGAGTGTCCAGTCTGGTCAGGGAGGAATTGGGAGCAGCACCATAGACTACATCTCAGTAGTCAAAAATGGGGAGTATCATCTTTTGTACAAGTTCATGCTTAGCCATAGGAGGTATGCAACTATGGTTCCTGAACAAGACACCAAGCTTGGGGTGCAGTTTTTCAAGATGGCATCAGTGTGTCTAACAATGTTGAGGTGTGGGTCCAGCCAAACCCCAAGGTATCTGAATGAGAAGGTGTCCTTGAGGGTTGTCCCATCCAGGATGTGGAAAGAGGGTAGGCCAAGGAGCCCAGAGAGTCTCTGCCTAGTGCCAAAGGTCATGGAGACTATCTTCTTGGTGTTTAGGAAGAGCTGATGGGAGGGAAACCAGAGCTGAACCTGGTCGAAATCATTCTATAAGCTGGTTGCTATATCAGAGGGACATTTGCTGGAGGCGTACAAGACAATATCATCGGCGTCAATGTGGATGGAGGAGGAAGAGGGGGAGCAGACTGATGGAAGATAATTTAGGAAGCTGGATAAAAGCAAGGGACCAAGTACTGAGTGCTGTTGGACTCCTGTTTTGATAGGGAGGGGAGGGGAGGGAAGAGGGAATCAGAGACTGATAGATTGGGTTCAGCCAGTGAGATAGGCCCTGAACCAGTTTATGGCTGGCATAGACAGACTGGCTGCAGAAAGGGAGTCAAGAAGAAGGGTGTGGGAGACGGTGTCTAATACCTTAACGAGGTCGACAAAGATGGCTTAGGTGATCTGGCCATTATCCATTCCAGTAAGGATGGAGTCAGTGAGCCTGAGTAAGGAGGTTGTGGTGGAATGTTTTTTCCGAAAACCAGATTGAAATGGGGTGAAAAAGGGAGGAGTCCGAAAGAAAAGAGGTAAGTTGTGAGAGAACCAGGTGTTCTTGAAGTTTAGCAAGAGTAGGAAGGATAGAGATGGGAAGATAGTTTCAGGTGCTGTAGGGTCATCACCCTTGGGAAGAGGGAGGACCACTGCATGTTTCCAAGACAAGGGGGCAGATGCAGACATAAAAGAGAGGTTTGGAATTATGGAGAAAGAATAAGCAATAGCGGGGATGAGAGGAAGAGAAGCTTAGGGTCGAGGTCATCAGGTGAGGAACCTTTTGATGGGTTGAGAGAAAGAAAAGCATTCAGGGTGTCATCAGGGGTGATTGTGGAGAAGGAGAAGGATGGGAGTACAGGAATGGGATAGTTGACAGTGGAGGAGGATGTACAAATGAGTGGGGATGTGGGGAAGGAGTTTAGAAGGGTCATGGCACACGAGGTGTAGTAGGAGTTGAATTCCTCAGTCCCTAAGCATGGGTCAGACGCAAGGGAGTTATTTATTTTGAGCACAGGGGAGGGAGCATGAGAGGGAGGGGAGAGGAGGGCATGGACCATTTTCCAAAAGTTGGAGGGAGTGTTAATATTTGTAAGGAAAGCTGATTTAAAATATTCAGACTTAGCTAATCTTGTTGCTTTTGTGCACGAGTTATGAAGCATTCGATACAAAACAGAATTGGAAGGGAGCTGTGATGCTTTTTGTTTCTTCCATGCTTGGTCCCGTGCCCTGAGGCAGGCCAGCAGCTCGGGGGTAATCCAAGGAAGGTGGTTACCTCGTACTCTGGTATGTCTGAAAGGGGCGAATGTATTCCAGGTTGTAATTAATTTTTCTTTAAAATAGGCAAGGGCATGGTCGACAGTGGGGACTGAGGCAAGAGGTGACCAGTTGGCGTGAGCAAGGTCATACAGGAAAGGGTCAAGGTCTAGGGATTTGAAGGAGTGGAGCTGTAAGATTTTATAGGGAGGTTTGGGCCTAAGGACCTTCCTAACCAGGAAGATGGGGTGATGGTCACTGAGGGCATCGGGTAAAATACTGGACTTAATAACTCTGTGAGGGTGGAAGTTGAGTTCCCAGTCCAGCAGGGAGTGATTACCTGTCTTATGGTTTAGGCGAGTGGGTTGTAGAATGAGTTGAGTAAGATTCTGGGCTGCTACGTCATTACATGCCTTGGTAGTAGAGGGAGACAACCAGTTTAAATTGAAATCGCCCAAGATGTATAATTCACCTGGATGAGTGAGGGATGTAATGGAGGTAATAAGTTCAGTTGCTACTGAGGACTGGGTGCCGGGACAGCAGTAGATACCACCTATGAAGATCTATGAAGATCAGGATGGTGAAGGGCAAGGAAATGCAAATGGCTAACATTTCATAAGATGCAGGGAGGGAGTAAGATAGAATGGTGATACTGTATATTGTAGCGAGGCCAGAGTATATATTGCCACTCCGCCACCCCTGCCATCCTGGTCTTACCTGGGGATGGAGCAGCCGGGGATAGAGATGGCTTGATCAGGAATCTTGTCTCTGAGCCATGTTTTGGTGATGATTAGAATGTCAAGAGTGAGTGGTACCACCAGGGTTTGCAGAAGGTTGATTTTAGATAATAGGCTACATATGTTCAAATAAAGGGTTTTCAGATCATTTGGGAGGACAGAGGGGGCTTGAGTGTTAGTCACATTTCAGGTAGAGGAGCAACTGAGGTGTTTAGGGTGGCAGGCCCAGGGTTGTGGTGGATATTGCCTGACGTCAGTAGCAGGAGTGGTATAATGAGGTAGTGAAACTTAGGGCATTTGTGAAGAGGCGAGGATCTGAAAAGGTGATAGGGAAGAGTAGGGAGAATGTAAGTAGGAGATCAGTAGATGAAGAAATGCAAAGTAGCTAGGCACTGAGAATACAGATGAAGAGGGGAGTTGAGGAAAATAGGACCAGATTTCAAGAGGGGGCGACTGAGTGATTGCCAGGATAAAAGTAGGGGTTGGGAGAAAGAGAAAAGGGGGGAGGGGAGGGATGTAACACTGTGCTTGTGATGAGTGCTAGGAAGAGCAGGAGGAATAGGTAGAGTAAGAACAAGAAGCAGAAGGAGGGGAAGAAGGGATTTCATTTTGGAGAGGGAGGTTCTTTACAGTGAGAGATTAAAATAAGAGATTAGGAATTAATGTGAAGAAATTGGCTAAGGGGGGAATAAATAAAATAATATACCATACCCCCCAAGTGACCCACATTTCACAGGTCAGACCTGAAAAAACATCAACAAACCCACTCACCCGCACACTGACAGGCAAACCCACTAAATTACTCTCTTGCCCGCCATGCCTGTGCATTAAAAAAATTCTTCTTTTGAGCGTGAGCTCACAGTGCTTGTTCCTGGCCACCTGGCATTCTCAGTCAAAGTGCGCAGTTGCGGATGTCCTCCTGTGCATGCAGACATACTCTTTTTGTGTGGGCTTGGCAGCAGATTCGAGGACTGGACTCGGGCTGAGGAGTCAGCTGGAATTTTTAGTAAAAAAACACTGGTATTTTATTAAATATAATTGTGGCGATTTCCAACATTCAGACGACTTCAGGAGGACCGTGAGGTGTCCCAGTAAGAAGTCAAGGAAGCATTTGAATGGTCCAGGATGTGTCCCTTTGTGCAGTGAGCCTGTGAAGGGCAATCCAGCTAAAAGTCTTGTGTTCAGTAAGCCCTGAGTACTTTGGTCACAGTGGATTTTGCAATAATATTCATGCTGGATGATGCTTCCTAGTCTCGTACAAAATTAAAATTTATTGGTAGTAAAGAAGTGTGTTGTGAGCTTGACTGTGTCTGACAGAGGGTTGCAGACACTGACTTGAGATGATCAGTCATTTGGGGGGGACTTTGATCATCAGTCTGACAGATGTGCACAGTGTGTGAGTCTTACAGCAGCTGGTCTGAGGCATGGGGTAAGTACCCTAGTTTGAAAAAAAAAAAATTTGAATTTATTATGCATACAGTCAAATGCAGATATTAATGTGAGTGGTCAGGTGGCTAAAACAGGCTTGCTGCAGAGTTAATCAAGGCAGACCAGACTGGAGTGTTGATTCTAACTGTAATTTAAATGCTTTAGGTCACCATCTGGTTTTATTGTTGTTTGTCATTCTTGACAATTGTTTCCATGACTTGTTAACTTCATTGGAATATTGTTCCTGCTATTGGTGTGCTTAATAAAGTTTATTCAATTTGAAAAAAAAAAAAGCTTTAGGTCACATTATCATTTTCCAAGCCCCCCACTCACCACCCCCTTGCCCCACTTGGCGCAGTGACCAGCATTCCAGTTGATGAAACTTGGGACCTATGTATACTTCAGCACTGGAAGTAGATAAGAGGGATTAAAAGAAACTTTGTAACATGGCACTGAAGATAGAGCTGAAATAGAGACATGAGATTGGTCTAAATAGGTCAGCTGAGCAAAAATCAGCGGTGATAAATCCACGAGTAGAGCCCACTTCTGCACTACCAGAACTCACCACAATCTGAAGCGCTACCTGGGCAACATCAACGGCAAGATAGAGATACCCGCTAGTGCATGTGGGTGAGAAGGAGCACTTCTGCTATTGTGAGTGTGCAAGATACATAGAGCGGGTGAATAGTGCTTTCAATCCCTGTAGATGGCAGTAGTGGATGACCAGTAATACACCCATCACCGAGATGCAGCGCACCAAGTGGGTCCTCTGGTAACAGAGCTGTCCCATGATGCAGCGTAACAATGCAGCATCAGGATAGCAGAGCGACGAAGAAACCAGAAAACATCTCGCGGTGATTCAGGAAATCGGACTGTTGGTGGGTCTTTCAGAGTGGGACAGTGGTCGCGGGACATGTTGTCAAAGCACTGCACACTATATAAATAGTAGTGTGCCATGGAACCGGGACGTGCACGTCTCTCCAGCATGCCTGTCTGTCAGAAACAACGAAGTGCAGCAGAGCATTAGCAATGTACTTGTAGATCTCGGTAAGCAGAGTGTGCTGTAAAGGTCAACAATATTACCACAGTCTCTGTCTTGCACTTGCCATGTTACAAGTGAATTAATCACCTCCAGCGTCGGGCTCTACCAGGGATTAATGCTCGCTGGGTGGTTGGAAACATTTGGCCTTCGGCCTCATGCACCAACCCACCCCAATCCGGGCATTAATCCACTGCTAGAGCCCTCCTCTGTCGGTGATTAATGCTTACATATATCTTCAGCACTGAGAGCAGAGTATTTTCAGTGTAGTTTAACCACAGTAAAAAGGTGGCCCTCTGGTGGCCAGATTTTATAACTTGCTAAAGAGACATCGGGTACTTACTTATTCTATTTATTTATTGAAATAGTTTCACCGGGAAAAGCACACTGAGCAACAACTACTCATCTCCCAGTGCGACCTGGGGGGTACAGAGGGGAGGATAACATGAAGGTTATCAAACTTTTTACTTATTTTACATACATTTGACAGAATACAGATGCATAGAGTAACATTTTGCATACATTTGACAGAAATACTGAGTGTGGATAACATTAGTTCGCTAACAGATATGGCAACGGTAACAATGAGGATAAACAGATCTGGCTAGCTGCTGTGAGATGTAACACTGAGTGAATAAGTGCAGAGCTGGCTAGATCAAAGTTGGGATCAAGTGCAGTAGTTAGGCATTGAGTCGGCTAGCATAGCACACTTGGTGCTACTGGAAATTTAGGGGGGCACGCGGGTGAACAGGGGGGTATTAGGTGCAGGAGCAGTTTACCGAGTAGAAGTTGGCAAGGACAGCGGATAGTGATTGGACAGAGGAGTGGTGAAATTGTGAGGGGAGATTGTTCCAGAGTTGAGGGAAGTGGTGTGAGAAGGCGGTCTGGCCAATAGAGGTTCTCCGCCTAGGGATTAAAAGGAGTTGGGAGTCTAGGGACCTCAGGGCATGGGTGGATGCTGGGGGGTGATAGTGTGGAGGCCAGGTAGGCAGGGAGGGCACCTAGCCAGCACTTTGAGATAAACTTGGCGCAGTGTATTAAATGGTGGTTTTCGAGGGAGGGGAATGCAAGGGAGTGGTAGAGCTTGCAATGATGGGTCCAAGGAGGAGCGTTGAGCACGAACTGGCAGAAAGCATTGAAAAAGGTATTTAACTTGGATAAGACAGTCTTGTGGGCAGCACTGTAGACAATATCACAGTAGTCGAAAGAGGGAAGTATCATCTTCTGGATGAGGTCACGACGAACAGGAAAGGGGAGACTCTTTTGGTTTCAATATAGAGCCCCGAGCTTGGGGCAAAGTTTTTTCAATATAGGGTCAGCGTGGATGGAGAAGGTGAGGTGGTGGTCAAGCCAAACTCCTAGATACTGGAAGGAGGTGACATCCTCCAGCACTGTCCCATCGAGGGTGTGGAAAAGCGGGAGGGAGGGGAGCCTGGCTAGTCGTTGAGTTGTGCTGAAAGTCATAGTGACTGTTTTTTTCACGTTTAGAGAGAGCTGGTGAGAGTTGAACCAGTGCTGGACTTTGTTGAAGTCTGCCTGGAGGTTAGAGGCAACTGAGTCGGGACAGGAGCTGCAGAAAAATAGGACAGTTTCGTCTGCATACATGTGGATCGAGGAAGGGAAACATGTTTGAGGCAGGTTGTTTAGGAAAATGGAGTATAGGATGGGGCCAAGCACTGAACCTTGGAGAATGCCAGTGGTCATGGGGAGGGGTGAGGATATGGCATCCGCAATCCTTATAGATTGAGTACGGTCTGTGAGATGGGCACTGAACCAATTTGGAGCAGATGTGGAGAGGCCAGAGTCTGACAGGCATGATAGTAGCAGGGGGTGGGAGACCGTATCGAAGGCTTTAGCCAGATTGATGAAGATGACAGAGATGATAAGACTTCTGTCCATTCCAGATTGGATGGTGTCAGTGAGCCTTAGTAAGGAGGAGGCAGTGGAGTGATCCTTCCTGAAGCCGGACTGGAAGGGTGTGAAGAAGTTTGAGTCAGAAAGAGGAGAGGTTAGCTGGGCAAGCATGAGGTGTTCTTACAGTTTCGCAAGGAGGAGGGAAATTGGATGGTAGTTTGAGGTGGAAGTGGTGGCTCCTCCTTTGGGGAGGGGTATAACACTGGCGTGCTTCCAAGACAGCGGGATGGATGTAGTGGCAAAGGATTGATTTAGGAGGTAGGCAATTGCCGTAGCTATGGCTGTGGTCGAGAGGAACAGAAGTATTCACAACATAACAACTCATGTGACATCTCCGGGCTATAAAGCAAAGTGCCCAGATAGTGCGGGAGGGTGGGGAGCCAGCGCACAGCACCAGCGGGTTATAGTAACTTGCAGCTGAACTTGAGCTCCTAGGGTTGGGCAGGTTGTGCCAAGAGGAGCCCCCGGCCAGTCCTCAGCAGGTGCCTGATCAGGGCAGCAGCGACCGCGTGAGAGAGAGGGCAGGGATTAATTTAACTCATAAGGAGCAGCAAGAAGACAAAGGAAAACAATGGTAGCAAAACCAGTTTAATCGGGGCGGCAGCTGGGGGTGAGACAGACAGAAGGCCAGTGAGGCAAAGCAGTAAGGAGATGGGAGGGATTAAAGTCTGGATAAAAAATGCTGAGTTTTCTATCAGTTTAAAAAGTGCACAATTAAATAATAAAAATGCTGACCTTTTAACACTGTCTAAAAACTCTAACATAAAGCATACAGGAAGGAGACAGGGAATTAAAGTCTGAATGAAATGCAGTTTTCAAAACAGTTTAAAAGTACACAGTAAAATAATAAAAAAAGAAAATGCAGGACTTTTAAATTAGTCGAAAAACTCTAACAGAAGCATACAGGCTCGCTGTGCAATTACAGCCTGAGGCTAAGCTGCCCAAGAAAGAGTGCCACATTTGAAAGGAAACAGAGTAGTTACGAATCAGGTTTTTCAAATGGAGCAGCTTCTCTGTAATACCTTGCAGCCAAACTTGAGCTCCTAGGGACGGGCAGGTTGTGCCAATCGGAGCCCCCAGATATTGCGGTCCTCTGCAGGAGTGCCTGATCACGGCAGCGGCGACCTTGTGGCTGAACTTGAGCTCCTGGGGCAGGCAGGTTGTGCCAAGAGGAGCCCCCGAAGATTGTGGTCCTCAGCAGGGGATGTTAACAGCCTAAGGAGGGAGGCAGGTGGAGGTGGAGTGGAATTTGCGAAATCCAGACTGGAAGGGGGTGAGTTAGGAAGATGAGTTAAGAATACTCTTTTCTACCAAGGTCATTTAGAACTGCTACATTTATTTTTATTTAGTTTTTGTTGACCGGGTAAGTGCACTAAACAAATCCTGCCTATTTTCAGGCACGACCCGGGGGAGGGGGATACAGATGAATACCAACTGACCTTGAATCAGATTAAGCTGTTGGTGGTATTTTTAGTGAATGAGGGAAATTTGGCCAGGACACCGGGGAAATTCCCCTGCTCTTTTCGATAAGTGCCATGGGATCTTTAACATCCACCTGAACTGCCACCAATCCAGGCAGATGGGACCTCGGTTTAACGTCTCATCCGAAAGACGGCACCTCAGAAGTGCAGCACCCCTTTCATGCTGCACTACAGTGTCAGTACTGGGATATTAACCCAAGTGCCAGATGTGGGAACTGAACCCACAGCCCTCTGATCTCCCGGCCTCAGAGGCGAGTGTGCTACCTACTGAGCCACTGACACTGCTAATATTGCCATCATCATTGCCATAATGTTCAGTTGTGAATACGGCACAGTAAGTGATCTATTGTGAGATCCTGCATGTTGTGCAAACAGCCAAGTGACCACATCAGATGGCATTCTCTGTTGTAGTGCTAGTCAGTATCTCACATCCTCAAATACAACTGTTTGACTACCTGAGGCTATTGGTAATAATCAGAGTATCTGTGCTGTGATATCACCCTTCTCTGCCCACTAAAATGTAATTATACCTAGGGTGTTACACAATGGGTTGCTTATTGTTCATGGTAGTTGTTAATTCCTGCCTCCTTATTTGCCTGTTACTTATCCTTGATTATATGCCATTATTCTACCCTCATCCAGAGCCAGCCCAAGATACATCTCACTTTCTTATGTTAAATCATCTAGTGATAAGAATATGTATCAGTGTTTGTGCTAACTTGCTCATTTTCTCTAAAGGTCCCCCTGGTCTTGGGTATCCTCAGCCTCCCACCCTGGCCATATACTGTAGCAATATTGGGCCTCTTCCTTCTACTCCTTGCTGGGGATATTGAACCCATCCCCAGGCCCCCACCAGCTTCCCCTAGTAACACAAACATGCATGTTTGGCAAGGCCACAAGGGCATTAAAATCACCCATGTGAACACCAGGAGCCTTATCCCAAACCATACTGATCTCATTGCTTGGGTTAACCACTTCACCCCTGATATACTGGTGTAACCCCCCTACAATTGGGGGTTCCTAGAAGCCCTTCCTGGAGCTTGCTTGAGTGCTCACTGCCTGGCTGGTGTTCGGCGTAAGGCCGCTAAATGGGGGTTGTGAGTGCTTTTAAAGCCTCCAGTACTGTCTCTTTAAGAGCGGCCTGCTCGCAGAGTTTGGGGTTTATAAAGGGGGCTGGGGTTTCTGTGCTCGACTCCCGCCCTGGGCTATTGGTGAATCGCTCCGTTCCTGCAGTCGCTAGAAGCGCAGGGGGAGCCCATCAGAAAGATGTAATTGTTTCTGTGAAAACTATCAAAGTAATGGTAAAAATGCAACCTGTCTAACCTGCCTTTCTTGCAGCTGGGACTCTGTGTGCTGTGCTCCACCATTTTGGACCAGGGCATTCTGAAGGGTCCAATAAGGTGCCAGGGGCAGTTAATGTGAAGGATTAAGCAACCAACCAGGACCGGGACTCTAGACGGAGCCAGCTAACCAATGGGGACTTAGCTAGTAATCCTGGGAAGTGAAGTCTGAACAAGGGTGCCTTTTTGCACCAATCGAGACAGGTCTCATAGCCTGGTGTCTGCAGCCCCCCTATGGGATCGGGTGGCGTGCGACTGAGAAGACTGGCCCCAACTGCCTGAGGGGCAGAGACGTCGTGGCTGTGAGCGAGGAGGGAGCCTCTTGCTCCTACGGCGTTGAGTGTTCATGCAGAAAGCGCGTGAAAGGCCTAAGGTGGCTGTTCTCCATGGCCAGAAAGCTCCGGACTAAATCTGCCGGCGTGAGGTCAGAGGAGGCTGTGTATCAACACAGCTACCTACCAGGCTTCACCTGGAGAGGACTGGAGAATCTGCTGAATTGCGCTCGGTCTGTCAGGACATTGAAGCTGCAGTGTAGCGCCCGAAATTGCTGTGAGTTCATTCTCATTCGAGTCCGGGAAGCAGCTGCCTGGTATGGTACCCCTCTGATATTTTCCATATAAATGTGTGAGGAGATCTTTGAAGTTCAGGCTCAGCCCTGCGAGTGGTGAAAGGATGGCTCTCTTCTGGAGTTGTGAGTACTGAATCAGGGTAGCTCCCTGGTAAAGGTTGCTAGCAAGGGCAAAATCTTCTTGTTGCATTGCTGATTATACTAATTGAGCTTTCTGGCACCAACTAATCTTCATAGGAATTGAATGCTTCTTTGTGTCAGGGCCCCAACCAGCTGCATCGAGGAACTAGCCATTAGGGCTTGGGTACCCATAGACAATAACTGATAGGTTTAGGCCCGTGCACAGAGCCCTAGGTAGTTAAATGTATTTTATAGTGGTAAGTCAATCACCCTGATTTCCCCCGGTCCCTGTTATCTCCCCATAAATAAATCAGATTGTTCATTTTGCAACAGTACCCTGGCTGGTTTGTGTTTTACTGGTGATATACTGCACAGTGAATATTGGATAACTGTACCTTATTTTTTCAGGGGGTCGCCGGAGCGAGCTGAGTGATTCGAGCTGGGGGGTAAGTGTTCAGGGTGAGAACATTGTAATTAAACTGTATAAGTCACTAGTGGGAAGAAGGGGGGGTTGCAGCAACCCAGAGGGCTGTGACCGAGTCAACCTTGACTGTTCTGACCCCGACCTCTGGGTGGAGGCACCCATCAACGGATCTGGGCCCCTCACCCTGTCACAGCTGAGGCAGGCAGGGGTAGTAGCCCTTAGGATAGTGCCCCTTGGGGGTTACAAATTGAAGGCACCGCTGGGATCAGCATCCCCTAGAGGCCAAGTGAGTGAAGTGCATAAAAATGGAAAAGCTGACGGGCAAACTGGAAGGGGATATTATGGCAAAAATTAAGTTGGACCCTATTGAGACAATGGTACACAAACTGATGGGGTGGGGAGAAGCCGAAGAGCTGGACTCCCAGAGAATTGTATTACTATTAGATGTGCCTCTGGGGACCCCAACGGTTGACATTATTTCTACAGCAGAGCGTGTTAAATGTTGGGGCAAGGTGGAGGTGAAGGGGCGTATGGCTGGCCTGCTTGATCAGACACTGCAGGTGCTGCTTTTGTGCAGTGTGGCCATTGACCCCGAGAGGGTACCTCCAGTGATTTATCTGGAGGGTGCCCACAGGGGTGGAGGCTTGTTCATATTCGGAGTGGGTCAGTCACTCCTGGGGGTGGGTCCCCCCAGACTAATAGTTTTAAAGATAAACTGCTTAAATTGCTGGCTGTGGAGGGGAGGGCTACCCAGGAGTTGCTGCAAGCATTGGATCTGTCTAGTGACACCACCCCCCAGGTCTCCCCAGGTACCTCCCCCTGTCCCCCTAAGAGTTCTATTTTGGCTCCACTGCCCTTAGTGGTCCCTCCCTGTACAGCTCGATTCTTACCGTAGGCTAAAACTTTTTTCTGGTGCAGTGCCAGTGCTTTCAGGGGAGGATGACTTGGAAGCGTGAATGGACTATGCCACCCCCTTAGTTCAGGAGTGGCAGTGCTCTGAGGGGGAGAAAAGAAAGAGATTGATGGAGAGTCTGCGGGGCCCTGCTTTAGAAGCCATTAGGTTCTTGCGGGCCACTAACCCGGAAGCCACCACAGCAGAGTATCTCTCTGCTTTAGAGGGAGTGTTTGGGAGTACAGAGACTGGGGAAGACTTATTGTGGAAATTCAAGTCTGCCAAGCAATGGAGAAATGAGAAACTATCTGCCTTTGTCACTAGGGTGGAGCGGGCCTTGCAAAAGGCCTATAGAAAAGGGGGGATCACAGCCATGGCCTTGAACCAGGTCAGGTTGGAACATGTTTTGAAGTCTGCTAGATTTTCTAGTGTGATATTGTTAAAACTTATGTTGCATGATAGACAGGCTGCTCCGCCTGAATACTGTCAATTGATGAGGGAAATTAGAGAAGTGGAGACGGATGAGGAGGGGTGGGAACCCTATGTGGGGGCTGTGAACCCAAGCCGAACCCCTGAGTCTAGTGCCCCCGAAGAGACCCACCCTTCAGGAAGGCCTGATGCGTTCCCAGACTTTCAAGGTGATGTGGGGGTGCGTGCTATTTCCTCTGATCCCCAAGTAGAAAGTGAGTTGAGGGCCAAGGTCAGAAATTTAAGAGAGCTGGTGAGGGACTTGAGGCAATCCACTATCCACCCTGTTAGGTCAGGGGAACCTGAGTTATCTAGAAACCAATGCCCTGGCCAAGGGGAACCCCTTCACCCCTCGGAGGGCCCCCAGCAGACAAGGTGCCCTCCTTCCAATAGAGACCCCCGGGACCCCAAGTTTTGTTACCATTGTGGGGAGGATGGACACTTTCAGCCTGAGTGCCAGCTGCCGGAGAATTTAAGGAAGGTCACCAGCAAACTGATTACTTGGCATTGCAGGGCCCACGTCCGACCCCCCAGGAAGAGCTTTGTGACCCGGACCAACGCCCAAGCCACTGTCAATGCTGTGCCTCCTGAATGGTCTGATGTGGTCGGGCCCTCGATGGAGGCCCCAGTGCGAGTAAATGGGATTTCCACCCGAGCTGTATTAGACAGTGGCTCTCAGGTAACCATCATGTTTCAGGACTGGTATCAGACACACCTACCTGAGGTGCCACTATGACCCTTGGATGGTCTACATGTATGGGGGCTAAGTGACAAGGCTTATCCGTATTTGGGGTATATCCAGATCTGGTTGTCATTTCCTACTTCTGTGGCTGGAGTGGACGAACAGGTGGAAACCTTGACTTTGGTCTGCCCCCCCACTGGACTGTATATTGGGGTACCTCTGTTGATTGGGACAAATGCTCATATGTTTGGATGACTAGCCGAATTGTGTTCAGAAAAGCAAGCATTCAGAACTGGGCGAGCCCTAAGCATACCCGCTGTGATCCAAAAGGCCGTTGAAACTCAGAAGAAGGTTGGCTAGGAGGAACCTGAAGACCCGGTGGGTGTAGTATGGAAAAGGAATCCGGCATCGGTGACACTTGCCCCGAATGCCCAGTGTGTCTTGCAAGGGGAGGTTCGGCTTAAAAAAGATGTCAGAAATAAACTATTGATGCTGGATGCGCCTGGAGAAGGGAAGTTGCCTGGCGGACTGCTGGTTAAACCCAGTATCTTGCCTGCTAGAGCCCATGCTTATGCCAGGAGAGTAATGGTTCAAGTGCATAATGTGTCTGACAAGGAGATTCGATAAGAAGAGGGTGCACCCTGGCAAGTGTACATTGTGCAGATACTGCAGTGCTGCCCAATAGCAAGGGTTCCAGGAAAGATGACAGAGTAACTCCCGACTTGTTTGGTTTCGGTGACTCCCCGTTGCCTGTTGAATGGAAAGTGAGGATCAGTGAGAAGCTTGCCGAAAGAGACCAGGTTTTTTCCCTGAAAGAATGGGATGTGGGATGTGTGCAAGGGGCTGAGCACCACATCCAGCTGCATGATGAAAGGCCTTTCCGAGAGAGATCCCGGCGCCTGGCCGCAGCGGACATAGATGACGGAGGTGGCATTTGCAAGAGATGCTTGCTGCTGGTGTGTGATAAGAGTCCAGGAGCCCCTATGCCTCCCTATTGTAGTAGTGAGAAAAAGAATGGGGGTTCCGGATGTGTGTGAACTACCGTAGCTTTGAATAGCGAACCATCCCAGACCAGTATACCAGGCCACGCTACAGGACGCCTTGGATTGTTTAAATGGCAGTAAGTGGTTCTCTGTGTTGGACCTCCGCAGCGGGTACTATCAGATCCCGATGGCCCCAGAGGACCGAGAGAAGACTGCATTATTTGCCCCCTAGGTTTCTATGAGTTTATCCGGATGCCTCAAGGGATCTCAGGTGCCCCGGCTACTTTTCAGCGCCTGATGGAACATGCTGTGGGGGATATGAACTTGCTCGAGTGTTTGGTTTACTTGGATGATGTCATAGTGTTTGGCAGCTCATTGGAAGAACATGAGCATCGATTGTTCAAGGTCCTGGATCGGCTGGAGGATTTCGGTCTCAAGCTATCTATAGACAAGTGTCAATTCTTCCAAACTTCTGTGAAATATGTGGGCCACATAGTATCCACTGAAGGCATAGAGACTGACCCTAGCAAAGTGGAGGCTTTGACCACTTGGCCTCAGCCCAGGAATTTGAAAGAGCTGCAACGGTTTCTGGGGTTTTGTGGATATTATAGGCGGTTTGTCAGAGATTATTCTCGAGTGATTCGCCCCCTCCTCAACCTCACTCAGGGGTACCCTCCCACGCACAAAAAGTATAAGAAAGTTGTGCACTCTGAGACGGAGAAGTATTTTCGGCCGAATGATGTGTTTGGAGACCGCTGGACTGCTGAGTGTGAGGAAGCTTTCCATGACATCATCTATCAACTTACCCATGCCCCAGTGCTGGCCTATGCTGACCCGGCCAAGCCGTATGTTCTCCATACTGATGCCAGTCTACAAGGATTGGGGGCTGTGTTATATCAGGAGCACTCGAACGGTCTGAGACCTGTAGCTTTTGCCAGCAGAAGTCTGACTCCTTCAGAAAAAAATTATCCAGTGCACAAACTAGAGTTCCTGGCTCTGAAGTGGGCCATTGTTGATCAATTTCATGACTATTTGTACAGTGCCAAGATATTGGTAAAGACTGATAACAATCCCTGACCTATGTGCAGACCTCAGCTAGTTGGATGCCACTGGCCTCAGGTGGCTCTCTGCATTGGCCACCTACGACTATGCGGTTGAGTACAGAGCAGGCCTAAATCATATAGATGCGGATGCTCTCTCTCGAAGACCTACATCACAGACTGATTGGGTCAGGTTGTCAGAACCTGACATAAGAGCCCTTTGCCAGAAATTTGACAAGGAGGAACAGGTGTCTCCTGATGCTATAGACTGCTTGGTGGATTGCTTGGGGCCATCCGAGAACTGCATACCTGCTGCCTACTGTCATTTTTCTGCATTAGACTCTAGTTCACTGCCCCAGTTCAACAATGATAGTCTCCAACGGGCTCAATCCCGAGACTCTGTGATAAAAACGGCTATGGAGGCTTTGCAGGCCGGGAGGGATGTGTCCAAGTTGCGTTCCACTGACCTGAGAACTGCCTTGTTATACAAAGAAGGGCCAAAATTAAAGCTGATTAACCAACTACTATACAGAGAGACTGTGGATAAGGAGGGCCGGGTAGACAAACAACAACTGGTGCTACCCGTTGCTTTTAGAGAGCTGGTTTTGAAGTCCCTGCATAATCACATGGGGCATCTGGGCATAGACTGAACTCTTGACCTGGTATGGACCCGATTTTACTGGCCAAAAATGAGTACAGATGTGGAGCAGTATGTCAAGACCTGCGGTCGCTATTTGCAAAGAAAAGCCCTACCTTAGAGAGCTGCCCCCATGGTCAATATCACTACCAGTGCCCCTATGGAACTGGTCTGCATTGATTTCCTGAGTCTAGAGCCAGATCTGAAAAACATCAGCAACATATTGGTAGTCACTGATCATTTTACCTGGTATGCACAGGCTTTTCCTACTAAAGATCAGAAAGCAACCACAGTGGCTAAAGTGCTCGTGGAGAACTTCTTTGTCCACTATGGGGCCCCCCAGAGGATCCACTTCGACCAGGGGAGGGACTTTGAGAGCCACCTGATTAAAGAAATGTTATCTTTGTGGGGAGTATGAAAATCACGAACCACCCCATACCATCCTCAGGGAGATCCCCAACCTGAAAGATTTAACTGCACCTTGCTCGACATGTTGGGCACACTGCAACCCAAAGACAAGCCTAGATGGAGCCAGCAGATTAGCACCCTGGTTCATGCTTATAACTGCACCAAAAGTGATGCCACTGGTTTTTCCCCGTACAGGCTGATGTTTGGGAGAGAAGCTAGACTGCCAGTGGATGTGTGTTTTGGGGTTTCCCCTGATGGGGTGCAAGCAGAAAATCATCTACAGTATGTACAGAAGTTGAAGGCCCAATTGAACCATGCCTACCAACTGGCCCAGACTATGGCTGCTAAACGAAACCTGGCCAACAAGGAGAGATATGATAAAGTGAAAACAATGGAACTGAGAGAGGGGGGATAGAGTGCTATTGAGGAATTTGGGACTGCATGGCAAACATAAGATTGCTGACAGATGGCATTCCTTCCCTCATATTGTTGTGGGAAAATTGGCAGATTTACCTGTATATAAAATGAAGTCTGAGAATGATTCCAAAGATGTGAAAACTATACACAGAAATCATCTGCTGCCAATCGGGCAAATCTTGATTGAAGTGGAACCTCTTAATGGCTCCCCCCTCCAGGCCTATGACTAGATCTGCTGCCAAGAAAAAGCCCAGACCACTTGATTCTTCAGCAAGCCAAATAAGAGAGCCTTGTCCAAATTCCTCTGATGAAGTTGATCGTCAATCTGTGTCTGAAGACAATGAGCATAATATTGAATACTATCCCTCTTATGAATTGAGCCAACTGTTTCAGGGCAATCCCCTCATTAACTCTGGAGGTGAGGCTGAGTTTTCTGGACTGCTTGAGCCCCCAACTTTGTCACTGGAACCCATGCTCCCAGGAGATGCAGTGGGTGACCCCCAAGCTGAAGGGGTGGGGTCCTTGAGCCTGGCTGAACTGTCTGGCCTGGCTGAACTATCGGACTTTTCAGAAGAAGGAAGTGATGTGGGGGAACAAGCCAGTGATATGCTGGAACCTGAAGAATATTTTGAATGCCCTGATGGTTCCTTGCTAGTGCCTGAACAGTCCCCAGCTGAGCCAAGTAGTGTGGGTCCTGATATAGAGGGTCATGCCCCTGAAAGTACTATGAGCACTGGGCCCCCTTCCACTGTGGAGGTTCCCCCTACTAATCTCAATGAGGGTGAAACAGAATCGGGGCCTGTAGCAGGGTTTTCCGAGACCCCTAGATGCTCCAGCCAAGAAGTACGGCCTGTAGTAAAGTTGAGTTATGAGTCTCTGGGTCAGCCTGTGGACCTGCCCTTAAATGTGGTCTATAAAGGGGTGCATGTGTCCCCGAGCTCCTTGCCTAAGTTTGCCTTGGGAGATAACTCTAGCCTGTTAGTATTGCCCTTCGAGTGTGGTACCCCTACCCCAGTTAGCCTGCCAGTAGCTGAAAGGGAAGGGCCCCCTCTTTTCAGGTGCCCTGGGCAGAGAGTAATGACCTGATTTAAAAAGGAAAAGGTCATGTGTGTGTGTAGTGTTGCATAAACCGTAGTAAACTGTGAATACAGTATCCGTGCATGTAATCTAAAGTATGATATAATGTCAATTAAACTGTTTGCCTTAAAGTGATTTAAGGGTAACTACTTGATGCGGATGCCAAGTTTTTCCAGGCCAGGAAGGGTGTAAACCCCTACAATTGGGGGTTCCTAGAAGCCTTCCCGAAGCTTGCTTGAGTGCTCACTGCCCGGCTGGTGTTCGACGTAAGGCCGCTAAGTGGGGGGTTGTGAGTGCTTTTAAAGCCTCCAGTACTGTCTCTTTAAGAGCTGCCTGCTCGCAGAGTTTGGGGTTTGTATAGGGGGCTGGGGTTTCTGTGCTCGACTCCCGCCCTGGCTACTGGTGAATCGCTCCATTCCTGCAGTCGCTAGAAGCGAAGGGGGAGCCCATCAGAAAGATGTAATTGTTTCTGTGAAAACCATTAAAGTAATGGTAAAAATGCAGCCTGTCTAACCTGCCTTTCTTGCAGCTGGGACTCTGTGTGCTGTGCCCTACCATTTTGGACCAGGGCGTTCTGAAGGGTCCAATAAGGTGCCAGGGGCAGTTAATGTGAAGGATTAAGCGACCAACCAGGACCGGGACTCTAGACGGAGCCGGCTAACCAATGGGGACTTAGCTAGTAATCCTGGGAAGTGAAGTCTGAACAAGGGTGCCTATTTGCACCAATCGAGACAGGTCTCATAGCCTGATGTCTGCAGCCCCCCTATGGGATCGGATGGCGCGCGACTGAGAAGACTGGCCCCAACTGTCTGAGGGGCAGAGATGTTGTGGCTGTGAGCAAGGAGGGAGCCTCTTGCTCCTGCGACGTTGAGTGTTCGCGCGGAAAGCGCGTGAAAGGCCTGAGGCGGCCGTTCTCCATAGCCAGAAAGCTTCGGACTAAATCCGCTGGCGTGCGGTCAGAGGAGGCTGTGTATCAACACAGCTACCTACCAGGCTTCACCTGAAGAGGACTGGAGAATCTGCTGAATCGCGCTCGGTCTGTCAGGACGTTGAAGCTGCAGTGTAGCACCCGAAATTGCTGTGAGTTTGTTCGGGTCCGGGAAGCAGCTGCCTGGTATGGTACCCCTCTGATGTTTTCCATATAAATGTGTGAGGAGATCTTTGAAGTTCAGGCTCAGCCCTGCAAGTGGTGAAAGGGTGGCTCTCTTCTGGAGCTGTGAGTACTGAATCAGGGTAGCTTCCTGGTAAAGGTTGCTAGCAAGGGCAAAATCTTGTTGCATTGCTGATTATACTAATTGAGCTTTCTGGCGCCAACTAATCTTCGTAGGAATTGAATGTTTCTTTGTGTCAGGGCCCCAACCAGCTGCATTGAGGAACTAGCCATTAGGGCTTGGGTACCCATAGACAATAACTGATAGGTTTAGGCCTGTGCACAGAGCCCTAGGTAGTTAAATGTATTTTATAGTGGTAAGTCAACCACCCTGATTTCCCCCGGTCCCTGTTATCTCCCCATAAATAAATCAGATTGTTCGTTTTGCAACAGTACCCTAGCTGGTTTGTGTTTTACTGGTGATATACTGCACAGTGAATATTGGATAACTGTACCTTATTTTTCAGGGGTTCCCCAAAGTGAGCTGAGTGATTCGAGCCGGGGGGGTAAGTGTTCAGGGTGAGAACATTGTAATTAAACTGTGTAAGCCACTAGTGGGAAGAAGGGGGGGGGGGTTGCAGCAACCCAGAGGGCTGTGACTGAGTCAACCTTGACTGTTCTGACCCCGATCTCTGGGTGGAGGCACCCATCAGTGGATCTGGGCCCCTCACCCTGTCACAGCTGAGGCAGGCAGGGGTAGTAGCCCTTAGGATAGCGCCCCCTGGGGGTTACACTTGAGGTCACAGAAACATGGCTAGCACCTCCTATCCCGCACCAATTATGCTCTTTGCCTGGATAAAGCTTTATCAGAAATGATTGTCCTGGATCAGAGAGGGGTGGTGGGACCATGGTGTACTTTAAATGCCACCTTAACCTCACTGCTTCAGGCACTCCTCTCCCCACTGACAAAGGGTTTGACCTTTCTCATGCTGTTCTCCTGCTAGGTGGAACAACAATTTTACATATTGTTTTTGTACCTACATTCCCCAGCTGGTAGTCAACAGGCACACCAACCTCTCCTGGATACTATAGGGCCCATATCTAGAAATAAAAATTTTTTACTATTTGGTGACTTTAATATTGATTGGCTCAGTGCCAAAAGTAAAGCTGCTGACCCACATGTCACTAAGTTGCTCTTTACTCAAATCATACCTGAACTAACTAGAACTGCATTAAATGGGAGCGGAGCCTCAATAATAGACTGGATACTAACACCCAGATCTGACAGGATCATTCTCTCTGGTGTGCTGCCTGATGTAATCAGTGACCATTCACCAGTGTTCTGTGTGTGGCGAGCTAAGTCTCCTAAAGCCCCACCCCATCAAGACTTCTCCACTTTCGTGACCCTGTGCACTTTAACCCAACCCTTTTCAAGCAAGATGTCAGGAGTACTGATTGATCATACCTCTGGAACACAAATGATGTTAATCGGGCTGTGTCTTACTTCAATGAAATTTTCTGTGGTTTACTGGACAAACATGTCCTGCTTACTACTAAGAGGGTTTAGGGCCCTGTAACCAAAAGGCTTGACCATCCATCCCTTACCTTGAACAAGGCTAGGGGTAAATCCTGGTCTCTATACAAGGCCACTAGGTTTGCATCTGACTGGTCAAAATATTGTACCCCTGGAAATCAATATAAAAAAGTAATTCACCATAATAAGAGTATTAACAGTAGGTCACTTCTTGTCTCCTCTTTAGGTATCCCAGAACACCTTTGGAAGTGTAATAAACTGGTTATGGGTCTATCTACCATTGCCCCTCTCTTTGACATGTGTATAAACAATGTGTCAATTGTAACAGTCCCAAAACCATAGATGATGCTTTTCATATCTCTCGTCTTACACTGGGGCCTTCCCAACTTCGCCACTGACAGCACTCCCTATCAAAGAACCATTCTCCGACACCCTGACTCTCTCAGTTTTACTTCCATGTGGTTAAAGTGTCTGAAGTACATAAACTACTGCAGAGTATCCCTACAGCCAAGTTTGCAGGCTCTGATGGCATCGATCCAAAATTACTAAAGGTTGCTGCTACTGAATTGTCTTCGCCCATCACCAGAATTATCAACCTGTCCCTTGTGTCCAGGGCTGTACCTGAACTATAGAAACTGTCCCATATAATCCCAGTATTTAAGAAAGGTGACACAAAACTTGTCAGGAACTACCGACCAATTGCCATACTTCCTGTATTCAACAAAATACTGGCAAAGCTTGTTGCCTCACAGTCATCGGAGTTCCTAACTAAGCATAACCTTTTGTCTCCGGCACAACTGTTTTTGTAAAAATCCTAGCACTACCACTGCTGTCCTGTCCTTCACTTCCCAGGTTGCAAATGCTATGGATAGGGGTGAGCACGCAGGGGCAGTATTCATTGACCTCACTAAAGCATTCTATCTGGTGGATCACTATCTGCTTTGTACCAAACTAAGCAACTTGGGGCCTCCTCTTCTGCCCTACTGTGATTTAGGAATTATCTTGATGGAATGAGCCAATGGGTAAAAGTTGGGCCTACTTTCTCTGATCGTGCCCCTACCATGGTGGGAGTACCACGAGGTTCAGTACTTGGACTCCTCCTATTCTACCTTCTCATAATTGATTTTGATCAGACCCTTGCCCATCGCACCCCTATCTTATATGCAGACGATCTCGTTCTGCACCTAAGCACCCACAGCATGTCTAACGTTAACACTCATTTTATCTGCTGACCTCCATGGAGTACAGCATTAGCTCCTATCTAACAAACTGCTGTTAAAAATGGCAAAGTTACAGGCCATGCTGTTCAACTGCTCTCAAAATTAAAAGCCATACCATCCCTCTAAAAGTACTGTGTAGAGATGGACCCCCGTTGTATTGGTAACTACATTCAATTACCTTGATATCACACTCGCCATATCCCTTGATTTCTCCCTGCACAGAACGGGTATCTGTAACTTGGTAAACACTAAATTGGGTCTTTTGTATAAGCTCAAACAGAACCTGTCCATAGCTCATGGAGTTCTGCTTCCTAAGCTTAGATCTGGGGTATCTGTAATCCATGCATCTTCTAAAACCAATTTGCAGATGTAACCCCCAGGTGGCACTATCCTAAGGTCTACTACCCCTGCCTGCTTGGCTACTGACAGGTTGAGGGGCCTAGGTTCTGTGACAGGTGCCTCCACCCAGAGGTCAGGGTTGATAGTGGTTAAACTAGCTTGGGCACAGCCCTCTGGGACACTGTGACCCCCCTTTGTTCCCACTAGTGGCCCACACAGTTCACGGGAGTTACCTTCCCAATACCCCACATATGAACACTGATTGCACATATAGTTACCACTTACCCTTGAGACGGATTCTGCCGCACGTCTCTGAGGACTCCCTGTAAAACAAAGGTTAAGCAACATACACAAACACAGATTGCAATGCTGGTTCTATATGTACTGACACTTCAGACCATATAAAGTTCAATAATAACAAATCTGATTTATTCAGGGGACTAGAACACAGGAGGGGGAAAACAGGTTGATTGGCAATATTCAAATCACAGTAATGTACAAGCATATAGGGTCCAGAAGTCACACTCTGGGTACCCAGGATGGTGGGGGGCTAGCCAGGTCCATTGCCCAGGGTTGGCCGGCTGGTGCAGCTGGATGGGGCCCTGTAGGAAGAAAATATATGCACAATCAAATTGTAATCCGGAGCCGGGTGGCTCAGTCCACAAACAAAAGCACACAAAACAATCAGTTGACACACTTTGATTAAATGAAGGTGAGGGGAGGTACCCCTATTTGTACTCTCAAACCCCAAACCGACAGCTGAATTGAGGAGGTGGTTCTGGATGGCCAGAATGAGCAGGGCATGGAGATGAGACCCCTGGGACAGGGCCCTACTGATCTGGAAAGCAGGCAGATGCAGTCCGATTAGCTTTGAGTCCAGCTTCAGCTCACAACTCACAGAACAAGGGGAAAAGGTATCGCGATCCCCTACAAACACTAGGCACATTTATATGTAAAGGAAATGACTATACCAGGCAGCTGCTTCTCGATCCCGATCGCAAATACTGCAAAACCCAAGAACACACGCAGCAACAGAGTCCCCGACAGGCCGATCGCACTTCTGCAAATCTTCGGCCTGCTACGGGCAAGCCTGGATCTGTACACTTCTTCCTTTTTCTCCGCAAACTCGGATTCACTCCAATTGAGCACTCGCTAATGGCTACAGGCTGACTTCAGGACCTTACATGCGCTTCCCGCGTGAACTGCACGCCGCAGCAGAACAGAGTTCCTACTCCCTTCACAGTCAACTCGCATCTGTCCCTCCAGGAACAGTTCAGGGCATTTCCCTTAGGCTTCACACAGGTCCGGTTGGTGAATTCGGCTGTCAGTCATTTCAGGGCTCCCTCTGTTGGTGCAAAAAGGCGTCAAGGTCCAAACTACAGCTCCCAGAAGCACCTGCCATACATTCCCCTTTTAAGCAGGCTCCAGGTGAGAGTCCAAGTTCTGGTTGGCTCAGATAGTCTCCATTTTAGGGCTCCCCTTACCCAATTGGCCCAGATTAGCAGTTCAGGTCCAAAATGGAGGAGCAACACACACAGAGTCCCAGCTGCAATAAAGTCAGGTTAGACAAACTACAGTTTTACAAATGCTCTAAATGATTTCAGGAAAACAGTTACATCCTTCAGATGGGCTCCCTCTGTGCTCTTAGTGACTGCAGAAATGGAGCAATCAGATGGCAGCTCAGGGCGGGATTCGATTATTAACTACACAGTCCCCCCATTCAAACTAATTTGACCTGCGAGCAGGCAGCTCTTAGAGACAGTACCAGAGGCTCTAAAAGCACTCACAGATAAATGGCTTAAACGCTGAACACCATTCAGGCGGGGAGCACTTAGCCAGCTCTAGGGGACTTTTGAGAACCCCCATTTGCAGGAGGGTTACACATAAATGGGATGTTGCATATAATAACATCTGTTGATTCGCCATGTCCCTAAATGGCCATACCCATTATTGCACTTTATATGATAAACTGGGATGGTTTCTCTTGCTACCCTGCGTGACCTAGCACTTGGAGGGGTGAATTACAGTGTCTTGCAAAACCAGTCCCCTTTTTTGCTGTCTAGTCTTCTCCATTCTCCAACTGGTACCTACCCACTAAGACCTACTGTTATTGAAGAATTACCTATTCTGAGAACCAGTATGCGTCTGGGAGACGTTTCTTTCTCTGTGGTTGCCCTAAAGCTATGGAATTTTATACTGCCTAGTCTATGCCGGTTCCAGACTGCTGCTGCTACCTTCAAAAAGGGATATTGTAGTCATCTCAAGTCTCATTTATGCTGTTGTGTCTAGAGCTCTTTTTTTCTTTTTTTTTTTGAATTGGTTGCCACACCTTGGTCCCTAATGTTAGTCTGCCCATTGCTAACAAGACTTGCCTTGCAGTGTCTCATTAGACTATTAATATTGTCTGGTTTCCAGCACCGTTGGAAGGCATTTTGGTGCCCTGGGCAAGACACTAATTTTGCACCCCCCAAAAAAGAGCCGGGGGTTTGGGTTTTTACATGCTCTGTGGGGAGTTTTGGGGCTTTTCTTGAAGAAAAAAACATACTTTTGCAATATGTTACCTTCCCTTGGTTTCAGGGGAAATTTTTGCTCCCATAGAGTCTGAAGTGTGGGAGACTGTGGCTGGCATCAGAGTGTGCAGCTGCAGTTGTTGTGGACAACTGGTTGACCAACATTTCCATCAACCACCCACCCTATATGCATTTTTGAAATATACTGTGAAAGATTTCTACATAAAGCATGGGGGTCTGGGGTCGCTAGGCTAGCTTAGATGGAGCAGGTGGGGGAGAAAAAAGGATATGTTCTCCTGTGACTGACAGTAGTGCAATGGGTACTTTAATTCTTTAAACAACTTTTCTCTATTGTCAGTCACAGGAGAACATATGCTTAATTTGTACAATTACATTTAGCAGCTGTTTAATTATTTCATTTTGCATTCTAATGTAATCTCCAACCCCAAAACAACTGGCTGCTGCATTCTTTCAGTGTAGGGGTTGGGGCTTGGGCAGTTCTAGACTGGTCAGACTTAATCAGGATGTGAGGCAGCAGACCATTTAAACTTTAACAAAGCAAGCAGCACACAGCCAGCCATCCCGAATCCCCAGCAGCAGGAAAATTATTTTAACTTAAGTTAGAAATCGAGAGAAACTGCTACTGGGACGGGACTACTAGTAGCAGATGTAGCAGAGACTGTTTCCCAATGTTATGGGACGCTGTCAGTGCTTATGCTAGCCCCAAACCTGATCTATTACATGAAATGTGACTATAATACATGCAGACCCTTAAGTGTCCCTGATTTTCAGGGATGTCCCCGAGTTTGCCACAGAAATGTCCTCAAACCCTCCTAATTTTTTTTTTCCACTGAAAAGCAGTGATCTGTAACATAAAAAAAATATTGGCCAACACTGAAGGTGCATGCCAGTTCTCTTTTAAAGACTGCTTTTCATACTAAACCCCAGGATCTAGCGGGAGTCTTGAGCCGATCCATTTTGTGAGCCCTGTCCCAGGTTTTGATCATTCGGAATTGTCCGTGTGTGTTTAAGCCCTGTTCCAGGCTGATTTGCAAGGCAGGAGGTTGAGAGGTGTGACCAAATGGATTGGATTGGGCAGCATAAATGAACTGCCCTGTTCTGCATCGAGGTTAGAGGAGAGCATTGCCGGATTACAGATGTTTACTGCACTAAGTTATTAGGACCCCCCCCCCCCACACACACACATATATCAACTTTACTTCAGCACAAACAGAGGCATTTGGGAAAGTGTAAAGAGTTACAGACAATCATGACGATGATCCCAGGAGAGAACACATTGCCAGGCAATGTGTTCTCTCCTGGGACCATCGTCTTCCCAGCTTACAGACTCTCCAGTTACTGTATTTATTTAGTTAGTTGTGTTGCCAGTGGAATAGAGGGGTTGGTAATTCTACCTATTTTCACTCTAGAGGTGGGGGTTCTACAGATGCAAACTGACATACTGAGCCTGGCCAGACTGAGCTGCTGGTAGCAAGCACACTAAGCACAGTGTCGGCACTGGAGTGGCAATGCCAAGCAGCATGGATAAGAGGGGGTGCGGGGGAATGGGGTGATGGCATGGGCAGCAAGACCTCAGGCACCTGGCCTACAACAGGCCTGTGTCAGGACTCTGCACGACAGAGCTGGCACTTGGCAAGACCATCGGGTGGGGCTGCCTGGGCTGGGGGCCAGTGGTGGCTCTAGGTTCTGTTGGTTACCAGGTCACAGGGTGGGCACTACAGTGGGCAGCCAGGGAACCTACTGAAACCTCAGTGGAAAGTGTGCATGCATATTCATTAATTATGTACTATACTTGGATAAGTAAAACAATTTTAAAATTGACTCCTGTGCTTTAACACACATATAGTACACACCAAAGCACATCCCATGCAGATACTGAAACAGATGTGCAACATAACTTACACAAAATCCCGTTTACTACCTGACTCATATACAATGCAACTATCCACCCACTTTTGTAAAAGCAAAGTGGGTTGGATAATTAAGAGAGGCTAATAATAGGGTAGCAGCATACTGAGGGAGCATTGTAGCCATTTAAACAGCAGTAGCGATTTAACTTTTTCACACTGCTACTGGACTAAAACACATCTTCAGTGCAGTGGGGGGCCCAGCAACATTACATTCACAGTAGGTACTGTAGCAATATGATTGCTAGGATAGAATCGGCATTCCTTAATCAGAACTAAAGGTTCAGAGCTCCAATCCAAAGAAGGCACAGATGACCTTCAGAGCTTTAATTTATTTTATTCTAGAATTGCAGCTGAAGAGAGATGCAATGGACACATTTGTGACACATACTGATGCTCGCTGCCAAGTTTTCAAGGCCTTGGAAAAGCACCAGGGAGTATGTGATATATAACATTAGTGGCAAAATTGCACCATGCAAAATTATTTAAATCTCTGAAGGTAGTTTGTGCCTTCTTTGGACTGGAGTGCTGGACCTTCTGTGCTCCTTTTTTTAAATGTACACATCTCCTGTTCCTTAATCCAGTAGTGGATATTCACTCAGTAATTGCCCAACCTTCCCCTTTCCCTAACCACACACCCTCCCAACCAACAAAGCCACAATTTTACATAATTGGAGTCAAATATGCATGGAATCAGATACATTTGGATGTGAGCATTTTATTAGCAGGTGTATAACACACACACACACACACACACACACACACACACTCTAAATCAGCATTCATATGTCCTGCAATGACCTGCTGCCAGCTGGGTAGGTGTGCCATTGCCTACCTCGACAACAGCCTGGCATCTGCCCATTAGGCACATAACATTACTCAAATTATGTCCAGGTCAGCCATGGCAAATCAATCTAGCTAGCAGCAGGTCATTCTGGGACATGAAATCGTTGATAGCTGGTGTGTGTGTGTGTGTGTGTGTGTGTGTGCGCCAGTGGCTGGGTTCCAGGGGGAACATGCAGTCTACACAGAGGACTTTTTTTTCTAGTTTTTATGTTTGCTTGCACGCATGTGCAAGAAACATAGTGCCACCATATGAGAATTCGTAGGTGTGCCTCCCCCACTTCCAATGCCCTGCTGCCTTTTGCAGGCGTGGCCGCACCCCACCAATGAATGTCAGAGCTGTCTATGACAGCCCTTCAGATACAGTGGCATACAGTTGAAGGCAAAAAACAGCTGCAGTTAGTGGTGGTAATGTGTAGGCAATTTGCATACTGCCGTGTCGGCAGTTGCAAAGCCACACGCCGCACTGCACTGAATCAGCTGTCATAGACAGCTCAGTCCCCCTGTATCAGCAGCACGCGGAGCCCAACCCAGCATGCCCATGTGCTCCCCCACACACACACACACACACTGTGTGCCGAGGGGTGCCCAATCCCCTCTCGGCTCCGCTGCACTCCCCCCCCAACAGAGTTCCAGGTGCCACGCTGGGAGCCCACCCCAGCATGGCAACAGTTCCGTAGAGGCTGAAGGGGTGCCCAATCCCCGTCGGCTCCACTGTGTCCCCCACAACAGACTTCAGGTGCCGCTGGGGAGCCCACCCCAGGTGGCAACAGTCCAGTATGGCCAATGGGGGTGCCCAATCCCCTGTTGGCTCCACTGCCCCCAAACAGCCTTCCAGCTGCCACATGAGAGCCCACCCCAGCGTGGCAAAGTCCCCGTCATCTTTTAAAAAAATGCCCTGTAAGAAAAAACAGTCCCTCACTGACTGTCTTGACCCCCACCATGCCCACCCTCTGCGCACCCTGCCTTCCCACACCACCACTTCACCCCATACTTACCTCTGAGGCTGTCGCTCGATTTTGGTGGACCGGGAACACGTCTGCACTCTTCAAAGCCGACCGCGAACTGAGGAAATGCCGGTAAGCTGTATAATGGAATAAATAGGATTTTTTCAACTTTGATACATATCTCAGGCATTTTTGGGAATTTTTTCACCAAATTTTCAACATGGGGTTCTTGGGATCCCACCTCATAAATTCTGGCACTGTCATTTTGATATTCGGTCCCGAAAGGTGATTTCGCGGTCCCTGCGTGGAACCACCTTTTGGGACTGATTATGAAACAACAGTGTCATAGTTCATGAAGTTAGGCCCCAAACCCTATGTTGAAAATTTGGTGGCATCCCAAAATAAACTATTTTCTGAAGCGTGCATTGCGCGGTTCCTCGCACATACGTAAGTTAGCAAATTTTAATATTTTCACTCTGGATTTTCAGCATTGCCATTTTACCATACCTCCTTATGAGCAGTACAGCTGTCATTTTTCACATCTCACCCAAAATGTGTTTCCGCGCATGTAGCGCACAATGACGCAGTCAGTGTGCAAAATCAATGTTCGGGACCAAATAAGAAAATCACAGGGACACTGTTCATGAGCAGAGGTCTTAAAATGGCTATGTTAAAAATTTTGTGACAAAAGTCCATAAAATGACTGTGTTACGAGCGAGCATTGCGCAGTTTCCACGCACACCCATAAGTTCATGAATTTGTAATCTTTTCAGTCCAGATTTTCACCACTGGCATTTTTCCACACTTCCTTATGAACAGTACAGCTGTCATTTTTCACACCATGGCCAAAATGTGTTTTCGCACTTCCAGCGCAGAAATGCGTGGTCGCTTTGGGAAATCAGCGTTCAAGACAGATTAAGAAAATCACAGTGACACTGTTCATGAGTAGAGGTCCCAAAATGCCTGTGTTGACAATCTGCTGTAAAAAACCCAAACTAATTACATTACGGGTGTCGTTGTGCAGTTCTAAATGCATTCATTGACTTCACCAGTTTTTAATATTGTCACTGCAGATTTTCAACATTGCCATTTTTACACCTCCCCATGAACAGTACAGCTGTAATTTTTCACATCCTGTTCAAATGTGTTTCGTACCTGTGGTGCCAAATGGCATAGTCGCTGTGCAAAATCAGCTTTCGGCTAACAAACTGATATTGCCACTGTTCATAAAAGGTGGGGGTCACAAAAACCTATGTTGAAAATTTGGAGTGAAAATACCAGCAGGCATACAGGGCGTTAGGGTTTCTGACCATAATGCCCTACCCTGTAGAGACTGACAGGCACCAGGGTGTGACTTGGGATTGTCAGCCTGTAATGCTCATACCATTCCACCCCCACCCACACCCTGCAGCCAGTGAGAGGCATTGAGGTGTGCCTTGGACTCTTCGGCCCCAAAGTTCACCCCATTCTCCTATACTGCACCCATCTCACCTTATTTCCTGATGGAATGGGTTGAACTAAAGGGCCAAAGACTCCAAGGCACACCGTGACACTTGTCGGTGTCTGCAAGGTAGGGTGTGGTGAAATGGCGTGGCCGTTATGCCTGACGACCCAAAGGCACTCCCCAATGCCTGTCAGTATCTGCAGGGTGGTGGTGGGGTTGGCTTCAGTTCAATACTTCACTACCATTCCTATTATGCAGCTCTGTAACTCCTACACTACCAATGCCAGCAAGCAGACATTCGGCATTGACAAATGTTTGTTGAAACAGCCACCAAATGACTGCATCAAATCTGAGGGTTAGACTGCTCAGAGTTTGGGAGGGGCCATCCAGGTTCGGTGGGGTGGAAATGCCTGAAGGTCAATTGATGAGATAAAAACTAACCATTACAGTAATTATTTATTTACTCTTATTGTATTTATGCTACATTGTTGCCATTATGCTGCATTGTCTATTTTACTTCCTTAATGTGTACTCCTAATTAATGTATTTTTTGTAGCACTGCCGTCCTGTTTCTCTATTTTTGTATGACTGTACTTATGTATCACCACAGTGTTTCTCGCTGTTACATGTTGTACTCTCCAGGGTCATGCCTGAAAATAGTCATTTTATGGCTAGTGCACCTACCCGGTCAACAAAAACTAATAAATAAAGCGGAATGCTGCACATTTTAAAATTCTGCTCTGCTCAGTACTGTTTACACTCTGGAGAGAACAGGACAGTGACTGTGATGCTCAGCGTTCCACACTTACTTAAAAAAAAAAAAAAAAAAATTGGTGCTGCATGCTGCCATTGAGCAGGAAGGGACAGTGAGACAGTCACACCACTCACCTCATTGCTCCTTTTTTTTTAACTCTCTTGCTCCGGTTCACGGACCAAGGAGCCTCTCTTTGGCATCCAACCGGGTCCTGCCCAGCCTGAAGTCCGCCTGTCTAAGCCTCCTCTCTCTCCCCCCTCACCTCGCAGCTGGTCCCCCCAGCTTAACCCCTCCAGGATGGGGCCACCCCTCCTTTTTGTGCACACTTACAGACATTGTTCCCAGCTGCTTGGCGAGGGCCCAGGTGGAGGAACTGAAAAGCCATCCAGGACGGACCCGATGGTGGGCATGGGGCTGGTACTGTTGCCTACCCCAAGTTCTATTTTTTTTCTTTGTTCTGCGATCCCCCTTCCCGTGCATGACGCATGCCCGATGCACTGGCGCACGGCAACCCTGCCTGCATCGGCCACGCTGAACACGTGCTGCCCACCATGCCACACTGCCCCCTGGTCTCCACCGGGGGCCGCTGGCATGCCAGGCCTTCCCCATCCCTCCCTCCCAGGGAGGAGAGCACCACAAGGGCACTAGCTCCTCAACCCTCCCCTGCCTACCCCCGATGCCTGAGCTCACTCCCAAATGTGGGTTGCCGGCGTGGTGTGAGGTGTGGCGTCCAGCGCCTCAACCCTCAGCACTACCGGGCTGGTTATCTCATTGCTCCTTAATTGTATTCTCAGCTGCGGTGCTTCTAGTTCATCTGAGCTTCGTGCATATCCAAATAACATGCAGAATACGAATTTGATCCCGTGGGCCACGGTGCAAACCAGTAATGATGCTAACTGTCTCTGCTCGGCTTGCTGCATAAGGCTGCTTGCTTTTTTTTCTTGCTCCCAGCCCAGATCCCAAGTCATTGCCATTAGCACTGGCATGGCAGCACAACAGAGCAGTTGACCATGGGTCAGTTTAAAAAAGCGCCCGCCAGAGGGGGTGACAGCCTGGGGGCCAGAGTTCGCAGGTCTGAGAGGAACTGAAGAATGCTGGCTAGTGGCTACTAAGGGCATGATAGGGTAAAGGCGGCAAGCAGTCCCTTGAGTGGCAGCACAGATGATTGGATGTATTGCTGACATGCAGTGCCCTTGCAGAAGTCCGACCCAACTCCAAAACTTACAGAAAACAGGTCCAGGGTCAGGACATCTGCACTTTAGCAGCACAGGACAGCCCATGGGAGGACAGGGCTGACTTGACTTGGTGGTGGTCAGTGTGGGGTGCAGATTGTGATAGAGGGGGGATCTTGGGACCACTTTCACACAGGACTAATTTGCCCACGGCTAGAATAGGACAGCACAACACAGGTCAGCAAAAATATTTTAACAGGCTCGACTGCAGTGTTCCACCACAGCTACTGCAGATTAGAGACTCGGAGCACCAGGACACGAACTGGGGCACAGTCTATTTTGAATTGGGCACATGCCCCAGTGTAACGCTGCCACTGCTGAGGGTGGGGGCCGGGATCAACAACAGAGACAACTCACAATCAGAGTGCAATGGGCTAGGCTGTGATGGAGTCAGACAGGGGCCGCTGGGTCAGACAGGGAGACACTACACATCCTGGTGGCAGCACCTTGGCTATGTGAACCTCCCTCCCCAATTGATGGCAGGTCCCGCGGATGCATCCACTGCTGGCAGCAAAGTCATTTACCAGAGCGAAGAAAATAAAAATTTAAGCGGCAGTGCTATAAATGGAGGGAGCGTTTATTTTAAGATGAAAATGCACCCCTTTGAAGCTTGCGCCTGGGGCGGCTGAACCACCTGCCCTACCCTTCCTACAGTACTACAGGTTTCATTAACAAGTAGTTGGCCTCCTCCTGCAGTGCCTTGTAATTTTGACTTTGTTTTGCTTATCTACGTACTACCTTTGCTATGTTTTGGTTTTTTTAACCAGGAGAGACACACTAAGCTGAAGCTTGTTTACAGGTGTGACCTGGGAGCACAAGGAAGTTAAGTGACTTGCTCAGGGACACACAGTATGCAAGTGGGGCTGTGGGATTCAAATCCAGGTCTCCAGGTTTGCAGCTCAGAGCCTTAAACCACTGTGCTATACTGCCTTATACATGCTGTTTTCAATGTCATGCACTATTGCTGTACTGTAACTTGTTGTTTGCTGATCCTATGTAACCCTACTGGGTCATGTCTGTAAATAGGCATTTAATTGCCTAGTGCACTTACCTGGTCAACAAAAATAAATAAATGTGTAGAAAGACAGAAGATTGACAGGTAGAGAGGGATTATGTTTTACTAGTTAATTTTAACAAAATAAAATACCTGATTTTAATTTAAAAAAATTGCCTTTTTTTATTTTAATTTTTTTTCAGTTTTCACATTTTATAAATGCAGTAAGACACTCCAGGGTATGGGTTAGATTGAGATAACTGCCCTTCCAGCAGCTGTAAGGCCCTCTGCCGGTGATATCAGACCTCAGTACGCCCTTGGGTAGGCAGTTATTTCAGCCTAACCCGTACCATGGAGTCTGAGATAATGAATCTGCATTCCAGGACACCCCCTGATGAAGAGTGAGACACTTGAAGCGCCGAGGCAGTTGTGGTCAACAGTATGTTCTGTGTCCACCTGTTTGCAGCACATTGGTGAACAAATGCTGAATTACTGATTACATCTCTGCTTTGGGTGTTTCTCTGGAGTGCAGATTCATTTTCTCAGATTGCTTGGGCATGTTCAGGTTTGCTACCTGTGTTTTCTGCGCCAGCCCTCTCACCCGGAGTTCGCGTTCGAACCCTCCACTGGATTAACATATACCACGTTATGATCTATTACTTGCTAATATAGTACTATGAAGAATCATGTGCTTACTGCTTATAGTGAACACCTATGTGAATTGTATCCCAGTATTTCCGAGGAAGGCAAAACCCCCCATTAATAAACCCTAGCTAGCATTAATGAACAAATTAGTTGGTTTCAAATGAGGCTAACAATTATTCCATTTTGTTCCTGTTTTATGGAAGTCTTTCTTAATACGTTAATCATCCTCCTAAGCAATCCACTTGTGAAATACAGTAAATGTAGGCAATACCAGTCTGACTCGAATAATCACAGAACAATACAACAAGTACAGCGCTACACACTAGGCTCAAGAAAAGCTGAGTTATCATTTTCTTTTTTGGATAGTAGCAGGTAAGATTACCACACAAACAATGCTCATGTAGTTTATGTATACACATGTATCCTGATGTTGTTTTTTAAAACAAACCCCTTTCCACTTTGTTCCTTGGGAGGAAACACTTCTTGGTTCACAATGAGATGCGGGTAAAAAGCAATACTGAATTCATTGACAGGAGGAGGTTTTTCCCTGACTCAGTGTTGCAGTGGAAGCACATTGTGTTGCCACCTGGGAGACACAGATTCAGGTTTAAGCCCTGTATCATCACACCACACTACAGTTGGCTGAAGGTCAAGCATATCAGTGAGTTGTTCCGCTATCTCGGAGAGAGGGCATAGGCTGCCTAACAGTTACAAACTCCCTGCTGGCCAACGAAGGAACGGGACTGGCCTCAGCTGTGAAGGCTATCATGCTCCCGGCTGGAGGAAGGATGTAGCCATGGTGACCTCTATGATTGAGGTGGGGAAGGGGGAAAAAATAATACAAAAAAGATTTTCCTTCTAATACTATTTCCTGCACCAGCACTGGTAGGAGCAGGAGACATGACAGCCAGAGACGATGTTAGGCACAAGCGAACCTAATGGCTGCTTAGGGTACAAAACAGAAGGGGCGCAGTAAAGTAAAAAGGATAAGTGGAGATCAGCTTGAAATACAAAAAAAAACAAAAAAAGCTAATATAAAAACATTTTTGTCATCTCCCTTGTGTTCAGAGAATGTATATAAGCTGTGAGGCAGAAAGGAGGAGATGGGGCATTGAGAGCAGTGCAGAGATCACTGAAGTGTTTCAGTCTGAGGCACTATTAGGTCTAAAAGCAGTTTTGATGGCTGCTCTGTAATGTCCAATAGGTGCCCCTGCAGCTGTAGTCTAGTTTGTTACTGCATTAGTAAGCAATAAGACATGACGGCGTGTTGGTTGAGCTGATATAACCACATGCCCAGGGGCATAGTAATGCATGAGGCAGAAGGCTGATTGTCTTCATCACCTGCAGGTATGGTTGTGGCAGCACAACCAACACCCCAGTGTGTCTTACTGCACTTTTATAAAATGGGTTAACAGGGTCCTGGAATCAGATTGGCTCGGACAAGATTCCAGTTTTTTCCTTTTTTTAAGTATATCACAGATAAAAATATATCCCAGCACCTGTGGCCTCACAACCAAAATAGATGTGACACTGAGCAGAACATTTCAAAACAGTTTGGCTGTCATGTTGTTTTCATAACAAGCCATACTTGTTCAGCCACAAAAACAAAAAAAAGCATGTTAAACACTTCAAAAGTGTTTATTTGTAAAATCCCTCTCGTGTTCTCTCCCTTTTTGCTCACTCTCATTCCTGATCAGCATACCTTACTTGAGCTGACCATGGTGTCTCACTGTTGCTACCGACTCGCAGACAGTGAGACTGCTGTAAGTTTTGTAAGAGTCACTACCGCAGATGGTAGGTAGCTGCTGGCAAGACCAAAACAAAATTGCAGTCTTGTCGGCACACTAGTGTAATGACCTGGCTAATCTCATAGACATACTGTGGCACATCACAGTGCCCCTAGTGACACTGGACAACAGCACAGTGCCCCCGGACAAAATGTGGGAAGTGGAGGGACTATTTACTATAAAAATAACACATTTATTTAAATACTGTAATTTACACATTTTTTAAGCAATATCACAGTTTCTCAACATATACCCTTTTTATAAGTGCAATAACACACTCCGGTGTGTGGGTTAGTCTGTGACAAATGCACTTCTGGGGCAGTAAAAGCACTTGGTATGCAGCCTTGTGCCTCACTATGCCCCTAGTCATGCATTTATCATGGACTAACCCACAATCATGTGTTATTGCTTACATTAATTTTATTTTTGTTAAGAATGTGAGCAAATTTAAAAAGTTGAAACATGTTTAAAAATCACTAGTTTTGTGTGAAGTAGTTTCTCTGCAGATGAGCCGTTGCTACAGAGTGCTCGCCTGAGTCGCACTTTGTGAGCCACTATGGGTGTATGCTTTTTGTGTGAGAACTCCCTCTTGAAGTTGCCCCCATCCCCTGGTTTTGTTCCATTTTTCGTTTCTTTAAATAAATAAAAAAAGTGATATTGTTTTACTTTGAGGATTTGAATTAGAAACAATTGGCATCAGGTGTTTTAACTCAGTAACTGAGTGACCCAGCAATATAGTAAGGTGCATGAAAGTGAAGCCAGGATTAGAGACTGCAACATTGAGGAGCTGCACACTGATATTTATAGTAATGTATTTGAATGAATAAGATTACTTTTATTATTTGGGTGGCATTTTTCATTTTGGAATAGTCTTAATACTGTCAGTTTAATTTAATTACTTCTTCAGTCAACATGCCAGTCAGTGTCTTTCTTGCTTGCTTTCTTTCTTGCTCTCTCTCTCTCAGCCTCCCTCCCTCCCTTCCTTCCTCCCTCCTCCCTCCCCACCTCGCCCTTTTTTAGATCTCCCTCCCCTCCCTTCCTTCCTCCCTCCTCCTTAATAATTAATGATGAGGCATACTAAAGAGAGTCACATTTTGTGTGTGTGTGTAACTGGCGAGAGTCACACTGTGTTTCAATCATTCTTTTCTTTCTCTCTTTCTCTGTTGGGTCCAGCTTGTCTATGAGTTTTTCTTGCGGTTCCTGGAGAGCCCTGACTTCCAGCCTTCTGTGGCGAAACGATACGTGGACCAAAAGTTTGTGCTTATGGTAAGTGATTTCAGGACAACAATATATCTAAGTCCATGCAGTTGAAAACTGTGTCATAACTTGACCAGAAGACTACATATCAAATGAGAAGGAGGCTTTTGCTGGGATGGGCACATCGAACACAGTAATTGCACATTTATAGTGATTCTGCTAGTATGCACATTTTGGCTGTAAAGCTAAAATGGGGGTAGGGGTGTTACTGTCCCTGTTGAAGAGAATTAAATTGTCTAGTTTTTAAAAGTACATTTTGTGTTTTAGTACTTGTGCTGGTGTTTTCATGTGCACTGTGACTGTCACATTAATACAGTGTCTCTTTAGTTATATTGAGCACATTCCTAGTACTGGCATGTAAACAATGGGGGGGTCCTCTGGACCTTCCCCCCCATAAATTCTTTATGCCCCTTCTTTCTGGTTTGGCCCCATGCTCTGGTTGTGCCCAACCCCATCCACCTGCATTCCCAGGACTTATCCCTTCTGTTGCCCCCTGTCTTGTAACCCCCCTCCCCCGACTACAGCCAGGCTGTATCGCCTGTCCCCTCCTGAGTTTGGGAGTAGGAGAATCTGTACTTAAGGAGTGGCTCATGATGAAAAATGGGGCCTGAGCATGCTGTGTAGATCATCCTGTGTGCAGCAGGGCTTTGTCAGATTCCTCTCCTCTAGATGCCAGCCATGCATGCATCTCCAAGCACTCCCATGCAACTGCATGCTTTTGCAGAACGTGGTTCACATCCCCCTCCCCTGCATTACCACCTCCATGACCACCCAGGTGGGAGTATTACAGCGGAGGCAACAACCCTCCCTCCCCAGAGGAGAGTGTCCTTTGGATTGCTCAATTCTCCCCCCAGCTGGCCAACTTTGCGAATAGCTCAGTACTGAGTGAGGGTTACCAGTGTCATAAGTGGTAGCTCTACAGTTGCACTGATGGGCCGGCTCCGTCTTGAATTTTTTAAAAATAAATTTTTAAAAAGTAGAGCCATGTTTTTAAAAAAATAAGCAAAGCCTTAAACTGTGTACCAGGACCAGTCACCTCCTGTTGTAGTTAAAAACAGCATACATTGGCCCATCAGGGGTTAACAGTTGACAGTGCCTTGTTACATTAAGTAAAACTTCGTACTGAGGATCAGAGAAACCACACTAGGGTGAGGGTTTGGCACCTTTAGTAGACCACCACAAGCTGTAGTAGGCCAGGTGGATTACAAATGAGATAAAACACAGGATGTGCAGTTATGCTGCAATAACTGCACTCCCCAGGTTCGCTGTATTGCGCCATGCAAAGCTAAGTATGCCTACAACCACCAAGGAAGTACTGCTGTTAAAGCACAATGCTCACCCTATCTTATTCATAAAAGGGATAAAAAAAGTCCCAAAAGTGCAAAAGGTATTTTAACTGACTAGTGCAGTCATATTTTAAGGGTTGCACTGTCATTTGACAGGATTTTATGAAACGCAGTCCAGGATTTCTCTTGGGGTGTACAATAGCTTAATCATGAGAAAGCTATCAAGTGGAGAACTGTAAGACACAAAGTGAAGTCAACCGTCTTCAGTCATTGTGGGTTCTGTGTTACATTGCAACAACACTGCAGTCCAGTGTGTATCTGCTATTGTGAAATATCCTGGTTTATTCAAAAAGGGTCAGTTTAAAAAAAAAAAAAAAATACAAAAAGTAAATGATAATGGCTTCTAAGTAGTTTTTGCAATTAATTGGGAACTCAATTACTGTTGACAGCAAGTAATAACTTAATACATTACATGTATTCATTGTATATTTTTTGCTTAATTTTGGTTAATATATCTGCCTAGTTCATTTTTCTCTGTCTCCTACTCCAAGCTTCTTGCAGACAGTGTAGTCAAATCTTATATCCAGTGGTCGGCTTTTTGCCATTTTGCCTATGGTTGTCTGACTGTATTGGATGACTTTTTGACCCATTTCTTCTGTAACCCCACCTCCCCCTGGTCACACGAGGAAATGAACCTTGGCTTAATGTGCCTTGTACAGTCACTAAATTTGCAAATAAAAAAAATAAAAAAAAAATTCTATTATTATTAGCTATTGCCACACCTCTGTTGCATTTGTGAGTGAGTAATGCACCCAAGAAATGGCAGTATCCCATAATACTGTATAACACAGCCTGGAGTGTATTGTTACTACTATCCAAGGGACTTTTTGCATAGATAAAAATTAAAGATGCACATTTAGAAAAGTAGTTCCCTTACATCGTTACATGGTCAGTAGGCAGTGGTGGTGTAGGTTCCACTGGAGAGAAGAGCCGGATGCAGTGTGTTAACAGTAATTGAAGGGAAGGATCCGAGCTTGGATAGTAGTTGGCCAGCCTCTTCTTGTGTAGTGGGAGCCCAGAGCCTGAGAGTGCAGCATCAGCAGCAGCACCAGCAGGAAAGCTGTGTTGGAAACCTGGGACTTGGAGAAATGTGTAGTAATGGTTAAACTGGCTGAATTGATGCCTGTTTTAAAATGCTGTCGTGAGGACTGGACTCCAGGGCTCCCATACTCTTTCTGGGCAGAAGAGGGCAGAGTAACATGAAAGCAAGTAAAAAGGCTATGAGCTGGCATCTTTTTACTATGGGTATGTGCAGAGATGCCCCTATAGCCAATGGAGTTTGAGCATTTGTTTTAGCACTGGATAATATTGTTTAAATACTGGATGTTCATAGTCAAATCAGACTTCAGAACAGTGCTGAACAATTAATCTGTCAAGGTGTAATTAATCTGATTGCACCCCTGACTTTTGCTTATAACAGGGAGTTAAATGGTGACACCTCCATAGATATGGCAAAGCTTTCACGTTGGTTTGATAGCACAGAAATGTTTTGTTAGCCTCTACTTATTGTGAAGAAGTCACGTTTTTAAGGGCCAGTAGGGACCTGAACTCCATCAGTGCAGATTCTGAGTGTCAACAGCAATACATGTTTCTTAAATCAAGTATTTTTCCTGTTAATGTCAGGGTTGCCTTCCAACAGTATTCCTTGCAAACAACATGGTTTAAAGTTCCAACAAAGGTTGCTGACAGGAAAATTGGAAATGGCAATTTCTTCAGTGGGAAGAGCATCTTGTGTGACTCTGAGCTTATACGTGTGCAGTGATGGGGTTCACGAATGCATGGGATAAACATAAGGGAATCGTAGTGGAAAGTAAAGGGGAGAGGGGGAAAGACCCAGAGAATCCAGTAGGGTCTCCGGGGGATACTGCAGATAGGGAAAAATGAGCAAACTGGGTGGGCTAAGCAGTCCTTATCTGCCATCAAATTCTACATTTCGATGTTCGTATGCAGAGCAGAGACTACTTTAAACCCCTGGCATTTCTTTGCTCTCAGGCACTGCTCCCAATTTTTTGTATTTTTCTACTGCACATTGGTCACCATTGTTCTAGCTTCTTTTCATATTGCTGATAAGAAAGCACACCCCTAGCACATATTCCTGTACAGAATTATACGCATTCCTCGAATGCACAGTGCAGCATGGTCAATATGCAAATTACCATCAAGGAATTTAGGCTGAACCAATGTCTTGCAAGTTCAACTCCTACCTTTTCCAGTCTTATATGATAGCATTGCATTACCTTCCATGAGCCAGATGTTCAATTTTACTACAACGTGTGAGAAAAGCATCGCAAACTCCTGGACAGATTCTGTTTTTTGCCTTAGAGCTGAACAAAACTTACAGGTTTGATTTGGCATGCTTCCACCCCCCCCCCAATCCAATGCACCAGTGAGCCAGTCTGTGCATGCCTTCCATGTCTAGGAAGATCAGATGCCATACAGGTGACAGCGTCCTGCCACAGGGATTGTAGGAGAGTCACGACAGTGTCCCCCTCACTGGGACAGAGAGTGCTGCAGTCTCTAAGCCTCCCAATAGGCAGACACCCAGACTTGTTCCCAAATATAGGCTTCCTGCTTGGTAGTGTATAGTGCTACTGCTGACCAGCAATGGCTCCCTTGGTGGAAAAATCTGTCCAGGAGTTTGCCCCAAATTTCTAGCATTAATAAATTCAGAATTGGGATCAGCATATCCACAATAGCCCCATGCGAAAAATGAAATCTCTAAGTTACTTTAAACCTAATTTCACTGTCTGCTCAAAAAACCTAGTTCCAGTGAAGCACTATTGATGATGTCGTACTCCGAGCTCACAGCCTAGTCCTCCCTGCAAGCTACCTTACAGGACTTATTTTTCCCAAGTTACATAAGACTTATGAAATTGTAGTAGACATTTTACAAAGGATGACAGACACTGAGTGGGTACAGGTCATGCATTTCCATAATCAGCAGATGCAAGGTGCTTAAGAGTATTACCGGGTAGAATGCATTGGCAAACATGGCTTTAGAATGCCAGAGTTGTGAGCAGTTTTTAGAATACTGCAGGGATGAGTTTTCAGAATGCCTCCAAGTTGCAGTTGTGGAATACAGCAGTGACACAATCTCAGAAAGTAGCTGGGACATGCAGTTTTGGAATGTGGCAGGGATGCTGAAATTCAGAATGTGGCAGTGTCCTAAATTTTTAAAATGTCGCAGAGATGCACAGTTTTGAAATGCGGGAGAGACATATAGTAGTTGTGGAATGTGGCAGGGATATTTATTTTTTTATTTGAAAACTTTAACCAGGAAGTACATACTGAGCAGATGACAGCTCATTTCCAGATGAGACCTGGGGGAGAGGGGGGAGGAGGAGATACCTACAAATGCGTATTTTAAAAAGTGGTGGGTACACACAATTTTGGAATGTGGCAGAGATGCATAGTTTTAGAATGTGGTTTGAACATACAATTATGGAATGTGGCAGGGACAATCATTTTCAGAATGTGGTGGAGAAAAGCTATTTTGTAATATGGTGAGGATGCGAATTTTTAGATTGTGACGAAGACAGGTAATATTGGCATATGGCAGTGACACATTTTAAAATGTGCTGGGAAGGTACAATTTCAGATTATGGCTGGGATGCACAGTTTTAGTATGTACTGAGGATGCCCAGTTTTGGAATGTGGCTAAGAAATGCAATTTCATAATGTGTTGGAAACGCATAATTTTGTAATGTGGTGAGGACGAGCATTTTCAGAATGTGATGATGATGCACAATTTTGGAATGTGGTAGTGACAGAAAGTGGTAGGGATGCAAACTTCGGAATGTGGCCAGGACACACAGCATCAGAATGTGCCGCAGACACGCGGTTTTGGAATATGGCTGTGATGCACAATTTCCAGCTGTGGTGGTGATGCATAATTTCAGAATGTGGTAGAGATGCACAATTTAGGATGTGGCAGTGGCACACATTTGGAATGTGTTCTTGACACACAACCTCAGAATGGGGTGGGGATGTGCAGTTTTGGAATGTGGCGGGGACATGCACTTTTGGAATGTGACAGGAATGCTCAATGTCAGAATGTGGTGGGGACGCACAATGTTGGAATGTGGAGGGGGGATTTGATGCACATTTTAAAAAGTGGTGGGTATGTAGAATTCTGGAATGTGGCAGGAACAAGCAGCTGCAGAATAAAATGCTGTGTCCTGTCACATTTAGATAGTGTGCATCCCCACAATATTTCAAAATTGTCAGTCCAACGAAATTCATAGATGTGTTTCTATGTCGCATTCCGAGACTGAGTTTCCTCACCACATTTTGAGACTGTGCATCCCTGCCACATTCTGAGATCTCATGCCTCCCTCTCCCCAACATCCTGAAATGGTGCACCAGTTTGACATTCCATAACTTTATCTAGTGCTGCATTCCAAAATCACCCCGAGACATACTAAAGTACAATACCATGCATTGCACCCAACTCTGTGTCAGTTTTTTTTAAATGCTTACTAATAAAATGATTGCTACAACTACAGTTTCTTAAACTTTGGAGAAATAAGTCTCATAAGGGTGCTGACGGGGAGAACTAAGCTGTGAGTGCTGGTTATGACATCATCAGTAGCTCTTCACTGAAACTGGCTTTTTTGAACAGGGATTGAAATCAGGGTTACAAAATGGCTCATAACTTTTAAACAAAGTGACTTGGAGATCTAACATAGCGCTTTTGGCTGGACTCCCCCTTTAAGGGTCTCTAAGCTGTCCTCATAGCTGTTGTCTCCCATACCCCTTATTATTTGGGTGGCCCTGCATTGCACCCGCTTGACTGCTACATTGTCCTTTTTGTACTACGGAGCACAGAGCTGCACACAGTTCTGTAGGTGGGGCTTGACCAGGGCTTTGAAAAGTAGTGGAATTATTTCCCCTGCTGTACTGGTCACCCCCTTTTGATGCACCCCAGCATTCTGTCAGTCATTGCAACAGCAGCCACACACTGTGTGTCCTGCTTTAGTCCTTTGTCTTTTATGACCCCAGGTCCTTTTCCTCCTTCACTGCAGCAGGATGAGCCTCACACAGAATGTAGGTCTTACAACTGCTTTTTTGCCCAAACTGTTCCACCTTGCATTTGGCTACACTTAATTTGGAGGCTCTAGGAGTCATACCAGTCACCCAGCTTGTATAGCTCCCCCTGCAGTTTGTCCCTTTCTCATGAGAGCCCACCAGCTTGGGCAGCTTAGTGTCATCAATGAATTTACCTGCTGTAGACCTCAGCTTCCAGACTGTCAGTAAACATCTTAAACAGCATGACCTCTGCACTCATCCCTGAGGGATGTCACTGAGTATATCTCTCCACTCAGAGTATTACCCAACCACCACCACCCTCTGCTTCCTGCCCAAAGTCAGTTAGCAAGCCACCTTGTGTATACCTCATGTACTGTGTACCACACTGGCATACTTTGCCGAGAAGCTTATCATGGGTCAGAGTGTCAAAGGCCTTGCTGAAGCCCCAGTAGACTACATGCCCAGCCCTGCCTCTGTTTACGTTCCTGGTCACCCACTCAGAGAAGGTGATCAGGTTGGTTTAGTAGTCTGCCCCCACAAAGCCATGCTAAATTGGAGCAAGAACCTTGGCCTCAAACAAGTACTCCATTATTCTGTCCTTGACCATGCCTTCCAAGACCTTGCCAAGCACTGACATCAAGCTGACAGTCCTGTAATTATTTGGGTCCGACCTTGCAACTTCTTGAAGATGGGGACACATTGGCTATATCACTAAATCAGATCTATTTGTCTACGCTGTCTGTCTATCCATCTATCTAGTATATTCACTTTAAAAATTGTAGTATTAAGGGAGTGAATGGAGGGTTGATAAAAAAGGGAGACTGTAAATTGAAGACTTCTGTGGCTGTTTTGAATTGAAAATTGATTAAGCACTGCATAAAAGCTGTGAGAGACATGAAAACTCCCCCAAAGACTGCAAACATTAATGCCAGAAATTGTGCTACAAATTAGACTTTTGGAAATTTTGGAGGCCATGGAAAATCTTGCCCACTCAACAGTACTAATGGGACTTCCAGTGATGTAATGGCTAGTGCAACAGCCTAAATGAGAAGCTCCATTCAGGCCTAGTTAATGAACTCTTAAAAAGTCACCATTTTAATTTAAAACTTAAAAATCCTCAACATAGGAGACCCAGGATGACAATGGGTAGATCGTCGAGAGCACCATCCTCTCCAGAATCATTAGGTGAAAGAGGGATTGCTGGATGGGGGTACAGACAGCGATGACCCACGGGCTTCAGCCCCTGACCAATGGGGCATCCCTAGCAGAAGGAAGGAGGTGATGATGCCACTGTGCAGATCATTAGTGAGGCCTCATTTGGTATATTGTGTCCAGTTCTGGAGGCCGCATCTCCGTAAGGACGTAGACAAGATGGTGGCAGTTCAAACAAGGGCAATAAAGATGGTGCAGGGCCTGCACCAGTCGTCATATAAGGAGAGACTAGGAGACCTCAATATGTAGACATAGGTTCATAGGTAGAATACAAGTTCGTGGGACTAGCCCATAATGAATTTGCCACCTTTCTCCAAGGTGGAAATGGAATTTATAATCCCCCATATATGTATCCAGATTTATCTTAAATTGCTGCAGGCTAGTACTAGATACTACCTCCGAAGGGAGGGCATTCCAGATTGGAGTAGCTCTTTGGGTGAAATATCTATTCCTTTTTACAGTTTTATTTATGTTAGTTTTCAATTTCATTTTGTGTGATCTTGTGTTACTTATAGGTAGATGCCAGTTCAGGTAAATGGTCTCGAACAAGGCAGGGTCTCTGGTAGCTCTGTAAATCAAGCAGAGATCACCCCTTAAAGAACGATATTCTAAAGAATAAAGTCAGTCTATTTCCGTATGAAACTGTTTCTAAATCAGAGATGTTCTTAGTCAGCCTTCTCTGTATTTTCTCCACAGTTGTTTTTTCGTATATCGAAGTAGATGCAGAGAAGGATGAACACAAATCTAAATGTGACCTTACTAGACTGGAATAAATAGGCAGAAGTAGTTGAGATTCTCTGCTTTTAATATTTTTAAAAATACAGTTTAGTAGTCGATGACAAGTTTTTGCTGTCTTAATATGTTCTGTGAATTCCGACTATTAGAAATGTGTATTCCTGAATCTTTTTCTGAGTCAACTTCCTGCAAGACTATGTTATTCATGTAGTATTTTCTTAAACTATTATTTTTTTCCTAGATGCAGTACCTTGCATTTTGCAATATTGAATATTAATTTATTTTCTAAAGCCCAGTTATACAGGTTGTCCAGATTAGCTTGTAATGCATCAGCAGATGTAAGAGCATTAACAATACAGCCCAGTTTACTGTCATCTGCATACTTGTTTAACTATACTCCATTTGTAGTTTGCATACTGGAAATGATTATATTAAATAGTATGGGACCCAACACCGAGCCTTGAGGCACCCCACTAGTCACAGAACTCCAGGTGGATCTATACCCTCTAATACTTACCTGCTGTTTCCTGTCTGTTAGCCAGGAATTAATCCACTTTACAATGTTTGGATGTAGATTTATTTTAATTGTTCAAGTAATACTTTGTGGGAAACCGAATCAAGGCCTTCTCATAGTCAAGGAAAATGACATCTACAGGCAATCGATTGTCTAAGGTTTCACTGATAGGCTCAAAGAAATTTCAGATTAATGACAAGATACTGAGTAATGTCACATAAATTATGCTCAAGAATATGACTTGTAATCTTTTATAGTAATAGTCTCACCATGATTTTTGCCTATACATGAAGTTAAACTAATAGGTCTGTAGTTGGACACACTTAATTTAGATCCTCCCTTATGGATGGGTATAACTGTGGCCAGTCTCCAGTCCTGTACAGCCATTCCCTCTGATAGTGATTTGTTATATAACATTGTGAGTAAACCTGCAATCTCATATGAAATTTCTTTTAGAAATATTGATGGTATATTATCAGGCCTAGCTGATGAAGTAGTTTTAAAAGAGTTAATAGCATTAAATGCTTCTGGGATAGTGAACTTCAAAGACCGATCATAATTGTTTTAGTCCTGGATGCTCAGTTTGTTCTTTAGGCTTATAGATACTTGTAAAGTATGTATTAAACTCTTGGGCCATGGCTTGCTCATCAGAAATTGCTTTGTCCTTTATTTTAATAGGGCCTACCTTCGGCATATTACCTGTTAAGAAACCAATGTAGTTAAACTGTTTCTTATTATCCTTAGTAACAGTGGTGAGGTTATACTCCAGTTCTTTTTTCGCTGTTCTAATTGCCGATTTGGTTTTATTGGCTTTAATTTTAAACCTATTCCAATTATAATCAGTTTTATGTTTTTATATTTGTTAAATGCCCTGTTTTGTTCTTTACTAATCTTTTAATTTTAGTCGAATACCATGGGGGGAGTCTCCTTTGATATATTTTATGCATTCAGGTACCCAGTTGATTATACAGTATTCAATTATTTCCTTAATTTTTAGCCAAGCACTAGTAGCATTTAGATTGCTTAAATCTTGTTCCCAATTCCAGTTATTGAGATAGGCTTTTATTTTGCTGTAATTAGCCTTGACAAAATTCCTAATTTTGGTTAACACCCTTTGGGGTTGAGTTATAATAATTGAAAGTCCAAGAAACCATACAACGGTCACTGTCCCCCAGAGGTTCACAGATTATAGGGGGTTCCCCTCGGTTGCTAATATTAGTCAGTATTAGATCTAGACTGTTATCTTGCCTAGTAGGTTCCAATACTAGTTGGTCCAGCCCAAGCTGTACAACAACCTCCAGGAATCTGTTATCCAACAAACTCTTACCTTCTAGAGTGGCCCAGTTAATATGTGGTAAATTAAAGTCGCCCATTAGGATAATATCCTCTAGATGATTCATACTATTTAAGTGCTCAAGTATTTTGTTATTACTATCCATGTCCAGAGAGGGTGGTCTATAGCAGAGCCCCATTTTTATAGGCCTCTGCCCAAGAGTAAGATTGATCCAAATTAATTCTATGCTCTCAGTTAGGGGGTATACCCTGGATGAGAGAAGAGACCAGGGGAGATATGATAGAAACCTTCAAATATCTGAAAGGCATAAATAGGGTACCATAGGGTAGCATCTTTCAGAAAAGGAGATGTCCAGGAATGAGGGGGCATGACATGAGGTTGGATGGGTGTAAACTAAGGGTTAGCGTGAGGAAATATTTCTTCACAGAAAGGCGGGTGGATGCATGGAATTGACTCCAAGCAGAGGTGGTGGGGCCAGACAGTGGGGGGATTCAAGCATGCATGGGGCAGGCATAGGGGAATCCTGGCAATGAGAACGAGGAGGTAAAGCCGGAGATCAAGTAGGGTCTGCAGCTTTTACAGGAAGCAGGGAAAACGGGCAAACTAGATGGGCCTTGCGGTCCTTATCTACCGTCAATTTCTATGTTTCTATGATTCTACCCATTTTTGATTATGGTGACATTGTCTAGAGTGCTGCACGAAAGACCACCCTTGCCAGATTGAACCCCCTCTTTCACTCATTCTGCTGCTTTGGTTTGGACTGTCCACCTTGCATTCACCACTGCTCCTTATACTCCTCCCTCTCCCTCCCCTCCCTTGAAGCTATGTGCCTCATTTATTGTACCTCTTATTTTGAAATTGTGGTTCATCTCCCTCCCCTCTTAAGTACACTCCCTTCTGTCCCTCCTACCACCTTCCTCATACTCTCTGCATAACTCTATCATTACTTTGCTTTCTTTTCAAGAAAATCACTCACTGGCTAGGCTTCTTTCTCCTACTGTTTCCCCAAACTTTGGAATTCTCTCCCCCTAGCCATTTGCTCCTCCCTGCACAATGCTCTCTCTCTCTCTCTCTCTCTCTCTCTCTCTCTCTCCTCCCTTCGTGATTTTTCCTCTAACTGCTGCAGCTGCTCCTGATGCGTCCCTCCTCCCTCCACCCATGTCCTTTACCTGTCAAACCTTTCCTTTCTTTTCCTTCCCCGGTCTGCATCAACTAGTTCTGCATTGCCTATACACCTGTAATATACCTCCTTTAGCCCACTGAGTAAGCACCCTATCCTGTTCTTTCATTAATTTATTTATTGATGATGCTCATTTCAATGTTTAGTACAATTTATTTTTTTACTACTGTCTTCAAGTGTTAATGCTTAATCTCATACTGTAGAATTTACTGTCATAATTGTTTTTGCCTGTATTTCTGTTTCACCCTCCCCCAAGGACACATCTGGTAACAAGCTTTTGTTTAGCTCAGTGTGTCTTTTCCTGGTAACACTTTTGAAATTAATAAATAATATCCAATATATTACTGCCCCTCCAAAAAAAGAGTGTTAGAAGTGCCATCTAACTGTGGAAGAAACTATTCTATTCCTTCAACAGGTTCATGTGCAGTGAAAGCCCCACCTCAGGTGGCCCAGGGCAGCATGGCGCAACAGCCCCAACTGTGGAGGCAGGGGTCATAAAACTGTAGGACTAGGCAGAGCACAGCAGCCCTGGTTGTGGAGACAGGAACAGGGGCCAACAGGTGCAGCATCAATGACTGTGGGGGTGAGGGAGAGAGGGCAACAAGGTGCAGCAACCCCAACTGTTTAGGCAGGGGGAAGCAAAGGGCAGCAACCCTGATTCTTTAGGCAGGGAATGGAGGCAGCAGGGTGCAATCCCCAACTGTGTGGGAGAAGACAATGGGCCACAGGGTGCAGCAGCCTTGAATGTGGAGCAGAAGGGAGGCGACTTGTGGGCAAGGGACAGCTGACAGCAGAGTTCAGCTGCCTGATCTGTGGGGAAGAGACCTCATGCATCAGGATGCCACATAGTGTTTCTGTTTATACACATACATGATGTATTTTCACACAAAAACCACCAAAGAACTGAAATTTATGAGTTCAGACAGTACATATACTTGAAATAGTAGTGTGTGACAGGCATCTGTTTGTCAATCTGACAGGGAAAAAAAAGTTCTTACACGATTGTATTTATGAAGGTTACATCAAAGACAAACTGTTTCTGTGAATGTACACAATTTAGATTTATTTCACATTCATTAAACAACCCTGTGTTTTATATAGTTAGAAAATAAAATCAGTTTTGATGAGAAAGGACTGATAGCTGATACAGAAAAACTTATCTGTCACAGAGAAAGATTTCTACTACTTCAGTTCAGCACTGAAACTCAAATGATCCACTTGAAGAGAATTCTAGATTTTAAACTAATCTATCTAAACACAAACCACAGACGGAGTTTGTAAAAAAAAAAAAAAAAACAACAAAAAAAAACCTGGCGAGCAAACCATTAACTGTACAGCCTGCTGTGATTGGGAATCTGAAGCAGCAAGCTACAGTACTACACAATGATGTCATCACTGTCCAAGCATGACAGAGAGAGAGACAGAAGTAACTCCACTGGTTTCAGCCACTGTAGAGCAAGTTAACAAATGCTATTTAAAGAAAACCACAGAACCAAACAGCATGAAATGTTCAGGAAACTAATCATCACACAGGGACTTGAATTCAAGCTTTATTAACAATATGCAAACACCTTTGCACATGATCTTTAAGGCTCCCTCCGGGAATGTGGGCTTTCCACCTACTCTGAGAGCAGAATGGTATAATTCTATAGTGTATTCAGTATTTTGTTACTGCTCTAATTTAGCTAACCATCAACTTCTGTTTTTTCTTAAAGGGACAGTAAACATTGCAGGGATTGCTCAAACTGCAAAAGCCCATGAAAAGTTATTTTGAATGAGGTATTTGGTTTCCTTGTAAGGTGTCAAAAATCCTGAGATATGAATATTTAAATGATCTGTAAATCAAAACAAGGCAGCAGTCATTTCATGTAATCTTAAAACAGAAAGTGATGTCACTGAGGGGCAAGCTGTAATTAACAACATACAGTTTGCCCCTCATGACATCACTTCCTGTTTTAAGACTACATGAAATGGCTGTTGCTATGATTTGATTTACACATTATTTAGCTATTCATATCTCAAGACTCCTTTCTTCTACAGGTAAACCCAATACCTCATTTGAAAGATCTTTTCATGGGCTTTCAAAATTTGAGTGACCCCTGCAATGTTTACTGTCCCTTTAATCATTCACAAACTTACATAACTTTAATGTTGTTTCATTATAGTCCCTACTGCTTATTTCAGCCTATATAACCTTCTTTTCCTAAGGCTTCTGCTACTCCGTGCAGCCCAGCGATGTCCTTTAGAATGCCACCTGGCCACACCCTTCCCCATGAAAAGATGCTCATTCATAGTATGGATCAGCTGGGGGCTGTGGGTGTCATCCAGTATGGACTGGCATTGGGATGAGGTGCTCATTGGGAAGAATATTGGCTTTTCTGTTGAGTGAGCCCCTGAGAGTGTTAAATACCTAGCAAGTATATGTCACTGTGCCAAAATGCTCCATACTGTATATATTGTAATATTTATCTTTCTATTTCATTTTGTATTCCCTATGTCATTCTGTGATTCATATTTTCCTATTTTTATTGTTTGCACTATAAAGTATTTAGGGGATACACTTTGTATGAAAGATTGCATATAAAACTGAATTTGAATTTTATTGTATAATCCCAGTGAACAAATGGGAATTCTGTCTATAAGGGACTGGAGTGGATGCTCTTTTGTTGGTTTTATTTCACTAAAAAATTAAAGTTCCTACTTAAGCAGTGATGGTAGGGGATTGCAAGAGATTTTTTCAAATGTAAGTTTTTGAACCACAACACCTTCTTTAATCTTGGCAGAAGCTTCACAAGAATAACTTGTTATGGCAACACATGTTTTTATTGTTACCCCATTTCTTCATTTACCTAGTATTGTGAATACCTGTGGTGATTTTTCTCAGCAGTACTGGATGGAATTGTAAATGAGACCTGTGCTCAATATGCTTTCCAATAAACAAACTGAAACTAAATATTAGCAAAAGTAGCAACATTTAGGGAGGCAGTATAGCGCAATGGTTTAAGACTCTGAACTGCAAATCTGGTGACATCCACCAGACCAGACCTGGGTTTGAATCCCACTGCTTCCACTTGCATACTGTGTGACCCTGAGCAAGTCACTTAACTTCCCTGTGCTCCCAGGATGCTTCTGTAAAAAAGCTTTCAGCTTAGTGTGCTACTCCTGGTTAAACAGCTAAAAAAAAAAATCTGCAAAGGCCCCTCTCCTTAAAAAAAAAAAAAAATTCCAACAGAATTCTAGTGAACATTAGCTTCTTATCTAATATTTCAAACAATGGTGCACTTCTGCATTGTGGATATATTTAGAAGGATATAAATGAAAAATGTAAAGTATTTGAAAACTCCAGATCCTTAAAGACCATACACAGTCAAACATATTTTAAAGCAAAATATAACCGATTGCATTATTTGTGTGTTTACATTTGCTTCTAGTTTAATAAATGAGATGTATCACAGTATACTTAGAAAAGAAAAAGTATTTCCAGTACGTAAAATACATTTGTGAGAATTACAGTAAATGGAAGAGATATAGTGTGTAAGGTTTCAGGGATTACCATAAGGCATAAATAATAAATAGGCACTGTGACAGAGTATGAATAATACATAGAATTTGGTGTACTATGGCCCTCGTCCATAAGCTATCCTTACACAATTGTTACGTATAAATAGCAATGATAATAGCCAAACAAATATGTGTACCTATTGTTATTGTGTAAAAACAAATTGGGCTTAGATATTGTGTAACCTTTTATTGGGACAACAGAGTTACTGTATACTGTACAGATGTCAGAGATGAGAAGTTTTCAGGTTCACATACTGTACTTACTTGAGCAAGGCACTGTATGGCCAGAACACCTTGCATACTCTTACCATCTTCATACATTATCTATGTTTCTTAGCACTGGTATTTTCAGGTGTGAGTGGGGGAAACATTTCCAGGGGTTGTGACTGAAACAGTAGAAGGGAAACTAACTGATTCACAGCTCTAGGTTCTAGTTACTGGGCTACCTAGCTTCAGGTGGGTGCCTTTCTTCTCTATACCTGAATGTGTGTATGAGTTTGTATGCACAATATATATGCAGGGACGAGCTGTGTGATACTGGATTTATTTTATATAAGCGCTGTTTGACCTTGTGTAACTTCATGAGTGGCATAAGCCAAGAGTGGCATGTAAGAGGTCAAACAGCACAAGTATAGATAACTCAGGAATCTCACAAGCGCTCCTCCTGCATGTTCCATTTATGTAATAGGGTAGACGCTTGTGTGGTAGTTTATTTTTATCCATTTTTATTTTTCAGTTTTGTGTATATTTTTTTCCTTTTTTTTGTGAAGTAGTACTTTGCGTGTGCCCTGAGCCCCTTTGCTAGGGGTGTTGTTATGGGAGCAGCATCCAGATGGCATATCAACATGACACTGTGGCCACTGATTGGTGAGCAAGCGGCCTTTCAAGAAAGAAATCATGGCAGTATGGCACCACTTCTTAGCAAGAGTGCCTCTGGAATGTGAATGGCATATTATCAAGTTGGTCAGTAAAGTATGGAGATGGTGTGCTGGGAGTGCAATTTTTTCAAAGTGTTTCAGATGGAGAGTTTTTTTTTCTGTTAGGTGTTTGTTCATGTATGTGGTGGGTCAGTGAGCGTGTGGTCAGGCAGGCTGGGGACTTGAACAGAAGTGGAAAAGAAAAAATGAAGAAAAATTATTTGCTACTCAGTGAGTATTTAATGAAGGTGCATTTGCAGGACTTTTTTTTTGTTTGCGCCTTTTCAGCAGTGTTTCCGTGCTATAGGAGGATGGGCGATGGTGGTAGTCAAGCAAACGGGTGGGAGATGGGGGCGTGAAACTGGAGAACAGAACGAAAAATAGAAACAAAATAGAATTTGAAGCTAAATAGAGTGCTTACTTACTGTCATGATGGTAGGTTTACAATAATTGAGAATGGCTGCATTACTGATTTGGGTACTGATGTGTTGATATAGAAAAATGTACAGGAGATGAATGAAAGTGTGGAAAATGGTGCCAGTTGGCCATCAATCGGGTTGGGTCGTGGCCTAAATGATGAGTTTCTTATAGGTATGAAGATGGGTTTACCATATTTATAAATCTAAGATTTTAGACTTACACATATAGTGGTTGAGATAAAGAGATTTATTTTATTTATTTATTTAGATTTTGTTTACCGGGTAAGCCCACTGAGACCAATGGTCCCTTTTCCGGGGGCGACCCGGGATTAGTTACAGAAAGGACACCGAGAACAATAATTACAGCAGTTAAGTTAGTTACATTTGTTACATCACAGTATAGTGAAGTCATTTGTACAGGGGTGGCAGGAGGGTTTGCATACAGATCCATATTAAAATCAATATATAGTAGCTTTTATGTCCATGCCTGTGGCATAAATATATACAGTATATTCTTTGCAAAAAACTGTTACTACACCAGTTAGGGTTCAACTTAACACCACAGAAGTGGGAAAATTTGGTGTTAGGGTTTCCAACCCTAACTACCCACCCCCACCCGCAAGCAGCCAAAAGGAAAACATTAGGGTTTTGGGTCTTTGGAGTCTTGATGAATCAGTAGTGGGGTCTTTCTTCAGGTGTCAACCCTAATGCTTCCCCCTCCCCCCAGCCTATTGCCTTCTGTCCAAAGCACAAGCTACAGCTCCAAGCCACTGCCTTATGATACACTCTTCAAAGGTAGAGAAGTATGTCTTGCACATGTTGCCTACAGAACCTGGCTTTCTTCATGCAGGGCCCTTGTTTGCTCAGGGAAGGGGGTGGGCATTAGGGTTAACAACCCCAAATATATGACCCCACCACTGATTCACCAAGATTCTGGAGACCCCAAACCCTAATGTTTTTCTTTTTTATCCTTTTGCTGCTTGGGGAGAGGGTAGTTAGGGTTGGAAACCCTAACACCACATTTCCCTACTTTTGTGATGTTAAGTTGAACCCTAACTGGTGCATTAATGCATTTTTTTGCAAAACATTTACATTCTTTTTTGAGATTGTGGAATCATATCCTCATGAACAGATGAAGATGCACAGGGCCCAAGTGAAGACTCCATCCAACTATCGAAGTGCAGCAATGGATTTAATGATTCCTTAGGCTGTCTGGTGGACTGTGGAAGTGCAGGGCCCTAAGGGTCCTGTGCTTCCATGTGGTTGCAGACACAGATGCACAGGGCAAATAATTCATCTCTCAGCTGAATCAGAGAGACCTCTGGCAACCACAAGTTCGGAGGTAGAGGGCCCTATACTAAGAGAAGAGTTTTCTTCACTGTATAGTACTTGGGCCCATGTGGGCACACAGTCTGTTGTCTATTTTCAGGGAAGTAATTAAGCTTTTGACAATTTATAGACCTTTTACTCTCACATTCCTTCCATAGGGAGGATTTTATTTACACCCAACTAGGATTTCAAAGACTGTTTTTGTCTCTGAATAATATTCAGTTGTCCTCCTTCTGTATCAACAAAACTATCACATCCAGATGTAAAAATTTTAAAGTGGGTTCTTTGTATAGCCTGTTATTTTCTGATGAAGCGCTTTGTGTATTTTGAAAGCTTAACATTCAGTAAATCTCTTGCTGATCCAATAAAAGGTATCAAATCATCCACTTTGTTCATCTTTTTGTACAAGGACCAATACATCAACAAACAATTCTTTACATGATATACACCCTGACATTCTTGTGTTATTTTAAACTAGACAAAGGTACTAACTGTTGCTGCAAAACATACTGGCAACATACTTGCCATACTCACCAATTTATGTGTGCAAATATGGCTCTACGATGCCGGTTCGACAACACTTTTGTCGACCAGCATCTCATCGACAGGATTTATGTTGACCACAAGTTGCGGTTGACATAACCCCCTATGTCTCCTGGTCCAGTTTTCTCAGTAGGGGGTTTTGCCCCCACACACTCCGTAATTAGGATTCTCAACTTCAGTCGGAGATGATTTGGGGAGGGGGTGCAGGATCGGGAGACAGTGTGCCCCTGTGTCGGGTGCACCAACACAGCGGCCTGTTGGCAAACTGTCGATTTTGTCGATGGGTTGGTAGGTCGCTGTGTTGGTGTCACTGTCAGGGAGGCACACCTGCAAATATCACTCCTAAAGTTCCCATATGGTATCTCTCCAATACCACCTCATACAACAAAGTGTTATAGTTCACACAAGAAAATAAAAGTTCTTTCCATGTTCATGCCAGTTGGGACTGTGAAGCTGTAATATGTGAGCAAGTAGAGAAAAATGGTCCATAGTTTCTAATTGCAGGGTACAGTTGTTCAAAATGCAATATGTGTCCTTCAAACTCTTCTGTCAGTGATTGTTCCAGACATTTAAATGGTTATGACAGCTGACCCACACTGTGTTGCACATTTTCAAGTGAATTCTAGTCTCTTGTAGATGTGCTGTTAGCCAGGTGCAGAGATCCTAGGAGAATAAAGACTGGATCTGCTGCAAAGAAAAAAGTGTCCAAAATGGTTTTGTATTTTGCTTTTTATGTGAGAAACTGCACTACAGACATTGAAACACACCATTGCTTAATTTATTTTCAACATCCAGGTACATTTATTCAACAAGTACAAGTAATGTTTGTGGAAAAATGGAATCTAGGACTGTGGACTGTTTTGTAACATAGGATGCAAATTACTATAACAAAACATACGGAAAATAGTAGGGGATTTATCACTGACAATCCGCCATCTTTTAGGGGTTTATATGTTTTATTTCTCTTAATGAGGTTGAATCTGCTGCCCCAAAGTAATCTAAAAAAAAAAATACTGTGGATGGGATATTCAGACTGCGCCAGGCAGGAGCGCAAGCCTGGGCGCAGCGCAACTGGGAAGAGCCAGGGCATGTGCCAGGCAATATTCAATGGTGCTGCACCATGGTTCAGCACCATTGAATATGGCACTGAGGGTGCACGCACTGCACATGGCGCAGTGGCACCGCGCAAGTGGCAGAAGGGGAGCAGGAGACTGCGCCAGCACAAGTGCGCTGTGCTAGGCGCAGCTACTGTGATATTCAGCTGAGGCCATGTGAATGAGGCCATTATGCATGCAAGGTGCAAATGGGGCCATTTGCATTTCCTTATGGCCCCATTTGCATGCGTTGCGCTGATCCCCGGCAACTTGCGCCTGGTGCCCTGCGAGGCTGCATCCGTCGGGGACTGATGCCCTACAGCTCCTTGGCAGGCCCCGCTTCCATCTGCCCGATCACTGGCATAAGCACACAATATCCCTGGTGGTCCAGTGGACCAATCTCCAGCGCCCAACTGTGGGCATATGTCCACATAATCCCTGGTGGTCCAGTGGACCGCAAGCCAATCCCCGATCATGGGCAGTAGTGAAATCCATCCCTGGTGGTCCAGTGGACCGCTAGCCAATGCCCAATCATGGGCAGTAGTGAAATCCATCCCTGGTGATCCAGTGGTAACCTCCCTTTCCACCCACCCACTGAGGCCCCCGCCACCCTGCACTCCCCCGGTCAGCGGCGAGCGGCAGCTCCCCGCCCGCAAGCCGCCCGGCCACCAGCCGACTGACAGTGTATGGTAGGGCCAATGGGCATGCAGACCATACTGTACTACACAGTCCCAAATTGTGAATGAGCGTTCATTCACAATTTGGGACTGGTGTAGTACAGTATGGTCTGCACGCCTATTGGACCACACAGTGGACCAATAGGTGTACAGCCCTACTGTATGCTGTCAGTCAGCGGGCAGGCCGGGCGGCTTGCAGGTGGGGAGCTGCAGCCCGCTGCTGATGGGGGGGTGCAGGGTGGTGGGGGCCTCAGTGGGCAGGTGGGGAGGGGGAATATCAGTGGACCACCAGGGATGGATTTCACTACTGCCCGCAATCGGGCACTGTATAGTGATCCACTGGACCACCAGGGAGTATGTGGACATGTGCCCATGATTGGGTGCTGGGGATCGGTCAACTGGACCACCAGGGATTATGTGGCCATATGCCCATGATCGGGCAATGGTTAATGGTCCACTGGACCATCAGGGCATATTCACACAGCTGCTCATGGTCGGGCGTTGGGGTTCGGTCCACTGGACCACTAGGGATATAATTGGCATATGCCCGCGATCGGGCAGGGGGAGGAGGTGCATCGCCCCCTGGACAGGGGGCATGTGGACTATGTCCTGAGTGGTCGGGTAGCCACCCACAGCAGGTGGCTGCTGTGTTGCACCTTGCACTATGGCAGCTCACCTGTGGGTGGCCAGGACTTGCTCCTGGTTTCACCAGGCTCAACATTGCGCCCCCCCCTGAGCGGTGCAAGGTGGGTATGTGCCAGCATATGCGCCACACATCCCAGGCTGAATATTGGGATGTGCCACATATGTATGGGCATGCCCCCCGCACATTACTGGTGCTTTCTGGTGCATCGGGGGTTGCGCCGCACAACCTGCCCCTTTGAATATCCCACCCTATATGTTCTGGCTTCTGAACTTTTGGGGTGGGGGGGTTAACTACACCAAGATATAGAAAAATATGGAGAATAAATGTTCTATACATAAATACTGTCTTTTGTTTTGTTATAGGCCATATTTTTCCATTTGTCCACCTTATTTTCAGCAAATTGTAACTTCTCTAACCAGTTCATTAAAGCAACATCTCCCTTACCAAATTGTATGACAAGTACAGGCAAAGGTCCTTCTTCCAGTGCCATGCCACCAGAATTAGTAGGTCATGGTGCTGCTGGGCCCAGAGGCATGCCCTTACTTTGTGATAACTCAACCTTCAACCAAAATAATCCATTCAAAATCTTTAATACAACACAAGGAGCTTCTCCCAGCTATTGCATCTGGAACTAAAAAGCATACTTCATCTGCATAGGCAACTACTCGGAGAGAGAAAGAGCACAGAGGGCTGGAGTGGCTATGTTCATTAGAGATGAGATAGAAATTGCTGGGGTAGAAGAGGCAGAGGGAAACGTGGAGGCCTTATGGGTCACTTTACGATCCTCAGCAGGAAATAAGGTCAAGCTGGGTGTAGCATATAGGCCCCCCCGGGATGAGTGAGGTTCTAGAGGATGGTTTGCTGGACAACATCATTGCCCAGTGTGGACCAAAAGGAAGGAGTGGTGTTGATGGGGACCTAATATGCCAGGTACAAACTGGGAACCATGTCCTCTAAGGTGGCCAAGGAGCAGAGGCTGCTGGATGGCTTCCAGGATGTTTTCTTAACACAGCATGTGATGGAGCCCACAAGGGAGGGCATGTCCTGGATGTGGTTCTGGCAGATGGGGATCTGGTAAGGGACATGGTTGTGCAAGACCCCTGACTGGGAGCGACCACAATACTGTCTGGTTTCAAATAAGCATGGGGGGGGGGTGAGATCTAGGACACTGGCAGTGGACTTCAGGGGCAGACTTCATGGGCATGGGAAGATTCTCATGGATCACTTGATGGGGATTACCTCAATGACAAGTGTGGAAAGGAGATGGGAGGTCATAAATGGGACTTCATGAGGCAGTCAGGATCTGCACTAAGTTGAAGCGTAAGGGGAGCAAGGTCACATAAACCATGCTGGTGGTCCAGTGAGGTACAGGTAGCAGTCAGAGAAAAGAAGCGGCTACAAAAAATATAAAACAACAAGAGGGATAGGATAAGGAAATGTACCAGCTTGCATCTAGAAAAGTCACCCGTATGGGTGAGGGGAGCAAAGTCCAGTAAAGAGCAGCGGCTGGCACAGGGATACATGGAGGGAAAAGGGTTTTTCCGCACATTGGGGAGTGAGAAAACTAAGGGCCATCTCAGCAGATTGAGATTAGAAGGAGGGTTGGTGAAGAGGCGAGGGACCAGGCAGAGGTATTTAACAAGTACTTTGCCCTGTGTTCACTAGGGAGGGGGATGGGATATCTACAAAGCAAGGCACGAAGGGGATAGAAACATCAGTAAGTGGGATCAGGGGAGCAACAAAAATGTAGCAAGAGGGAGAGAGAAGTACCCCAGGGGTGTCACATCTGGGTAAAGATAAAAAGGCCAGTAAGGTGGAGGGGACGATGATGCTATCTCCGCCAAAAGGTGGTTAGCCCTTAAGGCCCTAAAGAAAGACAAATCTCCTGGGCGGATGGCATTCATCCGAGAGTACTATGGGAATTGGCGGACATACTGGCTGCACCTTCGGGCGGAGCTTTTCAGCAGGTCACTTGAGACAGGGAGGTACCTAGGGATTGGGCGAGGCACATGTGGTACCAATCCACAAAGGGGGGTCGAGGAAGCACCAGGTAATCTATAGGACCCATCAGTTTGACCTCGGTGGTGGGAAAATTAATGAGAGTATACTAAAGGAACGATTGGGGGTGTACTTGGAGGAGGTGGAGGTCTGGATAGTCGGCAACATGGGTTTGTGCTAGGTAGATCATGTCAAACCAACCTTGTGGAGTTCTATGAATGGGTAACATCAGAACTGGACAGGGTAAGCCTGTGGATGTATTATTCTTGGACTTCAGCAAGGCTTTGACTCTGTCCCCACAATGGTCTGGTGGAGAAACTGATGGGGTTAGAGTAGGCCCTTTGATGGCTGGATGGATTGAAAACTGGCTAGCTGGACGACTCAGAGAGTAGTGGTCTGTGGGGAGCTCTAACCCTAGAGAGGTTGGTAGTGGGGTACCGTGAGGGCTTCGTCCTGGGTCCGATCCTGTTTAATGGCATACATATCGGACATCAGGGAGGGTATAGGGTGTGAAATGAGTCTCTTCGCGGATGACTCCAAGATGGGAGCAGTAGTTGAGGGAGAAGAGGGGAGGTTGGCCCTGCAAGGGGACCTGGACACCCTGGAAAGCTGGGCTCAGACATGGAAATTAAATTTCAATATCACAAAGTGCAAGGTGTTGCATCTTGGTCGGGGAAACCCTAAACACAGGTACACCCTGGGAGGGGAGGCGCTGGAGGCCTCAATAGGGGAAAAGACCTAGGGGTCATGGTGGATGCATGTATGAATAACTCTGAGCAGTGCAGGAGAGCGCTAGCCAGGCAAACAGGATGTTGGGATGCATCCTAAGGGGATCACCTCTAGGAGCAAGGAAGGATTCTGCCGCTGTACAATGGACTGGTTAGACCACACCTGAGTACTGTGTACAGTACTGGAGACCACACTTAAAGAGGGACACAGCTCCCAGAGAGGGTACAGAGGAGGGCAAACAAAGATGATACGAGGGCTAGGATTTGACGATGAGGACAGACTTAAGGAGCTCTGCCTGTTTTCACTGGAGGAGAGGAGAGACAGGGGGACATGATTGAGGTCTTCAAGTACCTCAAGGGAATAAATAGGGTAAACATGAGGGATCTTTGATTAAAGCAGGGAGGTATCACCAGAGGGCATGGTTTGAAGTTGGAAGGTGGAAGGGTAAGGGGGGAAAAGAGGAGGAGGTTTTTCACTGAGAGGGTGGTGGACCCTTGGAATGCACTGCCTGGTGAGCTTGTTCAGAGCTCCACAGTGGAGGGCTTCAAGAGAGGATGGGACAGACACAGAAAGTGGATGTATCAGATGATGTCCTGTCCCAGGGTGGTGGGGATGGATGATACGGGGTTTCTGGAGCACAAGGGATGGGAGGGTCTTGGCACCCAACTAAGGATCTAAAGTTCGAGCAGACTCGATAGACCGTAAGGCCTAATCTGCTGGCAAATAGTATGTTAGTATGTTAGTATGTTAGATGATTGTATGGATGGAATACTGTTATGCTGTTCAGTTTTCTTTAATACAGGATCTCTAAGCCAAAGACGTATAAGAGTGGGCTAAATGGGCATTCCTGCTGCATTCCTTTCAGAACACAACAGAATTTGCCCAGCCTCCCATTTACAAGTAGGGTTAAAGTAGCGTCTCCATATAAATGCTCTCACCATCCCACAAAAATGGGAGGGAACCCATATCTCATTAAAAATTTAAATAGTTATAAATGCAGTATACAAGCAAAAGCCCTCTACTGGTCCAAGGCCAAGAGAGGGCCTAACTTTTCTTCCGTGTAGCACAGTTCCACTAGTTTCCTAAGAATGAAAGGATTATCATAAATTGAGTGAGCTGGTACCGAGCAGGTTCGGGCTGGTGTAATGAGTTGCCCTGCCACAGTTGCTATCCTTTTACTCAAACTTTTTGTCAAAATTTTCTAGTTGGACGCTGGCCTGGTGGTGCTGAGGATTGAAGCACTGGATTCCATACCCCGTGCCAGGCCGGCGACCTGGGTTCAGGAACAAGCTTGGGTTGTCGGGGGTCGGCGGGGGGGGGGGGAGATGGATTGTACGTCCACAGGCTGCTCTCCTGGGTGGGAAATCAGTTGTGCCCACTGTAGAGCTGTCCCCGGGTGGATGCCTGAGGGTAGTGCAGATGGGAGTGGCTAGGATCAGGAGGGTGCTGCAGTTCACTGTGTGCACATGCCTCCACACGCGCTCAAGTGGCCGTGGTAAGGGGAGGGGAAAAGAAAAAGTGAAAATGGAGCTGGCAGGCTCCATGATGGCACCCACGCTGGCCCCCTAGTGTCTGGATGTTGGTCACCTGGGGAGGAGGGAAAAGTCGATACCCCTTCACCCTTGGCCCTGAGTTTGCCTGTCATTCTGTCAAGTGTTGTACCTCACACACACACCGTTAAGTACCAGTGTCTATGTGTGCAGCTCAAATAAATAATAGGCAGGAGACTGTTAAACATGTCTTACCATATCCATATTTTGCTTCATCACTCAATTACAGTGCAGTGTAGCCCATAATGGAAAAAAAAACCTGTTTGAGTCCAAAATCATTATTGCTTCGTGGCTCAGTTGCCTAAACCCTGGATGGACATATTTGTGCCCAGCTTTCCACTTCTCAACAAAGCGTTATTAGCACAGAGTTTTGTTGTTAAATTACTTAAGTGCCAATAGTAACTTAACCCAGTAATTTAACAAGAAAACTCAAGGTGAAACTCCTTGGGTGCTAACAGAAAGTATCCATAGCACCCAGGGAGTTTCACCTTGAGCGCATGCATGTGCATGTGTCACATGACCGCCGACATTTTGGCGTAATGACACCTTCTTCAGAGCAGTGCTTGGTTGATATGGGGGCACTTAAATACTCTTCCCCCAGTTGTCTGGGTAATGGATTCTGCAACCAGATCTCTTCAGCATGTATTCACATTATTTTCAATATCACAGTTCTCAAAGTGCATATTTAAAGTTCAGGGCAACATAAACCCATTAGTGCTACAAAATCTCAAGTGTCATTGTAAATTTTTTTTTTCTTCAAGTGCTACATTCTGTTCTGAGCTACTAATACAAATTATACAATGGTGCTTCAAAATCAACAGATCTGATTGGCTGATTGGCACCTTTACAGCGTTGTAAAATTCAGCATTACCAATGCAAAAGGTGCCAGCCAGCCGCATCTGAGTAAGTCCAAAATAAATTTAAAAATCATTCCGAGCCGTCATGTTACTTTCCTCACTGAACGTTGCTGTACTTATTAAGTCTCTACTTCTCCAAGCAAAACAAAAAAAATCAAGCGGCCTGTGCCCATAACTAACAGTGCAGAGCAGCGACCCCAACTGCTGACTGAAAAATCAAAATGAAGACTAAATTACCAGCACCATTGTCACACCACCGCTGTTCTCTGCCAAACCGCTCAAACCCTCCCTGAAGACCAGCAGCAGTTACACGACAACTCTGACCCTTTGTTTTCTCTGTTTACCAAGTTTAATAACTGTGTCTACTTCACTGACATTTGCCTCATAGTCACAGCACCCATTTCTAACTGCACTCCATGCCGACTGGTGTTTTGTTCTCGCCGTCCTACCATGTTCTAGATACTTATACAAATAAATTATGCCCCATCAGAAAAATATGCTTTAGCGATTCGGCTTACTGAGATAACACGCTGAGACAAAGCATATGAAAATCAAGTTTAACGCATTCGGAATAACAAGACGTGGAGAGTGTATTATAACATTACAACACACTATGAAAATAAATTATGTTTTTGTACCATGTTTTGTTAACACAACCTTTGTAATAGGACGTGGCTCTACTAAACGACACTTTTTTTTAACCCAGATACACTGGACTATTTTTTTGTAGCGTAAGAACAAATTAAAAACAAACCTAGAAAAAATAAAAAATAATTATTTTTCTGTTTATTTTTTTTAAACAAAAAATTAAGGGACACATTGTATAATCGCAATAAACCACTCCAGGATGTGGGTGATGCTGGGATTTACCCACGCCTGGATGGTTAGGTCACGAGGCCGCCCACACCAGGCATGGGTAAACCCAGCATCACCCACACCCTGTTGTGGTTTATTGCTTAAACACTCCATGCCACAATACATATTTCAACAGTATTACAGAATACCTTTTCGTTTTGTGCAACCTGCTCGTTCTGATGATTATTCTTGTCATACAGTATTTTATCAAGCACGTATAAATTTCATGTGCGTGGCTCCTAATTAGTCATTTTGGGTGCTCACTCTTAAATCCTCATTACCCCAGCATTACAGAATACTATTTTGTTTTGTTCATCCTGTTCATTCTGATGATTTATAGTTGTTTTTCTGTATTTTATCTGGTACATACACATTTCATGTGCTTATCTCCTAATTAGACATTTCAAAGGGGAACTGTCATCAACAGGATTTCCTAATGTCTGCAAGCCCATAAAAAGCTAATTTGATAAACAAAATGGCTTATCTATGAGTCTTTGCAGTCAAGAGTTATTCATATGTAAATCACCCTGTAATTAGGGTTGGTGGCAGCCATATGTTTTAGGCTCCTGACAGGAAATGATGTCACCGAGGGTCTAGATCCTCCTTTGACTGTATTTAATCCAACAGGTTAAACAGGAAATCAACTGTTTCATTAAGTGTGTTTTAAGGTGTTATTACAACACCTTCAAACCCAGTGATGGTTCTTCAGGCGCTGATCTCTCAGCTGACGCTCCCCTGGCCAAGACGCTGCCTGCATCACTCCCCTTCACAGGGGCTGGCACCAGTCCTCCTAGGCAGCACCCGCTGCAGGCTACCAGCACTTCCCCATGTCCGGTCACACCTCAGCCTTTGCTCATGAGGCCTCTTCCCCCCCCCCCCACAGCACCAGTGTCTCCTCTGCCAGCACCCATGGCCACCTTTCCCAGGCTCCCATGGCATGTGCCTGCTGGGCCACTGCCAGTGCTGCCTCAGCAAGACCCAGCGCTGGCTCCTCCTCCAGTGCCTGTGGGACCTATGCCAGGGTACCCAGTGCCATCTCTGGTGGGCCTGATGGCGGGTTACCCTTACCCAGCGCCGGCCTGCCCTTATCTTTTGGTCTACAACTATCCTCCTCCAGTGGATGTAAATGCCTTGTTCAGTTCTTCAATTCAATTCAAGTTTATTACAGGTAATACTCTATTGAACAAGCTCATTCACAAGGAGGTCCTGGAGACAATGTCAACACAGCAATACAGATAATAAAGCAAAACAATTCCTCCCTGTATTATAACAACAGTGTAGCAGGAGTGGCTACAATAAAGTGCATAAACAATCATTTTATAAAGGTGAGATAAAAATTTGGGAATAGCAGAAGGATACAAAAGCAGTGTTCTAAATGTAAGCTTGATCATAGATATGCAGTACAGTATACATTAACAACAAGCAATATAAGAAACAATTTATTGAAGCAGAGTAGCCATGGCAATAAGAGAAGGAAAAAAAAACAATAGGGACAAAGTCATCATTGAGTGCAACCAGGGGGAACTAAGTAAGGGGATATGGGGTAGGGGGAATGCCGGGGAGGTACAAATAATGAGGAGTATAAGAGCTTGGGTATATAAGTGAACTGTTACAGAGAATACTGTTAACCCTTTTGACAATGGCAGGCATCCTTGAGATATTTGTTGGCCAAGGATTTGAAGACATTCACTGTGACAAGGTCGGATAGTCTGAGCTTTGATTGTATCTTGTTGTTCTTGGCAGGCTCTGGTGCAGAAGCAGAAACCAGCACCAGTGGGCCCACTGCTGGCATCTCTCCTTTGCCCTTCTGGAACCCAGCCGCCTCTGGATCCTGTTAGACCAGGTCCCACTGATGATCACACAATGGGCACCAGTTCCGACGCTGGTTTGGGCAGACGCATCGACTGACATCAGTCCCCAGAAAATTAGCCAGATGACAACGAAGAGGACCCTGATTATTTGGACTCTTCCTATCTGGCAGGGGACTCATCTGAGGAAGAGGAGCACCCCAAGGCAGTCCCCAAGGCTTCTCCTGATGACCCCTCTTTCCTGGACATCATGAGGCACATTCAGACCATCATGGGCTGGGAGATGCAGAAGCAGGACCCAGTGCATTGCTGTCTGGCCATTTACCTATGCCCAGCCTGATGCCCTTCCATTGGTGGTCCCTCCCCTGATTGACTCATATGATGATGCCACTAGGGTGGCCTGGAATCACCCTCTACCTCCCCACCCTGGCGGTGCCCAAAAAGGCAGACCACCCCTACCATGCCCCTGCCAGTAAACCCTTCTTTGGGGGGGGAAGCCAAAGGCTGACTTGGTGGTTATCAATGTGGCCCATGACCACACCAAGAAACCTAAACACCTCAGTGCTCTCCCGCTGGACAAGGAGTCCCAGTAGCTGGATCACCTGGGTAAGAGGGTCTAGTCCTTGGCTACTCTGGTTATTAGAACCATTAATTTTCTGGCCCATATGATTCAATACCAGAATGTGTTGTGGGACCAGGCCAGAGACCTAGTTCAGGCCCTGCCTAATGATCTCTCTAAGAAACAACTAGCCCAGATGCCTAAGATGGGCTCAGACATTGGCAATCGCATCCTATGGGCTGCCTATGATGCCGTTGATGCCTCGGGCAGAGCGGCAGTCTCTGGCATTTGTCTTCAACACCACTCTTGGCTCAGAGTGTCCAGCTTCACCTGGGATGTGCAGTCCAGAATTCTGGATGCCCTCTTATGGGGTTCAGTCCTCTTTAGAGAGAAAAGGAAGTGCAAAAGAAAAAGGAAACCACTTTGGTTCTCAAAAATAGTAGCAGAAAAGGTCAGAGCCAAAAGGCTGGCCTTTAGGTAATATAAGGGAACGCAACGGGATGAAGATAGGGAGGCATACCAAACTTCCCTAAGGGAATCAGGGAAGGCAGTAAGGCAAGCAAAAGCCCAAACCGAGGAAACACTAGCATGAACAGTAAAATAAGGTGACAAGACTTTCTATAGATACATTAGTGAAAGGAGAAAGTCCAGAGGGGGTATTGCTAAGATCAAAGGGGATAAGGGGTGGAGGAGGAGGAGGACCATATAAAGCATCTATCCTAAATAGATACTCTGCCCAGTATTTACTGAGGAGAAGGTAGACAGCCCATAGCTCAGCACCTGGGCACACAGGGGGAGGGAGGTGCAGTAGTCCCTTCTCAATAAAATAGTGGTCCCACATGAGCCTCGAGGCTCAGGGTGGACAAGGCAATGGGACCTGATGGCATACATCCCAGGGTACTAAAGGAGCTAAGGGTGGAACTAGCAGAGCCATTATCAGAACTGTTTAGTGAGTCTCTGAGCACAGGAGCGGTCCCAGAAGACTGGAGAAAGGCTCATGTGATCCCGCTCCACAAGAGTGGTAGCAGGGAGGAGGCAGGGAGCTACAGACTAGTCAGTCTTACCTCAGTATTGGGCAAGATTATGGAGGCACTCCTTAAGGAAAGAGTAGTGCAACACCTGGAATCCTTAGGAGCACAGGATCCAAGACAGCATGGGTTTACAACAGGAAGGTCCTGTCAGACTAATCTCATAGATTTCTTTGACTGGGTAACCAGAGTGGTGGACCAAGGAGGAGCAGTTGATATTGCCTACCTTAACTTCAGCAAAGCATTTGATACTGTTCCACATAGAAGATTGATTAATAAGCTAGGTAAGCATGGGGTTGGTCAGAAGTTGGTCAGCTGGGAGGCAAACTGGTTAACGGGCAGAAAACAGAGTGGTGGTAAACAGTATACAGTCAGAAAAGATGCAAGTCACAAGTGGGGTACATCAGGGATCAGTCCTCTTCAATATCTTCATCAGTGACATTGCAGAGGGACAGGAGGGTAAGGTTTTTCTGTTTGCAGATGACACCAACATCTGCAACAGAGATGATGATCCAGATGGGGTGGGCAGAATGAGAAGAGACCTGGATAAACTGGCAAAATGGTCAGAAGAGTGGCAACTGGGGTTTAACGCAAAGAAGTGCAAGATCTTGCACATAGGGAAGAGAAACCCTGAAGCCACCTATAGGCTGGGAGGTGAGTTGCTGGCAGTCACAAGGGAAGAAAGAGATTTGGCCATCATCATCACAGATGACCTGAAATCATCCAAGCAGACCACTAAAGCAGTAGGTAAGGCTAGGGGGATGTTGGGGTGTATTAGTAGGGGTACCACAAGTCTTAAGAGGGAGGTAATAATCCCTCTTTACAAGACACTGGTTAGGCCTCATCTGGAGTACTGCGTGCAGTACTGGAGGCCACACCTTCACCAGGACATTAACCAAATTGAGGCAGTCCAGAGAAGGGCAACCAAAATGGTGCAGGGACTGCATCAGAAAACATATGAGATCAGATTAACAGAGCTCAATATGTATACCGTAGAGCAAAGGAGGGAGAGAGGTGATATGATTGAAACATTCAAACACCTTAAGGGCATTAACAAGGTGAAAGAGTCTAACATGTTTCAATATAAGAAAAATAGCAGGACAAGAGGACACAGTATGAGATTAGAGGAAGGCTGATTCAGGGGAAATGTGCGGGAGTTCTTTTTCACAGAAAGGGTGGTGGATGCATAGAACAGCCTACCTCAGGAAGTTGTGGATGTGAAAACAGTGCAGGCCTTCAAAGAGGCATGGGATAGGCATAAGGGAGCAATACAGATGAGTATGAATAGATAGGCCATTGACAGAGCAGAGGCCGATGGCACATTCATAAGGTAGAAAAAGAAATGGTCAGACTGCATGGGCCTTGCGGTCCTTATCTGCCGTCAACTTCTGTGTTTCTATGTTTTTATGTACAGGACTTGATCTCCTCCCTCAAGGAATCGGGCCGGGCTCTCCGGTCTGTCCATTTCTTGTACCATACCCAGCTGAAATCTGGCCAGCGGCTTATCTCACTGGCAGCCCCACCCTCCTGCCAAAGGCCAAGGCAAGCACAAATGGGCATCGGCCCCAGTAGTCACCACTGCTAGGGTGCACCAGCACTCCTGGTGCCTGCTCCTACTTCTTGGCTCCTTGCCAGACAACCCCCCCCCCAAGTAGAGACTCTGGGGGAAGCGGTAGGGGGTTGCTTCTGCCACTCACTGAAGTGCCAGCACCTTATGGTGGTCTTTTCTTCATAAAAGCTTTTAATAAGATTCCTTTTCTGAATGTGATCCTGGGGCTAGCTTGTGCAATGCTTTCAAGGCAAGATTCTAGCTTAGTAATTGCCAATTGTTCTGTATTACTTCTGCTGTTTTGTTAGCCATGGGGCTGTATTCTGTGCTGAATGTAATACTCTCCCCTTAATTTTGTGTTTTTTTCCTTTTCAAAAAGATCCTTTCTTGTTTTATTCTTTACCTTTTTCACAGCTTCCACTAAGATGCCAGTTCATATCTCCTTCTGAGAATCCTCCCGCACATGCTGATCATCTCTTTCCTTGATTCCCCAGTCTCTGAGAAATTCCATTTAAGTCTCACAACTTGTCCATAGGATCTATTTCTCCTCAAGTGGTATGGATGGCAGCTAGCCCAATGTAAGATTATGATTTTACTTCGAGGAAGGCTTTTGCAGCAGGCCAACAGTAGTAGGACTTAGCCATCAGGCGCCAAGACCACATGGAAACCTTTTTAGCTAGCAATCTACCACAGGGGACCACCTACCGCCAACATCAGCCTCTGACATAAGGCTATCCTATAAAGGCAGGTGATCCCCCACACCCTCCTCAGTTCTTTACTGCCATCAACACGCGCATGTCAGACCTTAGTAGATGCTGCAGCTATAGTCGACCGCCATTCCTTGTGCTTGCTGCACTTTTTTATTTTCCTTTTCTTTCAGACTCCTCTCCTCCTTGGTTTGCTGTTGGTGCAGACAGACGTGTGTGGTGTAATACAACAACAGGCGGAGGGGGGAGAATCACTCTTACTCCCTGTGTTGGGAGGTGATGAGAGTTTGGTATTGGGCCATTGAGCATGGTCTGGAGCTTTTGGCTGTACATATTCCAGGTGTCCAAAACATCCTGGCAGACGGTCTCAGCTGCTCCCGGTAATGGGCTCATGAGTGGGAACTCCAGACCCCAGTGGTTGAAGATCCTTTCAACAGATGGGGTCATCCAGAGTTGGACCTTTTTGTGTCCCCATTCAACGCAAAACTGCCACTTTTCTGCTCGCCCAATCCCAGCCCTGGAGTTTTCTGGTGAGATGCATTGTCTCTCTCTTGGAAGGGGAGGTTTCTGTATGCCTTCCCTCTCTTCCTGCTTCTACAGAGGGTCCTGCTCAAACTCCAGTTGGAAGGGGCAGAGATGATACTGGTAGCTACCTTCTGTCGGCATCAGATTTGGTTCCCCTTGCTGCAACAGCTGGCGGTGGAACCTCCAGTGCCCCTGCCCCTGTGCACCAGCTTGCTTTCCCAGGATCAGGGCACCCTGGTCCATGCATGCAGATCTAAAGTCTCTGTATCTCCATGCATAGCTCCTATGGACCTAGCTATCACCTGCTTCATGGTGTTCTCTAGGGCCTCTGAGGTCCTGGTGGCTGCTGGAAAACTCTCCACCATGGTCACTTATGCCATGAAATTGAAGCGTGTCAGCCTTTGGGCTGCTAATCAGCATCTGGACCCCATCACCTGCCTGGTGAATCAAGTGTTGGAGTGCCTTCTTTCCCTTTCAGACTTGGGCTTGAGATACTCCTTACTCAAGGTGCATCTTTCTGCCATCTCTGCATACCATGCACCTATCAGGGGTAGGGCTGAGGCTCAGCTTGAGGTGTCCCGCACTTTTCTGTGGGGCATTTTGCACCTGAAACCTCCCATTCGGGACCCGGTCCCTCCATGGGACCTCAGTTTTATGTTGGAGATACTCACCCTACCTCCCTTTGAACTGACTACAAGTTGCAAGCTGCGCTTTCTGTCATGGAAAGAGCTCTTTTCAGTTGCTGTTACTTCTGCTCAAAAGGATTTCTGAGCTTCAGGCTCTTATGTATAAGGAGTCTTGTTTGGTCTTTCACAAAGACAGGGTGTCTTTGTGTACTAATCGTGAGTTTCTTCCCAAGGTGGTATCGGAGTTTACTTTGAAGCAAACCATCCACCTTCCATAGTAACATAGTAGTTGATGACAGATAAGGACCGCTAGGCCCACCTAATCTGCCCGTATTCCTTGCCTGCATCAGTGGCCGCTGACCCTACTTTTGGTCATTAGCTCTCTTTCCCACATCTAGGGTTCCCTTATGTCTGTCCCACGCAAGTTTGAATCCCGCCACTGTGTTAGCACCCACCACTTCCTGGGGTAGGCTATTCTAACATCCACCACCCTCTCTGTGAAGGAAACCTTCCTCACATTTCACCTTATCCTGCCCCCTCCAATCTCATATCGAGCCCCCTCATCCTTGTACAACTCTTTTACTGAAAGATGTCACCCCCCTGCACTTTGTTCAAGCCTTCAAGATACTTGAAGGTCTTTATCATATCCCCCATTCCCTCCTCTCTTCAAGTGTATACATATTGAGGTCTTTGAATCTGTCCTCATATGTTTTCTGATGCAAGCCCTGCATCATCTTGGTCGCCCTTCTCTGAACCACCTCCACCCTGTCTATTTCTTTGTGAAGATACGGCCTCCAGAACTGAACACAGTATTCTAGATGAGGCCTCACCAGCGTTTTGTACAATGGCATCACCACCTCCCTTCTTCTACTAGTGATACCCCTACCTATGCACCCCTTCATCCCACTGGCCTTCCCCACAGCCTTTACACTGTTTGGCCACCCTTAGGTCATCTGGGATGATTATCCTTAAATCTCTCTCTTCCCTGGTGACTATCAGCAATCCCACCCCCATTCTGTAGTTCTCCATGGGGTTTCTTCACACTAGGTGCATGATTTGCACTTTGTTTGCAGTAACTTTCAACTGCCACACTTTTGACCATTTTCCAGCTTTCCAGATCCTCCTCATTCTTTCAACCCCTCTGGAGTGTCTACTCTGTTGCAGATCTTGGTGTCCTCTGCAAATAGGCAAACCTTCCCCACCAGCTCTTCAGCAATGTCACTGATGAAGACATTGAAAAGGACTTGCCCCAGGACCGATCCCTGAGGCACCCCACTGGTCAACCTCTTTTCCTCGGATTTGATTCCATTTACTACTACCCTCTGCTTTCTGTCCCTCAACCAGTTTCTAAACCAGTTTTCCACTTTGTGGCCCACCCCCGGGCTCCCTAGCTTGTTCACCAGTCTTCTGTGGGGTACGGTGTCAAAAACCTTACTGAAATCGAGGTAGGCGATATCCACCGCTCCTCCCTGATCCACCTCCTTCGTTGCCCAGTCAAAAAAGTCAATCAGATTTGTCTGACATGACCTTCCTGTTATGAAACCATGCTGCCTTGGATCTTGTGCTCCCATGGTTTCCAAGTGTTCCACAATCCTTTCCTTAATCAGTGCCTCCATAATCTTATTATTTATTTATTTATTTATTTATGATTCGGAAATAACCTTTGAGCCATGGCTCTTTTACAAAGGTTCCACATCATGGGACAGATCACAGACATACACACAGTAATGGTACAAAGCAAATGGACATCGGTGTACAATAGACATAGTTGCAATCCAGAATCTTTATACATACCAATAGTTAATGAATCAGTTGTAGAGGCCTAACAGAATGGCTGGGTATACCCTCTACTGAGATGAGGCTGACTGGCCTATAGTTTCCTGCCTCATCACTGCTACCACTTTTGTGGAGAGGGACTACATTGGCCCCCTTCCAGTGCCCTGGAACCACCCCTGTATTGAGTGACTCAGTAAACAGGGCTGCCAGCGGTGCTGCTAGCCTCGTCCATAATTCCTTTAATATCCTGGGGTGTATATCATCTGGCCCCATTGCTTTACCACCCTCAATTTTGTAAGTTCCTCCAGGACTCTCTCTGCTATAAAAGGACTGGTGTTTACCTCTCTCCCCCCGCCCCCCCATTGTTTCTGCTGCCTAGTTGTGGTCCCTGTCCCTCACCCTCTACCGTGAATACCGAACAGAAGTATTCATTCAGTATCGATGCTTTTCCTAGGTCACCCTCTACACACATCCCTTCCTCCCATTTGAGCCTTACAATCCCTCTCATGGCCTTCCTTCTATCACTAATGTATCTATAAATAATGTCTTGTCTCCCCTCTTTACTGTGTGTGCTGATCTCTGCTCTGTGCCTTCGCACTCCTAACTGCTTTCCCTGCCTCCCTCTGTCTCTTTAGGTACACCACCCTATCCTCATCCTTCTGGGTCTCCTTGTATTTTCTGAAGGCCCCTTTTTTGTCCCTTACTTTCTCTGCCACCTCCTTTGTGAACCATAGTGGTTTGTTCCTTCTTTTTTCCCTTGTTACTCAGCCTAATGCCCTGATTTGTTGCCTCCATTATGGCTTCTTTTAGGTGTGCCCACTGCTCCTCAACCCCTCCCCCTGGTCCCTTCCTGCCAGGGCTTCTTTTATCCCCCTCCCCATCCTAGTGAAATCTGCCCTCCTGAAATCCAGGACCCTTGTCTTTGTGTGGCTCTCCTATGACACTGTACTGATGCTGACCCACACTGTATGGTGGTCACTGGACCCTAGGTGCCCATCCACCCTGACTTCCTTTATCCTATCTTCATTGGTCAGCACAAGATCTAAGATCACCTTGCCCCTGATGGGCTCCTGAACCAACTGCCTGAGGCCTGCCCCTGCAAGGATTTTATGAAGTCCCGGCTCCTGGCTGATGCAGCTGCCAGGATGGTCCAGTCTATGTCTGGCATGTTAAAATCGCCCAGCAGCAGTACCTCCCCCTTTGCTGCCATCCCATATATTTCCTCCACTATTGCCCTACCTCCTGCCTCTGTGCCAGAGGCCTGTAGATCACTCCTGTGCCAATTGCTGTGCCATTTCCTGGCTCAAGTGTGACCCACAGTGTCTCAGCCTCCCTCTGTTTACCATACACTGCCATAGATTTAATACCTTCTCTGATGTAGAGGGCCACACCCATTTTACCCTCCCTATCCCTCCTGTGTAGAGTGTACCCTGGTACATTTACCTCCCAGTCATGGTTTCTAGTGTACCATGTCTTGATAATTGCTACTAAGTCCAGGTCCGCCTCTGCCATCAATGCTGCCAGGTCTGGGATTTTGTTTCCCAGACTGGGGGCATTTGTATACATGACTGTCCATGTCTTGCAGCATGTGCCCTTTGCATTTCTACCTTTGCCTTTTTGCTCCCTTCTTCCAACCCTGTTTTTTTTCCTCCTGTTGCTTGCTTTCCTCTGCCTCATCTCTTGTAACAAGCCCAGTCATATCTGTCCATGTTTCCCAGCCTGTCCCTCTTGTGCGTCTACACTTGCCTTCCTGCTAACCCTTTGCAACTCTGATTTCTTCCTTTTGCTGCCTCCCTCCCTTCCTCTGCCTTACCCCTTGTAATGAGCTCAGGAATATCTGTCCACGACATTTCCTCCTGAGCCATGTCGCTTGCTACTCTGACCTGTGGGGGTGAGCTGCCTAAGTCTCCCTGCTCCTGACTGCCCCTCCCCTGGCAAGTTTAAATGCTTGGCAAGGAAACATCTAAACTTTTCATTGAGGTCCACAGTCCCCCTCCCTGGATGGATGAAGGCCATTCCCCCTGTACAGGTCCCCATCCCTCCATGTGGGTCCCCAGTCCACACAAAGCCAAAACCATTATCTCTGCACCAGCCCCTCAACCAACTACTGTATTGAACTTGTTGATGTAGAGATTTTGAGCCTCCCACCTGCCGTGGACTGGCAGCACCTGCTACCTCCAAGGTGCCTACCCAACCCTCTGAAGTCCTCCTGCACCTGCTCTATGCTTACCTCCTCCTTGGCTGGGTCTTTTGTCTCCAGATTGACCATGACCTCCACTTCCTCCCTCCTTGCTACCGCTGTAGCGATCCTCCGGATTCCCCCTCCCCCGCGAGCTGTGCCTCCTGGAAGGCACTCTACCTCCCTCTCCTTCCCACTACCTGTACCCAGATCCATTCCCCAGACTATTGAGTCCAGTAACGGATCCAGGATTTTACAATGGGGGGTGCTGTGGTGGTGTGTGTACTTGATAAGCAACTTTTTATAATTTTTCAAATCTTTTATACTATCCTTTTCATGATATTTTTGACTGAAAACATAAACATAACCTATAGCTTTGAGTGTATATTTCTTACAATCAATATATTAGACTTCTCCAACAAAGTGAAATGCAGCAGCAAGCAAGCAAGCAAGTAAGTTACAATGGGTGCACCTGCACCCACTAAAACCCCCTAGATCCGCTACTGATTGAGTTCCCTATGAAGAGCAGCTTCATCTTCCTCTGTGGTCCTCTACCTCCTGCCCTGAGGACCTGCTCATCCTCCCTGGTCTCAGCCTTTAGTTTCCTTGTGGGGCTTGCCCACTCCTCCAGGACAGCAAAGAAGTTTGTAAGTTGGACTGGATGTGGGATGTGCCTCTGACCCCCTCCCTCATCCTCCCTGAGCCCACCACAGTCCAGCCAGCCCTTTGCCTGGGCATCCACTGTGGCAGCATCTGTGGACACGGTGGCCTCTGGGTGGGGGCAAAGACCACCAGTACACCTGCCAGCTCAGCCTGGAGACTGGCAACCTTGGCCCTCAACCCAGAGAGGTGCCTGCATATGGGGCAGCACTGCAGTACCCAGAATGTCCTCCTGAAGGCTGCTGCCCCCCCATCCACTGCACTACACCCCTCCCTGCATTTTCCTTTCCTGCTCTGCTATTTACCCCCCTTATTAATCCTCGGTAAGCCCTCTTGTTGTTTTTTTCTCCTCTCCTCTACAGTCTGCTACTTCAGTACCGCACTATTGAAAGGTATCCCTCTGAATTGTTGTTCCTGCTTAGTAGATTGTTGCCCCATACTGCTCACTTCAGTTCCCCTGTGGTCTCAGGAAGTTGTACCCTGATGGTCACCTATAAATGCACAGTAACCCTTGGGTGGGTGGGATGGGGTAGGAGGGTGAACATAGCCCTGGGTCCTGCCAAAAAAAAAAAAAAATCAGTGTTTTGTAATAGAACATTTTATGAATCAGGAAAACCAAAACCAGACAAACAGCTGCAACCCTAGTGAAATTCCAGAAACAGACAGAAACTTACCAGCAAACAGAAGCCCCTACTTCGTCCCTAACAAAATGGCTAAGGCAACTGAATTCCAGTTTAGCAAACACACAGCAATTAAAAAAAAAAAAAAAAAAAGTTAATCCCCTCAAACCTGATGCCTGCTCTTCCTGCTGCTTAAGGTACAGACTCACCCAGTTATAAACAGCCAGAAACTATCAGCAAACAGAAGCCCCTACTCCTGCCCAAACAAAATGGCAAATGCAACTGAATGGCTAAGGCTTCTGGTTTATTTTCCTAAGTACTCTAATCAAGGTGAGGCTTTGCTCCAGACTTTGAATGTACATAGAATCTTGCGGTACTATATGCACCGAACCAAGGCTTCAAGGAAGTTTGACCAGTTGTTTGTTTCATTCACCACTAAGAGAGAGGGCACTCCTGTTTCCAAACAGTGGTTGTGTAAGTGGTTAGCCAGTTGCATTGTTTGTTACCATTAGTACAACAGAGACCTTTCGGGAGTGGTTAAGGACCATTCACTGGGGTATGGCCACCTCCACAGCTTGTTTCAGAAATGTCTGCTGTGGACATTGTGCAGCTGCCACCTGGAGTTCTGTCCACACCTTCACCAAGCATTACAGCCTGGACATTGCCTCTTGGTGCAGAGCCAATTTCAACCCAGCAGTTCTTCAGGGCCTTCTCCTGAACTCTTGGCTGCTAAAATCCATCCTCCTCCCAGTGCTGTTCTCCTGGTCTTACCCGGAACTGCTTGGGACTCAGTCCTGCTGGTGTTTGCCTGCTGCAAGAGCCTTCCTGGAAGTAAGATAGTACAGTTGTGTAAGAACTTACCATATCAGTAGATCTTCAAGAGAAGCTCTTGCAGCAGGCTCTCCCTCCCTCCTCCCCCCCTGCTGTTTTGGCTGTTCCTTTGTTCCTATTCACACTACTTCTGTTCTCCCCTCGGTTCTTCATTTGCTGCCTCTCTGGGTCTCCAGCAGAAGAACTGAGGAGGCCGTGGGGGACCACCTGCCTTTACAGGATCGGCTGACATCAGAGGGTGAAGTCGGCAGTGGGCGGTCCCACGTGGTAGACTGCTAGCTAGAAAGTTTTCCATGTGGTCCTGTCACCTGGCAGCTATGTCCTACCAGTGCTGGCCTGCTGCAAGAGCTTCTCTCGAAGATCTACTGTTACAGTAAGCTCCTATATAACTATACTTTTATATTTGTGGTTTTCTTGTACAGTGTTGTTTTTTTATTCATTTTTCTTTTTGTATATTTTTAAGTCCAGATAGTCTACTTCCTCAGTGCTGTGTTTTCTGTAGATCTTAAATTCTGGTCCCAGTTATTGATATAGATGAGAAGTTTATTCAGTTCATGTTTTTTACCATTCCAGAAACATGGATCATTTTTGTTACCATTCCAGAAACACAGCACATCTATAAAATGAATCCATAGAAACAGCTTGTCTCTCCATCTGTTGTTGGTCTGGTCCCATATGAACTTATTTCCCAGCCAATAACATGCAGGTTTGCTAAGGAGGGGGCAAATGTGCCCATAACAGGCCCATGGTGGTGCTGAAAATATTTTCCATTAAAAATTAAGTAGATTGATTTCAAAGTGAATCCTGCTAATTTTACAACAAACTCTTAGGGAGGTGGAATACATTTTGCTCTCTCTTTTTCCAGTGATTTCTCCAGAACCTGCATCCCATGAGGCATGGTCTTTATTCATTTTCTATGTTCAAGGTGACTAGAATGGTTTCAGGCGTGATGTTATGCTGTTGGGCCTTCATATGTTTTTTTTTTTTACTTCTGCAGTTTGGAGAGAGAAGTCATACTCATTATCCAGTTCTCTTGCTAGAGACATTAGCCTTTGTAACTGAGATCTAAGGGATCCGTATTCTTAATTTTTCTCATTAGGCTGGCCCACTGGTGCAGAGGTAAGGCTTACGGTTGTGATGCTGACAACCTGGGTTCAGGAACGGACCCAGGAGTCGGAGGGCCGTCCAGGGGGGATGAAGGTTTGAGCATCCTAGGGACTGCTCTCCTTCTCCAGGGGTGGGGGAAGGGCTGTGTGTCCAGTGCATGTCTGACCTCTGGCAGAGGCTAGAGGGGCAGCAGCAACTGGCGCCTGAACACACTTCACAGGCGGGACAGATGTCGGCATTTGCGCCTGTGACCTCATTGCACGTCCCGCTTCCCAGGAAGAAAAAACAAAAATATACAGCCGCATGTATGATGCCTCGCTTTTCCAGCCCCATTCGCTGTCTGCAGCACTCCGACGGTGACCTAGCTCTGTTGTCCACCATGCGCGACCCGACCATGTGCCTATCCCTGGGATAAAGCCAGGAAAGCAATGCCAGCAGGCAATCCCTGCATTCTTGGTCCGAAGTCCCAAAGATTCTTGTTCGCATGGTAGCCCCACCCTGGGGCAAGCCAGGGGGATCACCCAGAATGAGGTAAGTCCCAGGGGCAGGGCGGTGGACTGGAGTGAATGGGGGATGAGCCCTCAGTGGTAGACACTTAAAGCATACTAATTAAAAAAATAAATATTTCTCACTATGGAGAAGTGAGTGTTAAAGTTCTAATATCAGATTTAATATCTTCCTACCAGGCGATAGGGTCTCTTTAAGTGGGAGCTTTGGGTGGTCTAACAGAGAAGAGTTTAATTTCTAAATCTCAGGTTTCTGTTGTGATTTCACTGATATTCCAAGTGTAAATGAGATGATTTCATGGTCTGAGGTCTCTAAGGGAAGGGAGATTGTAACAGATATTGTATTATGTTGTATCCATGACACTCCAGACATTACCTCTTGGGTTCCCAACCCGCCTGATAGGCTAGTGATGCACATGTGACCCAGATCAAATTTTGCAGCATATCTTGGTCCCAGGAATCCCCTTTTCCAGTTCAACCTTTACAAACAACCTCCGACAAGTGGGTCATGGAGATTGTGTGTTGAGGTTATGCTGTCGAGTTTTCAAAGAAATCCTGCAGGGACAGGGTGATTCTGTCCCCCATCTCAAAGAGAAGGGCAATGGCTCACCAAGTACAGGAGGTCCTCCGAGACCTGCTAGAGAACAACACAATACAGCAGGTCCCGAGCACGGCACGGGGATCTACTCGATTTTCTTCCTGGTTCTAAAGAAAACCGGAGACCTCAGACCAATACTCGACCTAAAGTTCTTAAACAGGTTTATCTCCACTCCACAATTCAAGATGGAGACCCTCAGGTTAACACTGAGGAGCCTACGGGTAGGAGACTACCTCACCTCAGTGGATCTGAAGGATGCGTATACTCACATCCCAATCAGGCCCAGCCACCAGCGCTTCCTCTGGTTCCACATACTGGGCCAACATTTCCAGTTTCAAATGCTGCCCTTTGGCCTCACGTCGGCACCAAGGGTATTCACCAAGGTGTCTGTCTTAGCAGCCTGGTTAAGGGAGCGGGGATTGGACATTATCCTGTATCTGGACGACTGGCTGATGCGGTCTCGCAACAGTGCCCAGTCACAGGGGGAGACAGATCTGGTTCTGTCAACACTCTCGCAGCACGGTTGAATGGTCAATCTGGACAAGAGCTCCCTGCACCCATCTCAGCACATAGAGCATCTTGGCGCAGAAATCGACACAGCTAAGGGGAAGGCAAGGCCATCAAAAAAACACATAGAATCAGTGATCACGGTAGTTCGGTCACCGCAGTCCTCGCCCAAATCAACAAAGGGCCTAGCGGCACAGGCCCTCAGCTGCATGGCATCTTGCCTCAACTTGGTCCTCTGGGTAAGATGGAACATGCACCCCTTGCAAAGCTGCATGCTAGAGCAGGGGTCTCCATTGGAGAATGACCTCAACAAGGTTCTTTATCTGCCCGATACAGTCAGGAGCTTCTTGGATTGGTGGTCTCATCGCCCACATCTGGCCAAGGGATGCCCTCTGGAACTACCCTACGAGGTGACAGTGGAGACCGACGCCAGCCTAACAGGTTGGGGAGCTTGCATGGCCAACTCCACTGCCCAAGGCCAGTGGACACCAGCAGAGGCACGGTTGTCTGTCAACATCCTGGAGATGAGGACAGTCTTCCATGCCCAGAGGGCGTTCAGAGATGGCATCACCCATCGGGAAGTATTGGTGAAATCCGACAACAGGGTCACGGTGGTGTACATAGCCAAACAGGGCAGAATGCGCAGCTGAGCCATGCTCAGGGAAGCATACAAGGTGCTGAACTGGGCCCAGTCCCGTCTCACTCACATTCATGCTGTCCACCTGGCTGGCTAGCTCAACATCAGGGTAGACTGGCTCAGCAGACAACAAGTACACCCAGGAGAGTGGCAACTGCATCTGGACCTATTCACCCTGTTACAGCAGAGGTGGGGCAAGATTCCCATAGACCTGATGGCATCCAGGTCAAACACTCAGGACAGGGCATACTTCTCCAGGTACAGGGAGAAACAGGCCATGGGGGTAGATGCCCTGTCCCAGACATGGGATCAGGAGCGCTCCTATGTATTCCCGCTGATCCCACGAATTCCTTAGGTGCTAGCAAAGATTAGGCTATCCCAGATACAAGTCATACTCGTGGCACCATACTGGCCACGAAGTCCCTGGTTTGCCTCAGCGATAGCCATGACAATGGATAGATGGACCATCCCATTCAGGAGGGACATGCTGTTCCAAGGCCCAGTGATCCAGCCGGCCCTTCACACCTAAAGCTATCGGTCTGGCTCCTGAGAGGCAGAGACTACTGACCGCCGGTTACTATGATTCAGTCATAGCAACAATCCTGCAATCCAGGAAGCCATCTACCACAACTACTTATGGTAGACAATGGAACCTGTTTACGCATTGGTGCAGGTCAGCACAGCTCAACCCCATACAGGTGGACATGCCTGTCATTCTGTTGTATGTACAGCAGGGCCTGGATAAGGGACTGTCCACTTCTTCCCTCAGAGTACAGTTGTCTGTGATAGGAGCAGTCAGGGGAAAAGTCGGGCATTCACAGCCCGGGGCTCATCTGGATGCCGTCAGATTTCTTAGGGCTGCAGAGAACATTCACCCTCAGGTCTGCATGCCGGTAGCCCCCTGGGATCTAACCTTGGTGCTAGACTCTCTAGAGGAGAGCCCATTTGAACCTATGCATCAAGTGCTGATTTATTGGTTGGGCCTCAAGACATGCTTCCTTGTGGCTGTCTGCTCAGCTTGCAGAATTAGTGAACTGGGGACCCTGTCCTGTAAAGAGCCTTACACCATTTTCACTGCCCAAGGGGTGTTCATGAGAATAGTGCCAGTGTTTCACCCCAAAGTGATGTCTGCATTCCACAGGGACCAGCCGGTGGAGCTGCCAACATTCTTTGCACAAACACAACAGGGGGAGCTGAAATCCCACCACCCCCTAGACGTGGGCAGTACGGTATCCAACTTCATCACATGAACACAGACAATCCTCAGAACAGAACAAGTAGTTTTATTACTGTGCCATCTGCTGTGATTTCTGAGTTTGGAGGCTTACACAATGTTAACGTTCATGCGGCTACATACTGTCCTTACTTGTTAAAAATGTTAAAACATTGACATCTTGAAACCTATTTAGTTAGATTGGGTTGTGTTTAGGTGCACTTATGCTATATGATACTAACTGAGTTGGTATTGGAGAAGAGTCTTCGAGTACATCACATGTCCATTGCTGATAAAAGGGCCAATCCATTATGGGCTAAACCCCTTGGACATGAGGGACAGCTCTTATTATAGCTGAGCATCCTTCTCTGGCTCGCATATGCGACGGCCCCCCAGCTGGATAACAATTGCCAGCTGCACCTAGGAAGTAATGACACCACTCTACAGAGATGGAGGTACCGAGGCTTGGACGCCCTGCTGCCCACTAGTCTCCTAGGATGACGGATTCTAACTACATCTGAATCTGACCACATAAAATTCCACCATTTTACAGTTCTTATGGAGTTCTTACAAATGTTTGTAATCTTTTACTTGCTGTTCTCTAGTTATAATAAAAATGGGTACATAACTGTTAACGGATGAGGGGGTTCTCAGACATTGACTTGGGTTCATCTTCCGCTCCAATTCCCAGTAAAGACTCCATTAAAGCATCCAAATGGCTAACCCATGCATGAAAATACTCTCCTATAATATTAATGGGTGCACTAACCCTATCAAGAGGAAACAGATATTGAAATTCCTGACCACGCAGAGATGTGAGGTGAACTTTCTACAGGAGACGCGCTTGTCCCAGATGGAAATTCTAAAGTTAAAATCCAAGTCCTACCCACACCTATTTCACTCCTCTCTGGAGAGGGGCAGGAAAAGGGGAGTAGCTATCCTATTGTCTGCCTCCTTCCTCTTTGTGCAGGAGGAGGTGGTGGAGGACCCGGGAGCAAGATATGTGCTGCTGGTGGTGGGAAGGGTGCAGGACACATGGATAACACTGGTTAATGTGTACGGCCCCCCAGGATCCCCGATTAACATTTTACTCCTCGCTCACCCAACTAGCAGCGGAAAAGACAAAGGGAATCCTTATTATGGGAGGAGACTGGAATGTAGTTATGGATAGAAATCTGGATACCACTTCTCAGGCTGAGAGCCCAGACACTGGGAAGGCCCGATCCCCTAAGAAGATCTATAATCAGTTAGGCCTAGTTGATATCTGGAGGGAAAAATACCCAAGGACAAGACAGTACACTTATTACTCTTCTAGATTTAAAATATACTCCTGCTTAGACAAGTTTCTCACTTTCTCCACAAACCTCTCCAGCTTTCCCTCGATGTGGAGGGGCACCTCGGTCCTCTCAGACCATGATCCCATCTTCCTAGAGGCTGACCTCTCTACCAAAGAAAAAAACTCACTGGAGGCTAAATACATCTCTGCTCCAGGACATGGAGGTCCTGGATAAGGTTAACAGCTCATGGAAGACACCCTGGCTGAGAGTGCAGCACCAGGAGTTACTCCCCAGATTCTGTGGGACACCCTCAAGGTGGTGGTTAGAGGGAGACTGATACTAATAGCCTCTCAAAAAAGAAAATCCCAGAGACTAAAACAGCAGGCCCTACTGACTCGTATTGAAGAGCTGGAGAGATCTCAAAAACATAGATGGGACAACCAGAGGGCCTCAAAGATCAAACAAACTAGAGAGAGCCTTCAAAAGTTACAGAAGGAAGAAATAAAGAGGTCCCTGTACTACCTAAAACAAAAATATTATGAAGGTGGACCTAGGGTCACTAAACTTCTGGCGTCCCGTCTTCGCCGATATATTGCTGGAGCTACCATTACTAAAATAGCATCTCCAACTACAGGCCTTCTGATGACCAGAACACAACAAATCACAGAGGCTTTCGTCTCCTACTATACTACACTTTATGGCTCACAGACTGAGACCTCCCTGTCAGACAAATGGAAATACTCGAGTGCCCTGCCCCTCCCCACCTTAGCACCTGAGACAGGCCTTGCGCTAATGAAACCTATCTCACAAACAGAAATCTTAAATACTATTAAAAACTTAAAAACTGGGAAATGCCCTGGACCAGATGGTTTTGTTGCCGAATTTTGTAAGATTTTCTGGAAGGAGGTGACCCCCCTCTGCTCGCAGATGCTTTTGCTGAGGTCTGAGAGGAAGGGAACCCACTGCCTCCTTCGTGGCACTATGCTACAATCACCCTTATCCATAAGGAGGGTAAGGACCCGCCCCGCTGCGAATCCTACCGTCCTATCTCACTACTTAACGTAGACTACAAAATTCTAACATAGAAACATAGAATTTGACGGCAGATAAGGACCGCTTGGCCCACCTAGTCTGCCCATTTTCCTACCTAACAGATAAGCTGCAGATCCTAGTTAACCAACAGCTAACATAGATTATAGCCTCCAGGCTAAACCTATTGCTTCCAAACCTAATCAAGCTTGACCAAACTGGATTTGTCTCTGGCCGATAGGCCCCAGACACAGTCCGTTTGGCCCTAAATGTCATTGATACTGTACACAGGACCCGGCTCCCTGCCTGCCTCATGAGTCTGGATGCCGAAAAGGCCTTTGACAGAGTCTCATGGGGCTTCCTCTTTTTGGTACTTGAACGAATGGGATTTCCTCCAGCCTTTATAAATAGTATTAAGACACTTTACAGGGACCCACAGGCATATGTCAAAGTCAACAGAGGTGTCTCTGATAGGTTTCAGCTGAGCAGGGGCACTCGCCAAGGATGCCCTTTGTCCCCAGTCCTCTTTGCCCTCTACATTGAGCCCCTAGCGGAGGTAATCCGAACCTCGGAATTCATTATTGGGATTGAGGTGGGGGGTCAACAACGAAAGATCTCATTATATGCAGACGACGTCCTCCTCTATTTGTCTTCCCCTGAACAATCTATCCCTGAAGTCTGGTCGAGACTCTGAGAGTTTAGAAGACACTGGATATGCCCTAATAAAACCAAAACTGAGATACTTACCTTCCACTATTCCCCCTCTAGAACAATATTAAATTCTTTACCCCTAAATTGGTCAGCCGGTAGGATGAAATACCTGGGTACTTGGCTAACAAAGCATAATTCACAACTATTCAACGCAAACTATATCCCACTAGTGAACCAGGTCAAAAAGATTTGGAGCGGTGGGCATTAATGAATTTCCCATGGCACTCAAGGATACAAATGATCACCATGAACATTCTCCCGAGATTCTTCTATCTTTTTCAGTGCCTTCCAACCTTTACATATAAATCATACTTCCAGGCCTGGCATAGGTTGATCTCAAAATTTGTTTGGAGTAATAAAAAGCCTAGGATAAACTTACATATCCTACAGGCTAACAGGAGTCCGGGGGACAGATCTCTTCCGGACCTGGAGGATTATTATCTAGCCTCCCAATTAAAAACAGCCCTGCAATGGTCTAACCCCACAAATTTCTCTAACTGGAAAGAAATGGAAAGAGAGGAGGAGGGAGGTGTGCTTCTTGAGGTCCGAGTCCTGTACCCCATCAGCGTTCTCATGGTACACTTGCCCCGGCTGACTTCTGTATGGGACACTATAAAAGCCACTCACAGGGTATGGTAAAAATACAAGTTAAGGGCCTCCCTTTGGCCCCTTTACTGACTGGCCAGGGACCCCGCCTTTACCCCTTCTCAATTGTACCATACCTATAAGTACTGGGAAAAACTGGGCCTAGCCTACATTCATCAGTTCCTACAGGTAAACACACTCACTAGCTTTGAGTCTCTTAAAAACAAATACGGTCTTCACAGTTCAGATCATTTCAGATTCCTGCAAGCCAGAACGTACATTAATAGATGCCAGAGGTTGGACCCAAATCCTGATGGGGTCACCCCCTTTATCGAATGCCTCATAGCAATCTGGGCTGCCCAAAAGATGACAGGCCTGATCTCTGCTATCTATAAGTCCCTGGCTGGGCTTAAGAAAGACCCCCTTGAGAAAATCAAATTAAGGTGGATGGAGCCAGGAGGGCGGGGCAGACCAGAGGGAAATTAACTGAACCTCCGTGTTCTATGTCGCTGCTAGAACTACCTGTTCCCCTCTGTGGCAGGAGTATAGTTGGAAAGTCAGGGACTGTTACTTTCTCACCCCCTTAACCTTAAATAGAAGGGACCCAGTCAGACAGTCGACTTGTTGGAGATTGTGTGGGGAAACCCACGCGGATCACCTACACATCTTCTGGCTCTGCCCATGGACTGAGCACTTCTGAAAAGGAGTAACTCGTGCACTAACTGACCTATTTACCATGAATTGTCCTCTAGACTGGATAAATATAATCTTAGGTGAACCCCCGGATGGCTTAACCAGAGTAGATTTACTGTATCTCTGGGCAGTTCTTTTAACTTCAGCCCATAAAGCTGTCACTCGCCTATGGCTAAAGCCTGAGTCCCCAAGTATCCATACTTGGATACAGATAGTTCAAAGCATAGCAGAGCTTGAGGAGCTGACATTTAGAATCAATCAAAAAACACAGCTCTGTGTGCACAGATGGACAAGGTGGCAGAGTTGGCTGGATACCGGATGGGCAATACCCCCTTCCCCCCTGCCCTCCCTGGTGTGAGTGCCTCTCTGGATCTGGGGGACCAAAGCAGTGTCTGAGAACATAAACAGTCTTGCCCTATTGAACCTAATTATTTGGGTACGAGAACGAGCTTGATTTCCTCTTTATGGATATTCATGAGAAATCTCTCAGTAACCAGACAGATGCAAATGAAGTATGAAGATGAAATGTAACCTATCTTGGAAACAATAGATGATGAATAGCTAACCTATGTCTGTAATCTCCTTAAGTTGAATATACCCAATTGTTGCTAATAAACTTGAATTTAAAAAAAAAAAAAAAAAAGAAGAGGGGTTCACAGGTGGTGATGAAAGGAGCAAGATTAAGTGACCAGAGTAATGGAAAGTGGAGCTAGAGGAAGCTAAGTCAAGTGTGAGGACTGAAGCAGTCATCTGGGTTGGCAAGGAGAGTGTCTGTAAGAAATCGGGTAAAAGTATATCTCCAAGAATGTTTAGGGAGGGTCTCTGAAGAAGAGGTATCACTGGGCAATTGTGATTCACAGCCAGGAAACCCCGGGCTGTGATGTGCTACAGCAAAAGCAGAGCTTCAGTAGATGCCAGCATTGCCATGTTTGCATGGGGCATTGCTAGTTACTGCAGAGTTCAGTTTCACCAAAGGACAACCATATGCTGATTAAGTACTTAGTTTACCAGTCTTATCACTTTCTGGGCACCTTGTTTGGTGTACCCAGTTCCATGAACATATTATTAGGAGATCCCTATTAAATCCTACAATCTGATTGGAGAAGTAGGATTCTAGTGTAGTGGCTAAGGTGGGTCTAAGGAAGAGTTCATCTTATGAGGCTACATTAGGAATGATGCAGTGACCAAGAGAGTCCAGGAACAGCTTGAAGGTCAAGTTGCGGCTGTGGTAGTGAAGTTAAGGAATATTCATCTGATTAGTAAGTTAACCCATGACAGGGCATGGGTTTACTGAGAATAATCCACGCCTTGGGGAGAGGTGGGTGTGAGGCATGAGGCCGAGTCCCGAGTGACTTCAACACTAGGTGGATTAATTCTCAGTAAACCCATGCCCTGGATGGGGTTAATTCACTTATAAAATAGGCAACTTTGTTTTAGAAGTTTACCTAAATAAATATTTAAAGAAAAAAAAAAACACATTGTCTACATGCATTTGTAATAAAATAGTTCTTCCACCTAATGGATTTGTCCTACTGAGGATGCCGTAGTTCTCCATTAGGTGGATTTGTCCTAATGAGGATGCCATAGTGGTAGTTTTTTTACATGTCTCTCTGGTGGAGTGATCTGACTAGTTCACTTTACATCGCTGTCAATCAGGATTTTGTAGTCCGGCAACCCAACTGTGGATTTCTTGAGAATTAATCCATGGTCAGGTTACCTGTTTTGACAAATCAGAATGCAGGATTTTCAGAACCCGTTTTATAAATGTAATTAACTGTGTCGACATACACGCCATAGAAAATCACTTAAAATGACTGCATGACTATGGTGAGAAAACAATAAGAAAATCAACAACTTTAACGGAGTTGTTTCTGTGCATGGTCTGATGAGTATGGTTGACAATGGGAAAAGAACTAAAGAGGGAAGGGACCACCCACATTTATGTGGGAAAGCCAATGTCTGACGTTGTTCCTTGTACAAAGCTGTAGTGTGGTCCTCTCTTATGTTTAGGCGTAATAGAAATGCAGTCCTTTGGACTTATAGAGTCTTATAGAGTCTTCTTGAAGTGGCTTCCACAATATATAATAGACTATCTCCCACTAAGTGAGCCAGGAACATATGCCCTAAGAAGCGCATCCTACATCACATTATGTATCCCCAAGGCTTCCTCTCGCTATGGTAGAGTGACCATTAGTTTCCTGTTACCAACATTGTGGAACAAAGTACAGAAATTATTGAAATTAAGCTGCCTCCGCAGTATGAATGTCTTTAAATCTCTATATGCTTGGTATGTGTGTGAGTCATACAATTGCTACCCCAGCCCCTAATTTTTGTCCGAAGCATCAGGCTGCTGCCCTCTGAGCATAATTGAATTTATGATTGCTTGTAACCTTTGGTGACCTTAACTCTGTGAGCATCTTATGCCTTAAATGTTTTTCCCCTCTAGAAATCCCTGTAGGGTTATTATCTCTTCATGGCTTCGTGGTTGCTACACCTTACTCACCCTGCTGTCTTTTACATATTGCTTAATCTGTGGCTCTTATTCCCCTACCCTGCACCATTTAACTGCCCTATTTTATCTTTGTGTTCCCTTTCCACTGTATTCCACTCTTACTATCTTTTTCCCTCTGTCCCCTAACTCTCTTCCCTGCCGTAGACTAGCCCTTCAGGGGCTCCCTGCCCCTCAGGTGGTAGAAATATGGATACCGGGCGGTTGTCACTTCCATAGCCACCGCCTGAGACACCTAGACCGGACTGCTTACTAGCAAGGTGCGGCATTGCCAATACCCAATCGGAACGTGAGCGCTTTTCTGCTCTGGTGTCTGATTGGCTCCTGCAGTCTGCTCCTGTGTCTCCCTCAATGCTAAGCTAAAGTCTGATTTTATGTCTAAAACTTGCACAAAAAAGAGCTGTACTCACTTATTGCCTAACAGTTATAACCTCTATTTTTCCTGTTTAGAGTGTCAGACTCTGTTCGATTACACTCCTTTCTGAATTTCTGTGGTTTGGCCAGTCTTTAGGCATCAGGGTATACCCAATTCTGTTGTCCTGCTGTTTTGGTCCTCCCGCTGGTTCAGATGTTCCATTGTCCATGGCCCAGTACTTAATACCGACCCCTTCTTCCATCCCCTGCAAAGGATATGCTCTCCATGGGCTCCCGGCCCATAGGTGTGGGAAACCCGGGCACCAGGCGGTCGGCGCTGCTTCTACCGCCACCTGAGAACCTAAGCTCGGACTCCCCATTAGCAAAGCATGGCATTAGCAGCCATCCAATCAGAATGTGAGCGCTTTTCGGCGTTGGCTTCCGATTGGTTCCTGCAGTTGACTTCTGTGTCCATTTTAAACCAAGCATAATTCTGATTTCCATGCAGAAATTTGCCAAAAAAGATCTGTAATTACTTTTCTCCTTGACTGTTAAGACCCTTATCCTTCTGTTTATAGTGTTACATTTAGGGATGCTGTGTGATTACACTACTTTTGAAATTATGTGCTTCCGTCGGCTCCCTACACAAGCAGCCGATCACTTCTCCCTACTAAGCCTCCTCTTATGTCCTCCTTAAATATTATAGAAGCACTAGTCTGAACTGATATGACTGAAGTAACACTGAGTACTTACTTGCATTAATTTCAATAATTGTTTTTTACTTGTGTTATTTAGCTCTGTTGTAAATATCTCTGTATGCATTGTACCATTTGACTCAGAGCTAACCAGGTCCATTTTGTAAATCAGCTTGCTCAATGATGTTCACCTGGATAAATAAAGATTTTGATTAATTGATTGATTGATTGAAGATTAACTGATTTGGGTCTATGTCTGTTGTGCCCCCTAACTTCTGTGTGGGACAGTCAAGAGCAGTTATTGTGTTAGAGTGGTTATTTACTTCCTATGTGAGAAGCCTATATCAACAGATCTTCTTCGAGGATATCTCTTTCATCAGGCCACACCTATGGAACTATAAACCGCCAAGGACTAGGACCACATGGAAACTTTTGTAAGCAGTCCACAGGGGCCCACCTATGACAACGTCAGACATTGGCTTTCCCACATAAATGTGGGTGGTCCCTTTCCTCTTTAGTTCTTTTCCCACTGTCGACCATACTCGTCAGACCGTGCATGGAAACAACGCTATTGAAGTTGCTGATTTTCTTACTGTTTTCTCACCATAGTCATGCAATCACTTTAAGTGATTTTCTATGGCGTATATGTCGACTAAGGAGCCGTTGAAATTGTTCCACTATTGTGATTCTGGTGAAAAAATATACTCCGGAGATTTACTCGATGTCTGCTTGTGCTGCCTCGGCCCAGACCATAACATTCAGGCGTGCCCGATCTGTAAAGAATTTAACACAGCCACCTGTCAATGCCAAAAAGGCACTTTAGAAAAGTACCTCCTTAGATGGCGGGTAGACTGAATGGAGAAGGATCTCCACCACAAGAGCTCTGCCGCATCACTGACGCATTCCTCAGGATACAAATCATCTAAATCCCGAGGAAAGACATTTGGTCACACAAACACAAGCGCTGAGACACAGAGCGAGAAAAAGACAAAACTTTCTGATCCATTCTCAGTCGCCCCTCCGACCACTTCAAGGCCATCGACTGCTTTGGCAGTCACACCGCCCAGATCATCAACCTTACTGCCAGGTAAAGGCAGGCTGCAGTCACCACCAGGCTGGCGCATTGACGCTGGCGGCCTTGCCTCCCTATTTGACCTCTTCCAGCTTTCCCATTGATTACACAGGCGCTGACGCACGGCGGCACTATGAGCCTTACAGAAATTCTCAAATGCCTTCTGCCTCCTCCTGTACCACGAGCTCCGTTGATGGGGCACTTCAGCCAAAATTAAATGCCAACACCAGCTAGAGCTATGCCTCAACCCCTCTCTCAGATGCCGAAGGCCTCGCCAGTGTGCTCCCTTCATCTCGTCGACCAGACTGATGACCTAGAGTATATTCTTGATCATATGGTGCAGGATGAGGGGGCTGAAGATTAAGTGGAAAGTCCCTATGACAGGACTAGTTTCACAGTCTCAGCATGCAGTGAGTTCTGTGGTTTACACCCCTAGGTCCCCCAACTGAGGGGCCATCCTTCATAACCTTGATGCAGCAACTTCAAGCTGCCATTTTATTCTGCTTGGAGGAACTGGACACAACCACTATGTCCAATAGACTTCTTGCAACTACCGGACTCCCATCCCATTGTAATTCCACCCCTCTTCACTGCCCTGGAGGACACCACCTTTGCTGCCTGGCATAGGCCTAATATGATCCCTGCCATACCCAGAAAGGCAGACAAGATATATATGACCCCTTCAGATAGGCCTTTCTTTGCAGGCCAGCCTAAAGCAGACACTTTGGCTATAAATGCTGCCCACAGTAAATTAAGGATACCAAAACATCTTGGGTCTCTTCATCCTGATAAGGAATCCAGGCGGTTGGACGTGATAAGAAAAATAACCTATACCTCAGCCTCTTTGGGCCTGAGTGCTTCAAATTACAAGGCCCATATGGCCAAATACCAGAACACACTTTGGAGGAAAGCTGAAGCAGGTGCTCAAGCACTCCCAGAAGGTGCACCAAAACAGGAGCTTCTTAAAGCTTTAATGGCTGGGGCTGATGAAGGAAAACACCTACAGTGTACATGATATGATATATCAGATGCTTCGGCTAGGGCAGCTGCATCAGAAATATGCCTCAGAAGGTATTCTTTGCTAAGAGTGGCGGCCTTTGCAGATGACGTCCTGCAGTCCATTCTCAATATCCCTTTCAGAGCATATAACTTGTCTGGTGCAGATGTTCAAATATCCTTTTTTTTTGCTCCTTCCCAGGCTTCCCCGGCCAGCCACTCCTTCAGGCCACCTAGGCCCCATTGCCACCACTCCGCACCATCGTCATCTGCTGCCCCTTTTTAGTGCCACAGCTCCTGGATAACCAGATGTAACCTTTCGTCAGGTGGGTCCCCCTGGTGGGTCCCACCTTCTGAGGGAGAAGCACCTCATAGGCTCAGATATGTATCCCAGGCATGGCAGGGTCAGCTCGGACACTTCCGGGCTTTGTGGCGATGGGGACCAGCAGTCATTGTCCGGTCAACCGGGGGGGGGGACATTTTTCTGCTTTTCTACCCCTGCCCTTATCCACTCCCCTCCTCCTGTAATGGGCCAGATTATGATGGCAACCTGGGGCAGGGTTGTACGGTGGCATGTCAAGGCAACATGTCGTGTAGTACATCACCGAAGCCACCACCAGGTGCCAAAGGCCTGCCCACCCCTGTGTAAGGCAAGCATCCAAAGGACGCTGTGAACTCCCTCCCTGCCTGTCTCTGCTCCTGGTACCCAGGCTCAGGGTGCAAACCTGGGACACCAGAGTGCCAAGTGAACCCCTTCACTTGGTGCCATGGAGCCAGCCCAAATATCCTTTATAATTTGCATGCCTTAGGCAAAACCTTGAAATCAGCACTTTCCCTCTATCATACCTAGCCAAGGAGCAGACAGAGGGTGCCTTTTCATCCAGTTGGCACTAGGCACCATACCACTACCAGACAATCGGGTAAGGGTAAAGGAGCAGGAGCCCTGCATACTCCAGCAGCCACTCCAGGTGCCCAATCAAAATCCCCTAGAGGTGGCGGTGCGGCATGAGCTGCAACTTGCTCCACTTGACTCCTTTTATACCCCCCCGCCAGCATTAACTCTTGGGGTGGTTATTGAGGGTTGTCTGTCCCTCCACCTGGGTCAGTGAAAGGAGGTGACTTCAGATGCCTGGTCCTGGAAATTTAGTAGCACAAGGACATGCTCTGAAACTTCTACAGCTACCTCCAAATCATCCACCAGTGCCTGCACATTATTCTCCAGATCAAATCCCACTGCTTCTAGAGGAAATCCACACCTTGCTTTAGAGAAGAGCAATAGAACCTTTACCCATGGAACAGAGAAACACAGGGTTATAGTCTAGGTATTTCCTAGTTCCAAAATGGACAGGGGATCTGAGGCCTATTTTGGATCTCAGAGATCTGAACTTTTTTTTAAAGTACAAAAAGTTCAGAATGGTTACCATGCAGGGCCTATTTCCACTACTGCAGGTAGGGGACTGGATCTATTCCCTAGACATAAAGGATGCCTACCTTCATATCAAAATTCAAAAAACCTCACAGTAAATATTTGAGAATCCTGATTCAAGGGGAACACTGCCATTTCAGAATATTGCCCTTTGGCTTGTCATCTGCACCATGGGTCTTTAACAGATGCTTGGCAGTGGTGGTAGCAGCCCTTCATGGGGAAGGTCTCTATGTCTTTTCTTAGATGGATTACTGGCTCCAAAAAGCCCACTTCAGGGAGCAAATTCTGCACACCCTAGACTGAACCAGACAACTGTTTGATGGTCTAGGGGCCACTGTCAGTGTGCCAAAGTCTGTCCTGCCACTTTGCCAACATCTGCAGTATATAGGGGCAGTTTTGGATACAGCCCTAGGCTCGGCCTTCCTGCCTCTGAACAGGGCTGAGCTTCTGATTGCACAGACCCAGCTAGATCATGACAGCCGATACATCACAGCCAGAACATTTCTGCGGCTTCTGGCCTAATGGCAGCGTCCATTGTCACAGTACCTCTGGCCAGGCTATATATGAGGATCCTTCGGTGGACCTTGAGAGTCCAGTGGGATCAGCTCACTGATGATCTAGAACAGAGGGTTCTAGTAACCCCTCCTGTACGCAAGGTGCTTAATTGATGGATGGAACCCAGGAACCTGATGAAGGGGGGTGCTTTTCTGACCCCTTCTCCTTGCCAGATTTTAACAAAAGATACCTCAGGAATGGGCTGGTGGGCACATTCATAGCCCCATCAGACGCAGGGTGTATGGACTTGAGTGGAGAGCACCCTACATATAAATGTTTTAGAAATGAAAATGGTGCTGTACGTCTACAGGCCTTCCAAGCTGACCTGTTCTGGGTCCTCTGTTAGTACAGATGGACAATGTCAGTGTGATGTATTACGTCAACAAACAAGGGGGAACTCACACTCACTCTAACCCCCTGTGCAAGGAGGCAATGAGAGTATGGTATTGGGCACTAGAACACAATCTAGAACTGTCAACAGTACATGTTCCAGATGCCCAAAATGTCTTGGCAGACAGACTAAGCTGTTCACAGTCCAGAATTCACAAATGGGAACTGCTGACCTCAGTGGTCGAAGACCTGTTCAATAGATGGAGCCATCTGGAGTTGGACCTTCTTGCATCCCCACACAACACAAAACTGACACTTTTCTGCTCACTCTTTTCCAGGGCCTGGAGCTTTCTGGTGAGACATGTTGCCCTTCTCTTGAAAGGGGAGGTTCCTTTATGCCTTCCCTCTAATTCAGAGGGTGTTACTCAAGCTTCAGATGAAGGGGGCAACTCTAATCCTCATTGCTCCCCTAAGGCCTGGACAGTTCTTGTTCCCCTTACTACATCAGCTGGCAGTAGAACCACCAGTACCCCTACGTATGCTAGGGACTTCTGTCACAGGAGCAAGAAACCCTGGTCCATACAGACCTCAAATCGCTTTATCTACATGAATGGCTCCTGAAAATTTAGTCATTGCTAGATTTGGGGTCTCCCAAAAGGTGGCTGATGTATTGGTGGCTGCTAGAAAGCCTTCTACCAGGGCCTGTTATTCCATGAAGTGGAAGCGGTTTGCTTTGTGGGCTGCTTCTCATCACTTAGACCCTTCTACCTGTCCAGTATATCAGGTTCTAGAGTATCTACTGTGCTTGTCAGATGTAGGCCTGCAGTATCTATTAAAGTGCACTTGGCTGCTATCTCAGCTTTCCATGTGCCTATTGAGAGTCATACAGTTGCCCAGCTGGAGGTGGCCCACATATTTTTGAGAGGCATTCTGCACTTGAAGCCTCCTATCCATAATTCAGTCCCAGCTTGGGAATAACATTTTGTGTTGGAAAAGCTTACTTTGGCTCCTTTTGAGCCATCCGCAGTTTGTGCCCTACGCTTTCTTTCTCGGAAAGCATTGTTTTTGGTTGTTCTTACATCTGCTCGAAGGATTTCAGAGTTGCAGGCTCTAATGTGTGAGCCTCCTTACGTGATTTCCACAAAGACAGTGTGTCTTTGTGTACTAATCCTAAGTTTTTACCAAAGATGGTGTCTGAGTTTACTTTGAATTAAACCATGAACCAGCCAGTTTATTTTCCTGAGCATGCCAATCCAGGGAAAGCATTGCTCCATACTTTAGATCAGTAGTTGTCAACCTTTTTTGGTCCAGGGACCCCCTGGCCACCTGTCAGCCATGTTGGGGACCCTGCTACCAAAACAAATCAGATGTTGTACTGCGTTTAGTGTTTTTACAGCATTTCATGTGCATTCAACTGACTGAGATATTAACAAATAAATAAAAGCACCTAACAGTAGTTATTGCTAGTCCTAAAAACACTTAGAAGTTGGTGTTATGTCCTAAGCAGGCACGAACTGCACAGTTAAATAAATATCTTTATTCTGTCCCTGCTTTCATGTGATTGGGGGGGTGCATCCAACACAAGCTGGCACAACTATGCATAGTACTGTTGTTATAGTTACTATATTTTTTCCAAGCAGCTGTTTATATATAACTTAAATTTTAAGTTATATATAAACAGCTACTTGGAAAAAAATATTTAAGTCTTAAATAGAGTCACTTTCTGCTTACCCAGACAGTTCATTATTAGTATCTCCATGATATCCATGATTCAGTGAGAGAACAGAACAGAACCGAGCAGGAGCGCAAGAGTCAATGACAACAGAATAGCTTTTATATTTTGATTTTTTGTTATGTGACGACAGTGAGTGCTATGAGTGAGAACAGAGGACAGGATTACTTGGAGCTAGGAGAGAAGTGATCGACCAGTTGCTACAAAAATCAGGCATAAACTGACACTTGGCCACAGAGAGTGGAGAGACTGAAAGCAGACCAGAGGAACACACAGACCACCATACAGCTATTGTGGGCACAGGTAAAAACAATGAGGAGAGTAATCTGGGGACTAATTTAATATCAACAGGACTTGCACTACTTGTGCTTTGATCCAAATTAACAAATTAACTAATCACAAACCTTGAGGGTCACCAGCTGAAATCGGGAGACATCACAGTAATTAGGGGATTAATTTGCTAAGTGCAAATAGGGTGTTCTAGCAGCTTGTTGATATTAACTTGTGGTTGCACTGATCTTGATAATAAAAAACAGTACCACGATTTAAGTTACACTGCCTGTTCCGCGGACCCCGACCATGCGCTCGCGGACCCCCACTTGAAAACCACTGCTTTAGATGTATGTAGAATACTCAGATACTATATACACCACATGAAGAACTGCAGGAAGTCTTCACAGCTTTTTATTTGATTCACCCCTGAGAACCGGGCACTCCAGTTTCTAAACAGTGCCTGTCCAAATGGTTAGCAAACTGCATTACTTTTTGTTACAGGAAATACGGTAAGGAACTTCCCAGGATGGTTCATGGTCACTCCACTAGAGCCACATCTGTTGCACGTTTTAAAAATGTGTCTGCTGCTGACATTTTTGCATCTGCTACCTGGAGTGCTGTCCATACATTTAATAAACTCTATAGTCTGGACATACCTTCATGAAATAGGGCTGGCTTTGGCCTAGCTGTGCTCCAAGGCCTACTTTCTTAGGCCTGCCACTAAGACTTGATAGTACTGCTTGGTACTCATTCCATAGGTATGGCCTGATGAAAAGATATCCTTGAAGGAGATAGAACAGTTATGCACTCACTGTAACAGAAGATCTTCAAGAGAGTCTCTTTCAGCAGGCCATGCTGTCTCACCCTCTTTCCCCCTGTCGGATCCTGAGACTCTGGTGAATGCTGTCTCCTTCTCCATGAGAGTTTATCTGCTGCTGTCTGCTACACCTGGTCGGCAGAGCCCTATGTTCTCACCTGGTTCCCTACAGGGAGGTCCTCTGAGCATGATCTCTGGCAGGGAACTGAGGAAGGAAGGAAGGGGACCTGTTATGTTTATATGGGAGAGCTGACATCCAGCATCATTTTGGGCACCCCCTAGTGGACTGCTTACAAAAGATTCCATGTGGTCCTAGTGCCTGGTGGCTTATAGCTCCATTGGTGTTGCCTAAAAAGAAAAAAAAGGGCTAAGGGAAAGTAGAATAAAAATAGGCAGAGTAGTGGCGAGTTAAGATTTAGAGTTAGGGTAAAGGTGAAACACCCTATTTAGGGTAGGAGTAAATAAGGGTTTAAAGAGAACAAAACAAAGACAGGCAGAGTAGAGGTGAGTTACGGTCAAGAAATAGTTTGTGTATAGGTGAAACACCCCATCTAGGGAAGGGTAATAGAGGGTGTAAAGGGAAGCAAAACGGGAAAACAAGCAGGGTAGCACATAGATATGCTGGGACTGGTGCAGTGCAGTGGCTATGGAGTGGCAGTCTTCAGGAAGACTTTCTGGAGACTGCGGTGCTGCCCCATCTGCATGCACCTCTGGGCTGATGGGGAGGTTGCTAGACGCCAATCAGTGTTGGCTAGGATTCAGGATGCCTTCTCCCCCATCCAGGGACTGCCAAGTCTGTCACCGCGGCCTCAAACAATGCCAAGGAGGAGGAGCGGCTGGACTGTGGTGGGCTCGGGAAGAGTAAGGGTGGTGGGTCATAGGTACATCCTCAGCATGGTGCCACTACACAACTCCTTCACCATTCTGGCAAGGTAGGACTGTCCCATGGAGGTACCCAGAGTAGTGACATGGGAGGATGTGGAGGTCCTCCATAATGGAGACCCAAGGAAGGTGGAAGAGGACCCCAGAGGAGGAGGAAGCAACTCCTGGTAGGGGACTCAGTTGTTAGGGGGATAGATTTGGGAACAGGAAGGAAGGGGAAGGGGGAGAGGGAGGTTTGGTTCCTACCTGGCTCCACTGCTCAGAGGGACTAGAAGTGGATTCTGAGGATCACTAGGGTAACAGGATGGGAGGGAGAGCTGGATGTCATTGTCCACCTAGGGACCAATGACTTGGCTAGGGGTGAGGCAAGGATAGTGCATGATGTGTTCAGGGAGTTGGGGAGGGGTCTTAGGCAGGTAGCATGCTTAGTGACCTTTTCTGGGGTGCTACCTGTCTATGACAGGGGAAGGATAGGGTACTCTGTACCAGGAGCTTCAACACATGGTTGAAGAAATGGTGCAGAGAGGAGGATTTAGGCTACATGGGGGACTGGGGTCCCACCTGGAGGAATAGGGGCCTATACAGGGGAGATGGCCTGCATACATCTGGGAGAGGAACCATAGTCCTCAATGAACAGTTTAAATGTTACATTGGTGAGCATTTAAACTAGCTGAGGGGGGTGACGGAAAGAAACAGGGAGACGCAAACTGCCACCCCAAACTGAAGTAGGGAGAATCCTAAGAGAGGGAAATCCCCAAGGGTACCCAACAACAAAAGAAACAATGGGGATAAGTCAGGAGAGATAGGAATGAGAGCAGAAGGGGTAAAGGGAGAAGGCAAAAGGGGACAGAGGATGTTGACAGGGTGGTAGCAGATTCTGGAAGCCCATGTGTGCAAATGCTCGAAGTCTTGGAAACCAAATCCAGGACGTAGAGGCCATTATGGCAGAGGCTGACCTGGACATTGTCGATATTACTGTGTCATGGTGCAACGAGAACCATGACTGGGATATAGCCATACTAGGTTACACTCTGTTCAGAAAGGACAGGATAGGAAAGAAAGAGGGAGGAGTGGCTTTTTTTGTGAGGGATAGCCTGAAATCTGTTGAGATCAGGAAGTCGGGGGAGGGGGGTGGAGGAACTGTGGGTCACCTTAGAAACTGGAAAGGGAGCCACTATTTGAATTGGAGTGATCTACAGACCTATATGGGGGTGGGGTGAGGGTTGGGAGTTGGAAAAGGTTCTGGTGGAAGCCATACCAAAGATGGCAAACAAGTGAGAGGTGCTGCTGGAAGGGGACTTCAATCTACTGAATGTAGATTGGAGCATCCCAGCTGCAGCTTCAGCTAGGAACAGCTACATCCTTGACTCCTTGCAGGGGGCATTCCTCAGGCAACTAGTAAAAGAGCCCACTCATGAGTGGGCAGTACTGTACCTTGTATCACCAGTGGGGACAGTGTTGCAGACGTCACAGTGGGTGGCCACCTGGGGACCAGTGATCACTGTGGTTCAGTATAAATACTGTGGTAGAATCAAACCACACAAAGGTGAGGGTCTTGGACTTCAGGAGGGCCAATTCTAACAAGATGGGGAAACGCCTCAGGGATGCCCTGGCGGTGGAGAGGACTTAGAGAGTGGAGAAACAGTGGCCGAATCTAAAAGGAACCAAAAGGATAGAGAAGGCAACAAATCTCTGCATCAGACAAGTAAGCAAAATCAGGAGGAAAAAGAGACCGCTATGGTTCTCAAATGAGGTGGCTGAGAAAATAAAGGCAAAAAAGTTAGCTTTTAGGAGATATAAGGAGACACAGAGAGAGGAGGAGGATAGAGAGGCACATCAGGAGAAACAGAAGGAGGCAGGGGAAAGCAATTATGATTGCAAAGGCACAAATGGAGGAGAAAATGGCCCAAGCAATACAGAAAAGGGGCAATGTAATTTCAGGTGTGTAAGTGAAAAGAGAAAGACCAGCGGAGGGATAGTAAGGCTTAGGAGTGAAGGAGAGAAGTGTGTGAAGTAGAACCAACAAAAAAAGCAGACATCTTGAACAAATACTTTTGTTAAGTATTCACAGTGGAAGGGGCTGGCGAGGGACCACATATAAGGACCAGGAGCTTCGAAGGAAGGGAGGTAGACACTAGTCCATTTACAGAGGAGAGAGTCTTGAAGGAACTTGCAAGTGTGAAAGTGGACAATGCAATGGGGTCAGACAGGGTGCATCCTAGGATATTGAGGGAGCTCAGGGAGGTGCTGGCTGCACCTCTAATAGCCCTGTTCAGTCATTCACTGGAGACTGGAGGAGGGCAGATTTAGTCCCACTTCACAAAAGTGGGAGCAAAGAGGAGGCAGAAAATTATAGGCCTGTCAGCCTGACTTCGGTGGTGGGGAAATTAATGGAATCACTGCTAAAGGAGAGGACTGTGGAATATCTTGAATCCAGTGGCCTACAAGATCTGAGGTAGTATGGATTCTCTAGGGGGAAGATAATTCATACATATGAACATACGAAGAAGCCAGCGGAAGAAAGCCATTTGGTCCATCAAGTCTGCTTATATTGCAGGGTCCATAGCTTGAGCTAATGTCCCTGCTCTTCCTCCCATCCTCTCTACCCATGATCCTTACCTTCCCTCTATGCCTGTCCCAGCCTCTCTTAAAGCTGCCCACTGTCTTCAACGAGATGAACTCTTCTGATAGTGTATTCCTAGTGTCCACCACCCTGTCTGTGAAGAAGTTCTTTCTGACTTCCCTCCTAAACCTCCCACTCTCCAGCTTAAGACTGTGCCCCCTCGTGTTATGGTTGCCACTCAGTTTAAAGAGACTCTCCTTATCAACCTTATTAATTCCTTTCAAGTACTTGAAGGTCCTAATCATGTTCTCTCTCTCTCTCTCTCTCTCTCTCTTTCTCGTCTTCCAGGAAGTACATGTTCAATGTCCTCAATCTCTCTTCATATGCCTTACCCTCCTGACCTGCTATCATCTTTGTAGCCCTCATCTGGACCTTCTCCAGCAGGTTAATGTTCTTTTGGAGGTGTGGGCACCAGTACTGCACTCCATACTCTAGATGCGTCCTTACCAGTGACCTGTACAAGGGCAGTATAACCTCCTCTCTCCTACTACTGATCCCCTAGATATGCATCCCAGCATCTTGTTTGCCTTTGCTGCTGCTTTCTTGCACTATGTGGAATGCTTCAGGTCACTAGCTATCATCACTCCCAGGTCCTTCTTCTCCTCTGATGTAGGTACTCGGACCCCACCCAGGCAGTACTCTGTCCTGGAATTCTTGGCTTCAATATGCATAACTTTGCATTTCTTGGCATTGAAGCCAAGCTGCCAGATCCTGGTCCACTTCCCCAGTTTTTCCAAATCTTTCTGTAGGTCCTGTATCCCTTTGGCTGTGTCCACTCTCCCACAGAGCTTGGTGTCATCCATGAATAAGCACATTTTGCCCTTAATGCCATCTTTAATATAATTGATGAAGACATTGAACAACACCGGCTCCAGCACTGAACCCTGCGGGACCCCACTGGTTACCTCTCTAGTGTCAGATAACTCTTCTCCCACAACCACCCTCTGGGTTCTGTCCCTCAGCCAGTTTTCCAACCATCTGGCCATGTTTTTCTCAATCCCGAGATCCACCAACTTACTGATCAACCTTTTGTGGGCACAGAGTCAAGGGCCTTCCTGAAATCAAGATAGAGGATGCCTACCACTTGGCCCCTGTCTGTTGTCTTAGTGACACAGTCAAAGAAGTCAATCAGATTTGTTTGACACAATCTCTCCCTCATGAACTAATGCTGCCCCGCATCCTGAAGACCATGCTCCTCTAGATATTCCACCAATCTTTCCTTTAGTATGGTCTCCATGAACTTGCCCACAATAGAGGTCAGACTGACTGGTCTGTAATTCCCTGGGTAATCCTTGGGACCGCTTTTGTGGAGGGACACTACATATGCTGTTCTCCAGTCCTGCGGTACCACTCCTGACTCTAGTGAACTATTAAATAGGTCTGCCAGTGGCTCTGCCAACTCCTCAGCCAGTTCATTTAATACCCTTGGATGTACTCTGGGTGATTTGTCCACCTTCAATGCCAGCAGCCCCTCCTTCACTCTAGCTTCTTCGATCACTACATCTGTGTTCCCCTCCCTCTGCTCCTCTTTTCCCTCCTGAAGGCACTGGTCCATCCTTCCTCCTGGTGAAGACTGAACAGAAGTATTCATTTAGTATCTCTGCTTTTCCCCCATTATCCTCCACCCATTTCGCACCTTTCTTAAGCCTAACAATCCCTTCCTTCTTGTCCCTTTTCTCACTTATATATTGAAAGAAAGCTGCCTCCCCCTTCTTAATTCATTCAGCTATCTGCAGCTCCTTCTGTGCCTTTGCTCTCCGGACGTCCTTATTTGACACACTAACCAACCTTAGGTAATTTTCCCTATCCACCTCTCTCTAGGTCTTGCTGAATATTCTATAGGCCAGCCTCTTTTCCCTTACTGCCTGGGCAACCCCAGAACTGAACCAGCTGGGTGCTTTGGCCCTTGTGTTCTTCCCCCTGAGTTTAACATACTCATCTGTGGCAATCAGTATTCCTTCCTTAATGATGGACCATCTTTTTCCACCCCCATATCTGCTCTGATGCCAGCCAGATGGCTCCTTAGCACTTTGCCCATTTTCCTGAAGTCCACCCTCCTGAAATCTAAGATTTTAGTCTTAATTTGGGTGCTTTCCCTGCCCATATCCCACTGGAACCACAGTGTGTAATGGTCACTTCCACCCATTGGCTCCCTCACCATTTTTTCCTGTACATGCTCCCCATTTGTGAGCACCAGATCAAGAATTGCCTCCGCTCTTGTAGGTTCAGTGATGCCCTGAATCAGGAACCCAGTCTGTAGTCCTTCCAGGATCACCTGACTCCCAGTACATGTTGTTGATGGTATGCTCCAGTCCATCTTGGGCAGGCTGAAGTCTCCTGCAATTACCACCTCTCCTTTCCCAGCAGCTTCCAATATTTGTGAGTTCAATTCCCTGTCCCTTTCCTCATCCTGACTGGGTGGTCTGTAAACCACCCCCAGCCTCACCTTTAGCCCTCTATTGGACCTTAACTGAACCCATACTGCCTCCACCTCCCCTTCCTCTGACTCTTCTCTCCTGCAGGTTATTCCATCCCTGATATAAAATGCCACCCTTCCCCCCTTCCCTACTAACCTGTCCCTCCTGTATAGTTTATATCCAGGGATTGCAACATCGCAGTCATGGTGTGATGTTGCCCAAGTCTCTGTTACTGCAGCTGTGTCCACCCTCCTGTCTGCTAATAGTGCCTGCAGGTTGTCCGTATTGTTTCCAAGACTACGCGCATTCAGAGATACCACCCTCCACCAAGAATCTGGCCTTCCTTCTCTTTCCTCTATTCTTCTATTCACATTTATCCCCTCTGTGTGCACCCCTCCATGTACATTTGTTATGTGTTCCTCACCTCCTCCACCCTTTGCTAACTGTGTTCTTGCCCCTTCCACCTCCTCCCTCCAGACCTGTTCCATCACTGTGGGGGGAGGGGGGTTCTATGACCTCCTCCTCTTCCTCTCAGAGTCTGCGGACCTGCACACCCACTGCCCCCCCCAAGTTGTTTAAATTAAGTGTAGTGGTTATATATTCCCACAGTTTGTCCCTGAGTACCCTCAAATCCTCCCTACTGAGGTGTAGCCTGTCTAGTGAAGAGTGCTTTGATTAATTGATAGATTTCTTTGACTGGGTGACCAGGGAATTAGATCAGGGTGGAGCAGTAGATGTGGCCTACCTAGATTTCGGTAATGCCTTGCACACTGTTCCATATAGCAGACTCGTAAACAAACTGGGAAGCCTAGGACTGAGTCCAAGGGTGGTAAATTGGGTGAGAAATTGGTTGGGGGACAGGAGATAGAGGGTGGTGGTAAATGGAGTTCACTCTGAGGAAGGGACGGTGACCAGCCGGGTGCCACAGGGATCAGTACTGGGACTGGGTCTCTCTAATGTCTTTATTAGTGACATTGTGGAGGGGCTACAAGGGAAGGTATGCCCCTTTGCAGATGACACTAGAATCTGCAATAGGGTAGACTCTCTGGGTGTGTATATATGTGTGTGTGTGTGTGTGTGTGTGTGTGTGTGTGTGTGTGTAAAATGAATAGAGATCTAAGAAAGCTAGAGGAGTGGGCAAGGGTGAAAGCTAAGTTTCAATGCGAAGAAGTGCAAAATAATACACCTGGGGCACAGAAACCCAGGGGCAGAGAACAAAATGGGGGGGGGGGAGGTATTAGCCATCACCAAACCAGAAAGGCACCTGGTGGTTATCATATCTGATGACCTAAAGGTGGCCAGATAGTGTGACAAGGCAGTGGGGAGAGCTAGTGGAATGCTAGGCTGCATAGGGAGCGGTATCACCAGCAGAAAGAGAGAGGTTGTGTTGCCACTGTATAGATTATAGATCACTGGTGAGACCTCATCTAGAGTACTGTGTCAAGTTCTGGAGACTACATCTCCGGAAAGACATAGACAGGGTAGGGGTGGTCCGGAGAGGGCAACTAAAATGGTGCAGGGTCTGCATCACAAGCCCTATTAGGAGAGACTGAAGGGACCTCAGTATGTACACCCTGGGGGGGGGGATGGAAGTATTCAAATACCTCATGGATATAAATAAGGTTCAAGAGGGAAGCATTTTTCAGAGACAAAGATGCTCAGGATCAAGGGGACATGCTGTGAAGCTGAGAGGGAGGCTCAGAACAGATGTGTGGAAATACTTCTTCACAGAAAAGGTGGTGGATGCCTGGAACAGCCTCTCAACAGAGGTGGTGGGGGTAAAAATGGTAACAGGCTTCAAGAATGTATGGAATAAGCATAAGGGAACCTTAGCGGTAGGGAAGGGGGGGGTAAAGCCAGAGATAAAGTAGGGTCTGCAGTGTTACAGTAGGTAGAGTAAATGGGCAGTCTAAGGTGGGCCAAGTGGCTCTTATATGCCGTTAATATTTACAGTACCTTTCTATTCTCTTGAAGATCTACCGTTGCAGTGAGTATGTTACTGTTCTTTCCTTTGAAAGGGAGAAGGGTGAACCAAGCTGTTTGTGGTTGTTTTCAAGGGGCTCCTGGGGACCATAGTTCCATCATAAGCACCTCTAGACACAGGAGTGCCTTGGGCAATGCCCAACCCCATCAGGCGTAGTCACTCAAGTTGTACATGCATGAATGAGGGGAGGGTAGAAAAGTGGGGTCCTGTCTGCGATTTAGAAGCAGATTTGCAAGCGTGTAGTTAGAACTGGAGGCACATGCTGCAATTTACATTTGGTGTAGCCATCATTGCCGTGAATAGCTTGGTGAAAGTCTGTAAGTATTTGTAATGGTATTGTTTTTTGTAGGGCTTTAACATTTTTGTTTCTTATTAGGTCCTGACATTTCATGTTTGTATGTTTTGGGTGTTCCATGCTTGTTTAGTGTTTACAGTTGTGGTGTTGTGTGTTTGGGGAAAATGGGACTGGGTGTTTTTAGGTTGCAGCTGTGCAGAAGTTAAAATGGTTGATTTTAGTTGTATTTTTTTTTTAAGTTCATTTGGTGCTGTACTGAAGATTGTTTTCTTTATGTAGGGCTTATCTTGTTACTGAGGTATTTTTAATTGGTTGTGGTATGTTCCTGTGTTAATAAGGTGCTTGTCACATGCATTAATAAAGTGGTAGTAAGGTGTACATGGTATGTTTCTATTTTGTTGATAATATTTTAATTGGGTGTTAACTGTGTGCTAAGAATATGTCACTAGGTTGTAATAAGTGTGCCAAAGGTTAATTGGTTGCATATATGGCTCTTAAGTAACACTACATATGGTGAAATATCAGATTGCTTTCTTATGGGGCCGATGGCCGATTCATGTGTATATATTGTAAATCAAGTCAGTCTGTGTCTATCTACCTACCTACCTTTCTGTCTGTCTACCTATATACCTGTCTGTCTGTCTGTCTGTCTATCTATCTATCTATCTATCTATCTATCTACCTGTCTAGCTATAGATAACATATTTATTTATTTATTTATTTAAATGTGGTAACCAGGAAAGGCACACTGAGCCATGGCTCATTTCCAGGTGAGAAGCGTGGGAGAGAAAATGAAGGATATATAATAGTATAGTAATACAATATGTAAATTGCCGTATCCTGATCACGTGCAGAAGTTAAGTAGATACAAGCTATAAGTGTACGTATGTATATATATGTGTGTGTGTGTGTGTGTGTGTGTGTGTGTGTGTGTGTGTATATATACACACTCTATATAGCCCCAGTTTCATTTCCAAAAGATTATGGAGAGCCCTGTACCATACAGGGCAACTGATTAGTCTTCAGAAAGTGTTTACATAGACTTACCTTATTTCTACAGTTAAATTAAGAAAGGTACTTATCATAGGAAATAATACAATTCATGTAAAAATGCAAGTAAATTGTCATGAAATTGCATGATAAAAATGTTAAGCTGATCCAGGAGCCCTGGGACTGCTAGATAACTTTCAGTGTCTGCCATTCTGAAATCATTAGGAGATGTGCATAGTCATTCTAAGCCTTCATTTAAGCAGAAAGCTGAATGGTGTTGATTTAATGTGATGTGGGATGGGAGAGATTGGGTTCCATTTATCATTTCACAGCTGACAATACATCTTTGATTTCAGCTGCTGGTTTAATGTACCATAGGTATTCCAGAATTGTAGCTGCTATTATGAAGAAACATTGTTCTGACATATTGTCCCTGACACTTACTGCATGCCATAACCTATACTCTATTAAAAGGGGTTCTGTTCTTTTCATCAGTGAAAATAATGATCAATCATGATATGCTCTATCCTCATCAAGGGATTTGGATGCTCACTAAATAGTATCCTTAGCTGCAGATTAAAAGTTCACAAGTAAAAAGGCTGCCTTGGGAAATACATGGAGTAAGGGGCAGTACAAGTATTCAGCGCAGGGTTTAATGCAAACCCTGCATCACCCTTTGAAAATCCGGCCCTCTAGGTCAGGCCAGTGGACTGTGTGAATGGGTGTTGAACCTTCAGGAATGGAATAGGCCATCACCTGACACAAGAGGAAGACTTACCCCTTTTCTTCCCCTCTCGTGAGGCCGATACAACATTGGCATTATCAGACGCACTTGTGCACCAGAGCAAACTACATGTCAACGTTTGTGTCATCCTCCCCTCCCCAACAGACATTCTCAACTATACCTCCCCCTATGGCCACTCAGGAGCAAAGTAAAAGTGAAGATCAGAATCCTCCCTCTCTCCCCAAAGGGAAAGAGAATCCACTGGGATGCTCATGTTCCCTTCTCTTCCTCAGCAGGCTCTCTGACGATCCAAGTTTGTTACTGATCTTGGGTTGTTGGTGTCAAGAGCAGTAGCCCTGCCACTGGGCTGACAGGCCAGGGACTGGGTTAATCCCATGCTGCTTTTTTCTAGGAAAAAAAAAACTCATCCTGTATAATGTTCCTTGTAGCTTCACCTTTTCAACCCTGTGATGATTCTTGTTGCTGTCTGTTGCACCCTCTCAAATGCTGCAGTCTCAGTTTCTATACTGGTGTAATCAGAATTGTACACAGTACTCCATGTGGCTTTACCAGTGCCCCATCAAGCAGCAGAACCATATCACCTTCATGTCATGTTATTCCCCTTTTAGTGCAGCACAAGTAATCAGTTTGCCTTCCCCACTTTCACTGCACATTGCAGCTTCAGCTTCCCGTCAATGATGACTGCAACTCATTATTGATGGGATCATGCCCGCCATGGTTCATTACATAGAAACACAGAAGTTGTTGGCAGATAAGGACCACTTGATCCACCTAGTCTGCCTCAAATTCCCCAACCTAATTCCCCCTTGCTTGTAAGATTCCCTTGTGTCTATCTCATGCATTCTTGAATCCTATGACTATTTTAGTCCCTACCACTTCCTCTGGAAGGCTGTTTCAAGTGTCCACCACCCTCTCCATGAAGAAGTACTTCCTCACGTTACCCCTGAGCCCCCCCCAGCTTCATATTGTGTCCCCTTGTCCTTGAGCATCTTTTCTTTGAAAACGCCCTTCCTGTACCTTGTTTATCCCTGTTAGGTACTTGAAAGTCTCTGTCATATTCTGCTTTTACCGCCATTACTGCTAGTTTTAGACTTTAAAACTACCTTTGATCTAAATACCTCCAAATTAAATGAAACATAGAAATTGACAGTAGATAAGATCTGCTAGGCCCATCTAGTCTGCCCATAAACCCTACCCTTATTGGCGGCCTCTGACCCTACTTGGTCAACGACTTTCACCTCTCCTTCCCACCTCTAGGGTTCCCTTATGCCTGTCCCATGCATGTTTAAATCCCCCACTGTGCTTGCTCCCACCACCTCCTGTGGCAGACTATTCCATGCATCCACCACCCTTTCTATGAAGAAAAGCTTCCTCACATTTCCTCTTATCATGCCCCCTCATTCTTGTACATCATCTATATTGGAAGATGTCGCTCCCTTTTACCTTGCTTATGCCTTTAAGGTACTTGAAGGTTTCTGTCATGTCTCCCCACTCCCTCCTTTCCTCCAGTGAGTACATACTGAGGTATTTTAATCTCTCCTCATGTTTTCTGGTGAAAGCCCTGTACCATCTTAGTAGCCCTTCTCTGGTCAGCCTCCACCCTGTCTATGTCCCTACGAAGATGCGGCCTCCAGAATTGTACACAGCATGCCAGATGAGGCCTTACCAGTGTTTTATACAGTATACTCACCACCTCACTCCTTCTGCTAGTGATGCCCCTGTCTGTGCATCCCAGCTTGCAACTGCCCTTCCCTGCAGCATTTGTACTCTGCTTGGCCACCTTTAGGTCATCAGAAATAACCCCCAGATCCCTTTCTTCCTTGGTGACCATTGGCAACTATCCCCCCCATACTGTAGCTCTCTCCAGGGTTTCTGCATCCCAGGTGCATTATTTTGCACTTCTTTGCAGTGAACCTCAGTTGCCACACCTCGGACCATTTTTCCAGCTTCCCTAGGTCCCTCCTAATTTTGTACTCACCATCTGGAGTATCCACCCTGTTGCAGATCTTGGTGTCATCCACAAACAGGTAGACCTTTCCCTCCAGCCCTTTTGCTATGTCACTAATGAAGATATTAAATAGGACTGGCCCAAGAACTGATCCCGGAGGTGTACCCCACTGGTCACCCCCTCTCACTGGATGGATCTAATTTACCACCACCCTCTGCCTTCTGTCTGTTAACCAGTTTCTAACCCAATTTACCACCTTGTAGCCCATGCCCAGACTACCCATCTTGTTAACCAGCCTTTTATGTAGGACTGTGTCGAAGGCCATGCTGAAAATGAGGTAGGCGACATCCACTGCTCCCCCCGATTTACCTCCTTCATAAAGATTAGTTTGGCACGACCTTCCTGCTATGAATCCATGCTGCCTCAGATCCTGGGCTCCATTAGATTCCAAGTGTCCCACTATCCTTTCTTTAAGCAGTGCCTACATGACCTTACCGACTACTGAGGTAAGGCTGATTGGCCAGTGCTTTCCTACTTCCTCCCTGCTGCCATTTTTATGAAGAGGAACTACATATGCCCTCCTCCAGTCCTCTGGAACCACTCCTGTGTTGAGTGACTTAGTGAACATGGTTGCCAGAGGTGCCACTAGCTCCCTTGATAGTTCCTGTAATATCCTTGGATGTATGCCATCTGGCCCCATTGCTTTATTCACCTTCAGTTTTGTGAGCTCCTTCAGGACTCTGTCCACTGTAAATGCACTGGTATTTACCCCCCCCCTTTGTATCTGATGCCCAGCTGTGGTCCCTGACCCACTCTCTTCAGTAAATACTGAACAGAAATATTTATTCAGTATTTTGCTTCTTCCAGATCACCCTCCACACCCCTTCATCCCCTTTTGAGCCTTACAACCCCCACCTGTCTTATTTCACTGATGTACCTATAGAATGTCTTGTCCCTTTTCTTTACCATCTGCTCTAATCTTTCCTCAAGTTTGTGCCTTCATGCTCTTAACAGCCTTCCCTGCTTCCTTTAGATACTTTAGGTACACCACCCTGTCCCTTTCCCCTTGAGTCTCCTTATATTTCCTGTAACCCACCCTTTTGGCCCTTACTTTCTCTGCCACATTTTTCGAGAACCATAGCAGTTTCTTCCTTCTCTTGCCTTTGTTTCTCAACCTAATGCATTGGTTCATCACCTCCACTATAGCTCCTTTTTAGATGTGCCCACTGCTCCTCAACCCCCCCCTCCCTTCTCACTAGGGCTTCTCTGATACCTCCTTATCTTAACAAAGTCTACCCTCCTGACATCTAAGACCCTTGCCGTTGTGTGACTTGACTGTGTCCCTGTATCAGAACAAAGGCTTATAATATCACTTTTTATAATACTGCACTTGGATTCACCTCGGGCCTTACCCAAAAATTATTTTCATAAATTACCAAAAATAATTCACATATGATATTATCCTATGCTCTCCAGATTCAAAAATGATGGTGAAAAACACTGTTGCCACACTTTGGATCATAAGAGATAAATATATATTTTATTCACATATGTACAAGTCCTAAACATTCATAGTTAGCATAAATATCAGGAATAATAAAAATAATGTAAACATAAACTGTAATCTAAACAAAACAGGTTTTAGAAAATCAAGTAAATAAAACAAAACAAATTTCAGCAAATAAGCAATGCAAATGAATAAGTAATATTCAGCGTGATAAATGACAGTTTGTACTATTTCTTCGGCATACTCATGAATAGCATGACCTATTTTACTATGAGAACTTGCAGCTCATTACACTAGTGTCTCAGGTTATATCTTTGTATAATAATTGTTTTAAACTTTAGCAAGTAAAATGTATTTTCTTTACATCTACATTTTAGCTTAACCATGTACCCAAGGTTTTGGAGCTAAAATGCACTAAGTTATCACCACAGATAGCCAAATAAAGGTGCTAAAAGTGGAATAATTAATGGTATACTTATGTTTTTGTTATCTATAGATGCAGTCTTCCACTTTTGAACTTTCAAAGTCTTGGTTAGAACTTCTGATTTTGGATGACAAAAGTCCTTGGTGGTGGGTTTGGCTTTAGTCTTTTCCCCTTGAACCTGGAACTGTAGAGTCTTCTGACATCAGTGAAGCAATGCAGGCTGGATCCTTCTTGCTTGATGTCACAAATCATTAAAAGTCACTTCAGGATTTAGTGGGAAAAAATCAGACAGCAAGATTTTGGCAGTCTAGCAGCACAGTCTATGGAAAGATCTCTCCCTGTTGACAGCAATGTTGTTTTGGTAACTGGACTCTGTGACTCATTTCTGCTCTTGAACCTGCAACTCTGGACTCACTGCTGTTTAACAGCACTGCAGGCTTGCTGGCTGGTAAATTCCAAAGTTAGTCTCTTGTTCATGCGTTTAATAGAAATTCCAAAACATTACTTTAGTCCAAATTCTCAGTATGCAAAACATAGGCCTTGCTTCATCCAATATTGGGAAGAGAATCCTTCCTGTAACAGGCAGTTTTAGCAGCTGGACTTTGTTGCAGCGTTGTGCAGGCTTTCAAGCTGTATCTAACACCCCTGGTGGTGGCACTGGCTCAGCCCAAATGCTGGTTCCAGGCAGGTGTGGCTTCAGGCTTTTGACCTAGTACAAGTCCCAAGCTCATCCAAAATTGTCAGGGAAGCCAACACAGGTTCTCTCACACCAAAGGATTAGGCAGTTCTGAGCCGGCTTTGCCAGCATCCCATTTATGTCCCACTTGCTGGGCGACATCACCATCAAATTATGATTGGTCTGAGTACTCTTTGAGGGTGTTACTGTTAGCCCCTCTTAAGCCATTTTTTTCATCAATATGACCTCATCTTCAAAAACTATTTTTGATATAAAGGTTTTTCTTTCTTGCATTTATGTGTACCTTGTCATAAATGTAAAACATACATTTTCAGATGCAGCTAAAAGAGAGGATTCATTTGAGACCAAACATGATGGTGTCAATTATAATATAAAATCTGTAATTTATAAAAACATTCTAAAACTTTTTCCTTTATATATATCTAAAATGTATTTACAGATTTTAGAAGTACCTATTTTTCTGTTCAAAATTGTTAGTTTGGCATACCTGCTGTCATTAGAAGCTTTATAATCTTAGCAACCTACTTTAACACAGTGATTCCTTTTGTTCTGGGTTAATGATCCATGACTTTATATTGCCTTGGATTTCATTTAGAAAGTTTACAAGCCTCCCGACTTGGTATTGCTTGTTAGATAAACACTCAAGACTCATTCCATTGAAAAGGTGGCAAGGTCAACTTACTTTAGGCACCAAACTTGTCAATATATTTTAAATAGTTTTGGGGCTACAGAGTTTTGTAAATAGCTCAAACTACACTTTGCTGATGGGTTTAAAACTTAATCACTGAGCAGGTTCATGCATTTCCAATAACCTGTATAATTCTGAAATGTATCAGAGTTTTTGTATATTTTCTATAAATAAAAGTCTTAATTTCTTAAACCCAGTCTATTTCAGTCTCTGTTAACTTCTGGTACCTGTGGCTGGCTGTTACGAGAAAACAAGGATGTAAATTATGTCAAGTTTCCATGACAATAATCTCTTAGTCTCGGCTTCAAATTCTTCCGCTAATAATTGGAATAGAGGCCATTCAACTAACATACTTGAAACATTTTTTTCTCTGAACTTGTCCATATATGCTGTATTCCCTTTTGTTTCATGGCATCATTCATCCATTTCAGTATTCAAGCCTTAAGCAGCATTGTCCTTGTTTTAGAGTTCCTTTAGATATTAATTTTGACCAGAAACCTTTATAGTACCTAATAATTAAGCCAATACAAGAATATGGAATAGCAATTAAGAATAGGACAATAAAATTATAATAATGCAATATTTTAATCAAATTAGTTCTGTTCCTACACCTGTACCCATGCTAAACCACACTATGTGGTGGTCACTGGATCCCAGTTGACCTCCTACTCAGACTTCTGTAATTCTGTCACCAGTAGTCAGTACTAGGTCCAGAATCACCCTGTCTCTGGTGGGTTCAAGCACCAGCTGCCTGAGGCCTACCCCCTGCAGGGAGTCCAGGATGTCTTGGCTCCTGGTTGAAGCAGCTGCTGGGATGGTCCAATCCACATCTGGCATATTGAAGTCACCCAGCAGCAGTACATCCCCTTTTGTTACAATCTTGTGCATTTCTTCCACTAGCTCCCTATCCACCTCCTCCCCCTGTGCTGGAGGCCTGTAGATCACCCCCCAGCAGACTGCTGTGCCATTGCCAGGCTCAAGGGTGACCCACATTGCCTTGGCCTCCCCCTGTCTACCCTGTACCTCCATTGCTTTTATACCTTCTCCGGGGTTTTAAATAATTGATTAGCATTTTTTTCTTGGGACAATGCTAACTGTACAGAAAGTATTTATATAGGTTTTCTAAAAGTGTTATATTTGTTAAACACAATGAGGCAAGTGCTATGCATTTTCACAATGTTTTAGCATTTTTATAAGCAAAATGCTAACAAATTTTTGGAGTTGAATAAAACCCTGCTTCTCTGACATACAGGATCATCCTCCCCCTATCCCTCCTTACTTTACACTTATCCACATTCATTTGCCACTTTTTAGTCCACACCTAGTACATTTAAGTCCCTTTACATTGAAGTACAGTACCATTACAGGGTGATTTTTCTCTTCCTTGGAAACTACCACCCGTATTAACTTTGTGGCATCTGCAAATTTAATTACCTGCTGTAGCCCCCTATATGATGACTGGAGTGGTTTGTTACATCACTAAACAATAAATAAACTCTCACCCTATTAGGCTGTTTGTTTGAAGATTTGACTTTAATTTACGTACTCACAGGGATGAGTGAAACATAGAAACATAGACTTTGATGGCAGATAAGGACCGCTTGGCCCACCTAGTCTGCCTATTTCCCTACCTAGAGGATAAGCTACAGATCCTATTTAACCAACAGCCTATTTCTTCCTACCCCCCACAGAAGTTGCCTTATGTCTGTCCCATGCATTCTTGAATTCTCCCACAGTTTTAGACCCCACAACCTCCTCAGGAAGGCTGTTCCATGCGTCCACCAACCTCTCTGTGAAAAAATACTTCCTCACATTGCCCGTGAGCCGTCCCCCCTCTATCTTCAATTGTGTCCCCTTGTTCTTGCACATCTCTTTTTCTGAAAGATGCTATCCTCTTGGACTTTGTTGATTCCACTGAGGTACTTAAACATTTCTATCATGTCCCCCCCTTTCCTTTCCTCAAGGGTATACATATTAAGCTCCTTCAGCCTGTCCTCATATGGCTTCTCTTGCAGACCCTGCACCATTTTAGTTGCCCTCCTCTGAACTGCCTCCATCCTGTCTATGTCCTTGCAGAGGTGGGGTCTCCAGAACTGGACGCAGTACTCCATATGGGGTCTCACCAACTGTCTGTACAGGGGGATAACAACTTCCTGTTTTCTGCTGGTGATTCCTCTCCATATACATCCCAGTATCCCCCAGCCCTCCCTACCACCTTCTCACACTGCTTGCCAACCTTAAGGTCATCTGATATGATTACCCCCAGGTCCCTTTCCATTTTTGTTGTTGTTACTACCTCCCCCCATTGTGTAATCTTCCTCTGGGTTTTTGTTTCCCAGGTGCATTACTTTGCACTTCTTTGCATTGAATCCAAGCTGCCATACTTCTGACCATTCCTCCAACCTTGCCAAGTCCCTTCTCATCCTTTCCACGCCTCTTGTGTATCAACCCTGTTGCAGATCTTTGTGTCATCTGCAAAGAGGCATACTTTTCCTTCCAGTCCCTCTGCAATGTCACTTATATAGACATTAAAAAGGACTGGACCCAGTACTGAACCCTGCAGTACCCCACTAGTAACCCCTCTTTCTTCAGAGTGGACTCCATTTACAATTACCTTCTGTGTCCTGTTGTTCAGCCAATATTTTACCCAGGCTACCTCCCTGGGACCCACTCCAAGGCTGGTTAATTTGACTACTAATCTTTTGTGTGGGACTCGTCAAATGCCTTGCTAAAGTCTAGATAGGCCATGTCCACAGCCCCTCCCTGGTCTACTACTTTGGTCACCCAGTCAAAGAAATCGATTAGATTTGTCTGACATTACCTTCCCACTGTGAACCCATGCTGCCTTGGGTCCTGTGCCCCACTGGCCTCTAGGTACTTAATAGTTCTTTCCTTCAGAAGTGATTCCATCACTTTACCTACCACAGAGGTCAAACTGACAGGTCTGTAGTTTCCTGCCTCTGTTTTGCTCCCACTTTTATGAAGGGGAATCACATCAGCCTTCTTCCAGTCCTCAGGTACCACACCATCCTCCCATGATTTGTTATAAAGGGTAGTCAGTGGTGTCACTAGTTCTCTTAATTCTTTTAGAATTCTGGGAGAATTCCATCTGGCCCCATTGCTTTGTCCACCTTCAGTTTTGGAGTTCTTTCAGAACCCTTTCTTCTGTGAAAGGACTGGGATCGACCCCCTCTCCAGAGTGCTTCTGTTAATTGGATTAGGTACTTTCCCCACTTCCTCTTTTGTGAATACTGAACAGAAGTATTCATTCAATATCCCTGCTTTTTCACTGTCACTCTCTGCCCACCCACCATCCATTCTATTTAGCCTCACTATCCCTCCCTTTGTCTTTCTACGCTCCCTGATATACCTATAAAAGGTTTTATCCCCCTTCTTAACTGAGTTGGCTATCTTTTAATCACTTTGTGCCTTTGCTATTCTGACTACCCTCCCTGCTTCCTTCTGCCTTAACTGGTACAGTTTTCTGTCCTGCTCCTTCTGTGTTTCCTTATATTTCCTAAATGCTATATTTTTCTCCCTAACCTTCACCGCCACTTCTTTTGAGAACCATAGTGGCTTTTTCTTTCATTTTGATTTGTTTATTTGCTTCACACAAAGGCTTGTCGCCTCTGTGATGGCAGTTTTGATATTCCCCATTGTTGCTCCACCCTCCTTCTAGCCTGTTTGCTAGTGCTTTTCTAAGGCACTCTGCCATCTTGCCAAAGTCAGCCCTCCTGAAGTCCAGAACCCTCACTTTTGTATGACTTGACTCTGTAGCTGAGTTATCGTGAACCACACTGTTTGGTGGTCACTTGTTCCCAAATGGCTACCCACTTCTAGATTTGAGATCCTCTCACTGTCCCCATTTGAGAGTACGAGGTCTAAGATTGCTCCCTCATGAGTAGGTTCCAAAACTAGCTGTCTGAGGCATGCCACCTGAAGAGCATCAAGAATGGCCCTGCTTTTGGATGTGGCTGCAACAAAGGTGCTCCAGTTAACATCTGGCATATTAAGGTTCCCCATCAGCAGTATCTCCCCTTTCTCTGGCATCCTAAGTATGCCTTCTATCATATCCTTGTCCATTCCTTCCCCCTGACATGGGGGTCTGTATACAACCCCTGTGTGGATTGTGGTGCCATTTCCAGTCTCTTAGGTGACCCACAGTGCCTCCTCTCCTCCCTGTTTACTCTTTTGTTCAGTTGCTTTTATCCCTTCCCTTACATAGAGAGCTACTCCTCCGCCTCTTCTGCCCTCTCTGTCTCTCCTGTAGGTTGTGTACCCTGGTATGTTAACATCCCAGTCATGGTTCTCTGTGTACTATGTTTCTGTGATTGCTACGATATCCAGGCATCCCTCTTCCATCAAGGCCACTAGTTCAGAGTGAACACAATTATGCCAGTATGGGGATCAGTGTCTGAGCTGCTGGTGGTGAACCGAGACCTTTTTGGGACCAGGATAGAGAACTGACCCACGGGGGGAGGGGAGACAAGGGAGCAGAGAGCCACTGGACACCAGGGACTGTATTTGGACTGAAGTTAGGATGTTATATGCTACATCAGTCCACCTACTCCTTGAATCTGTGACTAATTGTATTCCATTTTCTGCTGTCTGTTGGCCAAGTCAACAGGCTGGGTGTTTATTACCATTGTGTGGGGGCACTGGACAGAGTCACAGATGAAGCAAGGATTGGTGTACCCCCACCCTTCAGGATATAGGTATTTATTATATAAGGCAGGAGGTGGGGGGGTAAACACCTCTACAGTAGTCAGTGCTCAGCATCTTCTCCAAGCCAGACAATGATTAAAAAAAAATACTTTCTAATTTCAGTGAATTTATTTATTGCTAGCAAATTGATTTATTTTTTAGTCAAATGGTGGTGCTGCATACAGCAACGTTTACCCCTAGAGAAAGTGCCTACACTCTTACTCTGTCAGTAATCCAGAACCAGAAATCCATTTTTTACTGTGTTTTTGATTCATACCCATCTCCATTTTTGATGTGCTCTTACCTAACAGTTTCTCTGAGAAGGAGGGACCCTGTAGTTTTATGTCGCCTCCCCACACATTAACAAGTTTTCTGTGCTGATAGAAACACAAATCAGTATTCGTTGCTGAGATTCTTTGCTGGACCATCTGAATCATGGTGATGTATGTTAGTGCTTTACTGTAGCTCTCCTCTGCATTAGACTCTTGTGTTTCCAGTACCTTAAAAGGACACTAAGTCTCCTCAGACTGACTGTGACCTGTTTTTAAGATTTTATCCTCCCTCCATTGCTGTTGATCTCCGTGTGGGCTACAACCAGTAACCGCCAACCCCAACAAGCACAACCCATACGCGGATGTTCTTTCCTTGTTTTCTCCCTCCATCTTCAGGTTGACCCCCACACAATCCTCACCCCTGTGAGGAAGTAGAGAAATCCCTCCTTTGCTCACCACAGGGGCTGCTGCAGAGGTGGAAGCCAGTCTTGTTCCCTGCCCTGGCCCGGAAGCTGTGTCACTGGTAACGTCATCATCCTTGGGCCACATGACCACAGTCAGTCAATCAAGCTTTAGTTGGTCGATTATAATGGATGAACATCATGATTATTACAACATATCTTTATAAAAATAAGCAAGCTTAAAAACAAACTAAACAAATAGTGCAGAATGCATAGTGTTCCAAATGAATAAATGTCACATGGGTACAGCGCAAGTATAGAACAAAAAGTTAATTTCATTGACAAGTAAATATCAGCTAGTTTAACTAAGTTCAATGCTTAACTTTCTTGGATCTATAAAGTTTCTTTTTAAGATTTACTACAGAAGCCAAGAAGTTTGCCATAATCACAGCCTCCTCTGGAGTTCTAAGGTGTAATAGTATAAAAATAGGACCATAGTTTGCATTTGCGTATATGGTGAAAGTCTTTAATAGATACTGGGTGGGATATTCAGAAATGTACCAAAGCCAGGTGCAAGACTTTGCAAGCGCCATCCTACTGTGCCATAGCGCGCAGCTAAGTTCAAAGGTTGCGCATGATGGCATCGCCCAACTGCACAACACGGCTGAACATCAGACAGATGTGCCATACGCAAACCGGGCTGCGCCCAGGAGTTAAACCAACATGCGCTTATAGCGCACCAGGGCTGCGCCTGACAAACCAACATGCCAAAGTGCAATCAGGGATGCGCAGAGGCAGAGGTGCCTGTGCCAGGACACACATGAACCAGCAACAGGCACAGCAAGGAGCAAGCCATTGGGGCAGGATATCCCACCACCAGGGTGCCAGGAGTGAGGCACGCCAAGCATACGACGGAACACTGCCCAGTGCGCATGGGGAAGCAGCAGGCCTCTCGTCTACGCGCACCACAGTGGTGCATGGAGGCAGGGTGGCACCAATGGCCACTGGTGAACAGCCACTGGAAACCCCCCACAGGAACGCATGCGCCATGCCACCTGGACTACAACTGGCAACACACAGACAAACAGCACACAACACACATGCCACACAACCTAAACAGAAAGGCCACTGCTGCCCCAGGGCACAGCCACTGAACAGTAGGTGAACACCACCCAGCACAGCCCCCTGGCCACCCCAGGCGCACCACACAGCCACCATGTACATCACTGCAGCATGGCCCCACACGCCAGCCGCAAAGCAGGCCCAGACACAGATGTGCAACCATAGAAAAGTGTATTAACATCAGAAAATAACACAACCATATACAGATATATACAGGTAACAGGGACAGGGAAAATGGAGGGTAGCTATTTACAAAATGGCTAAGCCAGGGAAGGGAGGTAAGGCGACAGGGGTCAGGGCAAGACAAGGGAGGGCAAGGGAAGGGGGGACAGGGAAGTAAAAGGGTCATGGGTCAATGGGCCTATGGGTGGTCTCACCCCACTGCTGCCCAGCGCTGTAGCCTGCGGATGGCCCTCTGCAGCATCCTCGCCACCTGCAGCGTGGCAGTGGAGACTTCAAAAATCCTCCTCAGAAGGTGGGTATTGACAGCCGGCCAACGATCACCTAGGACAAAGGAGGGTACATGAAATTGGTGCATGTCCGGAACACCCTGCCCACTCACCGTGCGCAGCGGACAGTGGTGACACGCGCCCCTGGGATGGCACCCAGCCACCCGCAGTGTGTGCGCCCACATGTGCCGCCAACCTGGCGCACTGCAGCCATGTGGAGCACAGCACACCGCCACCGCCCATGGGCCACACACCATCACCGTGGCAGGCAGGCGGCATGGTAAAGTGGCAGGATGGCAGTGGCACAGCTGGCAGCCGGATGCACCTATAGCCCACCTGCAGTTGCCCATGCATGCATTACCATTGCACATTGGCGCATGGCAATTTGCGCTGCACAGTTACTGTGGCTGAATATCGCTGTCCGGCACATTTTCGTGGTTGTGCTGGAGCAACCCTGTTGCGCATTGCACAACTCCTTTGAATATCCCACCCACTGAGTTCTAGGTTTGACACAGAGAGGGCAGTTCATAAGCATGTATTATTGAATCTTGAAAACCTTTATTACAAAAGCAAAGATTACTGGTCTGCTTTGTTATATTATGTGTCATGATTTTATTAAAGTAAATATACTAGGAATAAATTTGTTCAAATCTGGCCCATGTTATATTTTTTTCTTTGTTCTGGGGAAATGAGAATAATCAGGTATTCTTCCAAAAAATGTCAGATTTTATTTTTTTTATACCAAAGGACACAATTTTGATTTCAAATGTTTTTTCATAACTGTCTTTTGTGCAAAAGTAAATACTTTTTCTTTATTAAATCTTTATATACTGAGGTGCAATATTTATGTTTCTGTTAAAATCAGTCCAGAGATGTTGCACAAATACATGACCACAGAGACCCCAGCTGACTCAGAACCCAGATCGCCTGCACTGTAGCATTATGACATGTTAGCACTGAACCATCAGAGCGGTACCTGATTTTGGTCTTTTTAAACTTCTGTAGGAGGTTGATTATGTCATAAACACATAATTTAAATCTACAGTTAATACCTCTCAACTATGCTTGATTAAAAAAAAAAAAAAAAAAAAGTGTGGCCGGCCTGCTGAGGCAGTGGTTTAATTTCCATCTGCGACGCCGGCAACCCGGGTTCAGGAATGGACTTGGGTCATCAGAGGACCGACCGGGGGAGAAGGATCGAGCATTCTTCTGACTGCTCTCCTTCTCCAGGAGGGAGGGAGTTGAGTGTCTGGTGCACTCGCGACACCCAGCAGAGGCTGGGTGCATTGCTCACGCACCAGATGCCACTGCAACTCAGGGGCAGGGCAGACACTGGTCATCATTGCACGTCCCTGCCCGTGCTTACAGGGGAAAAAAGAATCACCACCTGGGTCGTCTCCTTGAAGCCCTTCCCTGGCTTCAGCTAGCCTCCAGTGCCGTGATCCCTCCCCTTCAGGACCAGTAGTGTGGCGCCATTCAGGGGAGGCAGCATCGCAACCTCACCCTTTGGGGGGCAAGCCAGGGGTAACCATGGGGATCACTGTCAGTCACTGGAGGTGGGAGTACAGGGGGTCCGTGACCAGGGCTGAGCCTTGATGACCATGGGGCACAAAAAGTAAAATAAATTGAAAAAAAACATGTAAATGAAACATGGGGGGATCATATAGGTTTGGAAACTTCAAAACCTAGACACCCCTTGCAAGTGTATTAAGTGCATTCTGGCATGTAAACAATGCAATGTAGCCACTTTAGTGCTAGCACACTGAAAATACGTTTTGAAAAAAAAAACTTAGACCATGTCAAAAGACGTGAAACACAAAATTGAATTCTTAAACATTAGCAACAACCCAGCTTTAGTTTAAAAGGGTCAAAATTGGCCTGTAGTGGTGGAAGGGTGGTGGTGGTGGTGGTGGTTGACATTTCTTCTTTAACACTAAACTTACCTTTTGATATTTTCTTGTCTCCTCTGGGCCCCTTGCAGACCTGCCAGGCTCTGACCATTTGACAGTTTTGTGCTTTGTGTTGTGTGATAACACGCGTGTACAGATGATGTACAAACAAGTTACATATTTGCATATATGCAGTTACACTGTCCTATTACCAAGCCTGATCCCAGTAACAGGGTGTCAGACGCTGGGCAATTTTAAGTGATTTGACATTTGTGCCTGTGGTTAGGCAGTTGTATGGCAGTTTGATGTATCAGGGTTGACACTAATCATCAAATGACAGTCATACTGCTTGTCACTGCTAGTCACCTTCATAGTAAGCCACTGTATGACCCCCTAATCCATCAACCGAAGCTTAACTGACTGCTAATAACAGAATGATTCAGCATATGTACTGTTGGATCAGAGTATACTCACACACACGCACACACTCACTCTTAATTTAATTGACTCGCTATAATTTCCAAAGGTATCATATCTTTGTATGAAAGCATATCAATAAAAATGGGAAATTACAGATAAGAGGATGATGTTAATGGTACAAATGCAGTTTTCTCTAAAATTACATCTGCAGTAGGTAGTTTGCAAACATGGAGACTGTTCTGAAAGAGAAGTACTACTTGCAGACATGTTTTGCTTCAAAGCAATTGTGATTCTGGCAATCAGATGTTCTATGGTTTCAATCAAGTTCTGCTATGTTTTAAAACAGAATACCTAGATCTTGAAATGCCTTATCCTAGCCCCTTTTCCCAGTGGTTCCAATATAATACCCATTTACTGATTCAAACCACTGGAGGCCCAGTGGCCCATTTATCTGAGCACAGAAAGTAGGAACTGCCTGGAGATTCTGGTTCAGATCCTGGCTTAGCCATTGCTTACTGTGTGACTGTGACAAGGAGCATTCCCCTGTCCCCTTTAAGAGGCTCCCTGGCTCATTTAGAATGATTCGTGGTTGCATGGGAAGTAGGGTTATGCAAATGCATACATATGTATTTGTCAAATATTCATCAAATAAATATAGCCCAGGTATTCAGTAGTATTTGAGTATACAGGTTTTCGACCACAATGTAGTACATTTATAAAACATGCTGCAAACTTGTAAAAAAACACCCCCAACAGACAAATGAAATAACTGCTGCTCAGCATAGGTAGAGAACATTAGTAGGGTTTGGAAATGGGGTATACTGAAGCAAATTTGCACCATGGAGTAAGTATTTGTGAACTGTTAAGCATTCATTTTTTGCTGTTTGGTTTGATAGGCCAATAAAAAAAAAAAAATGAAGATATCATCTGTTTTGGAGACCATGAGGGAGGCACAGAAGTAAACACTTGAAGTGGTGGTGCTGGCACTGGCAGAAGCAGATGTTTGGGACAAAGTGGTGGTGGTAGTGGTGGCTCTAGCAGTACTATCCTCAGTACAAATAGTAGACTGGGCAGCTGTATTACTTGTGATGCCAGCAGCAGCCAAGGTCATCACAGCAGTAGCCGTGGAGGTGATGATGTCGCAGCTGGAGTGGCAACAACAGCAGCAGATACAGAGGCTGACTGTTGAGCAGGAACAATGGATGTGGCATTGGAACTGCAAGTGCTAAAACTAGTAGCAGCAGGTCTGCTGAGAGTGAAGGGATAGCAGAATGGCCAACATGCATCAAATGTTGAGCACAGTCTTAATCACTTTAGATGGGCTTGACCACAGATGGTTTTTTGACTGATAACTGTTTGTCTGACATTTTCTCTCATCAGATAAATTGGCGATTACCAGAAAGTCTCTCATTTATTCTAGTTTACAGGAAGCAAATGCTTACAACAGTCAACTGACTTTTTGTAATAAAAAAAAGTCCACTCTGTTGCAGTGCGCCAAGACAGGAATGCTACGAAACATACAGACCACAGGAGTTATATTTTGATTTTATGCAACAGCTACATAACAAAAGTGATATTTATTTATTGAATTTTGTTGACCCGGTAAGCCCACTGGGCCTAGAAGTCCCTTTTCAGGGGCGACCGGGGGGAGGGGGATACAGATGGTAAGCAACTGAAATTGAACCAGATTAAGCTGTTGGTGGTATTTTTAGTGAGTAGGAGAAATTTGGCCAGGACACCGGAAATTCCCTACTTTTTCGATGATCTTTAACATCCACCTGAACTACCACCAATCCAGGCAGATGGGACCTCGGTTTAACGTCTCATCTGAAAGACGGAATGAAACCAAAACATCAGGCAGCTGGCACTGCAGACGTCCACAGCAAAAGCTTGCCTCATTTTGTGCACACAGACACTAAAGCTGAATATAGCCAGTCCTGAGGTACTAATGGCCCCTACCTCACAAGATGAAGATCCTGCCAGGGTTGTGATAATTGTCTCAGCACTGGGGGCTGAAGGGGTCCCTTAAACCTGTTAGCTGAAGCAGTAATTATGTATACGTTTACAAATATCATTGTCTACAAGAGGGCAGCAATGTCAAGCATTAACTTTATTTATTCCCATGCACAGGGAATTAAAAACAAAATCACATACAGGACACATATAACAGTGGCGTCCCATGCTGTAGGATTCTTCCACAAAACTTTTGACCTTGATCTTACTCTTGTATGGGACCCTTCACTCTGTTGTGTACCTCCTTAGGGTCCCCTGTCTAGGACACCCTGTATACACATTGCTTAATCCCTTTCACCCATTACAATTACTTAGGGATGCAGGCAGAGAGGGGTGTGTCTAGTGCTATAGACTTAGCGCCACCACCCTTCTGATGCTTCATGTGGGCTGCGGTTACAGTTGCAGGACTTGCTAGGGCCAGATATTCCCCTAGAGTTCTGTGATATCGCTAGAGAATTCCCCTGCCTGCAGTACTAGTGTAGGATCACCAGAGAGAATCTCTTAGGAATATCTAGAAATATTTGACCATGTCTGTTGCTGCATATGTACCTTCTCCTAGGAAGCCTTGGTTAATGGAGTAGTTCTCCCCAGGCTTCCATACACTCAACCCTCAGCTCCAGGTTACTGTGGGGCAAACTTTCCTGAGCCTCTCAAGACACAGATATATACTTGATGGGCCACACTTGGCCTACCTATGTTGGACCCTGACAATCTGAGTAATCTAAGTGACTGCTGATGGAGAATTTCTGCTAGACTCCACCATGGCTCCATTGCATGGCTTAGAATGCCTTCCTCCACCACCATGAAGCCTGGAATGGGTCCTCACCAATTCCAGACAAAACCATTCAGAGGAGTCCACCACCTCAAGCTTACCTAATACTTACAATGTGTTGGGTCCAGATTAGAAAAAATAATTTGAATTTTGTGGGCACAGGTTAGGAAGTAAGTAAGTTCACCAGGAAAAAAATAAACACCATAGGGAGCTGATGACCAACACATTGGAGAATAGCATGAAGTTTTGGTCGAATATTAAAGATATCACTGGTAAAGATCCAAAGATGTCACCCTCAATGCTAAACATTGATGGTACCCCCACCCTGGACCCTCTTAAAATTGCGAATATTTTTAATGAGGCTTTCAACAACCTGAGCAGTGTCCTACCACAGGACTTCTTTGATGATACCTCTGCAAAGACCACTAGTCACTTGGAGGACAGGATTCCTGGTCATCGCTCTTTCTACTTTAAGAAGGTATCTGTGCCCCAGGTTGAAAACTGTTTAAGAAATTGTTGGGAAAGTCTAGGTACGGTGGAGATTTATTTGACCTCAAACTAATCGCGCTCACTTTAGAGGAAGTACTTTTACCTATAACAAAGATTCTTAATCTCTCCTTAACCCTGTCACACTTCCCGCAGGCTTGGAAAGCAGCCCTAGTGACCCTGGTACATAAATCTGGTGATCATGCCCTGCATAACAAGTATAGGCCAATATCAATCCTCCCTCCACTATCTAAAGTGCTGGAATGTATTGTTGCTAACCAGCTGGTGGATTACCTCGAAAAATACTCTGTCCCGTGCCCATAACAACATGGATTTAGAAAAGACATAGCACCTTCACAGCACTACTTGAATTCACCAGCTTTATTCAGCAATCATTTGACCAAGGTAATCTGGTAGGGCAGCCTTTATAGATTTAACAAAGCCATTTGACACTGTTAATCACCCACTTCTCCTCTGCCAACTAACTAAAATTGGCCTTTCACTCGAAACACTGCACTGGTTCACTAGCTGTCTCGAAGATAGATCCCAATAGGTGAAAATCTCTAATGTCACATCTGAGCATCAGGTCGTCCGATCTAGAGTACCTCAAGGATCTATCCTGTCAGATCCTTTTAGTATCTTTCTGAACAGCTTGCGTCCTCCTGTCACCTGGAGTCTCCTATATGCAGACGATGCTGTCATTTTTGAACTACCGAGACCCTAGCATTCTTGAAAGCAGTCTGCAGCTTGGCTTCAAGGAAGCTGAGCAGTGGCTTAACACACACAAATTGGTACTAAATTATAAGAAAACAAAGGTTGTGCTGTTCACCTCCTCTCGCATTAATTACAGGACCCATGTACTTACTGTTAGAAATAACCTGGGAGCCCCACTCGAACAAGTTCAGCACTTTAAGTATCCAGGAGTAACATTGGATAATCATTTCACCTATGTACGTCACATTGAAAATGTTGCCAAGACCATTAATATTAGGATTGGACTCCTTTATAGATACAGGTGGTGTCAGACTCCTGATGCTTGCAATTCACAGTTCGGTGTTGTCCATCATCGATTATGGCTTGGTCATTTACAGAGCTGCTACCGCTACCTCCCTCAAAAGACTATCTGTCACTCTAAACAAGTGTGTAGACTGCTCATGGGTGCTGCACACCTCACTCACACTTGTGAGCTATATGCCCAATCTGGATGGCTTCAACTAAGTGGTAGAATCAAGTACCAAACATGCCTACTAACTAAAAGTTTCTCCTTGGGCTACTGCCACCAGGAGTAGAATACCTCTTGAATGAATCTCTCAGGACCCAACATACTCGCACATCCACCTCCGATCTTCTTCTTGTCCCTAAGTGCCGTACAGCCCAATACCGGCTATCCTTCTCTTATAGAGCCCTGCTATGGTACAACGGGCTGCACAATGAGATAACTAATCTACCCAAACTTGGCCAGTTTAAGCATACTCTCCACCAGCATCTCATCTCCAAAAGCTCCTGTGATTGTTCCACTTAATCCACTATAAGCCTGTCTGTATCCCCATCTATGGGCCTTCCCACTCACCACCAACCTCATCTGACCTTAGGTTGATAATCCTGATAAGGCCCTTGGCTGTTACCCCCTCCTTTACCCCTGCCCTTTCTCCTTCCCCTCTTTCCACACTCCACCCTCTCCACAACCCACCTATCCCTACTAGCGTCTTTGACAAAGCCCCTGGCTGCTACCTCACTCCTTAGTTTTGAAATCCTACTACCTGCACATCTCCCTGCTTTTTCTTTTCTTTATCTTCTTTTATATTGAAGTAGTACTGATTATATATGATGTATTATACACTGTTCACTGTATGTTAGTAACTCTACCTGTTAGTTTCCCTATGTCTGTTTGTAACCCTCCCCATTGATGTGGAACCTTTGTAAATGAGCTACGTTTAGCTGAAAGGTATTTTGTAATCTGAGATTGAATAAAAAAAGAAGGAAGGACAGAAAATAGAAAGAGAGAAAGAGGAACGAGAAAACGAGAAAAAAGAGAAATTAAACAATAGGGAAAATATAAATAATGGGGTGTACAAAGGCCGGTTTTGACTGGAATAGACTGGAGGATACTGGAAGCAGTAGGTGGCGGGGGAAGGGGGCAGGATAATTTTAGAGGAACAACAGGAAGGGGGTGAATAGTGGGTTGCAATGGATGTGGGGCGGCGGTATTTATGGACACACTATGGAGAATCAGTGGGTGTCCAATATGTCAAAGATTCGGGCTTCTAGCTGGCCCGGTGGTGCTGAGGTGCTGGATGCCTTACCTCATGCTACGCCAGTGACCCGGTTTGGGAATGACCTCGGCCATCAGGGGGTGGTGGAGTGGATTGAGCAGCCGCGCATAGCCTCCCCTCCTGGGGTGGATGCCTGCACCGCTGTAGTTCTGCTCCCACCGGGTGGAGGTCCAGTGGGAAGCATAGGCACAAGGGAGTGGCAGCGATAGCCAGGGGTGGGGTGGAAGGTGCTAAGCCAGAACCCAGCGTGCACGTGACGTGTCTGCGGGGTCCCAGGTCAGGGAGAAAAAGGAGAAAAAAATCCACAAAGTACATAAAAAAAAAAAAAAAAATTTATTCAGGCATCTCAAGGTGGAACTTATTTGGTTAAGAAGGGAGGTGGAGTGGAGGGTAGGGAAGAGAATGAAAGAGGAAAGGAAAGAAGGTAGTATTAGTACAGGCAATGCTAAGAGCAGGGGAATGGATAGTGAAGACAGAGGAAGAAAGGGGATGTGTGAGAGGATTAGATACAGATCAGGATCTGGTGAGGGAGATAACTGGAAGTGGGTTAGGAGAAAAGGAAGTGAGGGTACATGGGAAAGGACAAGCGTAAGTGAAAATCAAACTGTTGGCAGGAAAGCAAATAAAGGAGACAATGTATTGGTATCAAACAGATACTTACCATTGGCCAATTTGCAGGAAACAGGAGATGAGGAAAGAGGGAAAAGGGAGGGCTCTGCAAAAGGACACAGGATAGTCATTGGGAGGGGGAGGCGAGTAGATCAAGTGTAAGGATTAAGGGGAGTAAAGGGGATTCCGAGGGTAGTGGAGATGAAAAGAGTGGGAGTGGGAGAATCAGGCAATTAATTTAGTGATGAAGGAAAGTAAGTTAATCCACAGAAGGTGGGGGGAAGAAAAAAGACAGAATGAGAGTCCAGCAGATGGGGTAAGAATAGAGCAGCTGCATCTAGGGAGTGTTGGAAATAGGGTAAAACAGAGACACAAGGTGAAAATATGGGGGAGGATTTAGACAGAATGAGGTCAGGAGTCCAAGAAAGGACAATGACAGGAGACCATGAGAAAAGTAGAAGAAATTCAAAGAAGTGGGAGCAAGACAGGGGCAGGGGAAATCTAGCAGGGAATGAGAGCAAGGACAGGATCATGGTTTCTTGGGACTCCGTCATAAAGGGAATCCACTGGTTAAGAAAGGGGGAGGCCTATAGAAGGAGATTGGTTTTCTGTGAACCAGGAATGGAGGCAGGAAGGGTTGGCTAATAAAATAAGAGTGTATTAGGTTGCTGGGAGGAAAGCCGCACCTAGTCTTGCACCTAGGTACTAATGACCTGGCAGGAAGTGATATAGAGAAGGTTCAAAGAAGATTCAGGGAGATTGCAAAGGTATGCAGGGAGGAGGTTAGCTTGATGGCTTTCAATCAATCAATCAATCAATCAAAATCTTTATTTATTCAGGCGAACATCATTGAGCATAGCTCATTTACAAGATGGACCTGAGTGGTCATAACAATATAAGGTTACAAATTTTACACAAAAACATGGTACAGAATGAACACAAATACAATGATTTATGAATGAGACAGATATACAAATATTTACATATATACAAGGCAAAATGACAATAAACCTAAATCACATTAAAAGGAAAGAAACAGACAGTATAGTAGGGATAAAGCTCGGGTAGTTGGACTTGGGTGGGCATTTTGTATGAAGTAGGTTGGAGAACAAGCTAGAAGAACGATAGAGAAATAGGGGTAGCATAAAGGGAAGGAGGTGTGAGAGAACTAGGCCTTATGGAAGCAGTTGTCATGATTCTGGGAATAGACTAGTGTACAGTTTTTGAAGGATGTTAAAGGAATGAGGGTATCCCATTTCAGGGTCTTTGAAGAGAATTCAGATAAGTGCTAGGGAATAGCTGATTGCAGCCCTTCCATACCGGGTGCAGGTGATAGGAATCTTCAGCATGATGAGTTTATTGATCCTTAGGGTGTAAGGCCTGGATGTGGATCCAGTTGAAACAGTCTGAGATGTAGGAAGGGAGTTTGTTTGTCAGAGCTTTGTAGATCCAGACAGCAGCATTTTTGTTTCTTCTATGTTGTAGGGATGTCCAACTGACTGCATTGTAGAGAGAGCAATGATGGGTGCTGGTGGGAAGATCTGTAATGAATCTAATAGCTCTATGATACAAGGTGTCTAATTTATTTAAATGGGAGAGGGGAGCAGTGGCCATAGAGGAAGTCAGCATAGTCAATGAGGGATAGGAATGATGCCAGGATTAGCCTTTGTTTGGAATCTCTGGTCAGGTAGTGTTTGATCCTATAAAATAGGCCAAGTCTTTGTCTAAGCTTTTTCAGGAGCTCTTCAATGTGGCTAGTGTAGTCAAGTTTATTGTCAATCCAGACTCCAAGATATTTGAATTTGTCCACATATTCCAGATTTTCACCAAGGATGGTAGATAATTGTGGGAGGGTGAATGATGGGACAGTGGAAGAGCAGCTCTTGGTGGCAAAGAACATAGCTTTCGTTTTCTTGGCATTTAGTAGTAATTTCTTTTCTAATAGGTTGTGCTGTAGGAGGGAGAACTCGGACTGTAAAAGCTCACAGGCTTTTGATGGTGAGGGATTACTGACAGTATCATCTGCAAAAAGGTGAATATTAGATTGCGAGAGATTGGAGTTAATATTGTTGATGTAAATGGCAAAGAGGATGGGGCCCAGGATGGAGCCTTGCGGTACACCTCTTAGGAGTGGTTTAGAGGTGGATAGGTCACCTTCATTTTTTACCAGTTGTAGTCTTCCGGAGAGATAGCATCTGAACCATTTAAGAGAGAGTGAGTCAAGGCCTATGGAGTTCAGAGAGGAGATTAGTAGTTCATGGTCCACAGTGTCAAAGGCTTTGCTTAGATCCAGGAACACAGCACAGGTGTTATTCTTTTGTCTAAGGCAGTCTGCCAGTCATTTGTAACTTTGCTAAGGCAGAGATGGTGCTGTGCATAGATCTAAACCAGATTGAGCTGGGTTAAGGAGATTGTTGGTATCAAGGTAGGCACTTAACTGAAAGTTTACTAACTTTTCAAGCATCTTGGACAGTACTGGTAAGATGGAAATGGGCCTATAGTTGTTGAGGTCCATGGGATCACCTGCCTTAAGTAGTGGAAACACTTGAGCTGTCTTCCATATTGAGGATAGAACCAGTGGCTAGGGACAGATTGAAGAGGTGAGTGAGGGGGCAGCAGGCGTGCAGTGCTACTTTTAAAGTAGGGATCCAGTCTGCACCTGCACTTTTAGTTGTATCTAGTTGGAATAGAAGGTCTTCTACTTCTTTTAAGAGTATTGGTTTGAAGGAGAATGTGAAGCAGCCTTTTGTCCCTCAGTAGATTGTAAGTTTAGTGATGATCTCATTAGGTTTGCAGGTGAGGAGTCAGCTAGGCCAGCTGTAGTGAAATGGTCATTGAAGGCATTTAAGATTTCTTGCTTGTCAGTGATTTCAATACTATTTAGGTGCACTTTGGGTGGTAAGACAGGGGTAGAAGTTTGACCTAGGATCCCCTTTATGGTACCCCAGAACCTGGAGGGGTTGTGATAGGAGGCATCCAATTCAGCTGTGTAGAAGGCAGCCTTGGCATTTCTTACTTGTTTTGTGCAGGAGTTTCTGGCTTTTCTGAATTGAAGCCAGTCATTTGGATCCTTTGTCTTTCTTGCCCTTTTCCAGAGTTTATCTCTGGCAAGCAGTCTGAATTTGAGGTCAGCAGAGAACCAGCGACAAGATTTGAGTTTGGTTCTGACACTGGTGAGGTGCATGTATATTGAGGGCACTTGTGATAATATCACTTAAGATCTGAAGAGCTGTCTCTATTGAAGCTGTGAGATAGAATTCTTGCCAACGTGTGGTGTGGCACAAATCATGGAGATATCCTGAAATATTAAAGTTCTTTTTGATCTTCTTGGGAGAAATTTTGCAGGGTTGGGTGGCTTGATTGTTGATCTTATGCCAGCTATGGGACAGTGATCACTTGTGTCACTGAATAGCACTCCAACATGAGAATACAGATGAGGCTTATTTACCAACATGATGTCCAGGAGTGTGCTGTTGAAATTATTCTTTGGGTTAATTCTTGTTGGTTCTTTGATTAATTGAGTGAAACCATAATTGTCACAGAAGGTTACTAGGGTGCAGATGCATTGGCTAGCCAATTTAAATTCAGGTCACCTAAAATGATGGTGTCTTCAGGGCCTAGATTAAGTATAGATCCTAGGTGGATAGGAGTTTGAGGCCTGCAGAGGGGCCTGTAGCAGCCAATCAGTTGAAAAGATGATATGTTGGGAAGGGTTATTTTAATTGATAAGCATTCGAATTCCTTTGGCTGTGATGTAATATTGAGGCAGGATGCAGAGATGTTTGCTTTGACATAGATGGCTTCCCACCGCCTGGATGGACGGTCAGATCTGAAGAGCTGGTAGTTGGGAAGATTTATTTCACTGTCTTTGTTGCAGATTTGAGCCATGTTTCAGAGATAACCAGAAAGTCAGGTAAGGTGTGTGCAACCCAGGCCTGTATTAATGAGAACTTTTTAGGAGGCTGCAGGTGTTGATGTGAAGAAAACTCAGGCCATTTATCAGGGTCTTGCTTTTGTTCACTGTGGTAGCTCTGAGGCAGCTGAGAATTAAAGACTTCAATCATTGGCTCAGGAAATGGTGCAAAGATGAGGATTCACCTGCTTGGTAGAGTGGGGACACTTGGGTAGGGGAAAATCTATACACGAAGGATAGACTGCATATAAATGAAAATAAGGGAGGCGCTAGGTTATTGAGGGAAGAATTGCAAAGTTATATAGATGGGGTCCTGGGAAGGGATTTAAACTAGAAGAGGGGGAGTACGAGACTTGAGAAGGGATGGAGGAAGAAACATAAATTTGGCGGCAGATAAGGACCACTTGGCCCACCTAGTCTGCCCATTTTTCTTCTTCTAGCTAGCGGTCCCTGGCAGGACCACCCCGACGTCAGCGTGCATCACTTAAAGGGCGGTCCCTTGCCCGCCTCCAGTTCTTTCCCGCCTGCAACTCAGTCAGCTTTGAAGATCAGCTAGCATCGCTGATTTGGATGAGTATTACTTGTTTTTTCCAAAATCTTTAATTTCTTCATTTCAGACCCTGACATTGGCTGTGCATGCCATCCCTACACCTTCTAAGTAGCATAAAAATAAGTCGATTGCTGCGGGTCCCAACTACCACATAAGGGCGGCCATTCCTGCTTCTTTTAGGCCGGATCACCACGTGGAAGAGTGTGATCATTGCTGCAAATTCAACTCCACTACCCACAAAAGAAGGCAGCTGGCCCTGGAAGCCCATATTTTAAAACAAAAGATGGCCTCCATGGAGAAGGAGTTGAATAAACTCAGACAGATGTCAGACTCTCCCAAAGGGCACCATCGAAAGAAGAAGGACAAAGAGAAGCACAGGGACCGGGATGGTCCCTCCACAGCCCAGCAGACTCCGGCTGGGGTCACGGTACTTTCAGTTTCTTCCCCTCCGGGGATTTCCAGTCTGACAGCTGCCTTGGTGGTGTCTGGGCATGCGCCCCCCCCCCCAACTGATTCGCGTGAGGGTCCGACGGGAGCCTCCGGGGTAAAGGAGGCCTCACCCCTGCTCAGCCTAGCAGTGAGGGTGGGTCCAGTAAGTTGGGCTCTGGCTCTGCCGTTTCCTGCCCGGACAAGGCTGATAAGTCGCACGTCGGGTCTGACGAGCACCAAGCCAGCGTTCCCTAGTAGGGCCTTGACGCCTCACCTGACATCCGGGGTTCGCCGCAGGGCCCTTCATGACCACTGCCATCGGAGGATCATCTGACCCCTCCTCCTCTGGAACCCGCTCCCCTTTCCCTTCTGGGGGATGAGGATCAGGGGTCACCTCCGCCGTCGGGGTTCCCTCCCCCGACACCAGTGCCTCTGTCTCTGGTTGCTCCGGTGCCACTTTCCAGGAATCCAGTACCCTCTGACCAGCCTTCGGGCCCTCCACACGGGCCTTCAGGGGCAGGGGAACTGGCCTCCCCTTCTGGGCCATCCTTCCCATCCCCTCTGCCCGCCAGGCCGATGCCTGGGGCCCATCGGCACTTCCTTTCAGAGCCTCCGGCAGAAGCCATTTGGGATATCCGATGCCGGGCTACCGATGCATTATCCAATGCCAGGGTACCCTAATGCCACAATACCTGCCGCCACAGTACCCAACACCAGCGTATCCCGGCCCGGGTTTCCCACCATTGGGTTATGGTTTGCTGTACTTCTCATACCCTGGTTACCCCCACCTCCCCCGCCTTCTCCCCAGGTGGACCTTAAGGAGGTTTTGTCCACCTGGTGGGCCAAAGCCAGGTCCCAGCTGGTGTCAGAGCTGGGCCACTCCTGGCTGCAGCTCTTAGGTCTGGCCCCTGAGGTCCAGTCAGTCATTATGGATTCCCCTTTTAGAGGGTCGGTCCTGTTCAGTGGGGATACTAAAGATATTATTACCAACTTACAGGATAAGGGGCAGGCCCTGAGGTCTGTACAATCTATATACCACAAACCTCAAGGCCAGAAACAATCCTTTCAGAGGCAGTCTAAATGGCAACATAGACAGGTGCAGCCCTGTCGTTAGCATAAATGAGTGGCTAGAAAGCTCCTCCAGCCAAGGTTCGTAGAGCTGCAGGCACTCCCACTGCCTCCCCTCCCACTACCTCCTGACTCGTTGCCTCACCCTCTCCATCTGGACATCTCTCCAGCGGATCCGGTAGGCGATCGATTCTCTCGTCACCTTCCGGAATGGGAGAGGATAACGACAGACTCTTGGGTGCTCCAACTGATTGCTCAAGGGCACTCTATAGAGAGTTCTCTCAGCCACCCCCTCACAGACCCCCTCCCAGCTCATCTTATCCTCCAAACCATCTTTCTTTGGTTCAGGAGGAGATAAATGCTCTCCTGCTGAAGGAAGCCCTGGAACCTGTCCCACCTCAGTTTTGTGGGACAGGCTATTATTCCCACTTTTTGTTGGTCCCCAAGAAGACGGGCAACCTGAGCCCATTTTGGACCTCAGTGACTTACAAGAGGTTCAGAATGCTCTCCCTTCCAAGCCTTCTACCGCGTCTAAGAGCGGGTCAGTGGCTTTGCACCCTGGACATGCAGGATGCTTACTTGCATATTCTGATCCACCCTGCCCATCGCAGGTTCCTCTGGTTCTGCTTCCAGGGGGAGCACTTTCAGTTTCAGGCCCTTCCATTCGGCCTTTCCTTGGCACCCCAGGTGTTCTCCCAGTGTTCAGCAGTAGTGGCAGCCTACCTCGCACACAGAGGTCCAGATTTTCCCTATTTGGATGACTGGCTGATCGCTCCCTCCACGAGGCTCTGCACACTCTCTTACCCTTACCCTGGAGACTTTCTCCAGGCTGGGTTTCTAATCAATCTGGCAAATCTCATTTGGTTCCCTCCCAACACTTACAGTTCTTTGGGGCAGTGTTGGATATCCAGCCTGGCAAAGCATTCTTTCCTCCAGACCGGATCGAGACCTTGCTTCTGCAAACTCGCTCTCTGATCTCTGAGATGTGTCCCCGCCAGGAAGGTCCGCGCCTCCTTTGTCTTATGGCAGCAGCCATTCCTACATTCCCCTAGCCAGGCTGCATATGAGGATTTCCCAGTGGACCCTCAAAGCTCAGTGGGACTAGGCAGTAGGCGATCTGGATTGAGGGGTCCTCATCTCTGACCCCATGATCGGGATCTTCAATGGTGGTTGCTTCAAAGAACCTCTCCTGGGGAATGCCATTTTGCCCCAGGCTCCCTCCCAGAACTTGACAACGGATGCCTCAGGAACTGGGTGGGGGCCCATCTCGGAGTCGCATCGGACTCAGGGGAACTGGTCACCGGAGGAGTCTCGGCTGCACATCAACGTGCTCAAGATGAGGTAGGTCCTGTACGCCATTCAGGCTTTCCAGTCCCTCATCCCTGTGGGCCCCCTGATGGTACACTCAGACATCATTTGTGTTGTCTGGTACCTCAACAAACAGGGAGACTCGATCCTACCCACTGTGTTGGGAGGCCATGAGAGTCTGGGACAGAGCTGTTCAACTCGGCCTTCGCTTGACAGCGCTTCATGTACTGGGGGGTTCAAAACTCCTTGGCAGATGCCCTCAGTTGTTCCTCGGCGAGAGCTCATGAGTGGGAGTTAAAACAGGATGTCGTAAATGCTCTGTTCTCCCATTGGGGAACACCTCAGATAGATCTAGGGCCCTCCTCAGGGTGGTTTCTCGGGGTTGGCAATTTAACCCATTGAAGGTTTTAGACAAGATACTTTGATACCCTACCAGAAGTCCTTTAAAAACTGGAACTGTGCTGCTATGTACTCTTAATTGGTTATTAAGGAGTTTTCATTTTAATTTTGGACAGGCTGTGAGAGAGCTTTTTTTTCTTTCTGTTTTCTCTGACAGCAATAACAGTTACACAATCTGTTAAATGTGGCAGTGAGAGGCCATGTTTTCTGGTTGAAATCTATCTCAGTGTTAGGGGTGGTGACAGCCCCTGTCAAGATTCAAGATTTATTATTTTGGTATTATTAATTTAAAACTTGCTAGAGTTTATGTGAGACACTATTACTACTGCTGTTTTTAAGTTGGTTATTTAAACCTTGTGTTTTGGGGGTGGGGGTATTTATGTTGGGTATTTATTGGGTAGAGCAATTGTATTAGTAGAGCTATCTTATGGTGTGGAATAATTTTTAATCCTGTTTTGGTGTGGATCTTCATTTTTATTTATTATTGAGTTCTAGTGGTTAGTTAGCCTATGGAATATGTGTTCCCCAGTCGTCGTTATTCATCCTCTGCTCTCCGTGCCCTCGCCCTCCCCCCACCTCTGATGTTTCTATCTACCAGGCTGTCGTGCGCTGGTTATTATCTCGTGGGAGGGTGGTGGGGTTAAATCTTGGGACATCAGAAGAAGACGAGCGGATCTCTTGCATTGGGAGCTTAGGTTTAGAAGGCGCCTGGGGTGAAATGGAACCTGGAGGCGTAGTGTTTCATGTCTAGTTTCCATACCCAAGGGCACCACTTCTTTTGGTGGGCAAGTAGCCGGGGCAGCTCTTGAATCCCGTCCAACTCGAGCGGTGTTATGCAATGCCAGATCTATTAAGAACAAGACTGCAATTATTGCAGATCTTGTTGGATCAACTGATCTGGCATGCATCACGAGACTTCTAGCTGTATGAAAATGCGGCCCTTCATTAGAAGAGGCAATTCCAGCCGGGTACTCGGTGATACACCACCCGAGATTGGATCTCGGGGGTAGCGGTCTGTTTTAAGACTGAGTTCGGCCTCACAGGTGTACCAGTAGAGGAGGCCGGATCTTTTGAGTGTACTGTGGTAGCAGGAGTGGGTTGTAGGATAGCTCTCGTCTACCGTCCACCAGGGGACGAAAAGTGATTCCTGCAGGAAGTAGCGGACTTCGCCATCGGCATGGTGTTGGAGTCACCCAGATTGATGGTTCTGGGTGACTTCAATGCCTGGGTCGACGACAAACTCTCGCCTTTTGGACAGCACTTCCTCCAGTTGATGACTTCGCTGGGCTTCACACAGATTGTTACCTCTGTTACCCATAGTCATGGTCACTCTCTGGATTTGGTTTTCCTACTTGGGATTGAGGCCTCTGATTTGGGGGTGGAACTTGTCAGTTGGTCCGATCATTACACTGTGAGGTTTAACTTTTGCATCCCCCTTCATAGGCCTGCCCCTGTGGATATGGTCAGTTACCGCCCTTTTCCGGATGTTTAGCAGCGGTGATTGACCTCTCGGAGTTTTCTGAGACCAGCTTGAATCTAGACGCCTTGGTCTTGACCTATAATAAGGTCATCTCCTCGGCCCTGGCTTTGATTGCTCCTGTCCGTGTTCATCCTCTCCCACTCCGCCCTCAGGCCCCTTGGTTTGACGGGTCCTTGAGGGAGTTGCGGCGACTAGGACAAAGGTCACAGCAGTGCTGGTGGAAATCCACCCTGGAGACCGACCGCCTTAGATTGGTAGAGCATTATCAGGCTTACCAATCAGTGATCTCCCGTAAGAAGGCAGAGTTCCTGTCCAGGGAGATTGCAGTCGCTCAGAATGAACCAGCTTAACTCTTCCGAACAGTGGACAGGTTGTGCAGCCCAGCCTGTCGGCAGTTCCGAAGAGCTTTTTCACAGATGAAATGTGATGAGCTTGCTCAATTCTTTGCGAATAAGGTGGCTGACATCAGGTCGGAGATCCTCTTGACTCGCTCTTTGGGGGATGCTATTGGTTGATGCTCGGTCACTGCACCTCGTGTTTCCTGGAGTACCTTTGACCTGCCGGAGTGCATGGATGTTACGCGGATTGTCCAGGGTATGCACCCTATGTGCTGTAGTTTGGATCCGGGCCCAACTTCCCTGGTTATGGGTTGTTGTAATATTATCGGCCCGGTTCTGGCTTGGTTAGTCTGGTGCTCCTTGGAATCGGGTGAGTTTCCAAGCTCCCTGAAGGAGGTGGTGGTGGTAACACCCTTCCTGAAGAAAGCTTCTTTGGACCTAGACGTCCTAGCAAACTACAGGTGAATCTCGAACCTTCCCTTCACAGGGAAGGTCATTGAGAAAGTAGTGGCAATTCAGCTGGAGAACCATTTGACCATCCATAATATCTATGAACATCTCCAGTCCGGTTTTCGAAAGAGGCATAGTACTGAGACTGCGCTGGTTCAGGTACTCAGTGATCTCCTGATGGCGAGAGATCAGAGAAGCTGCTCCACTCTGGTGCTTCTTGATCTCTCTGCAGCCTTTGACTCTGTGGACCATGGGGTGCTGCTTGAGTGCCTGAGGTTCATCTGTGGCCTGACATGTACGGTCCTCAGGTGGTTTACATCCTTAATCACTGGCAGAACTCAGAGAGTTGTGTCTGGAATTTTTTCTTCAGACTCGCTCCTCTGTCATGTGGGGTCCCTCAGTGCTGTGCTGTCCTCATATTGTTTGCAGTGTATCTGCCTCGGAGACATTGTAAGATGGTATGAGCTGAGGTTTCACTGCTGTGCTGATGATACCCAGCTCTACCTGTCTTTGCACCTGACCAGGATAGTGCGCTCTCAGTATTTAATAACTGCCTCGCTCAAATCCAGGACTGGATGAATTCGAGTTAGCTAAAGTTGAGCAGGGAAAGACTGAGGTGATGGTTGTGGATCTGGGTCACGGATAGAGGGGTTGAGGCTGGTCAGCCTTCTGGACTTTTCTAGGGGCTCCCAGATTCTTACCTCTAAATGGGTGAGTGACTTGGGAGTGATGTTGCGATGGGCTGACCCTTTGATCTCAGTGTCAGCAGTCATCAAGTCTGCTTTTATCATCTTAGAAACATTACCAGGGTCAAGCGCCTTGTTCCATCCTGCGATCTGCAGGTGTTGGTCCATGCCTTTGTGACCTCGCTTCTTGACTATTGCAACTCCCTATACTTAGTGCTTCCTGGGGTTGATATCCGTCGCTTGCAGCTAGTGCAGAATACTCGGCTCGATTGTTGTCGGGGTCTTCTCGGCTTCACATATTACACTGGTGCTCGTGATCTGCACTGGCTGCCAATTCAGTGGCGGATCACCTTTAAAGTTGGTTTACTGACTTATAAAGCCCTACATGAACTTGGCCCTGACTACTTGAAAGAGCTTCTTGTTCCCTACTGCCCTGTGCGACAGCTCCGTTCGGCTGATGAGGGATAGCTAGAGATTCTGAGGGTGATTTTGAAATCTTCTAGAGCCCGTGCATTTATGTTTGTGGCCCCTACCCTCTGGAATTCTCTACCCCGTCAGCTACGCGAGTGCGTGACTGTGGGGGGATTTAAACAGGCGTTTAAAACCTTTTTTGTGGTGACAGGCCTATCAGTGACTCATTGTTGTCTGGATTTGTTGTGTTACTTATTTCTGTATTTGTGGTTTATGAAATTATGTTTTATTTACTGTAAAGTACCTTGATACTCTGAAAGGCGCTTAAAAAAAGTTTATTATTATTATCTGTTCGCATCCCCATCCAGCGTCAAACTTCTCACCTTCTGCTCGCTCGTTCCAGGTCGAGACTTTTTTTGGCAGGATGCGCTGTCTCTGTCTTGGAGGGGCAGGTTCGTTTATGCGTTCCCTCCAATTCTGCTGATCCCAAGAGTTCTACACAAGCTACAGGTGGAGGGTGCGTGAATGATTCTCATCCCCCTCTTTTGGCCGAGACAAACCTGGTTCTCTCTTCTGCAGCAGCTTTCAGAAGAGCCAGCTCTTCCCCTCCCATTTTCCCAGGATCTGTTGATCCAGGACTCAAGTCCCTTCATCTGCATGCTTGGCTCCTGCAGACTTAGTGGCTTCCCACTTTGGGGTTTCTTCAGAGGTAGCCCATATCCTGGTAGAGGCCAGAAAGCCTTCTACCAGGTCCACTTACACAATGAAGTGGAAGCGCTTTTCTATTTGGACTGAATCCCACTCTCTGGAACCCTTTTCCTGCCCTGTGGCCAGGATACTGGATTATCTCAAGTATCTGTTCAACCTGGGCCTCAGTTACTCCTCCCTGAAGGTTCACCTTTCGGCCATCTCCGCCTATCCTCGCTCTCTCTCTGGGAGACAACTCGTTGGCTCTACTACAGGTCTCCAAGACTTTCCTCAAAGGCGTTCTTCATTGGAAGCCTCCCATATGCAACCCGGCCTCCCCCCATGGGACCTTAACTTTATTCTGGACAAACTCATGCTGCCTTCCTCCAGCTGGCAGTGGAGGCAGATTTACATTTTTTGACTTGGAAGACCTTGTTCCTTGTGGCTATCACTTCTGCTCTGAGAATTTCCGAGCTCCAGGCATTGATGTGCCGTATCCCCTATCTGATTTTTCATAGGGACAGGGTGGCCATGAGGACTAACCCCAAGTTCCTTCCCAAGGTGGTGGTGGAATCCATCTGTAAATCGATTGAACTTCCAGTGTTCTTCCTAGAATATTCCAGTTGAGGAGAGCACCTCCTTCATACCCTGGACGTGCATAGAATCTTGAGGTATTACACCAGCTGAACCAAGGACCATAGGACAACAGACCAACTGTTCATTTCCTTTGCTCCAAAGAAGGAGGGTTACGCCATTTCCAAACTGTGTCTCTCAAATGGTTGGCCAGCTGTATTCCTTCTGTTACAACAAATACAACAAACCTCTTCCAGGCTAGGTGAAGGGTCATTCTACCAGGGCATGCGGCTTCAGCCACATGCTTCAGAGTGTCTCAGCTGCAGAGATTTGCACTGCTGCTGAACTTCCATCCATACCTTTACCAAGCACTACAGCTTGGATGTTGACTCATGCCGCTCAGCGGGGTTTGGCCTGGCTGTCCTACAGGGCATCTTGTCGTAAGACATTTCCTGCCAGGTTTTTAGTGGATAGCTTTTTTGTTATGTTCTCCTCCCTGGCTTCTTTGTTCAGAACTGCTTGGGACTCAGTCTTATTGGTTAGTACCTACTGCAAGAGCCCTCTCAAAGTAAGATAGTACAGTTACGCAAGAACTTACCGTAACAGTAGATCTTTGAGAGAGGCTCTTGCAGTACATACTCCTTTTCCTCCCTCCGTCCCCTTGAGTTTCTTCTCTCCTGTTTTTAGGGGCCTTTTCCTTTTTCTCCTGTCATGCCCTTGGGCCTCTGGTGGGAGAACTGGATGGCGGGGCGGACTACCCTTTATCTGATGCAGGGTGACGTCGGTCAGCTGATCGGGGGCAGTCCCTGCTGGGGACTGCTAGCTAGAAGATCTTCCGTGGGGGTTCTGATGCTTGCCGGCTTAGTCCTGTTGGTTAGTACCTACTGGAAGATCCTCTCTCGAAGATCTACTGTTACGGTAAGTTCTTATGTAACTGTACTTTATCAATGCAGGTAAGTCCAGGCTCGGCTGAGATCCTCTGGGTCACACTGATCAAGGGGAGTGGAGAGGCAATACACCTGGGAGTGGAATACAGGCCACCAAATCAAGGGGAGGAAGTGGACAAAGAGCTATTGCAGGAGGTACAAAGGATGGCAAAGAAAGGGGAACTCCTGCGTGTAGGTGATTGCAGGAGGCGCAAAGGATGGCAAAGAAAGGGGAACTGCTGCTTGTAGGTGATTTTAATCTCCCTGATGTGAGTTGGGAGATTCCAGCAGCTAAATCAGCTAGGAGTAGTGAAATTTTGGATTCCCTACAAGAAGTACTCCTACAACAACTGGTGAGTGAACCCACTAGGGGTGAGTCAATACTAGACTTAATATTGACAAGTGGGGACAGTGTGGATGAGGTAACAGTGGGGGACAATCTGGGGGCAAGTGATCACAGAGTCGTTAGGTTTAAAATCAGTACAGGGAAAGTTGTGAGTAGAACCACAATGAGGCTAATGGACTTCAGGAGAGCAGATTTCAAAAGAATGAGAGAGATTTTTAGGGTCGATATGGAATATAAGATGAAGCTGTGGGATGTGGAAGAATTGTGTGGGGTAATTAAGGGAGGAATTGTGAAGGCCTCTGAACTGTGTATCAGGAAGAAGGGAAACAGCAAAAGAGAAAGGAGGCTGCTTTGGTTTTCTAGAGAGGTGGCAAGGGCAATAGGGGAGAACAAATGGCTTTCAAGACATATAAAAGAACACAAGAAAGGAATGACAAATAGATATATAGGAAAAGCTAAGCTGGCAGGGCAAAAAATCAGGAGGGCAAAGGCAGTTACAGAGGAGAAGATAGCAAAAGAGGCCAGAAGGGGAGACAAAATGTTCTTTAGATACATCAGTGAGAGAAGAAAAAACAAGATGGGTATAATGAGACTTAAAGGGGAGGGTGGAGATCTCGTAGAGGGAGACTTAGAAAAAGCAAACTTACTAAACAGATATTTCTGCTCAGTGTTTACGGTTGAAAGTGAGGGACATGGATCAGTGTTGAAGGGGAGAGGTAAGGAGGTGGAAAATAGCCTGATAAAGGAAAGCAGGGTATTGAAGGAATTAGAGAAGTTAAGGGTGGATGAGACAGTGGGTCTGGATGCCAGTCATCCCAGGGTGCTTCGAGAGCTTAGAGCTGGTAGTACCTCTTACGAGACTGTTCAACCTGTCTTTGGACACAGGAAGGGTAGTAGGGGACTGGAGAAAAGCGGATGTGGTACAGGGACATAGCTACAAGGGTGCAGGGAGTGCAGTGGCACCCGGGCCCATGAGGTTTGAGGCACCCAAGTCATAATTTTACTGTTTATTTAAAACTTGGGAGGGGCCCTGTAACATCGCCTTGCACCCAGGCCCTCTGGAAATTTACTACGCTACTGATGTGGTACCTCTACATAAGAGCAGAGGGAAAGAAGAGCCTACTAACTATTGACCAGTCAGTCTTACATCAGTGGTAGGAATGACTATGGTGGCGATCCTAAAGGAAAAAATAGTGGAATATCTTGTAGCAAATGTTCTGCAAGATGACAGACCGCACGGGTTCACAGGGGGTAGGTCATGCCAGACAAACCTAATTGAATTCTTCGACTGGGTGACAAGGGAGTGTGACCGGGGAGGGGCGGTGGATGTGGCCTATCTGGACTTCAGCAAGGCATTTGACACTGTCCCTCACAGGAGGCTGGTGAGCAAGATGAGCAGTCATAGGGTAGGGGGAAAAAATAACAAAATGGGTGGAAAATGGGCTAGAGGACATCAGTCAAAGTGTGATTGTAAATGGGAAGAAGGAGTGACAAGTGGGGTTCCCCAGGGGTCAGTACTTGGGCCGATACTATTTAATATTTACATTAGTGATATTGTAGAGGGTCTGAATGTAAGATGTGTCTGTTAATGCAGACGATACTAAGATCTGCAATAGAGTGGATATACCGGAGAGGGGGGGGTGGAGAAAATGACAGAGGACCTAATAAAGCTGGAGGGGTGGTCAGAGACATGACAACTAAGATTTAATGCCAAAATGTGTAGAATTTGCACATAGGACATGCGAACCCAATGGTCATGTACACACTAGGTAGAGAAGATGTTGTGGAAACGGAGCACGAGAGGGATCTGGGGATTTTTATTTCGAACAGCCTTAAAGTGGCTAACCAGTATAACAAAGGGGTTGGAAAGGCAAGCGGTATGCTGACATGCATAGGGAGGAGATCACTAGCAGGAGAAAGGAGGTGATAATGCCCTATACAAGTCAAGAGTTCATCCACACCTGGGTATGGGGTATACAGTTCTGGAGACCCCACCTCAGAAGGATATTGATAGGGTAGAGAGAATTAAGAGGAAGGTGACAAAATGGTGCAGGGAATGCAAAAAGACTTATGAAGAGAGGTTGGAGGAGCTTGACCTATATCCACTGGAATCAAGAAGAGAGGGTTTATGATCTAAACTTTTAAATACCTGAAGGAAATTAACAAGGTGAGAAAGGAGTACAGTATATTCAAGTTAAAGGACAATACAAGAACTAGGGCACAGCTTGAAACTGGAGGGCGGGCAATTCAAGGGTACTAAGAGAGGGCACTACTTCACTGAGAGGGTGGTGGGTCCCTGGAACAGGCTTCCTGAGTGGGCAGTGGAGTCATCAACAGTTGGGGGATTCAAGAGTGCATGGGATAAATACATGGGTTTAAACAAGAGGAGGAGGGATAGATACCCTGACGGTAAATAGGAATCGGGAATACTGTATACAAGGGACGTTGGGGAGGCAGGGAAGTGTGGTGTAGGGTGGTAGAGTCAGGGCTACCTATGGGTAGGAAAAAAGGGCAGACTAGATGGGTCAATGGGGTTCTTTTCTGCTAACAAATTTCTATGATTTTATAAAGTTCTCTATTTTTGGAGACCATGGTGCATCTGGACTATCAATTTGCCTCACATCTCAGTTCTCCGTCTTTCCTCCAACCTCTACACTTCCTAGATTGGGCCTGTGTATTTCTGTCTCCGGCTCTGTTGTCAGCCTGCTTCTCTTTTTTATTCTGTAGATCTTTTTTATTTCTCTGTTTCAGCTTCCTTGCTGCCTTTCACCGAAGGAACTGCTTGGCTTTTTAGTCTTACCCTTTTTTTTTCCTGAGGCTAGACTGCTGTGCTCCTCTGGGCTGAGATTCCTACTCAGCCCAGGCAACAACTCAAGAGCAAAACTGGGTGACTAACTAGTTTACATGCCCTTCTGTTTTATAAGGGATTTCATTTAATTTCCCTTTTATTTATATTTTTTATGGGATAAAACATTGAGCCAAAGCTCCTTTACAATGATATCAACAGGGTAATAAATCCCAATACAGTATAGTTTTAAACATGATTACAATAATATGCACCAAAGTAAAATAAGGTTATAAGATAAAATAAACTATTAAAAATGCAATGCATGAGTCACAAGAGACAATTAAATAATTATGGGAGGGACAGGCAGTAACCCAGGATTTGCATAGGCCCTACATGTACAGCTATGCACATGATTCAACAGTAGGGTTGTCAGAACCCTCTGAAGTTCTGGGTTCTAGTTCTAGTCTAGAACTTTTGAAAAAGTTCTAGGGTTCTAATCTTTTTTAGAACTTTTTAGAACTCGAACCCTATTTTTTAATTGTGCTGCCAGTAATGAAGATAGTAATGAAATACATGTAAAGGAAAAACTGTTTAATATAAGGGGGAGAGAAATGATCATGTGTGACATTGATAGGAATACAACTAGGTTTATCTATGGTTTCTTCTGTTTGCTAAAGCCAGCAACTTAATACGTAACAGGCCCACCCACCCACCCATATGTTAAAAGTTTTCCTGCTGCAGCTGCATCATAGTTCCTTAGTGAAAGAAAGAGGCACATTAGCCATTTATGTACTCAGTTATATATACTCATCTTTATGAATTATTAGAAAAAATAACTGATATTACCTAATCTCAGCGATTTGCTGCTTTGTGTTTTAAATGAGTAAATCAAAAGTTGCTATGTTTAAAGAAAGCTTTTATAACAAAGTCAAGACAAAGGTACTACAGCCGCAGCACATGGAACTGTTGCAAAACATATTAATGTCATAACGTAGTCAGTCAAGACATTTGAATAAAAAATATGCCAGTCATTGTTGCTAGCAAAAATGCATGCAATTTTCTAAGATAATGCATACATATACCAACATTCTTGTTGGCAAATTGAAATAATACATACAACTTTCTAAGATGATGCATTTTTCCAGCTGATACTCAATAAAATCTGTATTTCAGTCACATAAATAAAAAGTGGTTTCCTCACATACTAACAGGAACATTTAATATAGCTGCAGCAGTTGGCATGTGATGTTTAAGGGACAGTGTCTGTCAACCCCATTATGTATCAAATTATCACTACTTGTAAAGCAAAACACTTTATGATAGGTCACATTCTGTGAAAACTGCTGATGCAGATTTTTATTTCTGATTCCTTTATTCTTTTTTTAAAGAGGACAGGACACTTGTGCTAGGTGACAGCAGTTTGCAATGTATTTAATAAGAAAAAAAAAAAATATATATATATATATATATATATTATATCTATACAGTAGTAGGTTCTACAGTGGGCAATCGGTACAGCCCTCCCATACCATCGGTCTGTCATCATCTTTTTCCTCACCATCCCCAACCGATCACAAATCTGTAAACGAAAGGACTAAAACAACACCCACCCTTCACCCCAGCACCCATTCCACTTTTCTTCCACCACCCTCATCTATGCAGTAGCACCCATACCACCCTTACACCCATGTTAAAACCAACCCACAACCCTCACCCCCTTCAAGTATGTATTCCACCCTCCACCCTCACCCAAATGTTTATACTACCCCCACACTTAGTCATGAACGACCATTCATGTCACCCTTCTCCGTCCCTCACCCATGTTAAAACCCACTCCCCCAACCATCACCCATGTACTAACAACTATGCCATGTTTCTCCCTCCTGCATCCATGTTAAAACCAACCCCAACCCTCACCCATGCACTAGCATCCATGCCATCTTTCTCCATCTTGCATCCATGTTAAACCAACCTCCAGCCCTTTCCCACCCTCCAGCACCCATTCTACCCTCCTCCCCCTCTTAAATGCTAAAACTACCACATGCTTACTCAAGAAAAATGAAACTCTTGCCTCCAAATGAGCCATACTTAACTGTTCCTTAATAAACAGCACTTATGTGAAAAACTGTCTTTTCAATTGCTTTCTTCTTATGGACAACATTCTGTACAGTCCTCTTCGTGGAACCAGTAATTTGAGAGTTGTTGCTATTATGACATGGTCTGTGTACAACAGAATGTTAAACACGAGCTATTGTGGTTTGAGACCTATGCTTACAGAATATGTGCTCAAACATGACATAGGTAAAACTCCAGATGACTCAATTTCCCAGAAGAGACTTGTAACAGGATGCTTCCCACAGAAACATAACAATACAAAATACAGTTTTTTCCATATTTTTTTTATTCAGTAAGATAAGTTACATATGGATCATTTTGGTTTATGGCTATTATTTTTTCAATTACAGAAATGTTAAACAGCTACCAATTAGAACTCATTGTTTTGTCCTCTTTAAAATTGAAAAATAGACCACCCCCAGTCCCAGCCCATACTGATGCACCACAAAGTCACAGAAGGTAAATCCAAAACTATATGTTTGTACTTTAACTATAAATAATATGATACAGAAATGATTGACGTGGCAGTGTCCCTTTTATGCCAAATTTGGGCCTGTTCCCACTGATGTTAAAATTGCCCTCTATATAAAACTTGTTGACTTTAGACCCTAGCTACAAAGCAGTTTGCCATGAAATGGTGAAAGTTTTGGGGGTATATAGTCCAAGGTAGTAGATCGAGAAAGGAGAGAGACAACCAAAGTCATCACAGTCTGTAAAAGTTTCCTTTTTGGTGCAGAGAGACTCTGTCCCACACAATATTTACCAGCCACCACCATCTGAGTTGTCATCACCATCAACATCCACAACATCAATCACTTCAGGATCAGTTTGTATACTCTTGTAGGGATACGAAAATCTTGACTTATTAACTTTAATAAAAGTTAACGCGTGTACATTTTCTGGCAGCAACCTATTTCCGGTGTCTGTCACAATATTGCCAGCTGTACTAAACATGCGTTCTGAAGAGACGCTTGTTGCAGGACAACCAAGATATTTACAGGCTTCATCATACAGCTCTGTCCAAATTGACTTTTTTGATCTCCAGTATTCAAAAGGGCATGCATCAATAGGAATAGGCAGTTCTTGCAGGTAACTGTCTACCATGATGGACAGAGACCACTCGGAAGAGGAATCAGCATAAGCTGGTATGGCAGCAATTTGGGAAAGGTTTTGCCACAGATTTAGCTTCTACTCAGGGTTGAAGAAGTGGCAGTTGTGGAACAACTACTGTTAATGTTTGGTGATTTTTCCAGTTCTATATCCTTTGTGAAGATGAACCTGCATGTTGTGGTGATGACAACCTGAGGGTACTGTGCGTGTCTGTGTTTGACCTCGTGAGTGCTGCAGCTCATCTAGCAACAGACATTTGTACTGCTCTATATCATCTGTTTTTGGAAGATGTATAGCCTTGAACCTGGGATCTAAGAGAATTGCAAGGATGTAGTGTTTTGATTTTGACATTACAACTAATTTGTCATTGGTTTTGAAGCGCTTGCTCATTCTCTTTACAAGATTCCCATGATACGGGCAACATGATGTCGGAGCTTCAGATCTGTCTTTTTCTATTTGTAGATTTAGAACACTAAGATGATGTGAAATCAGCATTATGAGTGGGATAACCTGACTCACAGATGCACCTTCAGAAGACATGTCCCTTGTAGCTGTCTCAAAAGGAGCTAGGATGCAGCACACTGTCTCCATTAATTTCCACTGCAGCACAGACAGCATAATGCCATCTCCAATAATGTAACTGGAGCAATACTCATGTACAGCTTGCTTTTGCTCCAAGAGGCGCTGCAGCATATAAAGCGTTGAGTTCAATGAGTGGAAACATTTTGAATCAGCTTTTGCTGGGGCAGCTTGTGTTTTGCAGTTCAGACAATGTCCGTATAGCCTTGGTTGAATGTGAAAGTGAGTCACAATTTTTTGCAAACAGTACCATCCACTTGTGTTTCATTGCTGAGAAATCCCGTGACAATTAAATGTAAGCAATGTGCAAAGCAAAAGCATACATAAATCCTCCATCCTGTACTGCTTTCAAGATGTTGGCTCCATTGTCACTTACTATGAAGCCACATTATAGACCGTGAGAATAAACCCATTTGTCAAGGAGGTCATTTAGTTCCTGTAAGATGTTTGCAGCTGTATGACTTTGTCCAAACTTCATTATATGCAGTAGTGCCATTTTCTGGGTTGTCTTTGTTTTTGAAGAACCACAAGAAAACGAGACCCAATGAGTGGTAAGGGACATGCAATCTATGTTTTGAGTGCTGGTCCACATATCTGTTGTGACAGGAATAACCCCACCCTCTGCAGTTTTAAGTGCAAGCATCACTGTCACTTTTAAAGCCTGATAAATGTTTGGTATTTCAACATAGGAAAAGTACCTTCGATGAGGAACATTGTAATGAGGCTCTGCTAGTTTCAAGAGCTCCAGTTAACAGTTCACCAATTCTGTGATTAAGATGAAGGGTCTTTGGATGATTTTTAGTAAAGGTATTCTTCCTTTCAAATGCCTGAGACAGTGTTGGCTGTTTACAGCATGTCCCTGCTGGTTTATTATACACCGTGCTTTGATGGGCAGATGGGCGCTAGGATGGTGGACTAGGACTATACATTCAGTGCCATCACTGGATGTGCAACTATACTAATGGTGCTGGCATTGGTGGTAACAGTGATCCTAGGGCTGGCAGTGGTTCTGTCCGCATCAAGTTCAGACAATTCAGCATCCATTTCAGATTCTGACCCTTCTCACGTGCGGTCTGGAAGATGGAGGACATGGGTTTTGGACGATCAAGCAAAACTGAATGCTTTTCAGATGGCGTTTAGAGCTGTGGTGTGGCAGCGACACCATTTACCATGACTTACACTCTGTTTACAAGGGAACAAATTGCTCTGCATGTATCAGTTTTACTGACAGAGAAATAATTCCACACTTCAGATGTGACAGATTTTGTTGAGTGCTAGGAAGATAGCTAAAGACTGTTTGCGTCTTTTCACCTGTCCTAACATAACCAGGACATGCTCCTTGGTGCTAGAAGAGTGGGCAGAAGACTCTAATTGATTTTCATTGCTGGCCGACACAGCAGAGGTGGATTCAATGGATATGTCCTTTTCATTGGCAACAGTGCTGGATGTATTTGCAAGTGCACTACCTGATTCATTGTCAGCAGACTTTCTCATTTCACTTTGTTGAGGAAGTAATGACACTTCTAGAACACAACAGTGTCGGACTGAGACAAAGAGCTACTGTCTAAGTCAGAGGGACTCACAGTCACAGGGATTTTTAACAGCATGAACGGCATACCTTATGGTGCCTTTCCGTGTGACCCCAGCAGCTGCACAGGTTTTCTTAAAAGATCTCTTTACTACACTTCACTGTTGCTCTTTCTTTGCTGTTTGTTGAATTTTATCACGTGAAACATTTTGGTTATTTCTGCTAGCACCAGGATTACCACTACCACAACACCTGCTGCAACACCAGCACCAGATGCTTCATCTATGTTGGTGTCATCCATAACAGTACCAGTATACTGCAGTGAACACACCCACACCCACACAATTCCTGTGTAAGAAAGCAATGTGATCTGTGATCGCTGGCTACAACTCCAAAATTTTATTTTGGCTGTGTGACACTGTAATGCAGTGGACTGAAAGTAATTGAAGAATATGACGGTTTGCAACCTAAAGGATCCCAGGTTCAAGGCTTACAGAATGATTGGGCTGCTGGGCATAGGCATACACATAGCAGTCAAGGCGCACAGCAACAGGGTGATGGACTGACCACAAGAGATGGAGTTACACACACAAACCGAGGAAAGAGATTTTTATGTCTCTCCTCCCAATGGGGAAATATATTTTTAGGCATCTGTCGTGTATTTAAGGTTAATGCCACCACACAACTGGCCACTGGGCTTCACACGGTAACACACACTGGGTAAGGTACAGTGCAGTCAAGGGGCGCACAGCAGCAGGGCGATGGGCTGACCACAAGAGACGGAGTTACACACACAAACCGAGGAAAGAGATTTTTCTGTCTCTCCTCCCAATGGGGAAATATATTTTTAGGCTTCTGTTGTGTATTTAAGGATTATGCCTCCACTTAGTTACACACACAGACTGAGGAAAGAGATTTTTCTGTCTCTCCTCCCAACAGGTAAATATATATATTTTTAGGCTATATAATTGTGATTTGTGAAGAAATTCAGCAAGCAACTAGAGCTATGTTTGTGTGCAATGCAGATTGAGCATTCACACACATTCTTTCTGAAGTAAACAGTCCTAGTCTGTCCTCTCCCGTTCTTAGCTTCTTTCCCGCCCTAGTTTCACTTTCTTTCCTCAGTTCTCGATCCCGAGTCCCTCCCTTTCCTTTTCCCCACCAGCCCATTAACTTTTTTTAAATTTTCAGGAATTGGCCACATGCACAATAGGTTTAGTACAAGTTTGAACTGAGAGCACAGGCTGCGGCTCCTTCTCCGCTACAAAACTGAATGCAAATGGAGCCACAGCTGCACAGACGACTTCACCACACTTGATCCCTCGACTCGCGAGACTGACTAGAGTCGCTCTACCACCACCCCCTGACTGCATAGCAGATGGTCAGATGGTATCAGCCTGAAAGGGTTTCAAACAAAGCACCCTCGGTGAATGAGTTTACCGCATAGTCTAGTCACCGATCCTAAATGAAAGTAATGTACTACTTCCCCCATGACAGAACATTTCCCTCAGTCTGAATGCCCAAACCTGTCACCCTTTTGTCATGTTAGAAGGATTCTGCTCATATACTTCGAGGTTATTAAAACTAAAAGCACCTCGCTCAAACAGGTTACTTTGCGAGACCTTACCGACCGAGATTATAGTACCAAAACTTGATTACACTGAGGAAACCCCACCCCGTGATATCACTAGAGCTGCCTCTTCTAGTCACACCACACTGCACTGGAGGTATATAGTGTAAATATCAGGAATGGGATGGGAGGATGCTAAGCACAAAGAAATGAAGTGAGATTTTGGATGATTCGAACCTTTTGCGAACCCTGTAGTGTTCGAGTTCTAAATTAGAACTCGAACACCAGGGTTCGAGGAGGGTTCGAATCTTTCTCGAGCAAGTTCTGACAGCACTATTCAACAGTCTATCAAAGTTTAATACGAAGGAGTGCCTGGAATCTTCTAGGACTCGGGGCGTCTGCTCATACATTAACCTGGCTTGACTAGCAAGGGGGAGAGCCTGGTTATGTAAGAAGAAGAAAGTCTACTTATTTATTTTTTCCAACTGGTACCAATAGGTAGTAGTTACTGGTACAGTGTAAGCCGCTTTGTACAGACACATCCGTGCACAGCTGCAATGTCCGCGATATGCGATGTCTGTACTTGCCGGCAGGAGCAGTATTGTGGAGAATCGTGATTTGGTCACCGAACGGTACTTCCAAATCCATACAGCAACATATGAATTTCTGCTCAGGGGTGGGAGATAGTTAAAAAATAGTAAAAAATGTACGCTTTATATTTCCTGAGCTTTAAATTTTGATTCTGCTGCTATGTTGAAGCTGGTGATTGTTTTTAAAAGAAACACCCGGGATGCACGTATAACTTTATTTCTGCTGCTTGCTCAGTTGTGCAGCTTGTTCGGGAGCATGTGACCGTTTTTAAAAGAAACACCAGGGGAAAGGATTTTAACTTTAACTATGCTGTTGTGAAGCATGAGAAGGCGCATGTGACTTGAATTCTGCTTCTGTAACTTTATTTCTGCAGGTTGGGGACAGATGAGATGCGAGGTCATGCACACTCATCTCTGGTAGTGAGTCAATTTTATGAGCAAGGGGAATGTCTCTTAGACCACTTCCAGCTCACAGAGCGAACAGCAGCAGGAAAGTGATAAATGGCTCTGCACCGCCCGCCATTAAGTAATGCTTGTAATTAGGACCTCATTAAGCTGCACTTAATGCTCCCAGCTGGGGAAATGTTGTGCTTAAGTGCCTTTTAAAGTGTCCGCCTTTGGCGATAGCCAATGTCCATTCTAAGCAATGTATTTAACATTAGTTATGCAGAGATGGGTTTTGGTTTTGTGTATCTGTCCGGGGAAAGCGATTGTCCTCGGTAAGCATGTCCGCCTAATGTGGCGCTGACTGTATTATTCATCGGCAGCTGAATCAAAAGTTTACAGCAGTCAGCCGACTTGTAAAAAAACAGATCAATCAGTCTGTGTCAGTGCGTTATGTAGTACAGAATTCATGAGTCAGAAGAAAAACTCAAAAGGCTTATACTTTGATTTTATGCACCAGCTACAGAATGAGTTCTACTAAAACAAAGTTAACAGGCAGCTGCTGCTGCTGCAGATTTACTGCATAAGCTTGCTTATTTCACACACACTGACTAACTCTGCGAAAAAGAGAAAAAGGCTGCTTTTTTATTTTTTCCTTCAGGTACCAGTAGGTAGGTACTAACTACTGGTTTTATGCAGTGACATTTGCAGCAAAAGCATACAAAAGTAAGCCAAACTGTAAAAAAAAAAAAAACACACACACAGTTGCAGTGTACCAGTACAAGAGTACTACAGACTATCAGAGTTAGGAAAAAATATATTCTTGAAAAGATAAAGGTACTGTATGTGTATGTATGTATGGAGATATATATGCAATAGGAGTGAACACCAAAGAAGTTAAATAAATCCATTTATTCTCACTGGTATTAAATAAATATTTTATTTAACAGCCTAACATCAATCAACCTCCATATATTTAACACCCTGCCATCAATCACCCCCAAGCCGGCACTGCTTTCCCACCAGTGCTCTCACAAAACCTCCTGAGTAACACATCCATGCCAGTCTCAAAACCACAACTGCAGCCCACAGCTCCACTCATTTTCACATCACACACAGTACACAATTTAATTTTACTACCAGCTGACCTCCCAAAAACACACAGTTTATTTCATCTATTTTTTCCTAGCACCACAGCCTGTATTACCCCCATTCTTTCACTACTGTATTTCTCTTTCCACACACCAAATGCAAATGTAAGCTCCTCAGCCAAAAATTACTCCCACTTCCTCTCCTCTTCACCTATGCCTCCTTTACATGCCCTCCACAATTTACTGCAACTCCCCCCACAACCGAGAAAACAGCACCTTAATTATTATAAAACTTTTCCACAGACATTCTGGATTGTAGCTTTACCTTGCAGTATCGATGCTTCTCTCCAAATCCTGGCTGCTTGGTGCTGCTCGCTCCTTTTTCCAGGTCCCCCACTTCTTCCGTGGTGTTGGACATTTCAGAATTGCTTCCGCCAGCTCCCTCTCTCACTGCTTGTCATGGCCATCCAATTCCTGGACCCGACACAGGATCAACCAGATAGTTATTTCATTTATTGACATGGCAGGATCAACTAGATACCTGCACATAAGAGGAAAAAAACACAGCAGCTCACTATCTGTAATGCGGTTTCTCACTAAGCGAGAAATGGAGTCACCATATTTTACAAAGTCTCCGGCCCTCCCACACATGAAAAATAGCCTACCACAAAGCGCAGTTTCAATCTTGGGATGCCGCATCCCCAGCAACCATGCACGGCACCTTAGCAACCAGCCCTACAGCACATATATATATACACACACACACACACAGACACACCCAGCATACCACAAAAATTCCCACTTATTTATGAAAAAAAGAAAAACAAAGCTGTATAAACAAAAAATGAACACAACCCCCACAAAATTACATCCCTATTACATAAATGGAACATGCAATGGGGAACTAGTTAAAAAAATTATTTATGTGCACTCCAGCAGTTTGACCTCGGACACCTCACTCATGGCTTACACAACTCGGAGGTTATCCGAGGTCAAACTGCTCTGCCATACATCATTTATTAACTCATCCTGATTGCATATCCTATATATAGCATTGTAAAACAATTATGTTAAAGAGCACCTATCCCATCCTTTATATTCCAGCACAACAAACAGGAAACTTCATTACCTTTATGGGAAGTTCCTCTGTGCCAGTTTTAAAATTTTTAGTACAGCCCCCTTTGTAAGGGAAGAGATCATAATTTGCTACTGAGGCACTGGCCGTACAATCTTTTCCACTACCGTTCGCCTGCTCCGCCTCAGCGTGCAGACATTTTGTGACATCGATAGAGGGAGAGTGCTGGGGCATGCTCCGTTCAGCTCTATGCAGCATTTTTTTTCAATATATATTTTTTATTTTAAATGGCCTTTTGGTAAAAATTGAAGTCATAGTTCATCTAACAAAGCCCCAACATTCAGATGTTTAGGGATATTTCAGTATCAAGAGTACAGTGGTGTGCTCCCTAGAAGTCTATGGGCTGCCTTTTCTAAATATTTATTTTCCTGTTTTAGAGAGCGTGGGTAAAAATTGAAGTCAGTGCTCCACTATTGAGCTCTTTGAAGATTTTTAAAGTTTTTAAATTTTAAACCACTCCATCTTGTTTTAAATGGGTGAGAGTTTGTTTCTAAATAAACCAAAATTATGTGGATTGCACATTTTCTTTTATAATCATCTCTATATAAAATTTGGAAGCGGTAGAAACCTGCTGAAAATATATCATTGCTTTCCAGTTGGTCTGTCCAACACCCTGGGACCATTGCAACATACAGTGAATGCACAGTCTAAGGACCACTCTGCCCACTTGCAACACAGCCTGCAACATTATGGTGACCTATGTTCTCCTTTAAAAAAAAATCTGCACTTCCCAGCAGTGCCATCATCGCTCATTATTAGAAGGTAGTGAAACGCATTCAATTTCTCAGGCTTGTAGTGGCCCATTTATTTTGCTTTACAGAACTGCAATACTCATAAAGACCAGTCACCCAGTTATGTTGTCCTTTGGTCCTATTACTGCTTATCAGAAACAGGAAAACAGTTCTGTTACTGAAAATCACATTAGCGCTCAAATTACTGGCATTGAAATTAGATGCATATGGTAAAAAGATTTTGTCATTTATGTGGTGAGACCTTTGACTTTTGCAAACACATTTTTTTATAATGTACTTTTATTTGGGGGAAGGTAATATAAAGAATCACATATGATCTCAGCCCAGCTTCAACTTGAGCACTCATCCCACTATTTTGGGGACTTACTTTTATATTTTTCTACCGTATCCTTCCTTACTTAAACAATTTATCCTTTATCTGTCACTGGTGCACGGTGACCCCTGTCCCACTTCCATACCTTTTCTCTCCATCCTGGATCCAGCATCAAAATCTGCATGCTGTTCTTTCTGATTCTTTTGTGCGCCTTCCCAGGAGAAACCAAATTGTCATAAAACTTTCTTTTTTCTTGGTGTACTGTAAGTGAGATTCAGTAACTCAAAGGGAACCTTAACTCCAAATGCATTACTGCAGAACTGAAAATTGAGTTTGGGTTGGGCTAAGGGTTATTGGTTTGCCTGAGATATTGTGCTTTAGGACAAGTGCTCCTGCAATCAGCTAGGGTAGTTTTAGCCAGGAACTACCCCCATCCTATCTAGAACGGGTGCTGTCCTCAGTGTTCTATTTATTACTCTAGCTGTAACCACATCATGATGAACAAATAAAATGCTGTGGTGTCTCAGAAATAATGCATGCAGCAGCATCTGTAACTGGAGATAATACATTTTGCAACATCCTTACATCAAAACGTGAAAGAATAGGTAAGGCCTCTGATCATTTTGTAACCTAGTGCTATTGAACTATTTGGGTTACTAAATAGTCAACGATGTTAGCCTGTGGGCCTGATTTGAGATTTGCATGCCTTTGAAACAGTTTAATCAAGTGGATAGATGCAGACTGTGAACTGTGAGATCTCAGGTTCTAATCCATCCTTTACAGTAGTTTCACCATGGGACCTTGAGTATGTAACTTGCCCTCCTTGAGTCTTGGTCTTTATATACGTACTGTGCAGTTACATGGAAGCTGGACCCCATGAGAAATGACAGATTAAAATACATCCCATATATATATATATATATATATATATATTCTTTCAGAAAGCAGACCTGTTGGTTCTGGTGTCCCTCAAGGGTCCATATTGGGCCCTCTCTTATTTAGCATATTCCTCAACCGGCTCCCTTACTACTGTCAGTGTCAGATTCTGCTATACGCAGATGACACAGTCCTGTTTACTAACAATCTTGTCCCAAAGTTACTGCAATGTAAGTTGCAGCAAAGTTTCACGGAAGTTGAACGGTGGTTCAGGAAGCAAAAACTCATCATGAACTACAAAAAAACTAAAACAATGTTCTCTAGCTCTCTTAACAAGCATCGCTCCCACCTCCTTACCATCCCTAATGTGGATGGAACTCCCATGGATCAAGTGCTGCACTTTAAATACCTGGGGGTCATGCTTGACAGCACTATGTCATATGCACAACATATAGACAATACTGCCAAGGCCATCAATGTGTGCATTGGTCTACTGTATAGGCATCGACAAAGCTCGAATCGGAGGCTGTTAATATTGCTATCTTAGTTCGGTAGTCTCTTTCATTGACTATGGTCTAATAATTTATGGTTCCACTTCAGGCACGCAGCCCTCCGATGCATCAAAGTGGCCTTAAACAAAGCCTGCCAACTTGTTACAGGGTCTGGGCGGCTCACACATACGTGTGACTTGTATGAACAGGTAAACTGGCTCCAGTTGTCTGGAAGACTCTGGTTCCTAACCTGCCTTTTGGCTAAAAAGTAAGTCTCGGTCTGCTGCTGTCTGGTGTACAGAAGCTTCTCACCTGAAAACAGTCATTGCACCAGAAACTCAGAAAGCATGATTTTTAAATTCCTGATGTCATACCTCATTAGGTCAAAGGGCTTTTGCCCACCGTGCTCTTTCTTGGATTAATACACTACCTCCTGACATTTCCTCTGCTGCTACCTTAGGCCCCTTTAAACAAAAGCTTAGGAAACATTTAGTCATGAAGGGCAGCTGTGATTGTTTCCACTAACTCATCATATGACACAGTATTGGTCACACCATCTCTCCCCCAAAAACTCCCCACCCCTCCCTTAGTAGCCTTAGCTGGTCCCTAGCACAAACTGTCTGGTTTCTTTACTTCCTTGGCCTTTACTGTATGTGACAATTACCAGGTCTCCTTCTATATCCTCACTTCCCTTATAATCTCTCTCCTATACATTTCCTCTTGTCTTCCCTATATTTTTCGCCTTTGACTTGGCAGCTAGTCTTAACTGTCTACTCATTACTTGTGTTAGTTTCCTCTCCACCTATTCTTATGTGATGGGGCCTCCTTGGCTGGGTTTCCCTCCCGTATGCTTGCATTTCCCATGAATTCTTTCCTTGTTGTGATTCTTACTATCTCACCCTGTTACTCTGACAATAATGGCATACATTGTACAATGCCTTTGCTTTGTGTGCTCTTTTTTTTGTTATGCTTATTTCATTTGTATATATATTTTTAGAACTATTGTTGCAGTTTTGTATGTGCATCTCTGTTTTTTCTACTCTGACATGGAACCTATGTAATGAGCTTGTTCTCAAAGGTATTAATCCGAGATCACAATAAATAAATAAATGCAATCTCAGATGGACTTTTTAGGGTCATTGAATTGCTAAAATTTAATCTGTACGTCTTTTGTCTGCTAGGACAAGCATTCTCCATTGCTGTCACATGTTGGGCCCTTTCTAGGCCTGGCACTGGTAAAGGTATTGTCAGATGTCTTTACCAAGTCTTTAGTTCTAGAGGTTTGTCCTCTGGATAGAAATATTCACTGTCACAGCCTCAGATGTGACAGTTTGTTATTCACTGTCACAGCCTCAGATGTGACAGTTTATTCAATATGTCATAGATCAGAGGGCTGTGGGTTCAGTTCCCACATCTGGCACTTGGGTTAATATTCCAGTACTGACACTGTAATACAGTATGAGAGGGTGCTGCACTTCTGAGGTGCCGTCTTTCGGATGAGACGTTAAACCGAGGTCCCATCTGCCTGGATTGGTGGCAGTTCAGGTGGATGTTGAAGATCCCATGGCACTTATCGAAAAGAGTAGGGGAATTTCCCCGGTGTCCTGGCCAAATTTCCCTCATTTACTAAAAATACCACCAACAGCTTAATCTGGTTCAAGGTCAGTTCATCTGTATTCCCCTCCCCCGGGTCGTGCCTGAAAATAGGCAGGATTTGTCTAGTGCAATTACCCAGTCAACAAAAACTAAATAAATAAATAAGCAGTATTATCATTTGCAGTTTCTGGTACTACTACCAAAGCAACCTCTGGTGCATTTTCAGCCCATACTTAGGACATAAGGGGTATGTAATTGCAGCCAAATAGATGAGATAAGAGGAGGATATAAGATATAATGGACTCTTTCTGAGTGGGGTTGTCTGCCTGTATTTTTCATTACATCTAGTGGCCCTCTAGGCTGTCACCCATACAGAATTTCAAAGGGAGATAAGCCTATAGAAGCTTGTGGTACTGCCTAGTAAGCAAAAAGGGGATGAGTTGGTCTCAGTTTCTCCTTTCTCCTTTCATAATCTGCTTTAACATGCATTTAAGGTTTATTTAAAAGCTTTACAAGACTACTGGAGGATAAGGTGAGGTTCTTATAGTTGAAATAACGAATGCCATAGGCACGGAACCGGGGGGCAGAGGCGCCAACCCCACCAGTATTTTTGTGCACTAGAAGATTGCCCTGCGCGATTAATTTTGAACATTTTTTAATTTTTTCTGTGACCGTCATTGCGTGACAGTACTGAGTGCCTGGCTGGAATCTGCTCTGCTGCCACTCTCAGCTGCCCCGCCACTAAACAAAACAAAAGAAACACCTCCTGCTGTGTTAAATGCCTCAGTTAGCAGAGTTGTAAAGTAGAGTCGTTATTATAACAACTCTACTTTACAACTCCTGAACTTAACTGTTCAAATTCAAGCAGCTCGGCTAGGCAGCTTAACACATCTCAGATTCTGTCTCGTCTCCCCTTTGTTTTGGGACTTCGGGAGGAGGAGGAGGGCTACTTATCACCTAGTGTCTTAGCCATAAGCCATTATCCTAAGCCTAAGCCAGCTGACTGATCAGGCCGCGGCAGAGCAAGGGCAGCAGTGTGTAAATGTGGGTAAGTGTCTCTCTGCAGACTGATTAGCCAATAAGAAGATGTAGCAACACTTGCGGCATGCTTCCAAACGAGAACATTAGTCTGGTTTAATATACTGTAGCACGTCTCTTGGTCTCTGCAACTAAGAATAAAAAAATCAGTTTCAAAATACAGTATGAGTCTCAGTGTTCTGTGGAGCCAGGTTGAGCAGGGGTTGGATGCTTACAACGTAAGTAATCTCTGTCATAGTAATCATTACATTATTAGCTTATGTTTACTATTTAGATTACCAGGGCAGATTACTCAGTTCAAAAGATGTTAGGAAATAGGGATCTTTCTCCGTTTAAAATATTAATGCCGCTAAATGTAATTGTTGCCAGACCAGTAGCATATTTTATTGGATTAGGTGCAGTTGGCTGGGTAGAATAAAGCTGAGCTATGTCGGTGCGTGCATTTCCATGTTACTGGCTGGAGTGTCTGTGCAAGTCAGTTTTTAGTTTTTGTCTGTGGGCAGTCCTGTTGAGTTTGTGTGTGTACTGCAGTGGTAGACTTTTGGTATTTCGGGAAGGTTGTTTTTTGTCTGTTTTGCATTTATCTATTTTTAATCATTTCTTCTTTGTACAGTGTGCATCTGTGTTTGTGGGCTGCAAGGCAAACTTTGAGCTCCTTATTCGCAAATGACTATAGGGTTGAGCCTCGCTAGATAGTTAAAATGTATTCCTGCATCAGGATTATTCAGGTATGAGATAGTCAAGCAAGTAGTTTTGTACTAGCTGTTGCATAGGAAAAAATGCAATAATCTCTGATGTGTTTCTGACAGGAGTATCAATGTAGTTAGTCCCTATTTGTACTGCAGTGGTGGACTTTTGCCATTTTGAAATGTTATATTTTATCTAATACTTTTTAATCTATTTATTATTAGTCTTTATTACAGTATGTGTCTGTGTTTGGGGGCTAAAGGAAAGCTCTGAGCTCCTTGTTCACATTATATAGTGAAGTCCCACCTTTTTCCATATTGCTTTAGTTTTTACTTTTTTTCCGCTTTCTCTTCGTAGGCCCCGCCTCACGGCATGAAGGTGGTGTAGTCCTCCTGCCTTTCACGCATCGGTAAAATGCTGTTCACATTTATTCCTCCATCGTTTATGTGATATTCATGTAGGTGGATTTACAAAAACTACTTCATCAGCAAAAATGGCACACAACAAAATTATTTTGTCGGTTCTGTTGTTAAGTATATGAGCTTATGCTGAGATGTCAATGCTATTTACAGGACCATATGTTTGCGCTACATATAGCATAGATGCATACTGAATACATGATTGTTAGCGTTTTTGCTCTGCTATCATGAGACCCCTATTTTGTAGCACTTTTTAACTTGCTTTTATGTTATATTCATATTGTTATATGCACTTAGCACTACTATCACTTTAAATTTAACACTATTTAAAGTAGCAGTGTTTGTTAGTTGGGAAAAATCATCACGTAGTTTTGACAAAATGTATTTCTGACATCCTTGGATTAAGGCTCAGTTTATTTTAGTTTTCTCATATATTGCCAAAAGAGCTGGCTAATTTTGTAATGAATAGGCTCAGCCATTACAGATGACTGCCATTCACAGTTTTTAACAATCTCTTCAGTTGAGGATATCGGCTGAATATTAACTATTCTAGATTCATAATGTAGGTGTATTAGGATGATGTTATCATGTTTCTGACAGTAAACAGCACAGCACTATGCCCCACATTTAATCTTTTATGGTGGGCCTTGGACCAGAGTCAGAAGGTTTGGTTTAGTAGGCCCTCCTTACTGTAACATTCTGCAATGCCTTATTACCCTCCCCTGGCGCATGACTTTAATTTCAATCAATCAGTCTTTTATTGTTGAGCTTGCTTAAAAAAAGCTATTCGCATACAATGTATACAAAAATACAATAAATACATACAGACATATAGTCATAGACAATAATAGCCACACTAAATATATAAAAACAAGATTATATACAATTGCTGTTTAGTAGAGAAATGGATGGCTGATAACATATCTTAGCTTCTTTCCCTAGGCTGGGTACTACATTAGATACAAGTGAAAGTCTTTATGACTGATGTTGATTTGCCATAATTTTTTTTTCTTTTTTTAATATCAATCTCATGTTTTAAGAACTGTCAGTATTAAAATTACAGCTCATAAGTGCAATTGTTTTAACTGAACTATGTCAAATTATTTGTTTGTACTTATATGATAATGTCATTTGTCTATAAATGCTTGTCTATTTATTGTTAAATGTTGGATGCAATTGTAAAAGAGTATACTCTCAACTTGCCTTCAATAAAATTTTTTTGTATATTGCACTGAAATATTTTCAATTCTAGTTATTGCCCAGGCATCTGCAGAGTGAATTAGGATAGTAGTTAATAATTATTAACTTACAGAATATCTGGGGTCTAGAAAGACTTTTAACCAGTATACCCTTTCCATAGAATACTATGGGCATGTCCACAATACATGATTAAGATCCTCAATGCCCCCTCCCTTGGGTACATTGTTCCTGTTCTTTCGATAATTTACTATATCTCGTCAGAAGTATATTATTAGGAATCTTTCAAATATGTATTTATGAAATTCCTTTGAAGATCTGTATCTGTTAATCCATCAAGATATGGTTTATAACCAAAACTGAAATTATATTTTGAATACCATCTGGAGAAATGAGATTTTGTATAGGACTGAAATCCTTTTGATTCCAGATATTTTATATTTTCTTAGTTATATTTTTTATATTTAATACTAATAGATATTCCATTTTCAACCAGTGTTTTAAAGTTTAGTAATTTATATTCCCATAGAAGTTGTATGATATTAGTGTACCAGTACTTCCTATTAATATATCCCATCACATGCCATTTTCTTTTTCTTCTAAGCATTGAGAGGATAAATTATTGCTGGGTTAAGTTAGCCTTCACCAAAAACATTTTTTTAGTATGTACCAGGGCATTTATGTTATTAATGCCTAGCTCTGCTCTAATATATATAGCTGAGCATGTAGGGCCCACACCCAGAGTTTTCCTTAATAATTTAAACATGGAGCTAGTCAGCTTATCCATTGCATTACTCTTCAGACTTCTATGCTATATAAAAGTTGAGCAAGAGTATGTTGCCTTTATTACATTTATTAATGGTCTTATAATTTGACCTCCATACCCAAGATTGAATCCTTCTGATTCCTTTGCTGTTTTATTCATAGGTGCGGAACAAGGGTGAAAGTTGCGGTATACTCACTCCATTATTTCTGTAGAAAAGTGCCCTTTGTACCCTCATAAGTGCCCTTTTTGATTCTCAGCCCCTCAGATTTTACCATCTTCGGCACCCTTGACCAATGCTGCAGCAAAATTACTACTGTACCGTGATCAGTAATATTGCCTTGCTGAAAGTTTTGGAAAGTTCCACTGCCACTTTTGGCGCTGTGACTGTATGCAACAGAATGGCCTTTGAGAATTGAGTTTCATAGTCACATACTACAAGTATGAATTGACTACCCTTTTGTTTTTCTTCAAAAGGCCTACTCAACTATAGTCCTCAAAAGGCACATTAATCCAGTGTGGGGACACCAGGGTACTTTGTCTTTCTTAGTTACCAGGAATACCTTCTGACATTCAGGGCATGAACTGCAATAGATAACTTCCTAATGGATCCCAGGCCAGAAAAATCTGTGTGCAACCTGGCCAGTGTATGGTCCTTTCATGAGTAACCTGTCATGGTACTATCATGTGCCATCTGTAGCAACTCGGCCCAATATTGTTCTGATACTACTAGCTGTTCTAGTTGCTCTTGCATTTGAGGATTAATGCGTATCCTGCACAGTAGCCCATTAGGCTTTTGGAACATTGGTTTACCCTGTTCTTGTTTTGCTCCATCTGTTCAAAAATACTCTTGGAGAGAAACATTGTTATTTTGTTCAACAACAATGTCACAGTCAGCAAACAGTTTGGATTCATTGTTTTCAAATTTCACCCCTTTATATTCCTCATTCTTTTGTTGCCATTATGGTTTCTGGTGCCTTCTTGCCTTCCTGTATTTTCTAATCTTGTTGGTGTGCTGAAACAAGTCCAGGTCAACATCCCAAAAGGAGTAGTGTCCTCATTATAAAGTCTTTCTTTGCTCTGAATGTGTTGCCACAACTGCAGAAATAGCAGTTTGTTCCTTCTGTGATCAAATTAGTAAACCCTGGAAAGTCGCATCTAATACCCATAGGTATGGGTAAGACTGGAACTACTCCCACTTTCATTAAATGAGGTATCTCATTTACTTTCAAAGTCACTTGAATGGTGGGGTAGTATCAAGTGTCTCCGTGAATGTAAATCATCTCAGTACCTTGTCTTCTTGTACTATACAGTCCTTTCCAAAACTGTCTGCATGAATCAGGGTCTGTCTGCTTCCCAAATCTATCAACCCCTTCACAGTCTTTGCTGCCTTCTGGACATCAGTCAGATACAGTATGTACCCCAGTTTGCTGAAACTGAATTAGCTCACCTTCAACCCTTATTTTACAGCAATTTCAGGCTATGTGTTCTGTCTTATTACAAGTATAGCAAATAAAGTTATTGAGTGCAGATTTATTACCTCCTGTCAGATTCCTTATCTGATTTGAGAGTAGGTCGAGAAAAGGTGGTCTTAGTGCCCCTGGATAGCTGCCTCATCCCTGTGGTATCAGTCTTGTCATCTGATAGTCCTCAACCAGTGAAACAGCCTTATCCTTACTGTCTGGTTGATGTTCTTTCACTCAGAGTTGCACATCTGTTGGGCTTTAAACTGGTACAATGCCCACTGATCGTGATCCTTAGGAAGGTAGGGTAGGACAATGCCATTTGGGCACCTAAATGGTGGAGCTTCCATAACTAGGCAGTATGCCGGTAGCACTTTCACAGTTTAATCGAAAAATCTCAGTAAAAGAGAATTGGTAACCTTCTCAGTGGAGCGGTCCCCTTGTAATATGCCAAAGTCAGAGGGTCCCCAGTATTTCTCCAGTAGTCCCCAGTTTCCCCAGTATACACTGTAGGAGTTCCATGTCTTTTCATTGCAAATTTTTTGTCGCGGTTAATTATCGAGCGCTAATTAAAGCACAATACATTGCAGCGCATAGACTCTATAGCGCTTGACAGTTCATTGTATATTAATTCGTAGACTGACTCTCTAGTGATCAGGATGACATTTCTGTTTTTTTCCCTTTGGCATTTTAAACACTTGCATTCTGCTCAACGTGAAGAAAAAACATAATATGAAGCATGAGTGACAGCTAAGTATTCCAAAGTTGGATTTTATTTTTACTGGTGCAGCTTGCTTCATAGGCTGATGGGTACATACATACCTAGGTTTCTCTTCAGAGGAAGCTGGAAATAGTCAAATCACAAACGTTACTGCCAGCATTTAATTAGAACAGAATGTCTCCCATGTCTATATTAATGTAAGTAATATACTGTTCATTACGAGAGCATAAGCAAAAAAACAAATGGGTACAAGGTACAGTTATCATAGATCTTGGTTGGTGTCAGAGTTTGCCTCCCCTAGATGCATCCTCCAAGTATACTAACTGCTGGTTTCATCTTGGGCTGAAGAGGTACTTGGCTGATACACTGACTGCAGACTGTACTGCACTGAGCTACCCCAAAAGGACACAACCCTCTGCTGTCCTGTTTTGGTGCCTTGATTGTGGTACGCTGCATGCCTCTACCTGGGGAGCACTTTTCTTTATTAAGCTTCAGTGGGTTTGCGCTATAATGTCATGTGGTAAATTGTTTCTTGTGCTGAAGTTGTTTGCGATGAAGTGGTTGCGATGAAATGTTTGCGATGTAATGACGTGATACCCACTGTAGGTGCCCTGTGCACCCTGTACATAAAGTAAACAATAGTTTTATGTAAGGCTGCAGTAACAATGGCTTGGATGGAATGCTGTGCTGAACAGTTCATCCTCAGCATTTCACCCTAACCATTCTGGAACCAGAAGCTCTGGTTTTTAAAAAGTTTTACAGTTTTTTTTCCCTGTTGTGATTCCTGGGTAGCTGTTGAGGAGGGAGGACACAGCAAGTTTAGGGGAAAGGAAAGAGGCTTGCCGGTTGTTGAAGCTGTCCCCAGGAACTTGGCTGTGCTCCTGCTCTGCCTCCAGCACCTGAAGACTGCCCAGAAGAAGTGCGGCGTGGTCGGTGGTGCCATCGGGGCCACGACAAGAAGAAAAGTGCATCCGGTGCGATCATTGGGCTGTGAGCTCCATTTGTTTTGTTATTTTTGCCCTTCCAACTTAATTTAAAGTAATTCGGTCCCCTGTCGGTTTGACACAGGAGTGCATTGTCGTCCTGCTTGTCGGCTATCTCAGAGCCCCCAGACTTCCCACCATGCTGCCTGCAGCGCCTCTCACTGCCTACACACCTCCCAATCCCAGCCTTTCTGCATCTCCTACTGGTGTGGTGAGTTGGCGGCAGCACCTGCATTGTGCTGCCACCTGCCTAAAAAGCAAAAGACTGTTTTTTTTTTATTTTAATTGCGCTGCGCAATAAAAGCGGCTGGCTCACGGAAAGGACCGGGTCAAGGACCAAAATTAATATGCAGGAGAGGCAGGTAGCAACGCCCACAGGGAGGGGGCCAGCACATATGCCAGGCCAGAAGGCCTATAAATATTAATGAAGGGGCGGGATTAGGGAGGTGGCCTGCCACTGAGTGACAGCTCAGAGAGCTACATAAAATTAAAGGGCCCCGCCTCCAAAGAATTAAAGGCAATCCAGGCCCACACTTAAGAGAAGGGCACCAGGCCCAGCAGCTAGAGGGTGCCAGGCCCAGATTTAAAAGTGCACTAGGCCCAGATTGAAGAAGGGCACCAAGCCCACATGTAAGAAGGGCCCAGACCCAGTAAAAAGGGCACCAGGCCCGGTAAAAAGGGTGCCAGGCCCAGGTTAAAGAGGGGCACAAGGCTCATAGTTAGAGAGGGCATCAGGCCCAGTGGTAATGAGGGCACCAGACCCTAGCAGTAAGGAGGAGCCAGGCCTAGTGAGTTAGGGCAAGCCAGCCCAGCAGTAGTAAAGGGCTACCCCGACCTAGCGAGTTAGAGCAAGCCAGCCCAGCAGTAGTAAAGGGCTACCCCGACCTAGAGAGTTAGGGCAAGCCAGCCCAGCAGTAGTAAAGGTCTACCTAGGCCTAGCGAGGTAGGGCAAGCCAACCCAGTAGTAATAAGAGCATGAGGTCCAGCCAAGTGAAGGCAACCAGGTCTAGTAATTAATTAAGGGCATCACAGCGCCTAGGACCTGTAGCTAGCTATATAGGCCTGCAGCTGTGTCAGGGGCCCATCGATAGGAGTGACCCCAGAGATAATCCAGGCCTAGCTAGCCACATGAACCTTCCTGGGTTAAAAAGGGGCCCGGTCACCTGTCTTTGGTAGAGCCTTCCCGAGAGCCTATTCCCCACTATAGTGTGTGTTCACAGTAACAGGAGAACCCGATTTAGCTAGAAGGGACCCCATTAGGGTTAGGGCCACCAGAGCTAGGGTTAAAGTCTGTATGATAATTTGCCTGTATATTTACTGCGGTCCGGACACTGAGACTATATAGTTTTTGACCACTGTAGTACTAATCAAGACTTTTCTGCATTATCTTGCTTTATCAGTCATCCTGCGAACATTATTGATTGCCAGAATTGTATTGCATTGCTTTGTGGCAGCACCCTGGTGCTGTATAGCCATCGGAATCAATCTTCCAACAGTCTTCGGAGTCACTTCACCCCTGTGTGATTATGTCAGTCTTCACCTATCATCCAAGGATCATCCAACAGTGCATCCTGAAGCCAACAACAGTCGATCCAAGAAGAGCCGTACTGCAGTCACTTCACAGTTGCAATGTCCCGTTTGTTATTTTCCTTGTACAGTTTCCCAATGCGGCTTGGCCCAGTGCAAAGTCTGCCATCTGTTTTCTTGTTTTCCGTCCTAGCGGAGTACCTTTCGACTCGTCAGTGTCAGTTCTCCAGTGACGTTCGGTTTATTGTTTTAGTGTGTCCGGCTCGTCGACTCTTGGACTCCTAGTTGGTTGCAGTTCGAGCATACATTTTATTGTTTTGGCGAGTAACTTGGCTCGTCCAGCATTGGAACTTTGAAGACCGATGCACTTTGCCCAGAGGAGTGGTTGCCTGGAGTCAAGAGTGGTCAGAGGTCCTGATCCAGTGGGAGCATCCGCCAGTGTGTGTCTTCAGTCAGAGGGTGCCTGCCTGGAGTCCAAAAGTGGTCCAGAGGTTCCGATTCTCCTGATCCAGTGTGTTCTTGACTTAGAGTATATCTTCAGTCCAGAAGTGGGCTGTTGGTTGGTTCTTCTTCTTCTTGATCCTTTTCACTGGCAATCCAGAAGCAGATTGTGGCCAAGTGGATTGCATCGCCTGTTCTTTCCAGGCAGTCTGAAGTGGACTGCAGCCAGAACTGTATTCCTTTCCGGCAACCCTAGAGGTGGTGTTTAGCCAAGGACCCATGTCTGTTAAACCCTCTCTGCATCCTTAGTTCTTCCCACCAGTGGAGTGTTTCATATTTTCTTTGCCGACAGAGAAAGTCACGGCACCAACTGAAGATCTTCTATTATGAGACTCTTCTTGTAGTATAGAAATGGTTGTAGCTTTGAAACCTAAGTTTTAGGAGAGGTGCACCTTGGGGTTTAGAGTAGATATCTGAAGATAAATAAGGCAGCTCTTACAGCATAGCTGTTACAGTCGATTGATCTATTCTGGTGTTTCTATGCTGTAGAGTTCTCCCTCTTATAGGAGGTAGGAAAATAGAAATAAGATGCTCTTACAGTGTAGCTGTTACAGCTGATCATTCCTCTTGCCTATAGTAAAGTAGTAGCTTGTGTGTGTGTGTGTGTGTGTATATATGTATATATATATATATATATATATATATATATATATATATAAATTGTCCCTCTCTTGTGATCCCACCTGATATTCAGTTGCCAATAAACTAGTTCCTTTTCTCCACTCGTGCCTCCTGCCTCTCCATTTTGGTGAAGAATTACATCACGTAGCCAACTAGGAAAAGAACTGCCTTACTACCTGGGTGGGTGTATTGGAATAGCCTGTTAGTCACTGCCTTTTGCACACTTCACTTGGCATCACAGAGTTACGTGATTCTCATTCATTCCAAATATTCCCACCTCTTCTATCTCCTACTAATTTTTTTTACCAACTTCCGGCTCACTTCACCCTTTCCCATGCCAGTCTAAGTTTATTATCTTTAATTGAGTAGCACATTTGGGAACTGAACCCCAGGTACTACTCCAGAAACATATAATGGTCATATTGATCATTCCTACAGTAGTTGCAGACTTTACAATACAGGAAGGAAGGTATCTGGGAAGAGTCAGATCCAGTCATGTGAGCCTATAGCTCAGTAGTTGAAAGCACTGAGACAGTATTCGAGGGCCTGGGTTCAATTCCTAGTAGGTCGCATTATTTCTTTATCACTACATTTTGTGATCTAGATTGCTTCTCAGTGGCTGATACTGGAGCGGAAAACATCTAATTGTCACCTCAGTTGTTCCTAGTTGTAGGATTTGCAATACGGAGAAAGAGTGTGTCCAGGATGAGTCGGGTCCAACCATGTGAGCCTATAGCTCCGTGGTTAGAGCAGTGGGATGGTATTCCCGGAGCTGGGTTCAATTTCCAGTACAGTAGGTCACATTATTTCTTTCTTGCTGCCGCCACCCAAACAGCCTCCCTTGGGGACTCCTGTAAGGGAGTCTCAGCCTGCTAAGGGCCTCCCACACAGGCTGTACATCACTCTTACTCCTGACCATCTGCGGTGGGTCAAAAATGACACTGGTAGTCGGCCGGTTATCCGGACTCCTTGAGTCTGAGGACTTCTCCTGCACTCCGTCCACTCGATGAGGAATTGCTCGGGGGTTTAACAGAGGAGGTCTCCGTCCTTCATGGGCATCCTCCATCTCATTCCAAACAAAAGTGGCTTGATATCCCTGGGAAGATTCTGAATAAAGAGGATTCTCCGACAGAAGAACTTCCAGTAGCTGAAGCCTTTGTTGGCCCGACCCTGGAACTTTGGCAGCACCTGCCTCCTGCTCTCCGCCATCAGCTCGGTTGGCCCGCAGTATCACGGTGCCCATCAGCTCCCTTTCAGGGTTCATAGAGCACCCTCGGCTGAGGGGTTGGTGACCGACTCCATGTTTTGGCGCTCAGGGACATTCAGGAGATGCTGACAAACCTCCAGACAAAGAGTCCAAAAACTAGACCACTCTGCCAGAAAAGTCTATGCTGCCTCTTCACTTGGTCTCTATCAGGTGAGCTTGGCTGTCATCATGGCACACTTCTCCCATGGTCTTTTGGGCTGTTTAGACAAGGTCTTCCTCATCTCCCCACAGACCTCCCGACTATGGTCAAGCAAGTCCAGGATCAGGGTCGGGCTGTGGCAAAACAGCAACTCCAGATGGCTCTGGATGTTGGGGACTCCTGTGCTCTTTCCAGTGTGGCTGAAGTAGCCATGTGCCAAAGGGCCTGGCTGAGGCTCTCAACCTTTGCGGCAGACACCCAGCACAAACTGGCGGATGTACCCTTCCTGGGCACTGTCTTGTTCAGTCCAGGGGTTGATGGTCACCTTCAATGCATCGAGAAGTCCAGTGCCACCTTGGACTCTGCTTCCACCTAGAAGGAATCTCAGGGTTCCAAGAAGCAGAAGCGCAAGCCCTGTCTGCCTTCTGCCCCTGTGGCCAGCAGGCCCAGTAACAATCTGGGCAGCAACAGCAGCAGACTCAGTCTTGGTGCCCTCTGCCCAAAGTCAGTGGCCCATAAGCCAGAGGGAAGGGTCCTAGTGGTCCCCGGCTGGATCCTCCTCCAAGCCTGCACAGTGATGGGATGGGAATAACCACCTCCATGTCTCACACCTCCTCTGGGTCTGTCCTCCCATGAGGGGCCACCTCCGCCACTTCCTTTCTGCCTGGTCTGCTGTTACAATGGACAGGTGGGTTTTGGAAGTGATTGGCTGGGTCTGCCTCTGGAATTCGAGCAGTATTCACCAAGCCGAGCCCGTGCCCCAAGGGAGGAGAAGAAGGTATCCATGGACTTTCAATCGGCTCTCCAAGACAACATCACCCAACTCCTCTGCAAGGAGGTGGTGGTCAGAGTCACGGATCTCCCTGTCAGCCCAGGGTTCATTTTCAGGTACTTCCTGGTTTCGAAACGGATGGGGGCTGGCGCCCCATTCTAGATCTGCACGACCTGAACAAGTTTCTCAGGTCTCGCACCTTCAGGATGGTAACTCTGTCTCAGATCATACCATCTCTCAAGCAGAACATATGTGTTTTGCTCCTGGATCTGCAGGATGCATTCTTTCACATCCCGATCCATCCATCACACTGAGGTTCCTCTTCTTCGAGCAGAGGAACCCTCTACGAGTTCAAACCATGCTATTCAGCCTGTCATTGGCACCCAGGGTCTTCATCAAATGCATTGCAGTGGTGGTGGCCTTTCATCGGTGTCATGTGGTCAGGGTGTACCCCTATCTGGACCATTGGCTTTTAGGGGTCTCTCCAGACAGAATGTGGAAGGTCCAGGGACCTAGCCCTCAGACCTACATCGACCTTGGCCTCCTGGTCAACAAGGCAGGTTGGAACTTGTGCCTTCACAGGTGATCTGCTTCACTGGGGCAGAGCTCTACTCTTGCTGAGCCAGAGCCAGGCTCCCAGCGGACAGTGCAGAGGTTCTGTCCTCCTTTGCTCGATCATTTCTGGTTGGGCACTTGCGCCCTGCCCGGCACTTCCTGTGACTTCTGGGCTATATGGTGGCCTGCACCTCCATGGTCCAATGGGCCTGGTGGCATAGGTGCCCTCTTCAGTGGGAGCTGGCCAGCCAGTGGACTCAGTGACTAGGTCATTTCAACCAGCTGGTCACTGTGACCCAGAAGATGTGGGATGCTGTCCAATGGTGGATCATCCTGGAGCATCTGCAGAAGGGATCCCATTTGTCCGCCCCAAGCCGACAGTCATCCTAACAACCAGCACCTCTCTCACGGGCTGGGGTGCACACATGGGAGGGACCACAGAGTTCACAGGCTGTGGACTCTCGAGGAATCCTTATGTCACTCTACCTGCTGGAGCTCCGAGCAGTCTGGCTGGTGCTGACTGCCTTCGCTCTGTTCCTTTGGGGTCAAGTGGTTCAGGTCCAGATGGACAACACCATGACAGCATACACTCCTGGCCTCTGTGCAGGGACATCTGGACCCATGTGAGCTGACTGAAGGCAGATCTCCTAGACATTCATGTGGCAGGAGCCTCAAATCAGCTGGCGGATGCCCTCAGCTGAGTGGGCAAGGTGTCCAGTGAGTGGTCTCTCCACCCAGAGGTAGTACACAGCTTGCTTTCCCAGTGTGGCACTCCTCAGGTGGACCTGTTTGCCTCAAGGGAGAATGCAAAGCTGAGGCTGTTTTGTGCCAGCCCCCCTCAGCAGGTCTCACTGCAGGGGGATGCCTTCTTGAGGCCATGGACCCCAAGCCTCTTTTATGCCATCTATCCACTTCCTTTGGTCCACAAGGTGCTCCTCAAGGTCAGGAGGGACAAGGCACAGAAGATCCTGGTGGCTCCGGACTGGCCCGCCAGTTTTGGTACCCCAATCTCCTCAGCCTCAGCATCAGGCTCCTGAGGCATTTCCAGCATGCTTGGACCTGCTCTCCATCAATCAGGGGAAGGTACTCCACCTAGACCTTCAATCCCTGCAGCTGACAGCCTGGTTCCTGAGCGACTATTAGTTCCAGGCTTTTGGTCTCTCTGAGGATGTACTCACTGTAGTTGAGGCATCTAGGATGGAATTGACCAGGAAGTGACATGCCTTCAAGTGGAAGAGATTCTCCATTTGGTGTCAGAGCAAGAGTTGGACCCTTGTCCTGTCAGTGGCTGACATCCTAGACTACGTAAGATCTCTCTCAAGGGGACTTCAGTGGGCGACCCTTAAGGTGTACTTAGGAGCCATCTTTGCTTACTGGCATGGGCCGCTCAGCAGACAGTGGCACAGGAGAAGGTGGTCTGGCACTTTTTCAGAGACCTCGATCACATATCCCCTGCGGTGTGTGAACCACCACTACCATGGAATCTACTGCTGGTACTGGCAAAGTTCATGGGCAAGCCATTCGAACCAATGCAAAAGTGTGACATGTCTCACTTATTGTGGAAGACCAACTTCCTGGTAGCTATCACGTCAGCCAGAAGGATTGGGGAGCTCCAGGTGCTCTCTGTTGAGTCTCCTTATCTGGTCTGCTACTGGGACAAGGTTATCCTGTGCCCCAACCCAAAGTTCCTTCCAAAGGTTGTGTCTGAGTTCCACCTGAACCAGATGATGACTCTACTGGTGTTCTACCCCAGTCACACCTCAGATGCCAAATACAGGCTCCACACTTTGGACCTGAGGCGATCGCTTGCTTATTATAAGGGCGCATGGCTGATGTTTGGGAAGAGGTGCCAGCTATTGTCACCTGCTCTGAAGCTGCACCTGGCAGACCTGCAACCAAGTGGATGATTGGCAGATGGATTACATCCTGCATTGATCTCTGCTACAGGTTGGCAGGTGGGAGCCTCCCGGAGGGCTAAGGGCTCATTCCACCCATCACACTGCTGTGTCGGTGGCTGCTTCTAGGGATGTCCCTATCCAGAAAATCTGCAGGGCTGCTACCTGGAAGTCAGCAAACACTTTCATTCCCACTGCCACATCAACCTAGAGTCATGCTGGGATGCTGGCATTGGGGCCTCTATTCTCCAAACTCTCTTTCCTAAGTGAGGGGTGTGTGCCTTGCCTCCCTCCTCCTGGAGAACTGCTAGGAGTCTGCCAAGATGTGTGGATGAGAACAACATATCCACATCCTAAAACACAGGTTACTCACCTGTAGCAGTACTTCTAGGAGTGGTATATGTTGTTCATCCACACTGACCACCAATCTCCCTGCTTCGACGCACAACCACTGCTTCCAGCAGGCAAGATTTGTCATCAAGTGGCAGAGCCGAGGGATATACCACCTGGGTGGGTGGGAGGAGCCAGCTTAAAGACTTCTGACTGATCTTAAAGGGAAAAGCAACTGCCAAGACGTGTGGATGAACAACATATACCACTCCTAGAACTACTGTTACAGGTAAGTAACCTGTGTTTGTGGGTTGGTGAGCCCAAGAACTGATGGCCACTGCTGTCTTTGTGAGCCTCTGACCCCTCTTTAGCGTGGAAGTTGGGTCAGAGTTCAGCCAGTAAGAAATCAGGCTACTGGAGCCTGAAACAGAACCTGTAGGATTCGTGAGTCACAGGAGGACCTCATTAATCTACCCAGGATTTGGATGACCAATCAGCCATCAAGAAGCTGCCAGGCCCTCCCCAGTGACTGACATCTGGGACCAACCAATGGAGGGTTGTTTGCTTGCTTGTTCAGAGAGGAACTTACTAGCACCAGCGACTGCACTCACATAGCCAAGATGGAGAGGATTTCTGCATGCGTGCATGACATCTGTGAGTCACACTGATCTATGCAGCTGGGAGGTTTCGGTTTATGAGGGAAGCTGCCTTACAGCTGAACTCTTGGTGTGCTGAAGAAAGACTTTTCAGGCTAAGCCTTAAGGGTTTGGTGCTGCGACAGAGCCAGAGGTTTCTAGAAGCCACCACACAGCACCACAGCCAGGTAACTGCCTACCAGTGAGGGGAGTTGCCAGTGGGTTGCAGTGACATGAGGTGATTTTGCCAGCTCAGAATACCCCCCGACCACCTTGAGAGATTGACAGAGAGCCCAGCTAATCTCTGTTAGATAGTTGAGAGGAACCAGCAGAAGAGAACTGAGGGGCCATAGAAGGGGTGCCAGAGCTGCAGGACAGAGGTGATAAGTCCAGCCTGGACCGTTCCAGAGGGTAAAGGCTAGTGAACCAGTAACTGTGAGTAATCTATCAGGACCTACAGGTCTTGAGACACCACTGTATATTTAGTTGGCTAGTACCAACGTTTGGTTACTAATTTAATGTCCTAGGTTGCCCAGTCAGGATTACACATAATTGTAATTGTTGTTTAAAGCACACCAGTGCCAGCCAGCCAGATGCAACACAGTCATCAAGCTTGCAATGTTGCAACAGATGGGTACCCTGTAAAACTTCAGGAGCTAGGGGTATTGCATTTGGTACCATTAGGGGAGAGAGGTAGTGCCCAGTAGTTCAGTTGGGGAGGAAACGGTATTGGAGGTGAGTGAGGTAATAGCCAGTGGCAAGCCCAGTTGTTGGTCTGTATGTTAGCTTCTGCTTTAACCCTTTCTTTCTTCCTCCGGAACCTTGTTGCTGATTCCCAATAAATCCTTTGTGTTCTTTGTTTGAATTCCTTGTGTGATCATATTGCACCCTACCCACGAATGTCCGGTGTGTACGTGCGACTTGCACGTACAGAGACTGCGCAGCCATGTAACCTGGAGACAGGTGCATACTGGTCGGTATGCACCATTGCTGGCCACCTGTCCATGCCCCTGCCTTCCCCAGTGTGCAGCTGTATGGGTGTGTATCACAGCTGCATGGGAGGGTATCCAGTTGGATGCTCATACTGGGTCCAAAAGTGGATCCCTACTGCACCATGCAGGGGATCCTGGGATGGTCCGGACCCTGGGATGTGGAGTCCACTAGGTTTCTGGCTGGTGGCTTCCCCAGCCCTCCCTGGCAGTCCAGTGGGTTGGGGGTAGCAGTGTGCAGGGGTTCCAGCTGTGCCCAGCCAGTATCCATTGGGGAACACGTAAATATTTACAGCTGGGTCTCCCATTGCGTAACTTATTTGGCCTGGCCCTCTGTGCCTTAGTGAATGGCAGGTGCAGGATTGCCACCAAGACTGCCCATGGTGTGTGGCTGCTGCACAGGGGACCAGTGCGCAAGGTGCTAGTGAACCTGTAGTGAATGCTTCCAGGGTCTGCCGGACTCCACTGTGCAGCATTCGTCGTAGGCATAGTGCATAGACCCCATTATTTGTAGAGTATGCTGCTGTATTTTAAGCCAGATGTAACTGCACTGTGTTGGAAGTGGGTGGTTTCTGTCAGTGGGGACTATAGTGGGTTGATATTGTCTCCTGGGGGCAGTCCTAGATTGCCAATTAGCCCACATCAATTTTTCTTGGGTGGAGTTAGCACACAATTTACAGTTTTGATCTTGAGTAACAAATCCCGCTGGAGTTTTCAATGTCAGGCTCTTAATTTTACCAGAGTCCATAAGGCAGGGATAGTGTACAGACATTAACAGTGACCTAGCCACACTTCTTTTCAGCTCAATTCTGAACACAGGGTGTGCATGTTTTGCTGATGAGATGCTGAATATTGAGGTATATGTCAGGGCATGGTAGCATCTAGTACAGTATACAGCAAAGCTGTCTTTTCTGAAGACCCTAGCTAACCCCAAAGTTCACTTGAAGGGGTCTCATGTTAGGGTAAGTTTATTCCACCCCTTTACTGACCAAGGTGTACCTGTTGTCATATCAGATTTGTCACCATATACCATATCCTTGAATCCCAACTCAGGCCACAGCTGGACAAAGTAGGGAATTAAAGTCTTCTGTTCTGTCAATTCCTCTTGGGTGGAGGATACTGTATTGTGTCATGTGCTCCCCTTCTGCTGAAAACTGAGCACCGTGGTGTGGTTGAAGGGAATTTCACCATACTGTGGTCCATAGTGGGATACAGTACCATATCAAATCTTTAACTCTTTTGAAGAGGTCAGTTACTACCTGTGCAAGGAGTCCGGACATCCTCACAAGAGTTGCCTCATGGTACAAAAGTACTCAGACCAAGCTACTACTGGTATTGGCCTATCTGGTACCCTAAAGACTACAACCCTTAGTATTCAACTGCCACATTACCACCTTCTACGGTTGCAGTCCCTACATGTTCTAGTATGGTCCATCTTTCTTCTGCTGTGGCCTCTACATCCTCTGGTTAAGTGTGTCCCATCGCTGTAGCTGCTTTGTCCATCAGTGCAGTAGGTCTGTTAACCAGTACCAGTGCCTTTACTTCATTGGAGCAGCAGCCTTCAGAGTCCTCCAGAATCCCTCAGCTGAATGAAAAGTTCAGTCACAGCTTGAGGCTTCTGATGCTGGGGAGCCTCTTGCTTCCTCCCTTAGCCCTTAGAAACATAGAATCTCTTGGCAGAAAAGGACAGTTAGGCCCATCCAGTCTGCCCTAATTTTCCCTGCCTAATTCAGACACCTCACACACTATCTAATCACCGATGTTCCTCCTGCCTCCCTTTTCTCTTCTTAATATGCCTGTGTGCCGTCCCTCACATGCTTGAAGCTCCCCACTGTCTTTTCCCCCACCACCTCTTCTAGCAGGCTGTTCCATGTGTCCACCACCCTGTCTGTGAAGACACATTTCCTCATACCCCTCTTAAACTCCACCCCAGCTTCATTGCATGCCCCCATGTTCCGGTGCTTTTCTACTCTGAAAGAGACTCCCCACCTGCAGATTGTTCACCCCCAGAGGTACTTTTAAGGTCTCAGTCATGTCCCTCTTGCTCTCCTTTGCTCCAGGAGAACATGTTAGATCCTGCAGCCTTTCCTGGTATGGCTTCTGTAGTGTTTAGAGAAATGTGGTTTGTCTCCTTCAACTGATCTCATTTAGTATTCACAGTTGCCAGTAGTTTCAGTAACATCTGAGACACTGGAGGTAGCTTCTAGAGTGCTGCAAGCTAGAAGCAGGCACAGAGCAATGCTGGAAGCAGAGACACTTAGTTAAGTAAGTTAATAAAGTGTTATGAAAGAAGACATGACTCCAGTGGTTTTGTTTTGAGATAAACTACAATGAACATTACAATCGGCGACGAGGACAAGCTACAGAACCCATAAGGAAAATCCCAGTGCTCCAGGCTGACAGATCCTATATGCAACCCTGCCTACATATCTGCTGACTGGCATCAAAATAAATGTTCCACAGTGTGAAAGCCTAAAGGAAGACCTGGTGGGCTGCCTTTGTATATAGCTTCACAAAAGTAAAACTATTCTGATGACCCTGACTCCATTTAGGATTATCAGAAATTGCAGTTACTACAAGTAAACAAAATCACTACAAGTAAACAAAATATATCGAATAGTACAATTTAACCACTAGTACAATAATAAGCCAAGTGCATACAGAAGCAAAATATTTAAAGTACATGGACAAAATAGTAGATGTGTTTCAGGTCTTTCCCAAATGTCATACTTCAGATAACAATAATCTAGCACACGATTAGAGGAATGGACAGACTGGTTTGAAAATGTAATGACTGCAATGGACATTACTGACCCAGAAAGACAAAAAGCCTTACTGCTCCATTATGCCGGCAGTGAGGTGCATGATATGTATGATGCACTCCCTGCCAGTTCAACATGAGACTATGATGCTTGCAAAACATCTGTCTGACTACTTTAATCCTAGGCAAAATAGTACATTTGACAGATACAAATTTTGGACAGCTAAACAGTTAACAAGTGAATTAATGGATGTATATGCCACTCATTTACAGGATCTAGAACACACCTGTGATTTTCTGAACAAGGACAGTGAGATCAAAGCATATATCATTATTTCATGCAATTTCTTCCTCAATCAGGAGAAGAGCTTTTAGGGATGATCCCCATCTGTCTGAACTTTCAAATATGGCAAGGACATCAGAGATCTCAGATCATCAAGCTAAAACTATTAAGCAAGTTGCGGAACAACATCTGGTGTGCAAAGTCAAACAGAACACTATCAAGCCCCACTTTGATTACACATCCCGCTGCTGTAAATGGGAAAAGAACTGTCCTCATGAATAACTGCCCAGCAAAGGGCCAAATGTGTTGTAAGTGTGGCAAGCGGAATCATTTTGCTGTTATGTGCTATTCTACCTAAGCTGCATCTCATTAGCTTGAATTCTCTCAAAAGCAAAGCAGAGTAAAGTCAGGTATGTACAACAAGCAGAGCCCACAGATGATTGTGTTTGTGACATCATGTAAAGCAAGTGATTCAATGACAGGCAATCCCACCACTGTAACTGATAATGCTAAACACCATACTTAAGTTTACTGTTAATTCCGGTATCTCTGTAAACATTATGGGCAAGGATACTTACGACAAACTACAGACTAAAACTTAAAATGGCAAAAGTCAAAACATGTATTTATCCTTATTGTTCCAACTCACCATATCCACACACACAGCACTCAAAGCAAATGCAATTTCAAGAAGCAGTTTCAGCAAAACGCAATTTATTTGGCCAGGGCTCACAAACCCAGACCCCAGCACTTCGGCACACACCTTCATCAGGGGGTGTGGACATGGTCTAAATTCTGGGGTTGCAACCCTTCACACAGCACCAGCCTGTAGCTCGACTCATAACAGCTGCTCTTGGACTCTCAAATTGTTTTAACTCACCCTGAAGTAGCAGGAAAATTTGATACACTAATAGAACATGAAGACAAACTGCACTACAACTTTCTTTGTCATACATGGTAAAGAAGGATGCTTGCTGAGTTACACAACAGCTAAAACATTAGAACTTATCACTGTTGTGCAAGCTGTCGCTAATAAACACTGCACACAAATTGAAAGCATGATACATTGTAATTCTTTATTTGAAGAAATAGCTAAACTGAAAGACTGTTAGATGCCATTGCATGTAGACCAGTCAGTGTGACCAGTAGCACAGCCACACAAGCGAATCTCCTTTCATGTCAGAAGACTAGTAGATGAGGAACTATAGAACCTTAAGGACCAAGATATACTGTCATTTAGAATGTTTATGGTTCCACACCATGGGTGTCTGCTATAGTTGTTGTCCCCAAAGCAAATGAGCCAGTTATGATTAGAATTTGCCTAGACACGAGACTTCCAAATATAGCAATACAGAGAGTAAGACATATTTTAAATGGTCGAACTGTTTTTTTTCTAAACTAGATGTAAACAAAGGTTACCATTGATTAGAAATAGCACACAATTCTCACTATCTTGACAACATTTTCTACCCATGTAGGCCTGAGGCGCTACCAGAGACTCAAATTTGGAATGTGTTCAGCAGCAGAAATTTTCAAATGCAATCAAAGGATAATAGAAAAATGTTCCCAGTGTGCTTAATTTATAGTGATGATATCTTAGTCTTGGGTAAAACTCAGTAAGAACATAATCAAGCTCTCAGATCTGTGTTTGAATGTTCATCTGCTAATAACCTGACACTGAATTGAGCTAAATGTGAATTTAATAAGACTACACTTGAGTTCTATGTCCAGATTTTTTCTCATCAAGGAATGAAGCCAGATCCAAAAAAAGATAGCAGCAATAAACAAGGCAGCAGTACCAAAAGATATCAGTGAAGTGCGTGCATTCTTAGGAATGGCTAGTTACTGTGTAAGGTATATTAGAAACTTTCCACAGTAAATGCTGCACTGAGGGAACTTAAGTTCAAGTTTCAAGTTTATTGATTCGGAAACAACCTTTGAGTTGGAAGCTCGTTTACAAAGGTTCTACATCTAGGCAGGACATACAATACAGAAAAATCGCAATCTCACAAGAATCAACTACAAGGTCACTTGGCAAGGTTCTAAACAATAATTTCACTCAGTTACAGACTTTAGAGTTGTTTATACATTCTAGTGTAGAGAGCAGAGACATAATGGGCCAGATATTCAAACTCGCCCAAAAAGTGCGCAACAGCAGGAGCAAGCGCCAAGTCAATTCTTTGTCACGCCTTTACGATATTCAAACATGGAGCAAGACAAATTGCACAAGCAGCCAGCGTCTGAATATCGCACAATCTAAGCATGCGCGCTGACAGGAAGGAAGCTGAGCAGAGCAGACCAAGGCTGCCCAGTGACGTGGCTACGTGGTGGGATGCTAGTGCCACAGCAATGTGCCTGGTGCATGCATGGACCACCAGTGATGCACACACACACACACACATGCAGTGCCACTGGACAGTGATGACTGTCACATGTTGCATGCATGGTAGTGTTGTCCCTGAAAGGTGTCCATGCCCCCCGCAGCATGCAATAGCATCCATGATATAATGACACTCACCCTCATCAAGCCGCTGCAGCAGGTGCGGCTGCGACTGCTGCTGTTGCTGTGGCTGTGGCTGTTGCACCTCCTCCGCCCAGCCACCCTGGCACCGCCATCAAGGCCTCAGCCTGGCCGCCTCCGCTCCTCCCGCCTGTAGAGAGCGAAGGAAGAAACACATCAGTGAGATCCCAAAGCAGACAGCCCCTTGCCCCATTGAGTGTGCCTGCCCACAACCAGACCCAAACAGCACACACCTGCAAACACCCTCACAGCAAACCACAGCCCCACCCCATCGCGCAGATTACATTACGCAGTCACCCATGCAGACAATACGGTGCATACACAGCACACCCACCTGGCCTGGGCACAATGCCCTCCTGGCACGCGTGACCTGAGGCGCCGCAGCAGAGCACGCCTCCCCTCTGCAGGTCGTCAGAGCGGTGTCTGCACTGCTTCGGGTCCTCCTCTGCCCAGTGGCCTGCTCCAGGGCAGCGGCGACCTGCTGCCACACATGGGTGCGTGGCACCGCAGGGCACTCCCTCAAACAGTGAGCCATAGTGAGGCTCCACCACAGCCACCAGGTTAGCTACTTCCAAGGCCCCCCATTGTGGTGCTCTCCTGTGTGCCATTTTCAAAAAGTACAGTGGCAATATGGCGCTCCGCAGCGCGGCAACCCCACGTGGAAATGTTGCGCAATACAACTCCATCACTGCCTATCGCGCTGTTCGGACAGCACCGTCGGTCCACATCGCACTGTCACCGAACAGCGCGATAGAGCTGTACACATGCCAGACATACAGCGCCAGGGGGCAAAGGTCGGGCACAAGGTCATGGGCTCAGTGGCGCAAGGCCACGCGACAGCGCATCGGACGCCCACACATCCTGGGCGAATCAGACACCTGCGTGCCAGTGCCACAGTGGACTATTGCACAGTACTGCCACAGCACCATATGGTGACCAGCTGTAGCGCCATTGGCACAATGGTGGCCATGGCCTGAATTGCTGATCGCGCACAGCACGTCATCAGCATGGCAGACACCTGCGTAAGCTACCTGGGCATGTGCAATGCAGTGTACCACACAGTCACAGAAATGCGCCATTGGCTCAGCTGGCTCAACCGTATTGCGCAAAGCGCAGCGCGATATTCAGCCGACACATGCAGATCATCTGATCAGCCATTCAAAGGCTCAGTGGCGCGATTTGCATCTCATTACAGTTGCTCCACTCCTAATTTGCATGCATTGCGCTATAAATGTGCGACATTGGGCTGCGCTGGCCAGATTCGGTTACTGCAGGTGAGAGGTGAGTTGCATGCTGTGTGATGTTCTGGCCAATGGTCATGGGATAACGCTGTAGACTGCACAGTGACAGGTGTCCACTTCCACCCATACAGACCGACATGACCGAGCAGAGCCAAGGTGAGGGTGAGGATGGTGGGCGGAGGAGGAGGCCCAACTTCACCACAGCGAAGACAGAGGCCCTCTTCCAGGCCTACCTGGAGGAGGAGCCACTACTGAGTGGGCAGTGGGCACCCTCAGGCCCGTGCGGCTGCATGGGAGGTAGCTCGGGCAGTGAACCTGCACGGGCCACCAGCGCTCCGTGCAGGAATGCAAAAAGAAGATGGGGACAGACTGCAGGAGGGTGAAGGAGAAGGTGTCAGCCCTCAGGGTGGCATGTGCTGGCACAGGCGGGGGCCAGCCAGCGGTGGCGGAGCTGACCCCGGCTGAGGACCAACTGGCTGCATCAATGCAGTGGAGTGCTATTGAGGGCGTACCAGGAGGTGGATTCAGACAGGTGGAAGCCCATCACTGCATGGTATGACATGGTGGTGGTGGTGGGGGGGTGGAGGTTGTTCACATGCACTCACATGTCCTCACTTTCTGTTACAGATCCTGTTGTCTTCAGGGTAGTGGTGGTGGGTCCAGGCAGTGAGGAAGACCTGCCGGAGTTGGAGGAGGGTCCATCCACCTCTGTCGCCAGCCAGCATGCACTGCACCAGCATGCATGCCTGGCTGCCAACTCTGTTGTCGGTGAGTCAGGTGTGGGGGTGCACAGCCTGTGTCTCAGCAGTCTGGCATGCAAGCATGCCAGCACGCTGTGACTGTGGCTGTAGCATGTACCTGCACCATTGATGATGCAAGGACTGCAATGGGCAGTGACATGTGTGTGTCCCATGACGGACACACAGCAGGCCAGCACATGCCCCTGGGCCTAGCTGGTTCCAACGTGTGTGCCAGCATGTCGGCACAGTCCCAGGCTGTGCCTGTCAGCACCGGTGGGGCAGCACCAGTGGCTGTGCAGGTGTCTGGCACTGTTGCGGCCACAGCAGTGGAACGAGTCGTCCCTGGGGCACAGCGGTTGGAGACGCAGCAGCAGCAGTCACCCACCAGGTCTGGGGGTACAGTGTCCAGCGGTGGCACATGCCCACCGCCCTTTGATATGCCCATTCCTGGTCCTGGTGAACAGCACCCACCCTCAAGGGGTGTTGAGCATCAGGACCTTCCATACCCTGGGGGACAAGATGCCGTTGTGGCACAGTACCCATTTGAAGAGACACACCACCTGCTGCGGGGAATCGTACAGCAGCAAGGCGGGTTGCAACGTCCGTGGAGGCACTGTGCGTGGCTGTGGAGCGGCACAGCAGGGACTGTGCTCTGATCCTTGCAGAGATGGTCCATATGCGGATGGATGTGACCGCCGCCATTGACAGGCAGACCCAGGCATTGGTCGCTGTTGTGGCTGCATTGGGCACACAAGCAGGTGCCCCTGTACTGCGCATCCCACACAGTACGCTCTCCACTCCCCATTCCCGGCGTCGTGCGACACCCAGCCTGTCGACACCGGGTTCTGCTGTGGGCATCCCGAGCATCCCTGGTGCAGGTATGTTTGGCATACTACAGACCCCTGTGCGGACAAGGTTGCGATCACGCAGTGGGACCCCTGGTGGTCCATCGGTGCCACCCCATGTGGCCCTGCTCAGCCTGCCAGTGCTGTTGGGTCACAGCGGGGCCGCCCACACATCCGCGGTGGCCGTGGAACAGTGCAACATGACTGACCTGTCTCCCAGTGCGGGCCCTGTCTGGTGCTGCCCTGTGTGCAATGTGCGTCATGGTGGGCAGTGCACTGGTGGGTGCCCTGCCCATCACGCCGACACACGGACCACCTGCACACCATCCCGACTGCTGTCCACAGGTGCGTGTGCATGATGATGCCTGCATTGTACTGTACACCAAGGTGCAAGGGTGCCCAGCATCTGACACACGTACTTGGACAGTACAGGTGGTGGGTGTGGTCTGTGGATCTGTGTGTTTGCCATGTCTGTTCCTGCTCTGCTGTGCACCTGCCCATGTATGCTTTGTGCCTGGTGTGTGTGTGTGTGTGTGTCCATATGACTGTTCACCTCCTGATGGTGTGTTTGTGCCTGGTCCCTTCCACTCCCTTGCCGTCATACCCCTGGTGTGTTACTCTGTGTGCCTGTGGGTTGCGCCTGGACAGTGTTGGTTGCATATGGCCCTTGACTTACCTGTGTCGTGCATAATGCTCCTCTGTGATGGTGTCCCGGTGCAGCTGGGCCTGCCGGATCAGTCGGGGTCCCGCCATCCAGGGGGCTGCTCATCACCATCATCACCGGCGCTGCTGGCGTCCCCATCGCTGTCCCCCTCCTCGACCTGAATGGCTATCCCACAGTCTTTGGCCATGTTGTGCAGGATACAACAGGCCAGGAATATCTCACAGGCCTTTGAGGGGCTGTACTGTAGGGCACCGCCGGAGGTGTCTAGGCATCGGAAGCATGCCTTGAGCATCCCAAACACCCGCTCGATGATGTTGCGTGTGGCGGCATGCACCTCATTATAGCGTTGCTGCGATGGGGTCATGGGGCGCCGGTATGGTGTGAGCAGCCAGGAACGGAGTGGGTATCCACTGTCACCTGTGTGGAGATGGTGGAGATGGGTATCATGTTCAGGTCCATATTGCCAATATCCCTGTGTGCCACTACCATAGCACCTGTGGCATTCCCACCCTTGCCACGCTTGCAATTCCTACATGCGTACTCACCCACTAGATGGCCTGTGGGGATGTCCCCATCTCGAATTGATGGCACAGTGCGGACTGATACCATATGAAGGCATCATGTGCTCCACCAGGGTGTGTGGCACAGACGTGATTATGCGCCCAGTGGCATCACACACCACCTGGCAGTTGACACTGAAATAGCCCTTCCTGTTCTATATGCGACCTCATCGGGGCCAGGTGGCGTGCGAATGGCCACATGGGTGCAGTCTATGGCCCCTAGCACGCCAGCCATACGTGCTACCCTGTGGAACTCCTGCATGTTTGCTGTACGCTCTGCCGCTGTGCTGGGGAAATGGATGTGCTCCGCAGCACGTGGCAGCAGTGCGCTGAGGAATTGGGTGAGGATGCGTGACGTGGCCAACTGTGTGATGCCTGTGGTGTCCCCTGTCTGCCTCTGGAAGGTGCCCGTGGCGAGCAGCCACATGCAGGCTGTCACCTTGGTCTCCACTGACAGAGCGTGACTCCGTCGTGAGGGTGCCTGCATCACATCACTGCACAGCTCACAGAGCCACCTCAGTATTGCCCTGTTCAGGCGGTACCGGCCCACGATCTCTACATCTGTGTACAGCTCAAAGCTGATGCAGGCACGGTACTGCCTGTTGGGGGCGTACCGCCAAGGGCCCTTCCACGGCCACGCCCCTGCAGCATGCATTCTCACCCCTCATTACAGCTTCCATGTAGAAGCTGGCACTGTCCATCTCCTGACATGGACCCCTGGCTGATGTTGCTCTGTTACCCCCGCTGTCCTGACTGCTACCTCCACTGCACTGGGTACCCCCGCTGGCCTCTGCAGCCTATGGCCCACACAACTTCCCTTGCCTGCCCTGTTCTGGACTGTCGCTGTCTGTCTGTCTCTCTCTCTCTGTGTCTCGCTTGGCATCCCTGTAGTGTTCTTGCGCCTCTTCCTTGAGCCTTTTTAGTTTGGCTCATTTCCGCTGTGGCGCAACTTCCGGCTGTTCCGCTATTGCACATTGCGCAACCCTTTGAATATCGCATTGCGCTCTTTATGCAGGGATCCACCCCCTTCGGTTGCGCATGCCTTCATTTGCATTGCGCTGTTGCTCAGCCTGTTTTCGGTGGCGCAACTGCCTCCTGCTGAATATCGCAGAATGGCGCACTTTCGGACTTGCGCATGCGCAACCCTATTGCGCATGGCGCAACCCTTTTGAATATTCGCCCAATATGTATAGAGTTTAGACTGCTATATAATCTTAATTAAAGGAGAATGGGAAAGAATAGAAAGGATTATAGAGATAGAAAGAAACCCTGTGCTGCCAGAGGAAGGCTTTGTCAGACCTTAGTTGGTGATATAGCTTAGCGGGACTGGGGGAGTCAGTAGTGTGATGGGAGGTGAGCGTGTCCAGGGAAAAGTGGGGTGAGTTGGTGGGAGAGGGTAGTGGGAGGAGCAGCCTCCACAGGCATAGGTGGTGAGACCCTAGGCTGGACTGCAGGGTCTCCTCAGATACATGAAGGGATTGGGGTGGGGATTAGAGACCCACAAGGCAAGTGTTGTGAGTAAGGGTTGTTATTGTAGGTAGGGGTGGCCAGGGTGAGGGGCTATGTGCTGCTAATAAGTGAAGAGATGGATCTCCCATAGGAAGTAGGTATTACCCGAAACAGTTGTAAGTGGGTAAGTTGGTAAGGTGCTGCTTGGATTGTGTTTTAAAGATCCTCAGGCTCTGTAAAGCCAGTTGTGTGGACTGGGTGATCATTCAACCATTGAGGAGTCCTGTAGGAGAAGGAGTGTTGCCGTAGGGATGTTCTTCTGAAAGATGTCTTGAAAGTGCAATGCAAACTCCACAGGTATTGTGCTAGGAACTTGCTGTCTGGAACATTTGTTGGATGCAGATGGTACAAAAGCTACAGTAGCAGTGCTTTTTGTCTAGGATGTAGGTCTGGAATTTTATCCTGGCCTAAGATTGAGCCAGTTTGTGTGATTCTGTAGCAGGCATGTGTGCAGTTGGTTGTCAGCCCCTAGGACAGTGGAGATTGTTTTTAAGGCAGTGTCAGAGGCTGTGCTGTATACCACTAGGCCATAATCAACCATTGACAGTACAGAACTCATGACCGATAGTCACAGGGCATCGGGCATGAGGTATTTCCTGTGACTATACAGGATTCCAAGCTTATCGTTGATGTTTTTTACCATGTGATCGATGTAATAGGAAAAGGTGAAGTGTTTGTTGATGTGAATATCCAGGTATTCGAATACCTGTACTTGCTCGAGTTGGTCGTTCTTGTTATTGGTGATGGTCAACGTGGGATTCTTTTTCCTAAGGTGGGAGCTGGTTAGTAACATCACCTTGTTTTTTTTTTTTTAGTCGAGGAGAAGTTTGTAGTTTGTAAACCAGTCCAGGGTTTTATTTAACTCTAAAAATTGATTAGCGTTTTGCTCATAAAAGTGCTAAAACATTGTGAAAATGCATAGCAGTTGCCTCACTGTGTTTAACAAACATAACACCTCTAGAAAACCTATATAAATACTTTCTGTACAGTTAGTATTGTCCCAAGAAAAACTGCTAATCAATTATTTAAAACCCTGCAGTCCTCCAACAAGTTGAAGGTAGCTTGCAGTTTACTTACCAGTTCACTTATTTTTGGCTTTGGCTCAGAATTACTGTGTCATCTGCATAAAGGATGACTCTATTGAGGCATGATGCGGAAGTCTGTTTATGAAGAGACTAAACAGTAGAGGCCTATGACAGATCTCTGAGGATGTCTAGGAAGACCTCTTTGGTGGTAGATAACACTGCTCCAGTCTTTACTGTTTGACTCCTGGTGGCTAGATAGTCACTAAACCAGCCCACAGAGGCTGGTGACAGGTCCAGATCTGCCAGCTGTAGGAGAATCTTATGGCTGATCATATCAAATGCCTTCATTAGGTCAATAAAAATGGACCCCACAAGGCTTCCATTATCCATGGCTTGGTGAATATAGTCCATGAATTTGACCAGGGCTGTGGTGGTGCTGTGGCCTTTCCTGAAGCCATGCTGCTGAGGACACACACTGTAGGTTGTATTTATACAGGTATTCGGTAAGCTGGTCTGACACTATTCTCTCAAGTGCTTTGGGGGGCAGTGTGGATATGGGCCTATAGTTGGCCATGGAAGCTTGATCACCATTTTTGTACACTGGTGCTATGAGTACCTGCTTCCACAGGGTGGGGAATTTTCCCAAGGAGAGGGACTTGTTGAAGGTTTTGTGTGATTGGGACGATTACTTTGTTAAAGATGAGTCCCACCATCTTCATGTCAATTAAATCGCTACCCATTCTTGTTTTCCAAGCACTCTTTTTATGTATTTCTTAGCATCCTTTACTGAGACGCACCTGAAATAGAAGTTTGTGTGGTTGATAAGTGAGGCAGTGTTATCTCGCAGAGTCACAGAGTCATTCAAGCAATTGTGAGGGAGGACAGAGCTCAATTCCATGAAGGCAGCATTGAAGGAGCTGGCGATGGCTGGAGGGTCCAGTGTGGTGCCACCATTAAAATTGATCATAGAGGGTAATTTTTTTTATCAGCTTTACCTGGCAACTCTTCTATGTTGCCCCAAAACCTTTTACCAATTCCCCAAGTTTTATCGAGTTGCTCTTTGTAGTGTTTGGCCTTGGCTGCCCTGATGGCATAGGAGCACTTGTTCCTAGTTTCATGGTACTGTTGCATGTCATGAGCTATTCCTGAGGCTTTGGCCTTATGCCACAGAGTTGCATCTATGATCATCTCTATTAGACTTCCAGTGAGCCACCCATTCCATGTGCCATGGACTTTGCACCGTCTCAAGGGTGCAAAGGTGTTGCAAATGGTATTAAACTTGTCTGTGAAGAACTTTAATGCCATATCAGTGTCCTGGATTTTATTCAGTGCATTCCAGTCAAATCCAGCAAGAGTGGCTTTGAAGTCATTAAGCATGCTTTTCCTGAGTACTCTACTCTCAGTTATTATAGGCACAACCTTCTCTTGTTTGTTAGACAAGAGGCAGATGATCGGGGAATGGTCACTCAGAGAATCTGGTAAAATAGTGACCCCCTTTACCTGCTCTGGATAGCTGGCCAGTACCCAGTCAATGAGGGTACTAGTGCCAGTCTTGTAATTATGGCAGGTTGGTTCTTGCACCAGCTGGGTAGGTATGTGGTGTCAATGAGATCCTTAAGAGGTTTACTCTCATTACAGAGCCAGTTGATATTAAAGTCCCCTGTAATCAGGACATCAGAGTTCTTTTTGATTTGGTTAATGAGTTCAATAACTTTAGGCAGTCCTAATTTAGCCTTCCCTGAGGAAATGTATACCGAGATCACTGTGAGTGCCTTTTTCTGGCCCCCTAGCAAGATCTGAGTGGCCAGTAATTCGTGCACAGGGGAGTTACTGGAAGAGGGGAGCGTACTGCCCTGCATGTTGTCCCTGAAAGTATGTGAGGCATTGCCCACCTCTCTTGGCTGCTGTGTCCAGCCTAAAAATTGTGTAGCCTAGGAGCACTATTGAGCAGTCCATGATTTTCAGGGACAGCCAGTTTTCAGTTAGGCTTATAATGTCCGATTGTTGGTGGTGGACCCAGGCTTGGAACTGCACAAATTTGGGCATTAGGTTTCCAGTGTTCATGGAGGTTAATTTAGGTGGCCCTTGCTTTGAGTCACGTTATTGCCTGTAGTGTAGGGCTCTGGGTTAGGATGAACATTCCCGGGTAGGAGTAGCAGGATAAGTGCTATCTTTGTAGCATTTATAATTATTTGTCTTTCAATTTTTTTCCCCAAGGTGGAGGTCTCTATAGGTTTTCATGTGTTGCATCTTCAAGTTAATTGAGGGTGCCTGACATGAGCAGTAGTGGCCCTTGGTGATGTTCCTTGTGGTGCAGTTGTTGTACTGGAGGGCCACATAAGGGGCTAGGGGAGGTTCCCCATGGGTAGTGTTGAATCTGGTGTTTAGTTTAATTTGGCCCAGTGTATCACAGTTTAAAACTGTGGGCTGGTAACAGTGAATTAGTACTAGTAGCAATACCAGCACTAAACCCAATTTATTCATATTCATGGTGCGGAGTGCAGTGGCACTGTTTTCTAATCTTGCTCACAGGCTGTTTTCCTGATATACAAATTGGGTTTTAGTAATAGAGGTACACCCTTGTTCTTAATGAGAGGTGCCAGTGTGAGGTAATTTTACTCTGTTCTAGGGGTTTTCCAACAAAGAGTTACATTACTTGTGAGTCTATTAACCAGAAGTCTGCATCAACTTGTACTGAGCTACAGAGGGGATTACTTCTCAGTTGGTAGTCAGCAGTCAGGCGAGCAACTCCAGGGAGAGGAAAACATTGACAGTGAAAAGCCACTTTACTTGTTGTGTGCCTCTTTCTCCTGCTGGAAGTTTTTTCACCTTACTATAGTCGAGTTTTGAAAATGGACACCAAGCTTTTGTAGAGAACTTTTGTGAATCCGTTTAAACTAATATCATGTGTTAGCTATGATTTGAACTTTGAATTTAACCTGAAATTCAGGTATCGAGCTTTGAGCTTTGAGTTACCAAAAAGCTTCAAATGTAGCATCGAGAAAGGTATTTAATTACATAGAAGCACATCGAGAAGACTTGGGATTTCTTTTGCCCAAAGGCAAAGGAATTGCTTTTATGGATACCGATTTTAGTGCTAAAGAGACTTGTTTAAGAGGCATATATACTGGGAAGTGGACAAATCCCTCTTCTTTTTTACCACAATTACCAGCCCGACTGCTTTAAAGGCGTGCCAAGTTTTTTACATCGAGGCAGGACACCACCTGTCAATCCTTCTACCAACCCTGGGCATTGATAAAAGAGGGCAAAGACATTAATTTCAAGTTACTTAAGGGACTAGCAGACATTATCACTGACCAAGAAACATCTAGAATCCTATGTGTGGAACTATATTCCCTCTCCTTACTCAAGGACAACAAGAAAGGCAGAAAGTAATTTGCACTGTATTATTTTATCAAGGCACAGAATATTATTTCTGCCAACATTTTGGCAGACTATCACACGAATTTTAGAGAATGATTTTAGTATAGTTAATACATATTATTGTCCAATTTTAAAATGTGTATCTGTGCTAGTTGATAATTGGTCAGCTCTGACTAAATTAACATTTTTAACTTTATGTATTTTTTTCTCTTTTTCTAACTGTATTTGTAGCAAGATATTAGCTGGATTGTTACTAAGAATACATGTGTCCTATTCTATAATTGGTCTGCATTATATTTATACTGGCTGATCCCTACTGGTTAAACTAGAGGTATCAATTAAGATACTGGTTAAGCTCAGTTATCAAAATTATGAGTACTAGAGGTGATTTACATTGCTCTGATGAATTGGACAGAGAAATTAAATCCAGAAATATAAAGGGCAAATCAAAAATTAAAACAAATTCAAAAAATAGGAAAGATGTGGACAAACAGGAGCCTCAAAGGACTCAACAGGCAAATTTGCCCTTTTGTGCTGACAAGAATCAGACTAGGATCACCTCATATTTTAATGAGGTAACATGTGACTTGGTGAATACTTGTTCAACTCCAATACTGACTGAACAACATGGTGTATTTACCTTGGACATACATGAAGATACACCTGGGGATAATGTTCCAAAAAATTATTCCTAAAAAAAAAAAAAACAGCATCTCTGATACTTCTACTTTGAATACCAGTTTAACACTGAATGGAACAGGTGAGGACTAAAGTACAGGAAAAAAGCTCTCAGGGCAAAGGTACCAGACCCAAGAAGTTAGAGACCCAAGCTTTAAAATTTAGTAAGACACCAGTGCAATGAAGGGTTACAACTGTAAAAAAAAAATGGTATAAAACCCCACAAATAAAGACTTATTCAGAACTAAATATTGCATGAGGAGGTAATAAAAACACCAATGTCAAAGAAACTTCTCAGAGAGAGACAACAGGGTTACAGACTCCTTGCGGAAGGACAAATTGTTGGTCATCCAGGACATAGATGTCCTAACAAAAAGCTTAAGATGGCTTAAGTCTAGTTACTCTAGTCCTGCAACATCTTGTCAAAGTTGCTCAGCTAGTGATCTGGAATCATTTGGAGAACAACCTGCTAGATTTTCTTCTAGCTCTGGGATGTCTACCCCTCAGGAAGGTTATTACGATCATATAAACTATGATAAAGAACACTTTAAAAATCAAGGTGAATTTACCATTTCTACACCTCTTTCCAGGCAAATGCTTGAGATAATCAAGAATCCATATTTTGCAAGTATATGTGATCCTGGAACATCTCTGGGTATTAAAAGAAGAGCTTGCTGCTCTAAGAGTGGATGTGCTCCACAATATAACTTTATTAAATAATAACAAGGAGCATGGGATCAAAGTACTGAATGATACAGACAATCAAGGTATTGAACTAATTGCAGAACATATTAAAGCTAATAAGACCTGCCAGGTTAATCATCCATCCCCATTTGAAAAGGGAGAGGATGATGTAATCGAGTTTGTAGCTCTAACTAGAGAACCTAACCAAAATAAAACTGGGCATGTGTGATTTTGTATTTCATAAAAATAAAACAAGACCTAAGAGAAGAAACCCCAAGCTACAAGTTAAAACCAGTGAGAAAGTAGTTATAAATAATCCACCATTGACAGAACCCTTAAAATTGCTAGAAATTCAGCAACAGGTGGTGGAACACAATAGATTTGTTGATGATTCACAAAACAATGTAGAAGATATAACAGAGACAATGACTAGGAAAGAAATTCAGCAACAGGTGGTGGAACACAATAGATTTGTTGATGATTCACAAAACAATGTAGAAGATATAACCAGGACAATGACTAGGAAAGAAATAAGTAAAAGATTCCCAAGCAGGCTACCAACAAAACAAAGGTCATCTGGGCCTCTGTAGTTAAACATGGGAAAATAAATCCTAAAAAACAAACCAAACTTATACTCATAAGGTATCCGAACAAGACATGAAAGAGTCTGTAGAAATAAGTCCTCAACCTAAGCAAAAACCACTAGATGAACAAAAACCAGAAGCAACAGAGTATCTATTGGAATTGTATGGTATTCCAGTTTAACACCACGAAACACAACAGATTTTATCACAGTGGATTAAGAAACTATTTCATGTAGAAGGTGACAAAGAGGATGTCTTTGTTTCTAGACTAAACAATAATCTCTACCCAGATTGTGTTTTAATATACACTAACTCTGAAGAAATGGCCACTAAAATCTGGGCCATGGAACAAATGATAAATAAAAAGGGTTTTAATTTGCTCCCTCCACAAATAGTCCCTTGGACTAGTTTTGACCAGGAAGAAGGGATAAAACAAAAGAAAACAAGAAATATAGAATCGACAGAACTACAAGGAGAGAGGATAGACAAATTAATAACAGTAATAGAATCCTTTAAACAATGTAAAAATAAACTGAGAGGAAGCAAAACATTGTCCATATTTGGATGGTATCTAATAAAAGGACAAGCAATAGAACAAACTAAAAGGGAAATAGCTATCTTTTTTCTTGTCTGGTGTCTTGAAGTTGATTTTACATTCATCCCTACTAACAAGAATTAATATCTATGAGGCTGTTGGTGACTGTCCACAAATAGATTTACTGTTTGAAACACCTAAAATGGCAACACTGATAATGGAAAGAGCCAAACCTTTGGACCCCTTAGGAATTTATTTGGTGGATCATTTCACCTGGGAACTAATGGAAACTGGATAAAGGATGACCTGACAAAAGAGCTGACATAACTGGAGAAAATTCAGGATAAAAATAATCAACATATGCACTCTAAAATAATATCTTGAAACATAGAAAAACTAATTAAAAACTGGCAGACCCTAGTGTTCTGGACATTTTAAATTCAGGATATATAATTTGTGCCCAGTAGACATGGTTAATTGATCAGAACCCACCAATGTTACCAGAACATAGTGGCTTTATCAAAACAGCAACTAGATCAAGGAAATTGGGTAGGTCTAAATGAGGGGTGGTGACCTACATTAAAACTTCCTTGGATTTTGATGCAATAGAGATAAATAACCCAATACCAAACACACTTAGCTTATTTCTGGACAATAAGGATTGTAGGTGTATTTTGATAAATATTTATATCCCACCAAAAAATGTAAGAAGTGAAACTTTGTTTCCCTGGGATGTACTACAACAGTTCTTAGAGCTGTTGAATAGCAACTATGATTTAGTCCCAGTTATATTCCTGGGAGATTTTAATGCTAGAATATTTAAAGAGAAATAGATGTTCACCATGGAAGATGATCTTTTAAAAGGACTAAATATAATTAATAGCAAAATAATAGTCCAACAAGCAGCTAAAGATAAAATTATCAATGCACAAGGAAATACACTTCTTACAATCATGAAAAATCAAGATTATTGTGTAATCAATGGCAGGACCAAAAGTGATTCTCTAGGCAATTACACTTTTTTGGGGCCTATTGGTGCCTCTGTGATTGATCTGATATGGACAAATCAGGAAGCTATCTTGTTGATAGGTGATATGGAAATATTAAATAGGGCTGAATCATCACATCTTCCTTTAAAAATAACAATTAAAAGAAATGAGCAAGATCTAGTTACAGTAATAATTCATTCAACAGATACATTAGAGATTATAAATTCAAGGAGAATCAGGTGGACTTCAACCTCAAGGTAATGCAATTGAAATATTAAATTCAGGACAAATGAAGGCTTTAAAAGGAAAAGTCCTGGAGGGAGAGAATAAATGAAATTGGGAATACATAGTAAGTATATAAAACCTTTCTTGACAAATCAAATAATCAAGAAAAGTAATAAACCAAAAAACATGGTTCAATTATAGGTATAAACAGAAGAAAGAACTGAATCATATGTTAAGGAAATATAAAATTTCTCCACATAAACAATCTTAAAATAATAAATGAGGACATGAAACAATATAAACAAATTTTAGAAGCTGAAAAACAAAAATGTCATTATAATATGTGGATGAAATTAAAGAAAACTGTAACAACAAATAATAGAAAATATTTTTGGACAATGATCAATTATTGATTTAAACAGTATACACAACAGATAAAAGCAGCAGTTACACCAAACAATGGGATTCTTACTTCTCAACCTTGTATTATGTAAATGAAAAAAGTCAAAACCTTAGAATTGAGTTCCAGAACTTGATATCGCCTAGACCAATACTTAGAGTGTGTAGATTTTTTTTCAGCCCTTAGGGACATGGCAAATAATAAAGCCCCTGGCCCGGATGGCATAACAGCAGAATTATTTATTTGCCACAATGGTGGATTCTGATTTTCTTTATAACATTTAATAAATATGTACAGGGTGAATCATTACCGCAAACATGGCTGGGTAGTAATATCTGTCCAGTGCTTAAAAAAGGAAATACTAATGACGCGATGATGTACAGGTCAATAAGTCTGCTGGACAATTCTCAGAGACTGTTCACTAGAATAATTTTGAAAAGATTACAATCATGGGTAGGTGAAAAAGAATAATAAGTGAGTACCAGAATGGATTTAGGAGAAATAGGTATACATTACAATATTGCTATGTCCTGCAGTATTTAATATGGAAGTATGTCAAGATTAAAAAGCACAAGTTATATTGTTGCTTTGTTGATTTAAAGACATTTGATACTGTTGATAGATCATTATTATGGTATGAACTAGCTACGTATCGTCTTGATTTAAATATACTAGATATACTAATCCGTCTTCATAATAACACTTGAATCCAGGTTCAATATAATAATAATTGGGATCTAGCACATAAAATATATACAGTGGTGCATTTTGGCACTACTCTTGTTTAACCTATATATTAACTCAATAATAGGAGGCCTAGAAGACCCTGAATTTCACTCTCCACCTCTTGGATCACAGAAAATCACATGCCTAGCTTATGCTGACAATATAATTTTAATGTCTGCTACGTTATTGGGTCTTCAGAGAAAGCTAGATTGCTTTGTTAGACTTTGTGATGATAACAAGTTGATAATCAATAATCAAAAAACAAATATGGTTATATTTGTGAATAAACACAAAGTCCCCCACTTATACATTGCTAATAATAAAATAGCAACTGTTAAAAAGTATGATTATCTAGGAATAAGATATTCATACGATATACTCTGGAATAATCATATACTTTTACTTAAATCAAAAATTAATACATCAGTAAATGCTTTCAAGAGATTTGCAGGTAAATATGGTAATGAAAGTGTTATGGGCCCTTTAAAAGTCATAAACACAAAGTTAAACAAGCATATTGTATGGGTCAGAAATTTGGGCAATGACCAAATTAAGTCTCTTGAGGTACTAGTAAACAAGTTATATAGATTTCACCTTGAGGGTACCTAATTCTGTCCTTATAGAAGTGGTTAGAAGGAATTGAACAATATTCATTGGTATCTCTAGCTCAAATTCAATGAATTAAGCACTTGTTGAAATTATTTTTGTTATCTAATCATCGTTTGCCTAGAATTGCGCTAGAGGAAGCCATTGAGTACAATCATAGAGTTTTCTATTCCTACAATAAAGGAAATTAGGGGCCTGATTCTTCCTTTGGGATCAGGATCCCTTTTTATAAAATTTACCAACACCACTTTTAGTGAGATTATTGCAGATAGGATCCGTGACTCCACTCTGAAGAAAGCTGCAGCCAGAATAAGAGTTTTAAAAATGATAGATGGTTTAAGATCATGAAATCACATCATGGAATCGAACCATATTTATTACAAATTATATAACCAGCTGATAGAAGGTTGGTAACAAGATTTAAATTAGAACTATATACGGCTAATTACATTTTCTGTAAACAAAAGAGAGGCGAGTCATGAGCTCTCTGTATATGTGATGCAAAATCAGAAGATGATCTAGAACATGTCTTGCTATACTGTTCAATTTATGAAAAACAAAGGAAGTACTGGCTAGGCCTGATTTTGAAACTTTACAAAACTCGTCATGACAGAAAACAGATTATAAGGATTTTTCACTACAGATGATATGCATGTCCTACAATGACTGGTAAACTTTTTAAAGAGGTGAAAATGATAATAAATCTGGCACCCATGGTTATATGAATCTTGGCTCCTCTTATCAGTTGCCTATTTAAATACGAAGGGGATATGTATTATATGTAACTAATATAATTGTTTTATAAATATGAATTTTGTAAAGACATATTTGTCGATCAATAAAATAATTTTGTACCTTTGTACAGAGGTGACTAGCAGCAGCTTATCTTTAGTCCCTCTAGAGTGACTGAATTAATCAAGTAGTCAAAAGGATTAGGGGTTACATCATGGAGCCTCTGGTGACCAGGTAGTATAATGTGCAAATGGGAAATAAAAATAATAAACACAGCTGACCCAACAAGCCTATAAAAAAATGCCCACATAGGGCGGGTGGGGTGGGATTAATTCGTGCAAGCAGCCAGAAGAAATCAAATACAGGGAAAATCAGCTTGGAAGCAAGTGAGAATTCAGTGGCAGCTCAGGGTGCAGGGAGAAGATTTGCACTCTGTAAATTAAAATCTTCACACTCAAATCTGTACCTTCAGGGCTTCAGGGATGGGCAGCTGGGTGGGTGGCAGGCACAGGAGCCACCAGACAAGACTTGGATCCCGGTAGTTGGCTGGAGACAAGCCTTTGGGGCTTCAGAGATGGGCAGACAAGCGGCAGGAACTAGGAACCACCAGACAAGACTTGGAGCCCGTTAGGAGGCTGGAGACAAGCCTTCAGGGCATCAGGGATGGGCAGCTAGGAGGGCGGCAGGCACTGGGAGCCACCGGATGAGACTTGGATGCCAGTAGTGGGCTGGAGTCAAGCCTTAGGGAGTTAAGAGATGGGCAGGTGGGCGGCAGGCACTGGGAGCCACTGGATGAGACTTGGAGCCCAGTAAGGGGGCTGGAGATAAACCTTTTAGGGCTTCAGGGATGGGCAACTGGAGACTTGCAGCCCGGTAGGGGGCTGGAGACAAACCTTCAGGGCTACAGGGATGGGCAGCTGGGTGGGTGGCAGGCACTGGGAGCTGCTGGATGAGACTTGGAGCCTGGTAGGGGCTGGAGACAAGCCTTGGGGGAAGAAAGAAAAGGGAACAGTTTAAGGAAAAAAGAAGGCAAGCAGAATATAGAATTGCAGCGGTCAGCTACATGTCAAATGGCATTTGACACCATTAATGATTTATTGACTTCAGACATAACCATGTCATGCTTCAATCTGAGCCTAACAACAGAATTACTAATAGATGCTAGTCTCGTCAGACCTGGGGCAATAACAACTCAGAAAAAGACAGATGGTAGTCCTCCACTGGTAGTCTCCTATGCAAGCTGCAGCTTAACTGAAACTTAACAACCGTACTCTTAACCTGAGGAAAAAGCACTAACAGTTGTCTGGGCATGTGAGGATTATCACTTATTTGTATATGGGTTGCCATTCACAGTAGCTACAGATCATCAGGCCTCATAAAATATTTGGCAACCCCCAGTTCAAGATGCCAGCACCCATTGAAAGATGGGGACTGCACTACAGGTAAGGATTACAAAATTGTGCACAGACCAGGGAAAAGATGATAACCCAGCAGACAATACTCAGAGCCTCTTTTGGAAGGATCAGTAAACTCACTGTCCTCTGCAGAATACATCAGCCTACACACATGGTGCCAAAAGCTCTAACCCTTATAGAGATACAGGAAGCAACAAAAACTGACAAGACTCTACAGTTTAAAACAGAAGTAATAAGGACACAGAAGTGGCACAAAATAACAAGGACTGAGTTCCCAGACCCTGGAATTGACATATCTGAGCTGACACTTTGTTCGGGACAGAAAATTGAACTGTCTATTCTGCGTGATAGGCATTACTATCCTGTTGTCTCTAAGAATTGACAATCTAATTCAGAGCCAAAACCAGTGGTGTAGGGAGGATTTTTTTTTTTTTGGGGGTGTTTGGTTATGATATTTGTGAAGTGGAACACATAAAAGCCAAGGGTCTAGGGGCCTGGCAGCTCCCAGAAGCTCTGGGTGATTTACATGCTCTATAGTAGGTTTGGGGGCTTTTCTTGAGCGAAAAACACACTTTTGTTACATGTTCCCTATCCCTGATTTCAGGGGAAATTTTGTGTCCCATGGAATCAGGTGTGTGGGAGACCCTGTCTGGCATTAGGGTCTGCTGCAGCTGCAATTGTTGTGGACAACTGGCTGATTAACAGTGCCATCAACCACCTACCCCATATGCATTTTTATAATATACTGTGAACAATTTCTCTATAAAGGCTGGGGGTCAGCTCTCAGAAGCTCTGGGGGGTTTACATGCTCTGTGGTGAGTTTTGGGGCTTTTACTGAAACCAAAAACACTTGTGTTACATGTTCCCTCCCTACCCCTCAGTTAAGGTAATTCTTTTTTTTTTCCCATGGAATTAGGGGTGTGGGAAACTCTGGCTAGCATTAGAGTCTACAGCTTTAATTGTTGCTGGTCACTAGGTACACCACCCCATCCATATTTGTAAAACCTTGCTGCAGACCTGAAGGAAAGTAATATCAGTGCTATGACAAACTTGGAAGCCAGACAGAGGCATACCTCTCAACCTCAGGACTATGAAATGAGGGACACCAACCCTTGAAATGAGGGACACTGCACCCTGAAATGAGGGACGCCATGAGGAATATCAGAATTTCAGCACTTTAAAGATTTAATGCATTTCATTGGGGCTGCTGGGGCATGTGAATCATTTCAAGCCATTAAGCATATGCATGGTGGTTTTTGTAGGTGGCTGTTTTAAGCATGTTGCTCCTGTAATTTAAAATGTACCACCACCAACCAACCTGAGGCAACATCAGTGGGCCTGCAGTGATGCAACCATGTGTACCCAGGAACAGCAACAAGGGAGCTCCCATAGTATTTAAGGAGACAACTTGGTAGCAGCCTCATCATCAGGGACAGCCAGTGGTGTGACAGGGTAGAATAGGACCCTATCCCAGTTGTTGTGGAGAAGGTGTTTAAATGCAAGGATCTTTACTTTTCTGTCTCTTCTCTGTCTAGTTGCTAAACCAGATTTTCCGTGAGACTTTGGACTTGATCAACCCAACAGGCTCGCAGTTCTGTGCCTGTCACTTTCTCTCAGTTCTCTCTTGCTGTCTGTCTTTTCCTCCCTTGCATATATGCTAATATAAATGTACGTGCAAATCATTGTATGAAAATGTAACTGATGATAGGATCACTTTTGTTTAGAAAATATATAGTGTTACTGTTGAAATATATATCATTATATTTTTAGATGATTGCAGAAAGCTATTGTAAACTCTATAGATTACTTGAGTGCAAATCTTCCAGCCTTTTGCAGAAGCTGCAAAAGGGGGCCTCAGCAAGCACACTGTGTTCTAGCAGCTCCTGCCAGATATTTACAAAAACAAGATGCTTGCTAAGAGTGGGGGTTGTAAGGACTTTTAAAGGAGCTAAGCTGCAGCTGCTGAGAGAGAGAAAAAGGGACACAAAGGCTAAAGCAAAACTTTGTTTTATTTTGCCTTTGTACATAGTTATACTGTACTGAACAAATTTATTTGATTATGTTACTGCTACTGTAAATAAATATTTTTGTGAATTCTACAACTGCTCTTGGTGTTCCTTTGCTTTCTGATCTGTGCCTCGAATACAGATGGTGTCAGCCTAAGTGGATTTGTCAAGGCATACCCTAAGATAGGAATTTTGTGCATGGGTACTGGACCTAGTACCAGGGAAGTACAGAGGAAGGTATGAATTCTGCATCAGCAAGTTCAGGAGTGGTTACCAGGAGAATGGCAGCCAAACTAGCAGAGATAGAAGTCCAGTCTGAGATGGTACAGCTAGCACAAGTTATGAAAAAAGAACAGGTAGTGACAGAACCTGAAAACCTAATGGACTTTTTCAAATGGTGGGCTATACAACAAAAAGAGACTGAGAAGAAGAAGAGGAGAGAAGAGATGCAGTGATAGGAGCAGCAGATGAGAGAAGAGATGCAACAACAGGAGCAACGATGGCTGGATGCCTTGCAAGCTATCAAAGGCAGAGGATCAGGCAGAGACCCAGATAAGCAATAAAATGCAAGCAACTTAAAAGCCGTTAAACTTCCAAAATTGTGTCCCTCAGATGATATTGAGGCATACCTGACAACTTTTGAAAGCGTTGCCACAGCCTGCCAGTGGCCAAAGCAGCAGTGGACAATCAGACTGGTACCCTACCTGACAGGGAAAGTACAACTTGCCTACAGCAATATGGACACTGCACAGTCAGAAAACTATGATCTGGTGAAAAGCGAGATCCCGAAAAGATATGACATCTCTGGAGAGACATACAGGCAGAGATTTCAGTCTCTGAGGTACAACTCAGTCGACAATCCTCGAGAAGCCTTCACCCAACTTGGAGAACTCCTGATAAAATGGATCCAACCAGAGAGCAAAACAGTCCCACAGATCAACACATTTGCCATGGAGCAATTCATCAACATCTTGCCTAAAGATGTGCAGCTGTGGGTAAAGGAACACTGACCAGATAGTGGGAGAAAGGCTGTTTCTTTGGCCAAGGACTACAGAGTGGCTAGACAGATGCCACAGCAGTGAGGTAACAGCCAAGCACCAGTAAGACACTCTTTTTCCTATTTAAACTCCAAGCCTGATAAGAACTCTGGTTGGGGTTACAAATCTGGGCCCAAAGACGTTATCTGCTATAACTGTAATAAGCCAGGCCATTTTGCAGAAACTGCAGTAGTAAGGAGAGTGGCACTGGAGCAGATTTGTCCTTGGCAAATTGGGGCATGTACTCAACAGATGTGAAGGTGGGGATAAGACTGTAAAGGGACTCATTGATTTGGGAAGCAGACAGACCCTAGTGCATGTTAAGTGCTGGAAAACACTGTGCAAAGGAACCAGGTACTGGTGTCGTCTGCATCCACGGGGACACTCAATACTATCCCACCACCCAAGTGACTCTGACCATTAAGGGCGTGTCACACCAAATGAAAGTGGCGATAGTACCTAAGTTACCTGTACCTGTGATTATCGGAAATAACTTTCCAGGGTTTACTGAGTTGATCAAAGAGGGAGTAAATCCTGATGTTGCAGCAACTGTGGTGACAAGATCACAGGCAAAGTAAATTTCAGAGGGCAGGGACACTTTTCCTTTCAAAAATGTTGATTCTGACTTGTTTGAGCACAGCTCAAAGATCCGGAAATCCAGGAAAGAAAGACGATGCTTGAAGAAACTATGGCAACAAATGACTGATGATCATGACGGGTTAAAATATGAAAATGCTGAAACTAAATTGATAACTAATTGTGATTTTCTTTCAGAACAAGCTAATGATGTTTCTCTTCAGGGTTATTTTAAGCAGATGGAGGTGAAACCAAACCGGGGTGGACCAATGTTTAAAAAATGTAATGGATTACTGTACAGAGTTTGGGTTAAACCTCAGACACAGTAACAGACAGAACAAATGGTTATACCACAGAAGTATAGAACAGAGTTGTTACAGATAGCACATGATACTCCTATGACTGGTCACTCATGGAGGGATTGCACCCTTGCCAGATTGCTGTATAGATTTTACTGGCTTGGAATTCAAGAAGATGTTGCTACCTATTGTAATTCCTGTGTTGAGTGTCAGAAAGTAGTCCCAGTTACCAGAAAAGACAATGTTCCCTGATGCCCCTACCCTTGATAGATGTGCCTTTTGAGAGAATTTCAATGGATGTGGTTGATCCTTTAGACAAAAGTAAAAAGGGTAATAGATTTATCCTGGTAGTATGCAACTATGCTACTCGATACCCAGAAGCAGTTTCAATGCGTACTGTTACAGCCCCAAAAGTTGCACAGCAAATTGGGCATACCTAAAAAAATTATTACTGATCAGGGTAGTAATTTTGGTGCTGCATTGCTTAAGAAGCTGTACAGACTACTAGGTATCACTGCCATAAGAACCTACCCCATCACCCTCAGAAAAAAGTCTTGTTGAGCATGTTAACCAAACCCTAAAATGCATGTTAAAAAGGTTTGTAAAAGGGGAAGGGAAAGACTGGAACCAATTCTTGCCGTACCTACTTTTTGCTTACAGAGAAGTGCCACAGGCATCCACAGGGTTGTCAGCATTTGAAATGCTGTATGGTAGGCAGCCAAAAGGGCCACTGGATGTGATAAAAGAAACGTGGGAAGATAATCCCACCCAGAAACAATCTATATTTTCTTATATGTGTGCCCTGAGAAAGAAGCTGGCAAAATATGTTGAAAATGCCCATAGTACTCAGGAAGAGGCCCCAAACCAGCAGAAGGTATATTATGACCATGGAATAAAAAGAAAAAGTTTTTGAGCTGGGTGAAAAGGTTTTGCTACTGTTACCCACAACAGAAAATAAGCTGTCAATGAAGTGGCAAGGGGCTTATAAGGTTCTTAGATGTACTGGCACTGTTAACTATGAGATTGAGACCCCTGACTGGAAAAATCCTGCTACGGTATACCATGCTCTATCCTCTCCCTGCTGGACTACGGCATCCTTGTCTACAGTGCGGTAGCTTCTACAGCCCTAAATCGTCTCCGGCTGGTGCTTAACAAAGCCTGTCATCTCCTCCTAGGATGTGACCACCTCACACACACACACACACATGCTCCCTCTATAGCACAACAAACTGGCTAAATCTTGACAATAGAATTAGGTATCACACCTGCCTAATGACCAAAAAAATTGTCCTTGGCCTCACCCCCCTGCCCTAAACCAATTTATCCTCACAACATCACCAGGCAGAACAACCCACAGCTCGAACGAACTGCTGCTATGGGTACCACATGGCCGGACTGCCCAATTCCAACGAACTTTCTGCTACAAAGCCCCAACCTGGACGAATGCCCTCCCCAGCCTAATCACAGAAGAAACCAGGCTCGCCCCTTCAAACCGGACTAAGGAATCACCTACAAGCCCTCAAACCCATGTGACTGCAACTGACCCTCACCCCCCAATTTCTCTGACCCTGATAGCATAATGGCCCAAACCACCCAAAATCTACTTTGACAAGCTTCCACCATGGAAATTCTCTACTCCTCTGTGGCTGTGTGACTCTGGTGCTAAAACATCCCTACCCTAGAAGGGTAGCTCACCCTCTGAAACAAATGTACCACCATCTGTTGATAAGAAAAAATTGTTTTCCATTACTGTGTATGATCCTTGTTAGGTACTAACATCCTGTAAAACCTGTATTGTTTCCTTTTCTTTATGTATGATGTGAAACCTTTGTAAATGAGTCTTTGACTCAAAGGTCTTTCTGATTACCTCAAATAAATAAATAAAATGCTAACCTCAAGAAATGGGTTGAAAAAATGCCAAAAGCTGCTTTGCTGGTTTTACCAGATACTGATAAGGAAGATATTGATGTAGCTTATGATAGACTGGAACAAACTGTAAATGCTGATGCTGTAAAGGTGAATGTTTCCTTAACCTCAGAACAAACTGCAGACATTCGCAATGTGCTAAAGATATTTAACAGTACTTTTACCATGGTACCAGCCCGAGCAAAAGGGGTTGAGCATGCAGTAGTGACAAAGAATGCTCATCCTATTAGGCAAAAGACATACATGTTACCAGAGTGGTTAAAAGCTGATGTGATTAAGGAAATACAAAAAATGAAAGAATTGGGCATCATAGAGGAGTCGAGGAGTACTTGGTCATCTCCCATGGTAATTGTAAACAAAAAAAAAAGGGTGTGCTAGAATCTGCCTTGATTTTAGGAAACTTAATCAAGTGTCAGAATTTGACAGTTGTCCTATGCCCAGAATAGATGATTTGTTGGACAGACTAGAGAGTGCAAAGTATAACAGTACCCTCGATCTCACCAAGGGTTACTGGCGAATACCTTTGGCTAAAGATTCCAGAGATAAAACTGCATTTGCCACCTGATAGGAGTCTGTCAGTTCACCACCATGCCATTTGGTTTACATAGTGTGCCAGTTACATTCCAAAGGTACATAGATGTCATTTTATCCCCTCACACTGGTTATTGTGCTGCATACCTGACGATGTTGTGGTGTACAGTCCAGACTGGAAAAGCCACCTGAACACCCATGTAGCAGTTATCCAAGCTATCAAAAATGCAGGTCTGACTATTAATCCTACCAAATGTGCATTGGGTATGCAGGAAACCAGATATTTGGGCTATGTGTTGGAAATGAAGTTAAGCCGAGGTTTCTAAAATAGAAGCTGTAGCTAACAGCCCTGTACCTAAAACAAAGAAACATGTCCGTCATTTTTAGGCTGGCTCGACATTGTCGGAGATTTGTTCCAACTTTGCTGAGTCAGCTACTCCCTCACTGAACTCAGGAAAAAGTTACCCAAATAATGTGAAATGGACCTCAGAGTGTGAGGAAGCTTTTCAAGCCATAAATGCTGCATTATGTTCAGCCCCTGTTTTAAGAAGCCCAGACTTTGAGAAACCATTTTTGCTACAAACAGATGAATCAGAGGTACGCCTAGGTGCAGTACTGAGTCAAAATATAGACGGGATAGAACATCCTATTCTGTATATAAGTAGGAAGTTGCATGACAGAGAGAAAAGGTACTGCACTATCGAAAGGAATGTTTAGCAGCAAAGTGGGCCATGGAGTCCTTAAGTTTTATTTACTAGAAACTGACTTTGGTCTTGTAACTGATCACAATCCTCTCTGTTGGCTTAACCAGATGAAAGATAAAATACCAGAATCACAAGGTGGTACCTGGCACTCAACAGCCATTTAAACTATGGTGATACACACATCTGGTAAAGAGAATAACAATGCTGATTTTCTGTCAAGATATGGAGCAGGAATTGAGGGTTCTAAGGTTGAAAAACAAATGTATGGGTTTGAACGTTACTGTTTGCTGTACTGTTATAAAGAAAACAGTTAATGCACATGTGCTTAATTTTGGAAAGCAGCAAATGTTAGTGGAGAATTAATAAAACGTTTTGGAAACCCGTTTAATAAAACAGGTTCTCTCTTAAGGAGGGGGTGTATGTGACAGGGTAGAATAGGACCCTGTCCCAGTTGTTATGGAGAAAGTGTTTAAATGCAATGATCTTTCCTTTTCTGTCTCTTCTCTGTCTGGTCAGTCACATTTTCCTGTGAGACTTCAGACTTGATCAACCCAACAGGCTCGCAGTTCTGTGCCTCTACTTCCTCTGTTTCCTCTTGCTGTCTGTCTTTTCTTCCCTTGCATATATGCTAATATAAAGTATGTGAAAATCATTGTATGAAATGTAACTGATAATGGGATCACTTTTGTTTAGAAAATATATAGTGTTACTGTTGAAATATATATAATTATATTTTGAGATGATTGCAGAAAGCTATATTGTAAACTCTAGAGGTTACTTGAGTGAATCGTCCAGCTTTTGCAAAGCTGCAAAGGGGCCTCCTGCAAGCACACTGTGTTCTAGCAGCTCCTGCCAGATATTTACAAAAACAGGATGCTTGCTAAGAGTGTGCCTCACAACAAGGGGCCCGCCCTAGAGCCAGCAAGTCAGGCACACACTCACTCTCCTCCTAGTCTTATTAAAAACCTTGACTGAGGTGCAGTCTGCAGACAGTATAGGAACTGAAACCAGGAGGATGGATGCTGCCCCAGGCTGCCCCCCCAACCCAATAATACCAGCTTCAAGAGAGTACAAGACAGTGAAGATGCCATCACCTTCCTAACCTCTCAGCTAAGCTGAGCAGCACACCAGACTGTGTCTGCAGTGGCAGGTAGACTGACACTCTGTCCACAGAGGTCTCCTCAGCACTGAAGTCCACTCAAGCTCCAGGCAGCCTCCAGCCTCTCCTCTGTGTCTCCATCTGTCCTGTCCATCTCTGGGCTTGCTGGCAAGCAGTTGGATCAATGGCAATCCTGATTCCCAATTCCCGCCGGCAGGCTGCAACTGCAAGTGTGCAACCACGTACAATTGAGCTGAGAGGGCTGAGGCTAACGGGAACTCTCCTCTGGGCCAGTGGCACCTGATGAGATCTGACCGGGACCGACCAACTGTCTGATGGTTTAGCTCAGAGTCCACAGACCAGGTGGGCACTTTAATGATTTAATGCATTTCAGTGGGGCTGCTGGGGCATGAGAATCATTTCAAGCCATTAAGCATATGCATGGCGGCCTTTGTAGGTGGCTGTTTTGAGCATGTTGCTCCTGTAATTTAAAGTGTACCACTACCAACCAACCTGAGGCAACATCAGTGGGCCTGCACTGATCCAACCACGTGTACCCAGGAACAGCAACAAGGGAACTCCAATAGTGTTTAAGAAGACAGCTTGGTACCAGGTAAACCAAGGTAGCAGCCTCCTCATCAGGGACAGCCAGGGGTCTGCCCCAGAGCCAACAAGTCAGACTCATGCTCACTCTCCTCCGAGTCCTCTTAAAGCCCTTGACTGAGATGCAGTCTGAAGACCGTATAGGAACTGCAGTCAGAAGGATGGATGCTGTTGCAGGCTGCCCACCCCCCAACCCAATAATACCAGCTTCAAGAGAGTATACAAGAGTGAAGACATAGTCACATACCTAACCTCTCCGCTAAGCTGAGCAGCACACCAGACTGTGTCTGCAGTGGCAGGCAGACTGACACCGGTCCACACAGGTCCTCCTCAGCACTGAAGTCCACTAGAGTGCCAGGCAGACTCCAGCCTCCCTCTGTGTCTCTGTCTGTCCTGTCCATCTCTGGGCTTGCCAGCAAACAATTGGATCAATGGAAACTTGATTCCCAAAGTCCCGACCGGCAGGCTGCACCTGCAAGTGTGCAACCATGTGCAATTGAGCTGAGAGGGCTAAGGCTAAGAGGGACTCTCCTCTGGGTCAGTGGCACCTGACGAGAACCAACCGGGACCAGCCGTCAGAAGGTTTAGCTTGGGCTCTGCAGGCCGGGGGGTCACAAATAAATCCAAAATCCATTCTGGTTCTTCTGTTTGAATCGCTTGGTTGCCCCAGGCAATTCCAGGCTCCTTACACAAGTCATCCACTACTGCAGTCCTCTTGTGCATCATATGGCGCTGTGCGGCACTGCATGCCGTCCATTCTTTAAAGAAAGTGCCACCACCAAATTCAAGCCATGCCCTTTTGATTGGCTTAGATGACTGGAGGAGGACAGTCTTGCTGAGAGCGACCAACCCACTACATGGATGCACTCAGTCAGCCACTAAGCCAGCCTTGTGTCGCCGTGCACTCACTCCCTGGCCCCTCCTCGACCCATGCCAGCCAGACAGCACAGCAGGACTTAGTCACATGCTTTTAAAGGACCGGCACTTGCTAACATCAGCACTACCTGTCACTGTCAAACCAGGGCAATATCAGGTGCTGGCGGGACAGCGGAACAAGTTCTAGAACCGGGAGCAAATTACTACACGGAGTGCCCTGTGACTTCCATCTCAGAGTACCTGCCTGCCCAGCCAGTAAAAACACCAACTGAGCCACAGCTTGGAGCAAGTTTGGGGGTAATTTTGGGGGCCGGGGTTAGACACCCTGAACACCCCCCCTCGCCACTGGCTAAAACAGTTGCAGAACTTGCAGTAGCACACACCGGACCTTGTCATAGAAAGGACCAAGAAATTACTGAGAGAGAAAGTATGGTTTCCCAACATAAACCAGTTTGCAGAGACCATGATAAGAAATTGTCCTGCATGACAGTCAGTAATAAATGATGTGCACCCAGAGCCACTACTGATGATTGAATTACCTGATGCTGTATGGGACACTAGCTGTGGACTTTTATGGGCCATTGCCTTGTCAGAAATATGTCTTACTTTCGATAGATGCATATTCAATATATCCTGAAGTAGATTATTGCTTCAACTGAAGCCAGTACAGAATTACCAACATTATAATATTTCTCTTATAGAACCCAAGAGTGGTAAAAGCAGACAACTGACCCTCCATTTCAAGGGTCTGATTTCAACTGGCTTGCAAACTACGCCGGTTTTATCGGTATATCGTTAGAGCATTGAATACAGTACAGTGACTGCATTACAGTGGCAGATGCAGGACGGCAAGTGTAGCAACCGGAGTTGATGTCAACAGGTGTCTTCTGTCGACAGAGAGGGTATCGGGGGAGGTGGGTGGGATTGTACTGGTGGTGGATTGGCATGGTTGCAACGCAATGAGGGAGGTGGGTGTAATGTGCAGTGGGTAGGATTCTACTGGTGGTGGATCAGCATGGCTGCGACATGATCAGGGAGGTAGGTGGAATATGCAGTGGGTGGGATTGTACTGGTGGTGGATTGGCATGACTGCAACACAGTTAGGGAGATGAGTGGAATGTGCAATGGGTAGGATTCTACTGGTGGTGGATCAGCATGGCTGTGACATGATCGAGGTGATGGACATGCAGTGGGTGGGATTGTACTGGTAGTGGATCGGCATGACTGCAACGTGATTAGGGAGGTGGGTGTAATGTGCAGTGGGTAGGATTCTACTGGTGGTGGATTAGTGTGGCTGCGACATGATCGGGGTGGTGGGTGGGATTGTACTGGTGGTGGATCAGCATGACTGCAACATGATTAGGGAGGCGGGTGGAATGTGCAATGGGTAGTATTCTACTGGTGGTGGTGGATCAGCATGGCTGCGACATGATCGGGGAGGGAGGTGGGTGGGACGTGCAGTGGATGGGATTGTACAGGTGGTGGATCGGGCATGGTTGTTAGGTGGTTGTGCAGCATGGGGAACTGCCCTTTCCTCCACTGTCTTGTGTGATGTGGCATTAGTTATCTTTAGTTCAGGAGCTGTGGTGGGCTGTGCCCCCCCCACATTGCTCAATGTGTCTTGCTGTTTGTTGGTGTGGTGGTTTGTCATTGTGGGATCGTGCTGTTGTTTTGGGTGTCACTTTGGTGCTGTCACTGTGTTGACAGTCATTGTATTTCCCATCACTGCGGCTTGGTGGAACCGGGTTCATCCATAAGAACATCACACCTTGTTGGCCACAAGCTAATGGAACAGCTGAATGGTTTATGCAGACACTGGGGAAACAACCAAAGACGGCTTACTTTAAACAGAAATCTTTTAAACAAGAAGTGTACAAGTTTTTAAGAAGCTACCAAAATGTTCTGCATAAAACCACAAACAGAAGCCCAGCTGAACTAGTCTTCTGAAGACCCATTAGCATACAATTATCTGACATTACATTTATTTATTTATTTATTTATTTATTTATTAATTTTGATGACCAGGTAGGCCTACTGGGCCCAGGGTCCCTTTTTCAGAGGCGACCGAGACTAACAATACATGCACTTAATAAGCAGTAGTACAACAAACAAGTTGTAGGCATGCGATTGGTCATGTTTATATACACTTAATAAGCAGTAATTCATATGCAAGTTGTAGGCATGCGGTGGTCATACATATAAGTGAAGTAGAAACAGTCTTTTCTAAGGGTTACATATATCTGAGAACCATCAGAGGGAAGAGCTAGCTAAGGAGTAAGTGCTGCCCATTCGGTGTAGGAAATTTTCATGTGGTGAAGTGCACAGGCTCGGGGTCGTGGTTGGAGTGTCAGGTACCATAGCATTGGCATTTACTTGTTGCCAGCATATGAGTCTTGAGTCTAGTGTGGAAACACAGTAAGGATGGGGTTTCTCGCACCACCAGTAGGAGGTTGTTCCAGAGGAAGGGACAGCATGAGAAAAGACTTATAACCTGCCTTGGTCCTGACCTTAGGGACCTCAAGTAGCTTTGGCCTGAGGATCTGAGGTTGCGCAGATTACTCTTTAGAGTTAGGAGTCCTCAGACTCAGGGAGGCGTGGGGCTAATTAGCTTTTGCCAGAGTACCGGTACCTGAGGCGAGATTCGAACGATGGCCAGCTGAGTCTCATTAAGGACTCGCAATGGTGGCTCCTAGAGTGGGATGATGAGGCAAATTGGACCACCTTATTGTGGAATGTCTGCAGTTTACTGAACTCCAGCTTTGCGACTCCCTGAAGGACCGGGCAGCGTATGTTAGTGTTGGGATTAGGACACTAGAGGCGATGGCAATCCTTGGTTCGGGAGTCCGCTGTTCCTTAAGCCGGTATAGTAGTCCAAGTTTGCCGTGGATTACTTTAGTGACTTGGTCTACACGCTGTTTGAAGGTGAGACCTTGGTCGAGGGTAAGGCCAAGGTACTTTGTGGCGGAGACCACTTAAAGTTTGTTGCCCTCCAAGAACTTTGAGTTGAAGTAGTGTGGATCTGTCTTGCCCAAGAGCTCTGGGTCCCAACAACATGGCTTTTGGCTTCATTGGTATTGAGGGCATTTTGTTCTTGATGAGCCATTCCTCCATAATGTGAATGTCCACTTGGAGGATGTTCCTAGGACATCCAGGTTATCGGAGGCTTTATAAATCACAGCATCATCCGGCGTATTGGATGACTTTGCTACTCCCACAGTGGTTGTGCAATTCATTCACAAACAGTGAGAACAATAGGGGCCCAAGTATGGACCCTTGGGTACACCCTCCTTTAGGGACTGTGGATTGGAGAGTTTGTCCTGCCACCTGACCCTCTGTGTGCGCCCAGAGAGGTAACTTTCAAACCATTTGAGAGCGTGGGTGTCCAGGCCTATGTGGAAGAGTTTATGGAGTAATAATCTGTGATCTACCAAGTCGAAGGCCTTGGAAAGGTCTATGAAGACCGCACCAGTGTTGGATCCAGAGTCACTTTCTCTGAGCACATCGGTAGAAAGTTTGGTTAAGGCAGTATCAGTCCCATGTTTGGCTCTGAAGCCATGTTGCGATGGGGAAAGGAGCGTATGTGCCTCTAGATGCTCCCTAAGTTGGGTGTAGACTAGTTTCTTCTGGATTTTTGCCAGGGTACACAGCAGGGAGATGGGCCTGTAGTTCCCTATTGGCTCCACAGGCCTGCCCTTGTGAATAGTGACCACTTGAGCCTGCTTCCACAGATCGGTGACTGACCCTTCTTGAAAGGACCTGTTAATGAGCCAGGTAAGCGGCCTTGCGAGTTCTGGGGCACCATCTTTGAGCAATCTAGGTTGGATACCATCCAGGCCTCCAGATCCTCTTGTTTTCAAGGTTTTTAGAATGGTCAGGACCTCTTTCACCTTAGCCAGCCGCATGTGGAAAAGAGGGCGGTCTAGGTTAAGGGGAACCTGAGAGAAGGACTCGTTGTTGGGCACAGAGGGCCCTGCCTTATGGTTATCAGGGTTCGTGAAGTATGTATTGAGGGCTTCAGCATTTAGTGCATTATCCTGCAGAAACAGCCCATTAGCCATAATAGGGCCAGAAGCTGTCTTTTTATTTTCCTTAATCAGTTCATTGATGTGGGACTAAAAAGTCCTCGGGTTGCCGAGGTTAGATTTCTGGAGATGATTGAGGTAGGCCTTTTTTGCTTGCTTGGTGGCCTGCTTACATTGGTTTCTGAGTGCTCTATAGATTACTCAGTCTGCTAGGAGTGTAGAGCCCTTAAACTTTTTCTAGGCTTTGTCGTGACCTATCATAAGGGCCTTTAGGGAAGGGGTGATCCACTTATAACAGCTGCCTTTTACTTGATATGTCTTCTTTGGAACCAGGAGGTCCGCAACCCACGTGATAGATTTGTTAAAGAATGCAACTGCCTCTTCCAGGGTTGGGAGACTATGTAGTGGACTCCAGTCTAAGTTATCGAGAAAGTCATTATAGTACTCCAGAGAGAACTTGGAGTAGTCTCTAGAGGTGAGTATTCTAGGTGGAACCTTGTCCATCCTGTTCTTCCAGACACAGAAGATAGGTGAGTGGTTACTGAGAGCATCGGCCATGGTGCCTACAGATTGGACATTTTTTGGGTTAGACACTAGTGCCCAGTCAATGGTAAAGTGACTGCCCGTATTGTAGTTCAACCTGGTGGGAAGGGTGATGATCTGGGCTAGATTTGCCTCATGTAATAGGCCTTTTATAGAGGACCTAGCCTCTTGGGCCCAGTTAAGACTGAAGTTGCCCAGGATGATAATTTCCAATGCAAACTCTATAGTTAGGTTTTTATTGAGTGTCTCCAGGGATTGGAGAGCATTTTTGGGAGGGCTGTATACGCACCCTATGTTAAGGTGTTTGGCACTGCCTAGGGTGATCCGTATGAAGATGGTTTCAATTTCAGGGGGTGTGGTGTGATTCAAGCACACAAGGAAAGAGATAAGGGTAGCCCTTACATAGATTAGTACCCCACACCCCCTTTTCTGGACTCTGTCCTTACGGTAGCAGACATATCCAGAGGCAGCTATTTCATGGTCAAGAACCTGGGGTTTTAACCAAGTCTCTGAAACAGCTAGCACATCAGGATTATAGAGGGCTAGCCACTCTTGCAGTTCATGAATCTTAGGCCGAAGACTACATATATTCATGTGGGCTAGCCCCAGGCCCCTGGGAGCCATCCAGGCCAGGTCTTGTGAGGAGGAGATAGAGATGTTCTCTATGCCAGGGCCCGGGTTGGGTTGGATGTCACCCGCTAGTAACAGTAGAGCAGATAGCAGGAGACGGAGAGTAAAAGTTAGGGGTGGGAACCTCATTTTCCTAGGTTTATTCGTAATTAGGAGGAGGGACTTGTAGCATATCCCACTTTTAGTGAGTTTGTGGGCAATTAGGAGGGATATATTGTCAGTTAGGTGGGCAGTAAGGTGTACGGTCTGATAGATGACTGGTCCATGTGGGGACTGGGTAGGGGGCCAAGACTGCCAGCTAGCCAGTCGATCCAGAGCACAGTGGAAATGTATAGGATGGCTAGGAGGAGACCTCTGTCAGGTCTATATTGGCCCGACCTCCCGGACCTTAATGACACCTGGTTTGACATCCTACTCTCGGGGTACATTCTCTGGGTATTTCAGCCTGAACTAAATAGGACAAGGATTTAAAACTAACAAGGTTCAAATACAGGACCAGGACCAGGATTTAGAACTAACAAGGTTCAAATACAGGCGAGGTGCAGTGGGATTACAGAATAGAGCACAATCTTGGTCCTTATTATAAGATACATTATGTAGGAGTGGAACATAGGCAGTTAGTAGGACTAATTGACTAGTTAATAGAACCACAATCACTTGTGACCATTCGAGTTAAACATTGGTAGTAATCATCACATCAAATATTAGGAATTAAACCTCGTGGGGAAGTTCCCTGGGCAGAGAGTTTGGCTATCTGACTTGTGTATTCAATTCAGCACTGGCCCAACATTTGGAATGATGGTTGTCTAACTTGGAATAACTGTTTGACTTTAGATGTTCTGTACAGTTTAGAAGCAAGGTTTAACAGAGCCCCCTGTGACTGTACTTCTAACTTGATGATACCAAATACAGTTAGTTGGACCGAAATCACTTGTACCCAAAATTATACTTCGGTAGGGACATCACATCAAGATGGAGAAATTAGAAATTTTGTCAGTGATTGTGCAGATTAGATAGTGGCCAGGAGAGACAGACCACTCTTTCTCCGAGTTTGACCTGCAGATGTTACCAAGTGTAGAAGAGACTTGGTTAATACTGGGAAAACAAAGCTCCTCCTTGAGTTCGGGCCTCTGCCTTCCCTATTGGTGTAGGGGAAGCCAAGGGCTGAGCTATCGCGTATTTAATGGGACAAGGAAAGGCGGGAGGGTGGGGAGATTTTGAAATCAGCAGTCGGTCGATGCAGCAGCTACGGGAGGTCCACCGGACAGATCCAGCTGTCGGCGCCTACCCCGTGGTTCTGGACGCTTTATGGAGCGATGGGGAGGGACCTGATGCAGTCAGTCTCCCTCACCACACCGAGCGGTACAGTCTGTTTCACAGCTGAGAGGGGAAGCAGCCTTTAACTGCTGGCTGCACTCCATAACAACCCCTCTCAGCCAATGGGCTCAGATGCCTTATTCAAAATCTCCAAAGGCGCCAAAGCAAACAAAGGGGCTCAAGATGCAGTTTGGCTCAGGTCTTCGACGGCCAGTTCAGGTGCAGGGGAAAAGTCTCTTTGAAATCAGCAGTCAGTCAATGCAGCAGCTACAGGGGAGGCCAGCCGGACAGATTCAGTTGTCGGCGCCTCTACCCCATAGTTCCGGACATTTGCGGTGGAGCGATTGGGGGGGGGGACCCGATGCAGTCGGTCTCCCTCAACGCCCCGAGCAATACAGTCTGTTGGAGGGCAGTCAAATAAGAAAAAGAGATTGGAAGCAAACTCAGAAAAAGTCAAACAAAGCCTCACTTACCTACAGTCCAGCTCCCTATCATGTTGTAAGCAAGAAAGGCACTATGGTTACTGGAGAAAACGGTCACAGAATAACTTGCAATGCATCGCATTTTAAGGTGATCTAAGATACAGCATTTGCAAAAGATGAGAATGATGATGTCTCAGAGGATGAATGGATTTCCTTTAGAAACCCTGATAACAGTTCTTCAGAAGCTGTGTCAGACAGGAGATACCCAAATATGGCAGTAAATCCTCCTGCAAGATTAATTGAAGACCTTTAAAACTAAAGACTGACATTTAAATGTTATTACAGTATGGTAACTAAAGTGAACTGAACTTCATAGCAAGGTTATACTATAGTTTTCAGTATTACATACCTAAAGCAGGCTATGTTTGTCTTAAGTTGTTGTGAACAAATTCCAAGTTAATGTTAAAAAAAGAGAGAGATGTAACATTTGGAAACACGTGGCTCTGTCTCCTTAAACTGATCTCATTTAGTATTCACAGTGGCAGCAGCTTCAGTAATATGTGAGACACATAATGTAGCTTCTAGAAGTGCTGCAAGCTAGGGGCAGACACAGAGCAATGCAGGAAGCAGGGATGCTCAGTTAAGTTAATACAGTGTTATAAAAGAAGACATAACTCAAGTGGTCTTGTTTTGAGGTAAACTACAGGGAACAGTATAGCTTCCTATGCAACCCCTGCACCATTTTGGTTGCCCTCATCTGGACCGCTTCTGCTCTGTCACTGTCATTGTGCAGGTGTCATAAAAGAAGACATAACTCAACTGGTCTTGTTTTGAGGTAAACTACAAGGAATGGTGTAGCTTCCTATGCAACCCCTGCACCATTTTGGTAGCCCTCCTCTGGACTGCTTCTACTCTGTCACTGTCATTGGACAGGTGCGGCCTCTGGAACTGGACATAGCTCTCTATGTGAGGTCTCACTAGTAAGCAATACAGTGGCAACACTACCTCCCTTCTCCTGCCAGAATTCCCCCTTCCTATGCAGCTCAGCATCCCTCTAGCCTTGTCTACTGCCTTGTCACACAGCCCTGTCACCTTGGGATCATCAGATATGATTACCCTGAGGTCCCTTTCTTGGTTGGTAACTTAAGTATCTCTATCCATCTTATGCACAGCTCCTGGGTTCCTCCACCCCAGGTACATGGCTTTGTACTTTTTGGCATCGAAACCCAGCTTCCAGACCACAGACCACAATTCTGGTTTCCCAGATCTCTCACATCTTCTCCACCCTTCCCAAGTGTCCACCCTGTTCCAGATTTTGTGTCATCTACAAAAAGACACACCTCCTCCAGTTCTTCAACAGTGTCACTTATGAAGACATTGAAGAGGACCAATCCCAGTACTGATGAATGTGGTGGCTACCTTGATAGCCCCCAAAATAAAAGGGTTGGCTCTTATGCACCATTAACTGAGCCAGCCCAGAGCCTTGCTGTTACCTCTGTAGAGACTTCCCTAGTATCCAGTCTGATGATGCCCATCAGTCCTGACAGAGATGGATCCACTGGTGCTCTAGTTCCTCCTGTGAATATAGTGGGGGATAAACTGGGTCTGGATTCTCTGCTGCACAGAGTGGTCAATTGCCTCTAAAGACCTTGAATTATGTTGGATCCTATCATATTGACCAGACTGAAGTGTGTGTTTTTTTTTTTTTTTTCTGTAGTATTTACCATTTTGTTAACCAGATAGGATGTACTGGGCTACGTGGCTCTTTTATAGTCTCAACCCAGACACTAGGACACCAGACAAAATGTATACAATTACAATAAAACATTTCTAACAAAATATGCAACCACTTGCAGATAGGTAACATACAGTAATAAACATATATGCGACACACTTGACTGGACACTTGACGTAGCTAGCCGCCTATTGGCTGCTACAGTGCTACTTGAGTTTTATGCTTTTGGTGCCTGCTGTGCTCAGCAAGACGCCACTTTTTTTTACTGTCTCTCGCTACCTGATTTTTGACCCACCCTCCCCCACCCCAGCTTTTATTAAATGCTCGACCCCCAGATGCAAGCCTCTCCTGTCACTCCTAGTGATGTTTCCTGCATTCTCCTCTGAAATCTCTCAAATCAAGGAGAGGCACAAGTCTAGAGGTGGCTCCTTTCACAGCCTCCCCACTTAAAGGTACACTAAAGCTACTAGGCACAATTTATTAAATCAGCAATTATGTACCACCCTAAAGCACTGCCCTTGAAGGCTGACCTGCTGCTTACCCTCTTTACATGCTCACTGCACCTCAGTAACTATCCCCAAGGACCTACAGCATTATCACTGAGTGGCCTGCCCCTCAGTCCCTACAGTAGGGTTACGCTGTCTCATAGAAGCAGCTTTCAATTACCACCCAAAATATTAACAAACAGTCCCAAGTGGCTGAGGTTACAATGCCCAGAGTGGCTGCATCCACTCACTCTTTTCCCTGGAATTTTCAATATACATGCAAGAACTTCACTCCCCCAAAACAATGGCAGGATAAGCAAAGTTAGCTACAAGCAGCTTAAGGAAACGTAGAATTTGATGGCAGATGAGGATCGCTTGGCCCACCTAGTCTGCCCGTATCCCTATCAGATGGATAAGTTGCAGATTCTAGTTAAGCAACAGCTTGCTTTCTTCTACCCCACCACTAGAATTGTATTATGTCTGTCCCATGCATTCCTGAATTCTCCCACAGTTCCTGACTCCACAACCTCCTCACCAAGGCTGTTCCATGCACCCACAACCCTCTCTGTGAAAAAATACTTTCTAACATTACCTCTGAGCCGTCCCCCCTCTATCTTCAAATTGTGCCCTCTTGTTCTTGCAGATCTCTTTTTCTGAAAGATGTTACCCTCTTGTACTTTAATTCCCTTGAGATACTTGAAAGTTTCTATCATGTCCCCCTCCCTCCTCTCCTCAAGGGTATACATAGTAAGCTGCTTTAGTCTCTCCTTGTATGTCTTCTGGTGCAGACCCTGCACCATTTTGGTTGTCCTCCTCTGAACAGCCTCCACTCTATGTCTTTGTGGAGATGGGGTCTCCAGAATTGCACGCAGTACTCCAGATGCGGTCTCACCAACTGTCTGTACAGAGGGATAACAACTTCCTGTTTTCTACTGTTGATGCCTGTCCCTGTGCATCCCAGTATCCCCCCAGCCCTCCTTACTGCCTTGTCATATTGCTTGCCCACCTTTAGGTCATCCGATATAACTATTTCTAGGTCTCTTTCGATTTTTGTTATCATCTCACCCCAATTTTGTACTCTTCCCTTGGGTTTTTGTTTCCCAGATGCACTCTTTGCATTGAATCTGAGCTGCCATATATTTGACCATTCCTCCAACCTTGCCAAGTCCCTTTTCATCCTTTCCACCCCATCTTGTGTATCAACCCTGTTGCAGATCTTTGTGTTGTCTGCAAAGAGACATACTTTTCCTTCCAGGTGCTCACCAATGTCACTCATAAAGACATTAAAGAGGACCGGTCCAAGTACTGAACCCTGCTGTATCCCGCTAGTTACCCTCCTTTCTTCACTGTGGACTCCATTTACTATTACCCTTTGTGTCCTGTTGTCCAGCCAGTTTTTTTATCCAGGCTATCACCTTGGGACTCACTCCAAGGCTGGCTAACTTGTATATTAATCTTTTGTGTGAGACTGTGTCAAATGCCTTGCTAAAATCTAAGTAGGCCATATTCACAGCCCCTCCCTGGTCTACTACTTTGGTCACCCAGTCAAAGAAATCTATTAGATTCGTCTGACATGACCTTCCTATTGTGAAACCATGATGCTTTGGGTCCTGTGCCCCACTGGCCTCTAGGTACTCAACAATTCTTTCCTTCAGAAGTGGAATCACACCCACCCTCTTCCAGTCCTCAGGTACCACCCCATCCTCCCATGATTTGTGAAAGAAAGTAGTCAGTGGCATTACTAGTTCTACCCTTGGTTCTTTTCAAATTCTGGGGTGAATCCCATCAGGCCCCATTGCTTTCAAACTCCTTTCTTCTGTGAATGGACTGGTATCGACCCCCTTAGTCAGAGTGTTGCTGTTGTTTGGTTTAGGTACTCCCCCCTCCTCTTCTGTTGTGAATACTGAGCAGAAATATTCATTCAGTATCCCTGCTTTTTCACTGTCACCCTCTGCCCACATTCCCTCCCCTTTATCAAGTCTCTGTATCCCTCCCTTGGTCTTTCTTTGTTCCCTAATGCACCTATAAAAGGTTTTATCCCCCTTCTTATCAGAGTTGGCTATCTTTTCCTCAGTTTGTGCCTTTGCTATTCTGACTGCCTTCATTACAGCCTTCGGCTTTAACTGATAAAGTTCTCTGTCCTGCTCCTTCTGTGTTTCCTTATATTTCCTGAATGCTATCCTTTTCTACCTAACCTTCCCTTACCTCTTTTGAGAACCATAGTGTTTTTCCCTTCATTTTGTTTTGTTGATTTGCTTCACACAAAGGCTTGTTGCCTCTGTGATGGCTATTTTGATTATTCCCCATTGTTCCTCTTGCCAGTGAAGCATTTAAACCTATCACCTAGGATCCTGGTTCCTTCCCCCCGGACAGATGCAGACCATTGCACCAGTATAGGCCTGCATCCCTCCAGGTGGCTCCCCAGTCCCCAGTGAAGCCAAAACCCTGATCTCTACACCAGTTTTCAACCATTCATTGAATCCCATGGTGTGGAGTACCCTAGCATCATCCTTGCCATAGACAGGCAGCACCTCTGAGAAGGTTACCATACATGCTACTTCTCTAAGGTCCCTCCCCAGCTCTACAAAATACTCTTTCACCGCTCTGATCCCATTCACTGCCAGGTTATTTGTCCCTAGGTGGACAATGATATCCAACTTCCTCCTGATGCAGCTGCTCCCACGATCCTGAGGATCACTTCCTTACCTCCTCATCCCATCCCCTCCCCACTGCTATCCCCTAATGATTGAGCCCCCCACCAGGAGTTGTTTCTTTCCCCATGGGGTCTCATGCCACCCTCCTGTGGGTCTCCTTTGTGGAAGTTCCCAGCATCCTCCTTGGTCTCCACTGCAGGTGCCTCCATAGAGGAACCACTCTTTGCCAGAACAGCATATGAATTGTGGAGAGGTACAGCTGGAGGGATGCACCTCTGTTCCACCACCCTCATCCTCCTTGAGCCCACCTTGGTCCAACCACTCCTCTTTCATGGCAACCTCAGAGGTAGCGGTGGTGGCCCTGGTGGTCCCTGGGTGGGGGAAGAGGTTTCATGAATCCTAGCCAGGTCAGCCTGGAGACGGGCAACCTTCTTCCTCAGACCAGAGATGTGCCTGCAAATAGGGCAGCATTGCAGCCTCCAGAATGTCTCTCAGAACACTGCCACCCCACAGCCATTGCACTTCACTCCCATCTTGACTTATTTTGTGTCCCCTCTCCTGTTGCTTTGTATGCTTACTGTCTCCTCCCTCTGTATTTTTATACCTACTTTCCTACTGCCTATGTGCCTTCACAACTCTCGTCCTTCCTGTTCTGGGACAGAACTTCCTGTAGTCTTCAGTAGTCTCCTTCTTCCTTGCTTGATTCAGACCTCCAGAAGCTGGGGAGAGAGCTATTTTTTATAGGTTCCTTCAAGGTTGATGAAATTAATGTATCTGTCATCCTTCTATTCCCAATGCCAAACAGGAAGTTCCTGTTGTCAGTCAAATCCAGTGGCTATAAAAGTAGAACTGGCTTAGGGTGGAAGGGTGGGAAGGAGGGCAGTTCGTAAGACAGCTGTAGTTCTAGTCAGCTGTTACTTGCTCTGAAAGCAAGATTCACTTCTGTCGAAAACTAACAGCAGGAAGCTGTAATTGAAGACAGCTGCTTTTCTACTGCTCAAGCCACACCCACAATTAGTTTCTCCCCTCTGCTTCTGACTCAGCAAATTAAATTGATACAGCCCCCCTTCCTCAAACAGAGAAACACACAGTGACTTTCTTCTTTTTTTTTTTTTTTTTTAGTTAAATGAGACCCTCTGCTTCTAATTAAGTATCTGTTAGCTTAATCCCAATAGGCACTGACTCCTGCTGAGACAGAAGTGATTTATTAGTTAGAAAAGTTGTAGTTCTAGTCAGCTGTTACTTGCTCTGAAAGCAAGATTCTCCTCTGTCAAAAACTGTCATATTTCTTTTGCCTTGCACTCCTGTTATCACTGCTATCTGGGAACATCCACCCCAACCCTGGCCTCCACTGACCTCCGCTTACACCACTGCATGGCAAAGGTCAGCCATCATCGGCTCAATAAACATTTGTAGCGCCTTCCCTAAGATGGATTGTTTGAATGCCGGGTAATGCAGCATAATCCTGATATACTATCAGTGGTTGAAACCTGGCTCTCCCTGGAAGTAGAGGACACAGCAGTTGCAATCCCAGGATATACCACATAAAGATCAGATCGACTATCCAAACGTGGGGTGGCTGTGCTATTTACATCAGAGACAGCCCAGGCAGACACTTTATACTACCCGAGGCTAACCCCCAGTATGCAAGCTGATAGCTTTTAAAATACTTCACAGGAATATCAAAACTCTCACTATTCTCACTCCTAGCCAGAAGACCCCAGGATTTGACTCGCTGATGAAGTGCCCCAATGCACTCAATCTCATTACAGAAATAGTGCTACTGGGTGACTTTAATGTCGACTGGCTCCTCCCAGCTGCTAGCCCATATAAGGATGCATTTTCCGCAATGCACCTCATGCAGCTAGTTACCTCAGCTACCAGAATGAACTACAAGACAGGTACTTCTACCCTGCTAGACTGGGTCCTGTCCAGTTGGCCTGAACACATCTCTCTGACCACAGTTCTGTCGGATGCCTACAGTGACCACTTGTCTTGTCCTGTTCCACTGGGAAAACAGCTTCTCCAAACCTCTGGCAAGAACAGTTACTAATAGAGTCCTAAAACCTGGACATCTTGAACTGTTAAAATCTGACCTCAGACAACAGGACTGGGATAACATCTACTTCTCCATTGTAGATACAGCTCTTGATCAATTCATCCAATTTTTAATGGTGCGTGTAAAGTCAAAGGCAGCAGAAACTCCTGGTGTTCCACGGACCTCCTAGAAACAAATGAAAATGGGGGATCACCTGTTGCAGTGAGCCTGTGCCTCTTGTAAGCAGGTGGACATTCAAAAGTACAAAAAAGCACAAAACGATTGCACAAGAGCCATACGCGCGGCAAAAATAATTTCAAGGAAGCCCTTAACAACTCCTGGAGTAATGGAAGGAGATTCTGGGGTAACCTCTGTGAAGTCACTGAGAAAGAACAGAAGGCAGCACTGTCAATGCTTAGCATAGACGGTGTACCCACTACTGATCACAGTATTATAACAAACTCATTCAACAATGCCTTCTCTGACCTTAGCAGTGTACTCCTTCCTCCTTTTGACCACCCATCTGTCTACCAGATCTTTAAACCAGTCACCCTCTCACCTTCCGTTCCACTTCCGAGCCATCACCACAAGCGAAGCAGGGAAATACTTCCTAAAGTCCATTCTTGGTCCTCTAATGCACATTATCAATACCTCGCTTAGACTTTCTCAATTCCCACAACTTTGGAAAGCAGCCCTCATGACACCTGTTTTCAAGAGTTGGGACTTAGCACTACAGGAAAATTACAGACCCATCTCAGTTCTCCCACCACTGTGTAAGTCTCTAGAAAAAGTAGTTGCGGATCAGCTAACTGAATACCTGGAAAAGTATAATTTACAGTGTTCACAGTGACATGGTTTACACAAAGGGCACAGTACCACAACTGCCCTACTAGAGTTCACTGGGTACATCCATAACTCTCTTGATAATGGAGCTCTCTGATGGACATTTATTGATTTATCAAAAGCATTTGACATGGTTAGCCATGTTCTGCTGCTTGAAGAGCTGGCATCCATTGGGTTCTCACAGGATGTAGTCAGCTGTTTCCAAACTTACCTCACCAACCAGTCTTAACAGATCAAAATTGACTGCATACTGTCCGACAGCAGACCTGTCCTCTCCAGTGTGCCCCAGGGTCATACTGAGGCCACTACTATTTGGCATTTTCCTAAATGAACTTCCCTCTGCCAGTCGCTGCCAAACTCTGCTCTACGCAGATGATGCAGTCCTTTTTGCAAGTGACAAGGACCCTCAGCTGCTTGAGCGTAAGCTCCAGGACAGTTTCTCATTAGTTGAGAAATGGTTCAAGGGCCACAAATTTATACTGAACTACAAGAAAACCAAGACTATAATGTTTTATAATCCTTAAAACAAACATTGCACCTTTCCTCTTAGCACAGTAAATGAGGCTGGTGCCCCACTAGAATTAGTTAACAACTTCAGATACTTAGTTGTCACACTGGGCAGCACCTTGTCATTTGCTAATCACATTTGTAACCCCCCCTACAAATGGGGTTCCCAAAAAGTCTTCCTTGAGCTTGCCTAAATGCTCACTGCCAGGCTGGTGTCCTAATGCTTTAGCATTTTAAATGTGATTACCAGAGCCTGTATAACCTCTGTGTACTGTCACTTTAAGAGATGCCTGATTGCGGCATAAGTAATCTGAGAGGGAGCTCTGTTGAAAGATGTAACTATTTGCTGAAAATCATTTAGAGTGATAATGATAATATAGTTTGTCTAACATGCTTTCTTTGCAGCAAGGACTGTTTTGTTTGTCTCTACTATCTTGGTCCTGGACTGCAAATTGGACCAATCAGTTCTGGTGGGACCTAAAATGTAGCCGGACTACAGGAGCTGTCTGAAGTCAAAATCTGTAGGAATTGTAGTTTTGAGCTTGTTACGCCTTTTTTGCAACTGAAGGGGGAGCTCTTGCTTTGACTGACAGCCAAATCAGCCAACCAAACCTTTTTGATATGAGATATTCCCCAAGCTGCCTGTTGTTTAGGACAGATCTAAGCTGGAAGCTAAAGGAGGAGCTGAAGTGATTCTGAGCAGTAATCCTGAGTGGATTCACATGGGAGAACTGTGAAAAGGCTGACTTTTTGGCCAGCATGTCTGCCTGCTGCTCCTGAGAGGGAGAGAAGAGAATTATTTTGGACTAAATCCAAGTTTGTGTGACTAAAGTAAGCTACTGAAGTGGGCCAGGCTCAACCTGAAGAAGACCGAAGATTTTGCTGAATGCGATTGACCTGTCAGGAATTCCAGCTACCCCTAAGCTCCCGGTGTGTGCAGAGACTTTGCGATTGTGACCGGGGAGTGCCTGGCCTGGTACAGTAGAATTCCCTTACATGTAAATGTGTTGTAGCTGCTAGTGGGTCATGAGTTAGTTCCCCACCTTGTGAACTGTGTTCTGCTTACTGGGAGCTGTATCCAGCCCAAAACAGACTGCATCCAAATTTGTCTCCATGCGGTCTGGGCCTTGCCAGACTGGCCCAGCCAGACTACCCGCTGCACAGAGAAGCCATCGACGAGAGACCTGCTTGGGGATCAGCCCTCTGTTCCATGCTTGAACAGGAAGGATGCCTCTGCGACTCATGTGGGCTCTGCTTCTCCTGGCATTCCAGATCAATCACCTGCAGTCTCGATTTTCGTCCAGCCTGTGTCCAGTCTTTGGTATCGTGAGTAAATACCGGGGTAGTTCCCTGCAACAACAGCTTAATGTGAGTGTGTCATCTGATTGTCTTGTTTTGTTTCCTTTATGAATTGAGCCCTCTGGCTCCGGATTACAAATATTGTGTACTGTGCATGGTGTGTTTTCCATCACAGGGCCCCAACCAGCTGCAACCCTGGGCAACAGTCCTGGCTAGCCCATCTCTTCTCTGCCTGGGTACCCAGAGGTGTGACTGTGTGGGGGGACTCCAAGCGCATGCATAACTGCTTGATTGATACAACCTTTAAGCTAATTAACCTGATTTTGCCCCTCCCTTGTTCAAGTCCCCTGAATAAATCATATCTAACTTTTTCTGCATGTAATCTGACTGTGGTTCCATTTTGTGCTACAAGTACTGTACTGTTGCTATTTGCTGTGCATAACCTTGTTTAACGGGGGGTTCCCAGGGTTGAGCCAGAGGAACCAGCCCTGGTGGTAAGTGCTAACAGTGTGGGTACTTGTGTGGTGTACCAGGGGTATTGAGAAAGTGATACAGTGTTCGTGCCACTAGAGGGGAAAGAAGGGGGTTACGGTGTCCCGGAGGGCTGTGCCCAGGTTAGCTTGACCACTACCAACCCTGACCTCTGGGTGGAGGCATCCGTTTCAGAACTCAGGCCCCTTAACCTGCTACTAGCCAAGCAGGCAGAGGTAGTAGCCCTTGTGATAGCGCCACCCAGGGGTTACACATGCCACTATAAATGAAGTGCATTCTTCAGTCTGTGTTACAGACTACTGTACATTGGACACTTCTTTGTACTACAGACTACTGATGATCAGTGACTAAGCAAATCCCTCAAAACCCCATTAGAACAAAAACCCACAGAACAAGATAAAAAGGGTTGATGCAACTACCAAGGCTGTCAACACCCGCAGTGGCCTGTTCTACAGGCACAAGCTGAGTCTTGCCCTTGAAGCTCTCAACCTAGCCATACTTAGTTCAGTAATGTCACTTGTTGATTATGGCTTGGTAGTCTTTGACTCAACAACTGACACAGCACTCCGCTGTATTACAGTCACATTAAATAAAGCCTGTCACCTCCTAACTGGAGCTACACAGCTAACGCATACGTGTGATCTGTATACCCAAGCTAACTGGTTTCAACTCTCAGGTAGGTTCCAATACCAAACCTGTTCTTGGCAAAGAAGGTTAATCTGGGCTTCATGCCTCTAGGAGTGCAGAAGCTCCTCTTCCCCCCATGAAAGTTCCCGCCCAACCAGAAATTCGGAAAAAACGATCCTTAAGATTCCCTAGTGTCAAAGAGCCTTTGCTTACAGGGACCCCAAATGGATCCGTGATCTTCTTCCAGCCTTGTTCTCCAAAACCAGGATAGCACCCCTCAAACACGCCGCTTAGAGCTACCTTGTTGCTAAAGCCAGCTGTGACTGATTTCACTACTCTGTGCAGATGCTCTCACCTGACTATGGCCTAAAGTGCCTCATCCTCCCACTTGCTCCCTTCTGTAAATCCCACACCTCCAACCCCCCTTTTTTCTTCCTACCCCTCCTTTTCTCGTAACTGCATCATAAGCTACCACTACCCTGTTTTAACTCCCACTCTCCTCTTACCCCGATGTGGCCCATCTCAGGCTGATAATCCCTCTAATTCCTGGCACATGCCATACCTCGAGGCTCTACCAGGGCTATTATCCCTTTCCCTACAACTCTCCACCCTGGACTCTATCCTCTGTTGCCCCTTTCCTCTCTGAGCGGACCCTCTTGTCCTCCTAACCGGCCCTAGTGTAGGCAATTTCAATTTCCTGGGCACTCCTCCTGCCTGTTTACCCAACTATTATTTGTCCATAAAATTTCTTATTTATGCTTTGTTACTGAATTTACAATATTACCTGTATAACACGTGTTGTATCTTTTCTGTACTGTTTGTTCTAAAACTGATGTGGAACATATGGAATGAGCTTGTTCTGAATGGTGTCTCCTAGATCACAATAAATGAATAAAAATGCATGGAGCATAAAATTTAAACAAGCATAGAAAGTGATGGCAGTTTGCTTCTCTTTTAATACATTTTGTAATGCATTTTGAATTGATACAATTTTTTTTTTCATTCCTTGTATCTGAATTTAAATTGTTCCTGGTATTAGCAGCTATATGTGAATGATTTTTGGCCTTTAAAAGTTTTGGAAAAAGTCAGTGCCAAAGTTACAGTATCATCGGAATGTAGGCTGATATAGTTCTATTATTTGGTACAATGAATCTAAAAGAGGACCTGCATCTTCCTTTTTTTTTGTCTTTATTATTCATTTTATGGCCAGTATTTTTCCGGGAGCTGGCAGGTAGCTGGCTCAACCCCTTGTGACAGGGGACTTGTCCTTAGCTTCTGGTCAGCGATCCTCACCAGCAGCATCAGCAGTGCCATCATGGAGCCTGCCAGCTCAGTTTTCTCCCTTTGCCTGCAGCGATGCAGCTTGGGCACATGTGGAGAGCACGCACACGCAGCAATCCATAGTACCCTCCCTACTCTAGTCACTCTTTGTCTGCACTACCCTCGGGCCTCTGCCCGGGGGTAGCCCTGCAGCGGGAGCAACTGGATCTCTCCCCGGGACAGGAGAGCTGCCTTGTAGCTGCTCTGTCCAGCTACCACCCCCAGCTGACCCCTAGTGACCCTGGCTCATTCCGAACTTGGTTCACCAGTGCAGCGTGAGGTGTGGCATCCAGTACCTCATCCCTCAGTGCCACTGGGCTGGCTTGCATCTTCCTTTTTTCATTGCCTTGTAAACCATACAGTTCATGAATGGTTTGTCTCTCTCTTTTAGTGGCAGCCAGTTTAATCTTTCATATAGACTATGATGATGTTAACACTAAAAAGACAGTCTCCATGACCTTTGGTACCAGTCAGAAACTAGCCAGACTCACTGTCTCCCTGTCTTCACCACTCAGGATGGCACCCCACTTGAAGAGGTTCGGTTCTTTAAGTACCTGGGGGTGTGGCTTGACAGCAAGCTTGCCTTCTCAGACCACACTGACACGATCCATGCCAAGCTCCATCCCAAGCTTTGTGCCCTCTATTGTTACAAAGACTGCCTATCTCTGCATTCCTGCAGGGAGCTGATTACTAAAATGGTGCTCCCTGTCTTCAGCTATGCAGATGTAGTCTATGGCTCTGCCCCCTTCACTCCCTCCGCAGACTGGGTACCCTCCTCAACTCCTTCCTCCACGCACACACATCATTGTTCGCTTTACTCCTCCCTTTCCATCCTTCCTCTGCCATCTCGCTGACTGGCCCATTGTGCTACGTTCATCTCCAAATATTGGTTCAACACCCTTCCCTCCTACCTCTTCTTGCTCCTATCCTGAACCCCTGCCTTCCGCTCCCTCCACTCTCGGGATCATTGCACTTTTGTCATTCCACACCCATGCTCCTCCCTGGGCAATTTTCATTCTTCTATAGGCTTCCTCTCTCTGAAACAAACTCCCTCCTCTCCATATCTCCCCATCCTTAACTCCTTCAGATGCCTGCTGAAACTTCACCCCCAACTTGCTCCGCTAACACTTTTTCCGGTTACCTTGAAGGCTTGATTTTAACCCATACAAGTTTTTGGTTGTAATTCTAAGCACTGGTAAAGTTCACTGCCCTTTGTTTAATCATAGTACATGCAGGTTCTCTTTATTACTGTTACACATTTCTCATCTGTCTGTTCAGATGTTGTTTTGCTATTGTCTACTGCTGTTTTGCTCCATCTACCCCTTCCTCGTCATACCTGGAAACCAGCTTCAGCTCAGTGTGCCTTTCAGATTACCAAATTTAAATAAATCAATAAATAAATATTCACAATGCTTTCACACAAAGCAAATCTGTACACAGCATATATATGCTAGTTTGTTTAGTTAAATCCTTATCAGATACCCCCCAAACTGTACATATTGGGAGGTAGTACATGTAATTCTAGCCCCCTAACATGTATAAGTTCCTTTTGGTGGGTTATGCATGTTACACAGAATGCAGGTTTCTCCTTTAATTTCTAGCAGTAACAGGATCATGTTCCTGTCCTGGTCAGAGCTCTCCGTGCCTCCGGGAAGGTGCACTTTATAATTAAAGTATCTATCTATGTATCTGTCTGTCTGTCTGTCTGTCTATCTATCTATCATTATCTATCTATCTATCTTTAACTGTAAGATCTGGGTGGACTTTAATAGCTGTTGCTAGTTCTCTCGACTGTCTATTACCTGTTAGAAAATGGGTAAAAGTAATTCAGCCTTCTGATTGGCTGAGGCATTTTCAGCTGGGCATCTATCAGACAACAGATGCCCAGCTATTAAAAGTACCAGCCCAGCCAACCCCATCACCAGAATCCTGCTGCCCACCCTCATCTCTAATTGGCTAAAACCCCTCTTACCTTTTCAAATGTCCACCATTTTTTTTATATACAAGACTAACAGAGAGCTAATGGTGCTCTTGCTCCTCGATCCTCCCTTCTGCACGCACCCACTCACTCACGCTCCTAAAATCAAACACCAGCTTGTAAATAACTGCTGTACCTGAATGCCACCACATCACACTGATCAACAGTGCTGCATCTGATACAACTTTATTCTGTTTCAAAATAAGAAACATCCATTTCCAGTGACCCCCGATACCGCATAGTACAACTCTGCTCCACTGCTCAATCGTCTGTATTCCACATTCTCATATTAAAATTCAAACCGCATGCCCGCCCCCGCCATACAAGAGCCGTCTCTCACATACCCTGCATAATCAAAAAAATCACTGTGACTGCAATTTCCTCTCTCCATACCACTCTCCGACCACAGTCCTTCTCTACCATAACTGTCTCGATCAGCATGTAAATTTCTGAAAAGAAAGAAATCATACCAGGACGAGTGACGGCTTCATCTACTTACTGTACCTAAAAGAGAGCATTGGCCCAGTGGGCAAGACAACCATGTGGAGTCCCATGGTATGCCGTATGGCCGTTTCACATTCCGCACATTTCTAAAGGATTTAGCAACTTCTACCACCCAGAAGCAAACAAAAAGCTGTCAGTAGAGCAGAAAGCAAGCTAAAACTAGACTACTTGTAGCTTTAAATGTTCCTGGTGCCATACTTCATCACTGTTCCTGCACTCTTCAGAACTCCACAGCTCGCCTGTCGCCCTCCACACCACACGCCTTCCTGCTCCTAACCTCTGGGACAATCCCATTTTCTTAGTAGCTAGATTAAATTTTGCCATACACGGTCATCGAGTTTCCATAAAATAAATAATAAACATGCTGCACTGCTGCCTGTCCGTATTTAGTGACTTGCAAGTTGATTGAGCTGCAGGACTGAATGTAACTGCAGGCTAATAACTGGGGTGGGGTGGGGGCGTGCTTCTAACATCCCGCTCATGCTCAACTGGGCTCCCTCGCATCTCCCCTGACTACTGTGCAATTCTAGCAGGGACAGGTATGTTGTTTAAAAAAAAAAAAGTTTACCATTCTTGCAAACTGTGTCACATATGAATAAAAAGTAAAGTACTTTTCATTTAATAATAGCTCAGCCATCGTTCCTGATTGCACTCTCAGTAGTGCTCACTCCCTGGGCTCACTCACAACAGCACTTGCTTCAGACAACAAAATAATATTTTGTCAGAGTGTGTGTGTGTGTGTGTGTGTGTGTATGGGGGGGCAGGAGGGTGAGGGGCACTTTGAAAAGACAAGAAAAATAAGAAAAAAAATCATTCTAATGCAGGCGGAGGAACTATTTTATTACAAAACTTACTTTAAACTAATTTGTCATGAAACATTTTTATTAAACATATTTTTTTACACTGCCCATTTTCTAAGCGCAATAATACCCTCCAGGGTGGGTGGTATTGTGCTATACCGGACCTTCCAGGGGCTATAAGGCCCTCCGCCTGCGGCGTGGGCCTCGTGCAGCCCTGGGTGGTCGACATAACACATACCGCCACCCTGTCGGGTATTATTGCTTCTAATTTTGTGTAGTTTGAATTAGCATCTGATAGCCATTGAGCATAAAAATCATCATCTGGGTGAGACAAGTTTCTTGCTAGCACAGAATGTCAAATTATAAAACATAGTTTAGCCATTCATTATTAGCTACCTTATACAGGATGCCTGCTGTGCTGTGTTACATGACAGAATAATCAAACCCTTTTTATCTTGTTCTGTGGGGTTTTGTTCTAATGGGGTTTTGAGGGATTTGCTTAGTCACTGATCATCAGTAGTCTGTAGTACAAAGAAGTGTCCATTGTACAGTAGTCTGTAACACAGACTGAAGAATGCACTTCATTTATAGTGGCAATATGTGCTGCAGAATGGGAACGTATCATCAAATGGTCAAGTATATTTTACACAACCTATCCAATATTTTGGTTTTGAGAATGGCTTTTATTTGCTGGTTCTGATTGGTTAGTACCCCCGCCAGGTGGGTACATTAACTTTCAATAGACGCCCAGCAAATAAAAAGTGCCAGTCAGTAGACCCCATCACCACTTAACCTATCCTTGTGCCCACACTGCTTACTCATTGGCCAAAACATGCCCCCTGAATTTGAAATTGCCACCATTTTTTTCTCTCTCTTAGCGAGTGTTACCGGCCCCCCAGATGCTCCCTAGTTAAGTGCCAGCCTGCCCCTAGCAGTTTCCCTAAAGAAATTAGCGGTTCTCTTTCCACCACACACTCTTCCCATTTAACAGTTCTTCCAATGAAAAGTTTCCTTTTTGAATCAGTAATGCTACCATGTGGAGCGGGTACAGTTTATGGGTCCCGGTCCCTAGGACGTCGCGGACCACCAAGCAAGGCAGCCCCCCCAGGTGAGAGAAGCCTTCCAGACTGTATTGTTACTTTAATAATTTAAAAGACTAGCCACAAGTACAAATAAAGTAGGAGAGGAAAAGAGTAGCTGTCAGAGACAGCGATCGGCTTCACATAACCACTGGTTGTTACTGCAGTTTTCAAAAGGACCCCACGCGCATGTCCACAGCAGCTACAGTCAGACATGCTGCTTGCCAGTGTTGAGCTGTCTGCAATATACTGCTACCCTAGAAACAAATAAAATTCACTACAGAAATACCTTATGATGATAAATATTTATGATAGTGCTGTCCCTTTGCCAGCCCGCTCACGCTCACCCATCCGACGTTGCTCAGTGACTGTTGCCTCCATTCAGCAGTCCCCGTGCCTGCTCTGTCTTGTCTTGCGCCACAACTTTCACAAGCCAGCCTGCAGGCATGGAAGCAAAATGTTGATCTCTAGTATAGAAGAAACCCGGGAACAAAATGCAGCTCACGCACTTATTAAAAAGAAAAGTTTTTTTTCTGTTAAAATTACTAGCTCTAGCACATGGCGGTTCAGTGCACTTCCAGAACTGATAAGTCTCTGACTGACTCTGGCTCTGCTCCCGCTCCACAAAATGTTCACCCATCTGTTTTTTTTATTTTTTGTAATAAGTACTGACTTTACCTCTGAGACTGTACAGACTGTCTCCCAGATCACCCGAGTATTGTCAGTATGTCTTAGTTGTATCTGATTTCCCCAATTGTGTCACCACAGTCCCTCAGTAATAAAAGAAATAAAAGGTGACAAGGGGCTTAAAATGCAGTCTCAGAAACAAAAGTAAATGACCCAACATTTTAACTTAAGCCCTGAGTGTGTTTGCGGTTGGGAGGTGGTAACCATGACAACTATCTCTAAAGTAAGAACTATAGAAGCTGCACTGAGACAGAAGTCCCTGGGTTAAAACATAGTAAAAAACTGTGCTAATGTAGGTGGAGGAACTATTTTATTACAAAATAATTCAAACAACTGAGAGTTTTAACATGTAAACATAAAAATATGTTTTTTTAACAAACATGTAATTCAGTGGTCCATTTTCTAAGCACAATAATACCCTCCAGGGTGGGCAGTATGGGCTATACCGGACTGCCCAGGGGCTATAAGGCCCTCCACCTTATTACGCGCCCTAGGTGCGTCCATAGCCTCAGTACAGCCCACCCTGCTGGGTATTATTGGCTACTTAGAAAGAATTTCTTCAGCAATAAACTACTTCTGTGAAGTATGTCGCTCTGCCCATAACAAGTAATACCTTTAGCTCTCAGTACATCTAGTATGTTAAACTCACTGCACTGAATGCCAAGCAAGTCTTGGAAAGTAAAAAGTATTTTGCTATTTAGGGATACCGTATTTTCATGTGGTTGCTGTCTTAAGCCAAAAAGAGTTAATACCATGGTGGAGGTGGCACAGAGGAGGGCTACCAGAATAGTGCAAGGCCTGCATCAAAACCCCTATGAGGAAAGACTCAAGGAACTAAATATGTACTCTCTTGAGGAAAGGAGGAAATGGGAGATATGATAGAAACATTCAGATAGCTCACATGTGTTAATAAGGTACAGGAAGGCAACATTTTCCATAGAAAGAAAAGCTCCAGGACAAAAGGTCACTCTATTAAGGTGGGTCAGAGCGGGAGAGGTAAAGAGATACTTCTTCATGGAAATGGTGGTGGACATCTGAATAGCCTTCCAGCAGAGGTGGTGGGTGCTAAAACAGCAACAGGGCTCAAGCATGCATGGGATAGACACAAGGGGACCTTATAAATATGGCAAGGGGGGAAGAAGACTGGAAATCGAGTAGGGTCTGCAGTGGCAGAATATAGGGCAGAATAGGTGGGCCAAGAGGTCCTTATCTGCTGACAACTTTTACGTTTTTATGTTTCTACCACAAGTTCAGTGGTGTCAGGGATTGTCAAACAATGGCTCTCCACATTTACTAGGAATTCAATGGGTAAGTTGTTGGGGGCATGCCATGGGAACTCTAAGAGAACCTTGGGGGTATCTACTAAAAGTCCTGATCTCACTAGTCAAAAGTTTTTAGTCCAGAGTTGCAACAACATTTCTTATGAATCAGCAAGCAAATAAAAGTTGCTGTCCTGGGAGTGATTTCTATATCTAAATCCCTCTTATAAATAACATCTTGTCAAGTGAACATCAGATTCTGCTTCTGCCAAATATCTGATCAGATCTGTCATGGTCTGTTGGGTTTCAATACTATACTAGGTTCAGTACTAGGTAAATAAGGCAAGCAGAAGGCATGAAAGCCCATGGTGCATGCCTCCTGCGTTGGGGCATCGTTACCCTGCTTGAAGTTGAATGTATCTATCTAGTCTGTCTTTAAATAACTGCAATCTCCCTGCCTCAACCACTTTGATTGGCAGTCTATTCCACAGCGATAATTCTTTGTGTAAAATATGATCTCTCAGATTTGTTCTAGGATATGTAAGTTTTAACTGCTTTTGTGACTTATTAAACATTTGAGCCAAGTTGCTGGTAGTAAACCCCAACTAGTCGCAAGGTCTTGATCCCTGGATATCTTATACATTTGTAGAACATCCCCCAAGTCCTTTTTAAGTGTCAGGGGTACAGATTTATAACTGCAGTCTCTTCATATGTTTCACCTCCTAGGCTATCTATTATCCTGGTTATTCTCCTCTGTACCCTCTCCACACCATCAATATCCTCTCAAATGCATACTCCAGAGAGGAGTATGGTAATCCAAGTGCAGCCTAACGTAAGCTTTTATACAATGGCAATATGCTGGATCTGTTCCTAGTAATGAAGGCCTTTTTTATGCAACCTATTATCCTATTGGCTTTGCTTGTAATTTCTTTACAATGTGTGGTAAAGGACAATCATTTGTAATGTATACCCCAAGATCTTTTTCTCTGTCTGTTCCATATGCTTTTTCAAATACATCCCCAATCTCCAAGTACCATTCTTTCCATATTATTGTAATCTTCCTCTCATTATCTGGCATTAAACATGTGGGCATGATTGCACTGGCATCTTGATTACAGAAATAATTTTCCTGTCTAACTTCTAATGCAGATTCTTGTTGCATTGTTACTGAGGTAGGAATATCAAACTAAACTGTGTTTATTTCATTATCCTCATTATGGCACAGTTGTTTTTTGGGGGATTTACTTTATAGCTTCTTCTTGTATCAATTGAGCCTCATTAATTCTAAACTTATTTCTCCCAATCCCCCCTTTTATGTTTAGTTTTTTTCCTTAGCTACAGCAGCTGTTTTCGTTTTATCCCTAGTTGTCTCTTCTTTTTCTGTTTGTTTTTACCTTCTTTCACCTTTGGTTCTATGACAGCTCGAGTACCAGGTAGACTGTGGGGTGAAATTGGAGGGTTAATCCCAACTACATAATTTTCCAAAGAATCTTTTTAACTGATAGTCCGTTATTTAGTACTGCTATCATTCTTATTTTCTGTCAGTTCTTCCCTAAGATTCTCCATCGAAATTAACTGCAAATATTCCATTATCACAATGTTAGCCATGTGGGGATGGGATAGCACATTTACTAAGTCTCTAAACAGTGTTGTGAGGGAGGAGTTATCAATCAGTGTGTGTCATTTGTAATGTTACCCATTTACTTGCTACAGTCATATCTGCTTAAATGATGTTTAGCAGCTTTTGAGATAAATCGGTGCTTCAGGCAACTCTCTCTGAGATAGTAGGCTAAATATTGTTAACTCTTAACTTCTACTGGGGGGGCAAGGACAATCCTGATTTATCAAAAAGGGTCTAAAATAATTTGTGAGTTGGTGATCTGTGGAATATCTGTGCATGTTCCCAAGATTGTAGCACTTAACCAGCTGGATTTTGATTTTCGGTCTAATGCGTAAATTTGGCAGTCAAGGGTTGATTTCCTGTCTGAGTCTATTTCCTATTTTCCTAATTGCCGTCCCCTTTTGTGTTTGTTGTTTTGTTTTGTTTTGTTTTTCTGTAATTTAGCATAACCTATAGCCTTGTCCTGTATTTCCTTATTCTCTGTCTCCAAGTTGGAAACACAGTACTGTTTTGTTGGAGGGGGAGAAGTGCATTTTCTTTCTAAAAATCTAATTTCTTGGAGTAAATTATCATCAGGGGACTTGCTTAATCTATGAGTAGGTGAATCTCATTGAGAAAACCCAACCTGTGGAACATTATCCTTTGAGATGGGGTAGAGAAGATAAAGGGTGCATTTTCTCTGATTACTTGTGCAACTACCTCTGTGGAGATAAAGTTCTAGTATTCAAGTATAAAATAACTTTTTTTTTTTTTTTTTTTTTAAGAATACTGTCTCTTTGCTCTCCTAATAAACAGCAATCCACTAAAATAAGAGCAACCCACATTGGTATAAAAAGTAGACACTTCATGTTAAATGTTGTAGATACAGGACTGCACAGCAGCTAAAATTTCCTTGGCTTTGCTGTTTGCTATTAATGGTCAGAAAGTGCAAAATGTGATTAAAACAATTATGAGCTCAGTTAACTAAGTTCAAAAACTCCAGACTAGGAGCATTAGCGAAAATGCAAAGTCGGTCCAAAACGAAGCATGCCAGATAACTGGTGTGTGTATCAGCATGAGGTCAGGTAGTGTCTTTCAGAATGGTACAAAAAGAGAATGATTCAGGAGTTATCTGACATATCAGTATGGTAACGGCAGAACAAAAATCAGCCAATCGTCTGCTTAATGGCATGAATTTTAAAGCTTAAAAAAGGATAAAAGGATAAGACAACAATTACTAGGAAGCTGAATAAAACAAAAAGCCATAAAAAAATAGGAGCACTTTAGCAGGATGTTTGTATAGTCCTCTACAGGTCTAAAATGCTAATTAGGAACTGGTTGCCATAAATGAAGAAAGCTGATTGGCTGAGAGGTATTTGAAGCCATGATAATATTGGGCTGCATCATCATGGCTCCAAAATGCCTCCTTCCACCAGCCTTCTCACCAGCAAAAAATCAAGCCAACGGCAACGGGCAGCCGTGCTGCACTTGCAGTTGGCAGCAGCAACAGCTCTCATGCAGACACACAATTCCACTTTCAGTTTGAAAAGAGCACACGCTGAGTGGCGCTAATCGGCAAGCCTATTTTTGTATACAAGATTCACATCTAATTCACTCTCTTTTTTCCTTGTAGTTCTGAGCCACATTCTCACCCACCCTTTTACTATACATTCATTCTCTTTTACCCAAATATTCCCCTGGCTAGCTGCTCCTGTTCATCTCCGACGGTGCTGCTTACAATCTGGACATAAAATACATTTTGATTCACATTGCTGTCAAAAGTAGTTTATTACTTGAAATAATGCTTTTTACCTGAAACTGCCTTCAAAAACTAAACACCTGACTCGAAAGCATGCGAGCAGCATCTGTGGTGGACGCTGAGGTGCATGCTGAGAATCACAGCTTTAGTTTTCAAAAGCACTTTCAACTAAAATAACACTCATTTCAAGCAGTTAACTAGTATTTTGACATCAGCATGAACTTAGAAATTGATTTCTATGTTTGACAAATGCAAGTTTAAAAAAAATTAGCACTATAGGTTGCCGGTACCATTCCTGCTAGGGAATTCAGACCTTCTCACCCGCCAAACAAGTAACTACAAATAAAAAAAAAAGCAATTAAATTCATAACCTGGTTCCTCCTTATACTAACAAAGCATTACAATAAGGCCACTTACTGCCCACATCAAAAACTAAAGGACTGTATTATATCAATGTATCCCTACACATTACAAAATGTTTTATTGAAACATTTTAGAAACTTTTTTTAAAATATTTTATTGATACATATATGGAATCCAGTTCATAATGGCAATAATGCACTCCAGGGTGTGGTATATCGTTACTTCTCGGGCAGTTAGACACACTCTGCATGCAGCCCCGTGCCCAGCCAGCCAAGGCGTGATGATATCCCACTATATACCACACCCTGTCATGCATTATTGCTTAATTATACAATGGGGTGAATCCAAATGCCAAATCCCTGAAATCTGATTGGTTGGCTGGCACCTTTTCAGTGTGATAAATCCTCCAGTGTACCCACTGGAAAAGGCTGAAATGCCAGCCAACAGTCAGCCATAGCAGGAACCTCTACAGAAATCACTCTGACCATGTCAAAGTCAGCATTGGCAAACTCAGTGCCAGTCACTGCATAGAACTCCGAACCTCAAACATAACAGAGGTAAACCATATTCTTCTAAGTCCTGCTCCGTAACTGTAGAAAATATAGACACACAACACACACACACAAATGCTCCATCAGATTACTGTAGTACTCCCCCAATTCAGCACTCAACTAGCCGCATTTCAGCGCAGCTATCTCATAAAATCTTCACTCTCCAATCCCACGACTGCCGAAGATAGGGACTGACAGAGCTATCTCAGATTCCACACTTCCAAGGTCTGGCTGTTCCCGTTCCCACTTCTCACTGCCTGATCTTGGCATGCTCCACTACTTTAACGGTTGATGCACATAGCATCCAAAAAAAGCACCACCATTTTTCCATCATTACCGTACCCAAATGCAGAAGAGTGCTGAGAAGAATTCCAACAAAGCATGGTACTCAAATATGATCCCACACATGCACACAATGCATCAATGGAAGCAGTCCTCCATAGTTGGAATTGACTGCATAACAGCTAATTAAAGCTGTCCAACCACCTAACAGAAAAAGCGGAGGCAGAACATGCTAAACTCATGACATTAGTCACAGAATAAAAGACTTACCTGACTCCACACTAACCATGAGGTCTGCTTATTGGAAAACAGGTGTTCCACCAATCAAGGACTATATTTTGAGGCACAGCACTAAATTCATTAAAAATGCACAAAATCCAAAGAAAAACATTTTTAATTTATTTTTAACATAAAATAATGCCAATTATAATAGCAATATACCACTCCAGTGTGGGTATATATGGATTCATACTTGGTGTGGTTGTCACTTCGCTTGTGGTCTTTGTGACTGAACCACACCAGGTGTGGTAAATCCACCCATATACTCACATCCTGTCATGGTATATTGCTTAATTTTGTGCTAACAAAAATCAGTAATTTCCCCATTCGGGTGTCACACCATGCTCCTTTTCCTTGGCTCTTTTCTATTTTACTGATCTTCTCTGCTCTTCTTTCCCTTGTCTATCCTGTCTGCAACAGGGTTGATACACAAGGGGGGGTGGAAAGGATGAGAAGGGATTTGGCAAGGTTGGAGGAATGGTCAAAAGTATAGCAGCTTAGATTTGGTGCAAACAAGTGCAAAGTAATGCACCTGGGAAACAAAAACCCAGGGGAAGAGTACATGGTGGGGGAAGGTACTAACAACAAAAATGGAACGGGACCTGGGGCTAATCGTATCAGATGACCTAAAGGTAGACAGACAACGTGAGAAGACAATAAGGATGGCTGGGGGGATACTGGGATGCATAGAGAGAGGCATCACCAGTGGAAAACAGGAAGTTGTTATCCCTCTGTACCGACAGTTGGTGAGACCCCATCTGGAGTACTGCATGCAGTTGTGGAGACCCCATCTCCACAAGGACATAGACAAAATGGAGGCAGTCCAAAGGAGGCTAACTAAAACAGTACAGGGACTTCACCAGAAGCCATACAAAGAGAGATTAAAGGAGCTTAATATGTATACCCTCAAGGAGAGGGGGTACATGATAGAAACTTCCAAGTACCCCAAGGGAATCAATAAAGTCCAAGAGAGTAGCATATTTCAGAAAAAGAGATGTGCAAGAACAAGGAGGCACAATTTGAAGATGGAGGGGGAACGGCTCAGGGGACATGTGAGGAAGTATTCATGGAGAGGGTGGTGGACACATGGAATGGCCTTCCTGAGGAGGTTGTGGGGTCAGAAAGTGGGGAAATTCAAGAATGCATGGGACAGACATAAGGCAATTCTGGTGAGGGTAGGAGGAATTAGGCTGTTGGTTAACTAGGATCTGCAGCTTATCCAATAGGTAGGGAAATGGGCAGACTGGGTGGGCCAAGCAGTCCTCGTCTGCTGTCAAAGTCTGTGTTTCTATGTTTCTATCCACCTCTGTCATCTGTGGTGCTCAGCATGGCTTGTCATGCCTCGCTCCCTTCACTCTCATCCCAAAGCTGTCCAGAGTGCCTGGCCTATTTCCCTTACCAAAGTAGGAGAACCAAAGTGTCATGTTGCCACTCCACTCAGTTTCACCTGAAGGGGAGCAGAAACTCCGTTTAAGGTAGTCTGAAGGATAACAAACTAAGAAATACAAATTGTCTCAAAAGTTCATTGGATTAAGTGGCATACCTGTTATAAAAATACAGTAATGCCTGTAAATTTTGAGTTACTCTGTTCGCCACACTGCAGCAGCTCAGCAACAGTCCACTGTCTTTCCTGGTCTGGCCTACTAAAACTGATCTCTTTCAGAGGCAGGGCTCTGGTGATTAATCAGCTCATAGCCTTGATGCTTTGGCATTATCTGAGGGCCCTGCAGCCCACCTGCTACATTTCTGAAATGGGTCTTGAAGAAGTTGCTGGACTTCTGGTTTGGAAAGCACTGAGTCTCTATTGGAGTTCTGTGCCTTCCTTTAAAAGAAGACAGACAATTTCTGCTATGGCTGTGTTCCCAGTTACACACCTCCAACAGCTCCACAGACATGATGTGTATCAACCTCTGTTTTCCTCCACCAACTGCGCGTCTGTGTTTTGACCAGTATTTCTTTTACAGTAACAGTAGAGGGATGGGAAGGACCTTTGTCAACTTTCAGTCTTTGACCAGGATACTTTTCAAACCTGGCTCCTTTTCACTGTGACTAGGGGTTCTGTAATAACTGAAGAAACAGATTTCTCTCTGGAACAATTGCTGCATAACACTTCATTTGCATGTGTGGGTTCTGGAGTCCCTTTTAGTACACTGATGACTGAGCTTCACTGGTGTCAAGTTGAAGACCTCCTGAACTATGGGCATTCAGATTGGCTGACACCACAGTTACTTGTTTCCCACTATATTCCTGACAGTCGCCCATGTGCTCCATGAGGTTTAAGAGGCTCTGTCCTCAACTGAAATACATTTCTTGTAGGGTTTCTAAAGGTGGAAGTCTATGTCTTCTTTCTCCACACCCCCCCGTTTTCTAGTCTTCTCACAGAGTCTACAGCATAAGAGTCTCTTCATCCTCTACCTGCTTACCAACTGAGAAGATTAGCTGTCTTTCCCATGACATCTTACTATGACGTGACACCTTGGACCAAACTGTCCTACACATCATTAATTTTGTTGCTGTTATTTCTCACCAGGATACCTTCTAGCAAGACACTCTCCAGATCCCAGATGACCGGAAACCCTAGTGGCAGTCATTATTCTCTGCCTTGGTTCCTAGATCGACCACAGATCTTGGCTGGAGTATGCTGCTAGGTGCCCTAAGTGCTGATGTGTTCCTGAGCCATTCTATTGGTGCCTCCTCAGCTTGCCCTTTCTGTAGAAGGGAGCAGTCAGTGACGCATTGGCTGTAGCAGTTTTTCCTCCTTCTGAAAACCTGCTGTCACAATTCTTTCTGCATTTTCTCCCCATCGTTTTCTTTCGGGTCACCCTATATCTGGTTTCAGCAAGTCGAGAGACCTCCTTGTTAATCTGCTCATTGCACTTGCAGATCTATCAATTTATCTGACCGGGAAGCAAACAAATAAGATAGGAGCAAATATCACAAATCAGGAAAACCATGTCAAACGTGGCACTTTTAATGGGGGAAACTATTGGTATGATGTGAAAATACCATTTTCTGAAGGACAACTAGATTGCATAGAAAGCACACTGTACACTCTGTTTTTGTGCTTTTGTATTCTTCTGTCCTCCACAAAGCATCTGAGTCAGGCAACATTTAGGTATTCTCTTGAAGTGTAAAGCTAGTCATTGCATGCTGTAAGCTTCACTGAGCAGTGTGCTTTCCATTTGAACTGCTTCAGTAAAGATAGGCGTTAGGCAAGGCTCGTTTCATTCTCTGTAGCCAAGAATCTCAAGTTGTGGCAAGGTTGGTGAAATTTAGTTCAGTGGTGCTTTGGCTCGACAGGAACACAAGACAAGACAGGCCTGTCACCTCTGGTGTCCCTCAGGGCTCCGTGCTGGGTCCCCTACTCTTTTCCCTGTTCATCAACAATCTCCCTGATGTGGTCTCCAGCTGCCGTGTCATCATGTATGCGGATGACCTGGTTCTCCTGGCCCACTCCTGTGATACAGCCACACTAAACCATCACTTATCTGAAGACCTCTGGAACATCCAGGCATGGCTCTCCAACCATAAATTGGTCCTAAATCAAAACAAAACCCAGGCTATGCTCTTCGGTTCCTCTGCCAAAATACGGGCCTCTTCAACTCCCCTACATATCAACTACGAAGATGGCTCCTCTCTCCCTACCGTGACCTCCCTCAAATATCTTGGAGTGATGCTTGATCCCCAATTGGACCTTGGTAGTCATATCCATAATGCCTGCAGTGGGGTAAACCGCAAACTGGGGATGGCCTACAGGGCTCGGTACAACCTCACTCCAGCGGCTCGCTTAGCTCTTGCCAGGGGAGTACTACTTCCCTCCCTCAGCTATGGCCCTCATATTTGCTCATACTTCAAGACCCTCCTAAGCAAGTGGAGCACAACGACAACAACGCCTGTCATTTTGGCCCCTGGCCGCCCCCGCCTCACCCATCACTGCGAGTTTCCACGAGAAGCTTGGCTGGCTATCCCCGCCAATCACCTTAACTTTAGCACTGGGTGCCTCATGAGTAAAGTACTTAGCTCCGGCACCCCTCCGGAACTGGCCCGGGTTTCTTGCTCCTGCTGACCCTCTCCCTACCTGCTTAGATCCCAAGGCCCCGGCCTACTAAGTGTGCCTACTTCCCGCACCAACATGGGGACCAGAGTTTTGCTGTCCATGGCCCCAGGCTCTGGAACTCCTTTCCTGAAAGAGTCCGACTGCCTCCTCTCACAAGAGTTTCCGACCTCCCTGTGGGATCATCTTAAGGTGGCTTCTGCTGTGAATGTCCTAAGCCTCCTTAGCCTCCCGGTGTCCACTGGTGCCGCTTCTTCTCTCCTGCTCTGGCCACCACTCTTGCGCTTATGTCCTGTCCAAATCCCCCTCCCTGCTTGACCGACGCTATGATGTTACTATGCTCATAATCCTCACCAGCCCTGTTGGTCATTGAATTTATCTCTAACTTATACCTTGCCCCAGCACTGTATCTGGGTGTACCTTCCACGTAAATGTAAAAACTGTAAAAATTGTCTTTTCTTCTGTTTTTGTACCTGAATGTATTCGTCTGAACCAATTACTGTATCAATGTACCTGTTGCACCCTTTTGTACTCTCCCGGGTCGTTCCTGAAAATAGGCATAAAACTTGTCTAGTGTACTTACCTGGTAAACAAAAACTAAATAAATAAGACCATGATATGTAACTTTTTTTTTTTTTTTTTAAATGAGGGCAATTTACATGCCACTGCCTCTGACTTAGAACAGTCAAGCCAGAGGCCTGTGACTCACCCTTGTCAGGGCCCTGTAGCTGAATGTGAAGCCGTCGTACTGCTCTACTTGCATGACTAGCTGGTACAGTTGCTGCTGATGTTCTCTGTGCCACCCCACACCACATGATACTTGTTTGGCTTTTTCTTTAAAATAAAACATCAGTGGCCAGGTGCTGAATCCCACTGCTGATTCCACTATGTGTCTGTCTTTGTCCTTTCCCTCCAGTATCAATACCCCCACCTCCCACCTTCCTACCACCGCCCAGTCACCCACTGTAAAAGAAAAGGTGGGGGGAGTTGGAAGATGCATGAACTGAACTTGCACATGGACTTGGCTTCTGTTTCAGTTTTAATTTTTGCTTATAACTATTACGGTGTTTAACATTTTTATTTTCAAAATGACACTAATCTTCAAGGCTCCCTCATGACCACATAAGTAGTAACTTTTAAATCCTACATGAAATGTGTATTTGGAGTTACAGTACAGAAACTAATTTCTGGTGGGATTTAAAAGTTGGCACTTATGTGATAATGAGGCAATCTGGTAAGGAAGATTAGTGAAATGTAGAAGAAAATATTTTTTAAAATATAAATATTACAATCAAAACAAAAATTGAGACTAAAATTAATTATGCCCCTGCACATGTGCAGTTCTTGCATTTTGGGACTTGTTTTTCATACTCAATTTATTTTACTATAACTTTGCCTTTTTTAATATTTTTCATCAAAATTCAATGAATCTGTACAATGCCACCTGCCCCCCCCTTACAACTGCATGGTTGACGGCATTTAAATTTCACCTGTAATGTGTTTTCAGGATTTTGCCTGAAACACATTATGGTAGGTTTTACAAGTTGCCAGTTATGTAGTTGTGAGGGATGAAGGTAACATGCTTGGTTATGAAATGTTCTTGAAAAAGTATATAAAAAAGGCAAAGTTATGTGTAGAAGAAAACTTAGATATGTAAAACTGAACCTCTGCGCACATGCACGGTTCACATTTTTACTTTTTTTTTAACATTGTCTTTAAAGAAAAATAGTTGAAAAAAAGTAAGTAACAAAAAAGCAAACTGTGCATACCTGTAGAGTTTTCCCATCTCAGTTTAAAGCAAGCTAAAGGTCAGAGGCTATGCTCGATGGGTCTGATGCTTCGCATAGTTCCTTCAGGGCAAGGGTCGATTTTATCATTCTTTTACTTGTCTGTGGCATAGTGTAAATTAAGCAGAACTAATACACCTAACCCTCTACTTATCTGTCTTGACTAGTTCAGGTTTTCCATGGCTGTCAATAGGTGCATTTACACTGCACGACATGCTGCGTTGTGGTCTCTGCCACTCAGCCACAGTTCCGTTCCCAACTCCTGTTTATACTATACTCATAGTGCATCAGCGCAGGGTCAGGCTGCAACTATACTGGCTTCCTGTATTTTTGGCAACATTTCTGCCAGAGTCGGGAAGGGTGGTAAGCAGTGGTGAGCAAGCCTTATTCCCATTGGAAGCTGCAGTGATGCCAGAATTGGGCGGAGGGGGGGTTGTGCTGCCACCACTTCTGCTGTTCCTGGGGAAAGTGACTGAGAGCTGCTGCTGTTGTCACTTCTAACATAGAAACATAGAAGTTGACAACAGATAAGTACCACAAGGCTCATCCAGTCTGCCCATTTACCCTACTTGTTGAATGTGCCATAGGCCTGTACTCTGTCAATGGTCTATCAATTCATACTCATCTGTATTGCTCTATTATGCCTATCCCATGCCTGTTTGAAGCCCTGCACTGTATTTATATCCACCACTTCCTGAGGTAGGCTATTCCATGCATCCACCACCCTTTATGTGAAACAGATCTTCCTCACATTACCCTTTAATTGGCGTCCCGCTCATCTCATGCTGTGTCCTCTTGTCCTGCTATTTCTCTTATATTGAGACATGTTAGACTCTTTCACCTTGTTAATGCCCTTAAGGTGTTTGAATGTTTCGATCATATCACCTCTCTCCCTCCTTTGCTCTAGGGTATACATATTGAGCTCCGTTAATCTGTCCTCATATGTTTTCTGATGCAGTCCCTGCACCATTTTGGTTGCCCTTCTCTGGACTGCCTCCATTTTGTTAATGTTCTTGTGCAGGTGCGGCCTCCAGTACTGCATGCGGTACTCCAGATGGGGCCTAACCAGTGTCTTGTAAAGAGGGATTATTACCTCCCTCTTACGACTTGTGATACCCCTACTAATACACCCCAACATCCCTCTAGCCTTACCTACTGCTTTATTTATTTTTATTTATTCATTGAGATATCGGAATTACAAACCTTGAGTCAGAGACCCTTTGCAAACACTCCACGCCATGGAAGTACAAAAAAACAAGAGAAATGGACAATACAATGAAAGGTTTTACAAATGAATGCAGAGGGTAAAACATTCCAGAGTCAAGTATGGTACAAAGGTAACGAGCAATACATTGAAGGGTAATTCATCTGAGTGCAGAGGTTAAAACAACCCTGAGTCAAACATGGTACAAAGGTTTTAAGCAAATTAAGCTATTGCTTACATTCAAATTTCAAGGATGATACAAGGTTTCCTAAGCCAATAAAACAGATACTTAAGATAAAGGCACAATACATCAGAAGAATCAATCAGTAGGGGGAGAGGAGGGAGTGGGACAGAAGGCACAGAGGTTTGGCTTGGCACACCAGTGAAAGAGGGGTGACTATGTGAGTGGACAGCTCAGGAGCAGTCACAGGTACTGGCAGTGAGTAGTTGCTGTTTGAGTTTGAAGCAACCAAGGTTCTGTACAGATGAGGTATCACGGGACAGATCATTTAACTAGAGTGGAGCCCTGTAGTAGAAGGCACGTTGCCCCAGGGACATTCTGCAGAATGGCACAAGTGATGTGGCTTTGGCTGAGCCTCTAGATGGTGCATGTTGAATGAGGTTAAGGAGCCCAGTGGGGGATTGACCATTGACAATCTTCCTGGCAAGGAGGCAGGTGTGGTATTTCAGCCAGCCGTCAAAGTTGAGCCAGCTGGAGAGCCGATAAAGGTTACAGGTGTGAGTCATCCTATCACACCCTGTGACAAGATGACAGGCCCTATTCAGTGTGACCTTAATTCTGCGAAGTGCGGTATTGTCAGCTGCTCCATAGAAGATGGTGCCATAATCCAATAGGGAAAGGACAGAGGAGGTAACAGCTAGATGGAGGGCTGCAGGAGGCATACACCATTTGTTCCTGTAAAGGAGACCAATTCTGGCATTTGCGGCAGAGCTAATACATTGGATATGTTCATGATAGTTTAATGAGCAGTCAAGGGGAAACACCCAGATATTTAAAGGAAGTCACTTGTTCTAGCTGTGAGGTTTGACAGTTATGTATGCACAGTGGGGTGCCCCTGTATTTGTTTTGACAATGAGTGAAGACCATAGACTTTTTTTTTTTTTGTAATTTAACATCAGTTTATTGCCAGAGAAAAGACTCTGAAGAGCAAGCTGACAGGGGTGAGGTCACAGTGACTGCAGAAGATAACTGCATCATCTGCGTATAGAAGCATTTGGCCAGAACATGCTTTTGGAAGATAATTTAGAAAAAGGCCAAAGAGAAGTGGCCCTAGTATGGCTCCTTGGGGGATGCCAGAATAAACCGGCAGGCTGTTAGATAGAGTAGAGTTTATTGTGGCATGCTGTGATCTACCACTTGGGTAGCTCTCGAGCCAGGAGATGGATTCAGAAGCAAGACCCAGAGTGAGGAGAGACTCTAGTAGGAGAAGATGATTGACCATGTAAAACACCTTTGTCCGATCTACTGTATGTACATAGACCCGACTTGGTGTACACAGTCTAAGACTTTGTGTAGGAAGGTGGTGTATTCCAACAGTGCAATTGAGGTGCTGTGCCCCTTCCTAAATCCATGCTGTCCTTTGCAAAGGAGGTTATATTTAGTCAGGTAGTCAGTGAGCTGGTCTGAGACAGTTTCTCCAGGGCCTTGAGAGGAGGGGAAAGAATAGAGATGGGGCGGTAGTTATTTGACAGATGCAGTCCCTCCTTTGAGGATAAGCATGATGACACCCACTTTCCACTGGGAGGGAAACTGACTAAGACAGACAGAGAGAGAGAGAGAGAGAGAGATTAAGAATTTTTGTAAGAGGGACAAGGACTATATCCAGAGCCAGGTGAAGGAGTTGTAGGTCTAAAATGTCCCCACTGTGCCTGGACTTACCCAGGACTCTAGAGAAGTAGGGTTTGCCCTCTCAGGGGGTAACAGTCCTGGATCGGAAGAGCGGGGTATCAGTAGGGGGTGAGGAGGGATGGCGACTTGGTAGGGGGTCAAAGAAATTAGATGGGAGGATGCTGCTGAGGTCTGAGAAGGAGGAGTTTAAGATGTTCGCTATGGCCATAGGGTCCTGAGAGGTGGTACCATTAATGTCAAGTTGTGATGGTGCAGGTGACACAGTTTTTCCCTTATGTACTTTAATGTTTTCCCCAAACTTACGCCCAGAATGCCCAGAACCCCAGAAGGAGGAGAGGGCTTCCTGAAAATGAGTTGCCTTCAGTTTGTGAATCTCCCAGGTACATTTATTCCTGGCAGCTCTGTACCTTTGTCTATCTGTGGGATGGTCAGATTCGAGGGCCTTATGTTATAAATTATCACAGAGGTGCATGAGGACAAGGAGAGCCGGTGTTATCCAAGGGGTATTGGGGCCTTTAACTGCCAGTTTAGTAAAAGGGGTGAAGTGGTCACAGGTGGCATTGAAGCAGGTGATTAAGTGGGAAAGGGCACGGTCAGCTGACTTAGCGGTATCAATAGGTGACCAATCACAGTGTAAGAGGAAGTCCTTGAAGTGATCTAGAGATCCCTTCTTTAGACGATGCTGATAAATGAGTTTGGTGGGGCTTGAGCTTGTTGGACCAACTGCAGATTATGGGAGAGTGGTCACGTAGAGCATCTGGGAGGATAGCACCCTCGAGAGTCTGTCTGGGTGGATTGTGGAGGATTAGGTCCAGGAGAGTGGGTTGATCCAGATTTCAGGTTTAGATGAGTGGAGGAAGAGACTACTTGGGTGAGATTCATGGCTGCGATGGTGTCCTTGAAGGGTGTTGCCTTGGGGATAGCAGTTTATCTTAAAGTCACCTAATGCAGTGACTTCCAATGAGTTAGGCAACTGGGAAATGCTACTGGTAATTGAATTGAAAGCCATCTTCTGATTCTGGGGCTGGATGTAAACTGACATGATATGGAGGGATTTCCCTGTGGGGCCAATGGCTAATTTAAAGGTCAGGGCCTGCGCCCCATGTGTAGGAGGTAGGATAGGGACTACATGCCCTTGCAAGGTGTCCCATACATAGATGGCACAGCCGTCACCTCTCTTTGCTAACTTATCCACCCTGCATATGGAGTAGCCATTGATAGCCACTACGGTAGCAGGGGTATTTGGGGATAACCAGGTTTCTACCACAGCCAGAATATCAGGCTGATGGAGGACCATCCAACCTTGGAGGATATCAAGTTTCTTTAGCAGGCTGCAAATATTCATAGAGGCTATCAATAGTCCACCGACATGGCCACAGGTTGGGACGGGTGAGGAAATGGGTCCAGGATTGGGGTGTACTTTTCCTAAGAGGAGCAACAAAAGGAGGGCATGCCTAAGGAGGACAGATTTAAGCAGCTTAGTTTTCAGAGTGGGATGACAGATGCAGGAGTAAGGCTTAGATCCCACCATTGGGATCTGGAGCTGGCGGACATGTAGACTCAAAAGAAATGATAGGTTGTGGTAGCTGGCAGCTAACAAACTAGGCTGTAAATCACAGTGAGGTAAGGCACTGCCAGTAGTTCTAGATAGAACAGAGAGGAAGATCGTAGCTGGGGACAGGCAGGCGCTAATAGAGAGCATGGGATGGGGGCGGAACAAAGAGTAGTAAGAGACAATCAGTGATAAGAATTTGCTTTACTAGACCCATTGTAGACAGAGGCCAGATGAAGGGGGGTAAAATATGCAAGCTATAAGAAGAGTGTGTAAGTAACGATTATAAGATCAATAACCGAGAGGTCAGAAGTAGGTCAGGCCAGATAGTGCAGCAGTAGGGCTACTGACTACAGTAAGGAAGGTCCAAGGTTCAAAGCCCAGGCAGGGATAGAGGGCTGAAGGCACGGGAGAGGGCTGTACAAGAGGGAGAAAGATTGAGAATACAGGGAGAATGGAAAAAGGGGTTAGTAGGGGAGGAGATCAGGCAAGAAAACAGGCAAAATAGTGAGCTCTGGACTGACCCTAGTGGTCAGCGGATATAACCTGCAGATGGAAGTGTGGGTACTGGGGGGACCTAAGAAAACCTACTCCAGTGACATGTGACCTGATGTCAATATAACTGGGGCTGGCCTGGGGAGGGGTTACTCAATGCTTGGATCAATGGGGAAGTTGATGCAAAGCATCGATGGGCCAACACTCCAGCAAAACAGGTTGCTTCAGAGTGCTGCAAGCTGCCTTTTCTAGTTTCTGTACCTTTCAATGCTGACTCCACAGGCTATGCTGTTCTCCTCTGCTTGTGGGAGCTAAAATGGAGTGGATTACTGAAGGGGGTCAGCAGCTGTGTTGAGAAACAGAGAGAGACAGAATGAGAGATGGAAATATGAAACAAAAGAATAAGGCTTGGTGAGCTGTGCAGACCAGATCTGGAGACAAGAGCAAGCAGGGAAAATTCAAACAATGGTGAGTAGTCTAAATGCACTCCAATTTCCAGTGTAAACAGTTGTTCAGCATGAGTAAACTCAGCAGTGAGCTTTAAACACAATTAAGGAGACTACTAGGAGCAGGTCTCAGCCAGTGCTCCAGCAGAAGTTAAAATAGCAAAAACTATCAGAATTGTTTGCCATACAATATAATCAAGGGCGTACACCCATACACCTGGCATGACATGACGTGCTGCAGACCAGTGAGTGGGTAGCAGGAGCCGGCTTTGTTTTGTCTGTTTTTTTTTGTAGGCTTTTCCCAGACACTCTTAGTACTTTCCAAGTTTTTTGAGGAGAAGGGGTGGGGTCAAAAATCTGTGACGAGGCCCTGCGGACCTGACTGAGAAATATATGTGCCATCTGTCAGGTCTGCTTGCGAGGAAAGGAGGTGTGGTAACTAGTAAGAGGCAGGTTGACGGGCTCTTTAAATGCCCCTGGAAAGATGAGTTCTGCCTGTTGTTTTCCTGTCGGGAATTAGGATAGTCAAAGCGCCACTGTGTAAGAGCTTTGTGAGAGCGTAAGACTAGGCGAGAGAGTGTGGTGATCAGTCTGATCGTTGAGAAGAGCTGCGGAAGATGACCAGAGTAACTGCAAGCTGAGCCGGGAAGTTTGGGTCGGGAGTGCGGTTACGGTCTGACTGAGCAAGGAGCAGCTTGAGACGGAGCTTTGCTGCAGTGATTGTGAGGAGAGACCCGTACTTAGCGCACTGTGTGTAGTGTACTACTGCTGAGGAGCCAGCCAGCCAAGGGAAGCATTGAGCAAGCAAAGGAGCTCTGGTCAGCTGGGGAGAGTGCTGCCGCTAACCAAGCGCCTTGCTGCCTGCTGTTTAATAACTCCCTGAGTCTCTATGGATTGATTTTTCTCTCTATCTGTCCCAGCTCTGAGTGGACCAACAGTTTCTGTTACTGCTGTCGTTCAGTCGGTCTGGTACTATTTGTGTTTGCAGTGACGCTAGTCTCTGCGTAGTATAGCAGCCAGCTAAGAACTTTATTGCAGTCTCATCGGACACGGTGACGGGACCTTCATCAGCTCAGCCTCAGTCATCAGGTACTCTTTTGTTGCTTGGATAATATTTGTTTTGTTATGTACATTACTTCAAAATGTACTGGCTACAGCCTACAAAATATTTTAGATTGGTGGGGTCATCTGGTTTAGAATTGAGGGGCCCGCCTTTGTATAATGGGGTAGGTAATGAAATACAAAAATGAAAGCTAAAAAATAGTCTGGGAGTTACATGGTTGGGAATTGAGTAATTTCAAGGCTCAAACTTTATTCACAGCCACATGCATGTGTTGGAGCAAAATAAAATACCTTGGAAATTATAGGAATGTGGTCAGATGTATCATACTGTTGTGTAAAGGTGCAGGAGTCAGGATGATACTCTTGTTAAACCCACATATTGACCCAATTTTTAGATAAGTAGTGGTTGTATTCCTCCACCTTTGTCATGGCCATGGTGGACTGATTGGGGATGGTGTAACACCACCTCCAGTATGGGGTAATCCAGTCATCAAAAAAGGCAAATAATGGTCTGATTTTCATGAAAAAGTTAATGAGTAACTTGAGAACCAGCCTCTACTTAAATCCAGATCCCATGGGTAACATGGCATGAGCCAGGTTGGTGTACTGTAGGTCTCTGCAGGTGACAAAGACAACCAACATAAGTTGTGCACCCAAAAAACACAGTGCCACAAGTTAAAGGCTATTTTGTTCGGTGTTTATTAAATGAGTGTGATAGGCAACACAAAATATACTCCCAGTTCTTTGAACGTGCAATTCTTCCTTAAGGGACTGCAGATAATATATTTGTTTGTTTGAGAAAATGATGCTCGTGTCGGGCGAAGGCATGGACAGCGGGGAAGGGTAGTTGGCCCAAACTTGGGGGGTAGCAACAAGTCTACTTGATGTGCAGATCTGGAATTCCTGGCTACCCTGAATATAATGCTATAAATTCCAGCAGTAAAACTACATAAAACAACAGCAAAACAGCAGTACATTTTACATAAGTGGTACATTACCTTAGTGGTCTGCTTGGATGATTTCAGGTCATCTGTAATGATGATGCCCAAGTCTCTTCCCTTTGATTGTCAGCAGCTCCCCTCCCAACCTATAGATAGCTTCAAGGTTTCTGTTCCCTATGTGCATGATCTTGAACTTTTTTGCATTAAACCCCAGTTACCACTCTTCAGATCATTTTGCCAGTTTTTCCAGATCTCTTCTAATTCTGCCCACCCCATCTGGATCATCTACTCTGTTGCAGATCTTGGTGTCATCATCAAACAGTCAAACCTTACCCTTCAGTACATCGGCAATGTCACCGATGAAGATATTCAAGAGGACTGGCCCCAGGACTGATCCCTGAGGTACCCCACTTGTGACTTGCATCTCTTCTGAATGTATACCATTTACCACCACTCTCTGTTTTCTGCCCAGCAGCCAGTTTGCCACCCAGTTGACCAACTTCTGACCTACCTCAAGCCTACCCAGCTTATTAATCAATCTTCTATGTGGAACAGTATCAAAAGCTTTGCTGAAGTCAAGGTAGGTGACATCAACTGCACCTTCTTGGTCCACCACTCTGGTTATCCAGTCAAAGAAATATATGAGATTAGTTTGACAGCACCTTCCTGTTGTAAACCCATGCTGTCTTGGATCCTGTTCTCTCATGGATTTCAGGTGTTGCACTATCCTTTCCTTAAGGAGTGCCTCCATAATCTTGCCCACTACTTAGGTAAGACTGACTGGTCTGTAGTTCCCTGCTTCCTCCCTGCTGGCACTCTTGTGGAGCAGGATCACATGAGCCCTTCTCCAATCTTCTGAGACCTCTCCTGTGCTCAGAGACACAAAACAGTTCTGCTAGTGTGTCTGCTAGTTCCACCTTTAGCTCCTTTCGTACCCTGGGATATATGCCATCAGGTCCCATTGCCTTGTCCACTCTGAGCTTAGCAAGCACTTGTAGGACCCTTTCTTTGTGAATGGATTTGTTCACACCTCCTTCTCCGTGTCCGTGGTGCTGAGCTGCGAGCACTGCCCTACCTTTTCCTCAGTAAATCTGAGCAGAAGTATCTGTTTAAATAGATACTTTTCCTTGGTTCTCCTCCACACACCCCCTTATCTCCTTTGATCTTAGCAACAACCCCTCTGGACTTTTTCCTTTCACTAATGTATCTATAGAGCCTTGTTCCTTGTTTTACTGTTCATGCTAGTTTTTCCTTGGTTTGGGCCTTTGCCTGCCTTTACTGCCTTCTCTGCTTCCCTTAGGGAAGTTTGGTATACCTCCTATCTTCATCCCGCTAGTTCCTTATATTTCCTGAAGGCTAACCTTTTAGCTCTGACCTTTTCTGCCACTGTTTTTGAGAACCAAAGTGGTTTCCTCCTCCTTCTTTTGCCTTTGCTTTTCTCCCTAACACAATGGGATGTTGCTTCAAGTATTGCATCCTTAATGCTTGCCCACTTTGCCTGTACCACCTCATCTATATTTCTTCTTTCCAGGGCTAGCTTAACTCTGCTGGCCATCTTATCAAAGTCAGCTCCTCTGAAGTTCCATATTTTTGCCTTGGAATGGGAGGATTTAGTTCTAGTAGCCAAATTGAATCATACCGTGTGATGGTCACTGGCCCCTAGGTGACCTTCTACTTGGAGATCTTTGATCCTTTCCTCGTAAGTCAGTACTAGATCCAGGATGGCCCTGTATCTTGTGGGTTATTGTACCAATTGTTTGAGGCCCTCCTGCAGGAATCCACTATGTGCTTAGTTCTGGTGGATGCTCCAGCTGGTGGACCAATCCGTATCTGGCATGTTGAAGTCTCCCATTAGCAGAACCTAGCCTTTAGTTGTCATGTTTTGTATATCTTCCAACAGTAATGTGCCTGTGTCCTCCCTCTGGCCTGGAAATCTGTAGACCACCCCAGTTTGTATAGTTGTCCTATTTCCTGTTTCCAGGGTGACTCACAGTTCTTCTCACTCCTTATGTGTATTCTGAATTTCTGTAGCTTTGATATTTTCATTGCCATAAAGGGCCATCTCCCTCCCTTTCTTTTTCACCTTGGTCTCTTCTGAACAGTACATAGCGGGTACTGTAGTTTCCCAAGTGTGGTTTCTGGTGAACCATGTTTTGCTAATGGCTACTATGTCCAGATTAGCCTCTGTCATTGTTGCCCAGGTGTGGGATCTTGTTTCCCAGACTGTGGGCATTTGTGTACATGATTTTTCCATTTGCCAGACTTCAGTGTGTCTGTTGTGGGGTGAGGTCTGGCTTTTCCCCTGTGCGTCATATAGGGAGCTGGACCTTTTTCCTCACATGGTGATGCAAATGAACTACAAACATGCTGAACTCCTGTTTGATCACTAGCTGAGGGGGGAAGGGTGCTCTTCCCATTCGATATATCGGGTGCTGCACCCCTCTTCCCATTTGCTAGTTTAAATATTCTGCAAAGACATCAAACTTCTGCCCAAATGCATGGGCTCCCTCCTTAGTCAGGTGCAGTCCATCGAATTTAAAGCACTGTAGCTCCCAAAACTGTTGCCAGTCACCTACAAATTTGTGTCCTTTTCCTGGCTTCAGCCCTTGATCCACATGTTTAGCTGCCCTATTTCCCCTCTCTGACCTTCCGCCAGCTACTTCCTCTCCCAGACTGGCAGAACCTCAGAGAAGGAGATGCCAGATGAAATGGATGACAGTTTGTCTCCCAGCCTGGTCAGGTGTTCCTTGGTCTCCACAACTGACCGGGTTGGGCGAACATTAGTCCCTATGTGTACCAGGACATTAGGGTTTCTCCTGCTTCCTGCATGATTTTAGCAATGTGGCCTGTCTCTCCACACTGATGTACCTGGGAGACATCTGACCATTACCCCTGGCCAGAGGTAAGTACCAACTCCCCAAATCATGGAGTCTTCTATGATCAGATATGTTTTGGATTTCCATTTGCCTTTTTTGTTTTGGTCCCTATTATGGGTGAGTTTTGTAGTGCTAGCTCCTGTTCTGCAGTGTGCTGCTCTGCAGTGTCCTCTGCCCCTTTGTTTGATTTCAAAGACAGAGGCAGATACCAGTTTGTAGTTTTTATATGGTTTGTGGAGGTGATACGCTGGTGACCATTGAGTGATGGGGCACCCGAGTTCCCTCCTAACCACCTGCCAAGTTACCGGACCAACTACAGTCTGCAGTTGAGGTGCTTCAGTTGGATGTTGGGGAAATGGCGGGTGGGCCTTGAAATACATTTCCTCCTGAATATGTGATTTGAAACATGCAATCTCTGCCCATGCTGCCCGGAGCTGATCCCTTAGATTTCCGATGGTCCAGCATGTAGGACAGTGTCCTAAATCCTGTATAACTTCCCTTTTGAAAAGTGTCCTGCAGTACCTGCAGTTAGTAATATTCATTCTAGTTGAGTTGCCAAGTTTATAACCTGGTCCGTGTAATTAGAAGGAAAATGAAAACAAAAGTTAAATTTTTTATGTCTTTTTTTTGTTTGTTTTTGTATAATTAATTGTGACTCTTTAAGTGAAGCCACTGTGTGGCTACCTCTTCGATCCTCCTCTTCCTGCTTTACTATAGGAAATGTCACAACTGTGCCACTCTATAAAAGGAGTGTAGCATGGGGTGATTGGGGATGGAGGTGGGTGGATGAGTGCCTTCCCCTGCCAAGAAAGAAGACCCATGGACGAAAGAAACAAGGAGGTAAGAGCAGAAACAATCGACCAACAACAAATGCAGACGCTATCCCTCATTCTGTATCTCATATGTGCTTCTGTAATTAGCCCTGAAAGCTTAACCTAATGATAGATAAAACAGTAAAACATGTAAGCACAACCTGTAACAATTTAGCAAACGATATACCCCGCAAAAAAGACTTAGCTTCAGAAAAATAAAGCAGTAATCTGTAAGCACAAAAAGTAACAAAACCTGTAGGTACAACCTGCAGAACAAATTACCAGAAGATATACCTTGCAAAAAAAAAAAAACACTTTGAAACAGAGGAAAATAAAGCAGTAATCTGTAAGCACAACACAGTATCAACCTGCAAGCACAACCTGTACAATTTAACAGAAAATATATCCTGCAGAAAACAATTTCAATCAGAGAAAAAATAAATCCGTAAACTGTAACATCTGTAGGTATAACACAGTAACAAAAACATGCAGGCATAACCTTAAACAATTCCATGGAAAATATACCCTGCAAAGAAAGAATCTGAATCAGAGACAATAAAGCAGTAATCTGTAAGCACAAAACAGTAACAAAACCTGTAAGCAAAAAAGAAAATAATAACACAGTAAATATGCCTTGCCAAAAGAAGCCTTATTTTTCCTCCTTGCTCTGATGATGTTGTTCCTTCTCTGTCCTTTCAAGCAAACCTAGAAGAAAATAGCTCAGGTGAAGCTAGATGCCTTTGCCTGCAAACCTAGTCTTCCAGCGCTGGTGCTGCATGTGCCAAATGAGGGAGAGGGGGAAGGTGCAGCGATGAGGGAAACTTTACATGGGTTCCCATTTCCAGTTGGAAAGTGCAGTGACATAGCCAAGTTGAAGGAGGTAGACTCCGTGTGCTTGGACTCTCCAAGGGTGCTGGACTCCACTTGCCCTTTGTTAGCCTACGCAGGGAATCTTGTGCTGTTTTCCTTGTCAAAAGAGGGACTTCAGGTGAAACTGGATTATATAGTACAGCAATTGGAAAGGGTAAAGTTGACAATAAAATTTAACCAAAAAAAAGTTGTTATATTTGGTGAGAAAAAATTGAAAAGGAATTTGGGTTGTGAAGGAAAATAAAATGGAGGTGGCTTCCAGCTATGTCTACTTGAGGATTGAATTCCACTCTAGTGGAACATGGAACTCTTTATATAAAACCTTATTAATGAAACATTAGAAAATTATTGGAGCTCTGGTAAGATTTAGCTATAGATTCGGTGGATATACAGTTAGGTCCCTTCTTAAGGCTATTGAAGCTAAATTGGAAACACAATTGATTTATGCCAGTGAGATCTGGGATTTTGATAGTAAAAAGCTAGATCGATTGACGTCTCTTCCCGTCATAGAAATTTAGAGTTTGCTTAGGCTTGGGCATTCATGCCCAGCCTCTTATCTACGTAAGAACTGGATCTTGTTAATATATGGTAACAAATGGATAATAGAAAAATGAATTATTGGATTAAGTTTACCAGATCTCCGCAGATAAATTGACAAAAATATGTTATAGAGAGAAGTTATATTGGTATGACCTAGGTTACAGGGGCATTTTTTGGCTTCCCAAAATCTTCCTAATACTTGAAAGATACTCATTAATAGATCTGAGGAGGGTAATCGATCAGGGTATTACTCTGAGTCTTAAATATAGTAAATATATACAATATAAGGTACAGAACTATTGGAATAATGAAGATCTAAAAGCCATTTCTGTCTCTGGTTATTCCAAATGGTTTACTAAGAACAGTTTTTGTTTTGGTTATAAGTCATATTTGGATATTTTGGAGAATAATAAATTGAGAACAGCATTTATTAGATATAAATTTGAACAGTTTCCTAGCAATGTTTTGCTTAATAGATATAGTAAAGATAAATCCATCTCTGAACTGTGTGATTGTTCAGCTGGGCAGGGAAGATCTGGTCCATGTTCTTTGGTTCTGTACCTATTATAAAGAAAGATTGTATTGGCCGAGAGATTTCAATATAAATAGGTATCAGATTGATAGAACTTTGTTAACCATAATTGTGTTACACACTGCAGATAAAGTGACTCTTGAGAAATTGGTGAAATATTTTGTTGCAGTAGGAAAAGTGAGGCAAAGAATGAGAACATTGGTGTGAAATATGGTTATACATACAAATGGAATATTCTAATTGAAAGAAGTGCAATAAGGCAGTGATTTTTTTTTTAATTTAAAATAATGTATATAAGGAGCTTAATTTAACAGCTTAGGGTAGTGCTGATTTTTAAAGCCTGTGTGTGTTATGTATATCTAACATTGTGTACATTAGTATTTAATGATTTGATGCAATATATTCTGCAAAGTATTTATATTTTTAAAGTGTATGATATTGTCTATTTTGTACTCACTTTTCTATTGATGGCTTTTTGTAGCCAAACAATAAACTTTAACTGAAAGCCGAGTGTCATGGTTGTTGGAGTTTACCAGCAAAGAACCTTGCAAAACAGAGGGTTTGCTTGGGGTAAACATTTCTTTAGGAGAGTGTGAGTATCACCGGCTTTTTTCTAGACTAGGTAGTGATCCCAGCCAAGTTGAGAAACAAGCTGGTGGTATTCATACTCTTGTATAGGATTCCAAGGCTGCAGTTGTCAGCTTTTTTTTTTTTTTTTCTGACTGGCACAATCATGTTGCTATCAGCTTTGGGGGGGAGGGGAAGATGGCATATATTTAGTTGTTTGTTTTTGACACCTAGAAAGATACACTAGATATACATATGCCTATATTCAGGCATTACCTGGGAGAGTTACAGGCTAACAGCAGGAAAAATATACATCAAACAGTGTATATAAATTGAAAGCACTGACACTGAGAGGGTTATAATTATGAGACATCATAAAATAAGCAGTACTACAAGCCAGACAGTAATCAGTGCAGTTGAAAAATGTGATTGCTAAAAAAGGAAGCAAACATGTTATAATAGGACATAGGGGAAAACATCACAATACAGAGTGTCATAACATTTAGTATAAAAGATAACACACAGTAGTGAACGGAAAGTGCAACAGTGCTAAAGTAGCCAGTCCTGAGGTTTCTAGGGCCAGGAAGACATAATGAGTCCTTTGGAGCCTTGCAGAAGATTGGGTGGTTGGGAGAGAGATGTATAATGCTGAGGAAAGGGAGTTTCAGTAGATGGTGACATAGAATGGAAATGTCAATTTTCCCAGGCTGGGGAGCACTACCACTCAATGAGAGGCTGGGAGTCCACAGTTCTTAGGCATGTCACGGGACTGCACCATCGCAGGTGGAGCAGCATATGTACACACCAGGAAAAAAACATCTCCAACAAAACAGCTCCTGACCAAAACAGGAATTGTCTTGGTCCGCAACAGAGTCCCCTGCAATGCTCCTGAAGTGGTTTACACTGCCTGACCTGCACCGATGCAACTCATCTGCACCTCTCAAAGTAGTTCAGATCAGGTAGTGTAAATGGGCCAAATGAAGTTAAAAAAGTCACTAATTTTGCATGTTCTAGTTCTCATGCTAATCTCTCTGTGTTCCAGATGGCTTTGGTGATTAATACTGTAACCTTTAAGAGCTGCAGTTACCTGGCAGTACAAGATGGCGATCACAAAAGACTAAATGTGAGTAATTTTCACTCCATTGTTATGGCCTTCAGCTACTGTCCAGGCTGTGATCAGAGGTAGAATGCTGGCAAGTAGTGATGCTCAGATAGTGCCTTTGTGGATCCGATTGTGAATTATCAGATAGTGGCAGCATCAGATCTGGGATCTGACCTAAGTTGGAGGTCGGATCTAGGGATCCACGGTCCGGTCCAGGGATCGGACCACAGATCTGGAAGATCCAACCCAGATCTGGGATGGTTGGATCCGCAGTCGGGTAGCGCTACTGTCAGACTGGATGCACTATCTGGCCGTATGTCAGGTGTCTGGTAGTAGCCTAATTTATAGGGTACTATCTGGAGCAACACTACTGACAAGTTACTAGCTTCCAGTTTTCTGAGATCGTCTTATGTGTGTGTTGATTTGTCCAACATTATTAAGACCAGTGCCCCTACATTTTGCATGTCTTTATAGAATATTCCAGTTACAGCATTTTTAGAGGTATACAGAGTTTGCCCCAGTTATGGTGGGTTTTATCCCAGCCTCCCAAAGCTGCTCCTCTCCTTCCCAGTCTCTCAACTCTGTACTATCCTGGACAGCAATGCAGACCAGACTCTGAAATGACCATCCATAGACCCATAGCTGCCATTACTAGTAGGTGTAGGGATCCCAGATCTTCCAAATGAACTATGCTGTCCATGCACTCCACTTTTAGCCCACTCAGCATGTACTTTCTTCTTAAAAACAATGCTTTGGTGCATGGATGGTGCAAAAGTAAACGTTAATGAAAAATAGAATTTGAAAAGTTAAAATAAGCATTCCTGGGGTGCAAAGATCCTCCTAAACAGAGATAACAGAGCTTTATGCCTGGCTACTCTTTCCCCTGTGTTGATGAAAGGCAGTGTTTAAAAAAATGCTGTGATTGTTGGAGGCAGGGCAGAGCATGTTACAATTAATGCTCTTGTGCCTGGTATATTTAAATAAAATGTTGCTCAGTTTTCTATTCCCCAAGCCCCCTTGGTTTGTCTGGTCCCACCCCAAAGAACTCCTGGATCTGCCGGTGGCTCACTTGACACTGCTCAAAGACTTCCAGATGTGTAGGTCTCTGGTTGGTCACAGGGTGGGGGCTGAGCTTGTCTTTTTCCATATTTTTCTTTCTGACTCCATTCATTGTCTTGTGGGTGGGGATGAGAATGCGGTGAGGTGCGTAATGATGTTGGCCATTGTGTGTGCAGACTGGGACAGCTACATCTGAATATTCACTGCTGTGTTATCATCTGGTTTTGGGGGGGAGATTGTGTAATTTTATGTCATGTCTTTTTTTTTTTTGGCTGGGGCAGGAAGCAATGTATAAGTGGGATAAATGTGCCATACTAGAAGTATTTCTTTCTTGGCTAGTATTGTTTCCTATATACTGTAATTGTGCAAAATGTTCCATTATAATTGTGGACTACTGCAACCATCATTGGGCTAGTGCAATTTTGAATCAACTTGTCCTGTTGGTTAGTGTAAAAAAAAAAAAAAAAATTTAAGGTTGACTCCTCCTTTAGGGCCACATGTAAAGAAAGCTACAGGTCCAAAGCTCTGCCCAACAGATCAAGGGTTGAAATTAGCACTGGCCCACTAGCCAAATGCTGAAAGATTTTATCAAGCCTGTAAGATATTCTTTTAACTAGGCCTATGGGCTCGTACTGGAGAGAGTAACACTTCAGTAAGTACAAAAGCTGTACCTGTGGAAAAGTCTGTGGGGCTAATGGATATTCCCAGTCTCTCGCCCTGCTGGCTGGTGGCTGCAAATCATAACTTCAACCACTACAGGTCTTCTGCTTAACACAAGAAAGTCGTAGGTGATGGTTGTTAAATAGTTTTTTCTCAAAAAGTAAGGAAATTCACTGCAAAAAAATTATATTGATGCATCAGTTAGGGTAGAGGCATAAATACCATTTCCCAGATATTTGGAAAGGTGGGGGTGCTCCCATATACAAATTTGGAGCTGTCCCTAATGTACAAAACTACTGTCTTCTTTGTCAGCTCCTCTATCAATGATATTAGTGGGGATGGTTTTTGATCAGTTGATTGAGCATCTACTCAAGTACGGCATACTGACACCAGCTCAGCATGGATCTTGACCTGGGCGCATAGTAGCGGCCTTGGTGGGGTTCACACATGCTCATGGTACATGAGGCTCTAGATAAGGTCATTTACACCAGTCATCTTTGTGGACCTCGCCAGGCCTTTGATCTTGTGAATTATAATTTGATATTGGCTGCCCTTGATAACTTGGACATGTCCATGGATGCTGTTAGCTGGTGTCAGAACTACTTTCATGGGTGAACACAAACCACAAAATTAAAGGCCACCTCTCCCAGTTTCAGTGGGTGTTCCCAGGGTTCCATCCTTGGTCCTCTTTTATTTAATTTATTTTTGAACACACTTCCATCTGTTTGTAGTAACACTAAGAGATACCTTTATGCTGGTGATGCAGTGATCCTCGTGAACGACCTCAGTTTCCCCCAACATACAGGAACAATTGACATCTGACTTTGTTGGCTCACAAAAATGTTTTTTTTTCCAAACAGATTGTTTTTTAATGTAAAAACAACCAAATCAGTGGTATTCTACAGCCATTGAAAGAAGTTGCACGTCATCCTGGATCGCTCCCTATGTACTTTAAAAGGAGTGGAAATTGAACAGGTTAGGGAATTTACTGTACAGCAGGTATATTTTGCATTCCAATTAATTTCACTATATTCACATGAGGGCTAGTGACAGCGAAAATAATCGGAATGTGATAATTATGGAATGCATCACATAATGAGTGCACTACACTTGAGTAAGGGACAGACAGTGTATCAGTAGATGACAATGGTGTAGTAATGTACTCAACAAAATGAATACTTACTGTGCTTTTCTGCTGCCTGTCACAATGGGCACTGCTTCGGACCAAAGGAATGGTGATCGGGATCTGGGTATGGTACAGGGTAAACGGCGTTCCCTCGGAACCTAGGACTGGGTATATGGGAGAGGAGAAAAAGTTAAATGGGGGTCAGAAGGAGGCTGTGCTTTGGTGAGTGGGGCAACTGGCAGCTTACATCTCCACACTCTACATTTCAAGACAGGGAGAAGAACGAGTTTATCTTGATGTGTAATGATTGCAATGATTGCACTACCCCGGAGGGTAGATGACTAAGCTGTTGGGGGGATTAAGTCAGTCACTCATTCACTCAGTCACACTCATTCGCGTATTCAGTTAGCAGCGATTTGGAAATCACACCTGTGACTGTAAGACAATACTGCAGTCATTCTGTAGTTAAGCTGACTGTAGTACGAGTCTCGCATTCACTACAAGCTGATGGTTTTGTAATGTTAATTTTTATTTGGAAAGGAAAATACAACAACAATAAAAGCCCGAAAATAAACACATTCCAACATCAGTCTCTCTCATCTGCTGTCCATTTTGTTCAAACTGCCAAATTCCTAAACCTCATGTGGCTTGCTCTGAAAAAAAAAAAAAAATAACCAATGTTAGGGAGTCAACTGAACAGCAGCTGAACTAGAGCAGCGCTAATTCTACTTGACATGAATATGTATAGCAGGTTGTGTTCCGCAAAATCTGTGAGATGCGAATTCAACCTGCTATACAGTAAATAATTTCACAAAAAGTTCAGTCTTCTGTGCTCGAAGGAGCAGTGTGCTACAAGGGTTGCAAACCCAATTGACAGACACTAAGTTCAGAAGGCAGCGCAGCCACAATCACGGGAAAGTACACACTGAAAATTGCTGTTATATAATCTGAAATTCATCATTTATTCTGTTTAAATTCAGTACAGTAGTGCAGTGCTCACCCAAAGCAGAAAGACCCTTTCTGCTTTGGCTTTGGGTGAGCACTGCACTACTGTACTGAATTTAAACAGAATAAATGCTGAATTTCAGATTATATAACAGCAATTTTTAGTGTGTACTTTCCTGTGATTGTGGTTGTGCTGCCTTCTGAACTTAGTGTCTATACAGTAAATATGTGGGCCTCGCCCTGGACAGTTCCCTCTCCTTAGAACGGTATATAAAGTCCCAGGAAAAAAATAATTAAAGATTCAGCTCACTATATAAACTAAATTCATTACCCTTGCCTTCAAAAAGGATACTCTTGCCTCAGAGCTTTCTTCTCCCAGTAATATATTATGGTATTCTGTTCTGTTGTAACATGGCAGGAAAAGTTGATCGACTTTGGAGCAATATGATAGGTGGAAAGACAACCCATGACCGAAAATGAAGTGGGTATTAATCTAGTAATGCCCACTTGCCATCGGAAGCGCGCTTAGTAAACTACACAGACAGAGACAAAAATAATCAGCATGTCTCTCACATCTATTTGTGCATTTATTTCTGTGTGCTCCTGCCTATAGGTGGTGCTTAACATCCTGTTATAGAGAAATGGAGTGCTCCTCACTGTCTCACTCACCCGCCAGCAGGACCTCAGAGAATACCGCAACCAGTGTTACTTCACTGAAAGTATTGCGATTGAGCAACAATGCAGAGAGGGCACAGAGACAAAAGAAAGACAAACCTTGGACTTACCGGTAACCGCAGTGCACACAGCTGGCACGTGGAACTCCCTCACTGGAGCGATCAATGTGGGTGTCCAGTGTAACAGAGAAAGAAAGTGGGCAATAATCACTGTGTTTATAAATTTCTGCAGAACAGAACGGATAACTGCGACTGTCCAGAGGAAGAAACGGAAAATCTCTCAAGCCAGTAATGCATTGTGGAGAGAGTACAAATATTTACATATTTGTAAACAGGGATATACAAATATTTGTACTTTACCCATAATGCATTAGTGAATAACAACACAAAACGAAGGAAATGAGTGAACAGAGCACTGCATAACTAGCCAGAGTTAAATGTTCTGTTATATTTCTGTGGTATTCATTCGAAAACATAATGTTACAAAGTGTATGAAAACAGCAGTCACAATATAAACATATATTGAGAAGTGATCGCACAGCCGTACATTAATATAGCCTATATTTTCATTAATAAATACTGACATATAATGCTGTATTAAGCAATATTGTGAGTTGCTGTTCATTTGATTGCCACATTTAATTAACTTTTAACAGTATTCACCTTGTGCTTGCCATGTAACAAGCACATTAATCCTCTCAAAGTCAGGCTCTACTAGGAATTAATGCCTGGTTGGTGGTTGGAGGCACTCAGCCTGTGCCCCAAACCCCCAAACCAGGCATTAATTCTGTAGTGGAGTCTTCCTTTGTCATGGATTAATGCTTACTTGCTCAACTGCTAAGGGCTGCTGACCAGGATGAGGACCCTTTAAACCAGGTAGAAAGATTTGCAACACAATTGCCTTTTTGTACTCACCATTGTTATTTATGTAAACAGGCAGAATGGTTTCTGTTAGAACATAGGTGTTTATTGCAAATAGGCATCCTTGCAAAAAGGATACTATGGATTCTATTACCAACTCATTTCATTCCACCTCTAAAAACATCTCGGCATTGTTTCTACCCGGTCCTCCTTGCACTTTCAATTTTTGTTCATAGGATGCGGACTTTGCTGGCCAAAAAAATGCTTTATACGTTGCAAACATTTTTTTATTCACTACATGTGTCTTTATTTTGCACCAGTAATTCTGTAACCTGTTTCAGACAACCACGAAAAAAACTACCTTTTTACCAACAGCCACTGTAAATGTTTTACTGGATTTATTTGTGTAATTGTATATTGATATTGTTTTATCGTTTGTCTCATTTATGTTCTGTATATTTATTAAATGTTCTGGTCACCCTTGAAAATGGGCCTGGCCTGAGGTCTTACTAGATTTTAAATGAACAAAACAAAAGTTCATGAGGTGGGCTAATAAGACTATGTTGAAAATTTGGGGACAAAATATTAAAATAACAGCAAAGTTATTAAGATATGTTGAAATGTTCCAACACTCACTCAAAACATCAGAAATTTTCAATATTTTGACCCCATTTTCAACATAGCCATTGAGTCACACCACCTCAGGAATGTGACCAGTGTAATTTTTCAAATCCTAGCCAAAATGTGTTTTTGCACTTGTGGAGCAAAACAGTGTTTCAGACAGTATTTTATAAAATACACCTTGTCATGTTCAGAAGGAGGGTCATAAAAGACTATATTGAACATTTGGGGTCAAAATGCAAAAAAACAACTAAGTTGTGAAGAAATGTTGAATTGTTCCAACGCTCTACTCATGACTTTATTTTTGCAGATTTTGGTCTGTAGTGTTCAACTTTTACCCACTTCCTGAACATTACAGGTGTAATTTTTCAAATCCTTCGAAACATGTTTCCATAATAGTACTGCAAAATAACCTTTGGATGAGATTTAAAAAATTCCACCTGTTTTGATCATAATGTCAGGTCATAAAAAGACTGTTAGAAATTTGGGGTCAAAATGTGGGAGCCCACTGAAAATAAGATATTGCATGCATCCCATCTGGTCTGTCCTGGGTAAATATTTAGTAAGAATGTATAAAAGCAGGACATCAGTGCAGCAGAGCCCCCACTGAACTGTGCATCTGTGCTGCTATGTCCTTGGAAAATATACTGAAAAGCTGGACCCCACTGAAAATATAACTTGCCTTTCAGCTGGGCTATCTTGAGGAAATGCATTATAAAATGGAAAGCAGATACTGTATTTCAGCTTTGCTATCCTGGTAAATACAGAGTACAAATTTGGGAAAGCAGTATCCCATTGAAAATAAGATAGCATCTGAACGGTGCTATCCTGGGAAAAAAACAGTACAAAAAAATGTGTCAAAGCAGGGCATCTTTGAGCTCAGGACATTAGAAGAGGAGGCTGGCAGGGAGGGCTCAAGAGCGTCTGTTGGACGCTCTTCTCCCAGGGCGGGGATGGGTTGTGGATGCACCGCCTTTCAGTGGCTCCTCATGCCCGATTTCATCCTTGCACTTTGCAACGTGGGTGACCACATGCCACACGCGCAAGTTTCGAGGATGCCGTGTCGTGCATCCAGCAGGGGCAGGGACACAGAAATAAGGAAAATGGCCACCTATGCCCCCAGATGACATCTGCCTGCCTCCCTTGGTTGCGGAGCCAGGAAGCCCTGGAATTGCAACCCGCAGCCCATCCAAGATGCGAGGGGGTACCAAGAAAGGGTACCCCAATCTCCCATCCTGAATCTCTGCCATGGGAGAGAACTGCCATGTTCAATTCTGACAAGCACATCCACACAAATTTTGTAGGTTTTTAGCATTCTTTTCTGGCAGTTTTTGTTGAAACAAGTCCATAAGGCTATCTCAAATGGTCACGGCCTCCATGTGGGTGAACCCTTCTGGGGGATTAAAAAGTGCAGTAAGTGCAACAAACCCCCTGCTCTCTGATGGCCACAGTGAGTGGCTCACATTTTTGGGACCAGATCACACCAGAAAGTTTCCTGACCACCCCAGCAGCTCCAAAGATGTCTTAAGAAGTCTACGGAGGAAGAGGAAGCTCCTTCATATATGTCTACCCCTCTCATTTCTGACCATGAAATTAGGGGGGTGGGGGCATTGCAGATTAGATCAGACCAGTCAACCAAATGTCAGCACCAGTGTTCCAAGGACCAGGCTACCTGAAACAGATTGGAAGGTAATATTGCCCCAGTTCTGAAAAAGCAGCTCCAACACCAGGACCCATCTGGTTCCAGTTCTGGTTCTGAAACAGTGCAATGTATCTGATGGCAAGTCAGGCATTATGTCCTTTGCAAGTCACTTAGTTCATGATCCCCAAAAGATGTAGTGCCAGTGACACAGGTCAGGTTAGGCCTTTACCTCAAGGAGCCCCGACAAGCAAGAAAGAATGGTTTAGGTACCCACCCTGTCTCTACCACAGCATGGGGTTTTCTCCTGACCAGAGAAAGTTGAGCCCATACAGTAACTGCAAGAAAGTACCACTCTCACCTCAGGGCAGCTATGTGTAAGCACCTAAAATGAAAGCAGACTTGAGTACCAGCTACTTGTGAAAAAGCCAAGGTGCCTCTCTCCACACAGCCTCCCAAGAAGGATTCAAGAAAATTGGACACTGGCCAAAAAGGGCATACAGAACTCCCTGCTGCCAAAGGCAGGCAGCTTATTTGCATACTCGGCCCAGTACCAGAAAGCATTGTGAAATGTAATGCTGGCTCTGAGTGATAAAGTGGATGGTGGCATGGCACAGGATCTGGCTGCCACAGCAAAGTCAGCCCTGCATGCCACAAAATACCAGTTCCACGTGGCTGTAGACACTAATTATTCAGCTTCACGGGTCATGGCTCATTCAATGCACTGAGAAGGTTTGCCTTGCTAAGGGTTACCATCTTTATCCAGGACACTCAGGCCAAAGCCATTGATTTTCCTTGGAGGAAGATTCTCTGTAGTCACAAAATAGAGGCATATATAAAAAAGTGGATGAGTACAAGTCCACTTTTAAGAGTAACACTGGGAAAGAAAACACCACCACTTCCAATATGCCATATGGAAAGGGAGGCAGGGGCAGGGGTTACTATCACAGACCCCACACTGCCTGTGAGTACCATCTTCAGAGAGGTTACTACAGAGGTGGGATGGCTTCTAGGTGGGCTGCAGCGCCAGCCGCTTAGCCACAGCCAAAACAAAAAACCCTGACAATTCTGCCCAGGTTGCCAGTCCTCCATTGCCAGTGGGGAGGAAAGGTTGACCCAGTACTTCCAGGAATGGATAAACATTATCGCATACAAGAGGGTCCTGGAAGTAGTGGGCAGGACTACCCCTTCAATTAGAAAGGTTTCCATAACTGTAGAGACCAAAAACATCCCAGCTCATTCACCAACAGAATTCTGCAGGAACTGGAAGCAAAGCAACTAATTCAGGCAAAAGCAGTGGAAAAGGTCCCACCCCACAATGGGCAAAGGCCTATTTTCAAAATACTTCCTGACCCACAAGGAAAATGGGGAATGGTGACACATTTTAGACTTAAGATATCAGAACAGACATATCAAAAAAGAAAGGTTCAAGATGGTTACACTGGGCACTGTATGCCGATGCTGCAGCGACAACTTTACAGTGATCTCGTTGATACAGAACAAGATCGACAGATCGCTTTAAAGTCCATTTGGGACCCCAGCACTGTTTCCCATTCTTGCACCCCTCCTGAATCACCTCCAACTCTAAGTTAATTATAATAAATTATGGGGTGTGTGGGGTACAGTCCCCACAAAAACATTTTATTTCCGACAGCATAATGCCAACCGCAATTGAAGCTCGCATATAGTGCCATTGCTGTAATGTTGGCGCATATTTTTGTTGAACCGCATCGAGATCCCACTGGGCACAGTGATAACAGTCCCTACAGTCAGGAGATTGGTTGGGTCACTGATCTGAAGGATGCCTATTTCCACATTCCAGTCAGACACAGTCACAGAAAATACCTTGGGTTCACGATGGGAAACTGCCAGTATCAGTTTTACCAATTCTCTTTGGTCACACCTCAGCATCAAGGGTATTCACAAAGTGTACTACAGGAATGAGTGTGCACTGTGACACGGTGCACTAGAACCAACCAGATAATTTACCAAAACGGTTCAGGCACACACTAACTCCTCAGAGCGACGATAACAAATTCAGCTACCACACAGATGTAGTTACCACATATACATTTTTAATTTCATCAAGACATGCGTCCCTCTGAGGAGTTAGTATGTGCCTGAACATTTTTGGTAAATATTCACAAAGTGTCTAGCCATGGTGGCAGCTCACAAAACAAGGCATGGTAGTTTTTCCCAACCGAGATGACCGGCTACTCCCAGAGAAAACAAAACAAGAGGCATTATGTCCCATACAGCAGTTAAGGAATACCCTGGAGAACCTGGGATTCCTGATAAATCTTCAGAAGTCTCAATCAGAACCATTGCAGGTGCTGGACTTCATAGGTGAAGAGCTAGATACCATGCAGGGGAAAGCTTTCCTTTCACAGGAAAGGGTTTCAGATCTGATTGTCAGTACAGATTCCTTCACAATGGGCCATCCAAGGCCTTGAATGGATTTTCTGCAGCTACAGGGTCACATGGCCTCATCCACATCTGTGGTGCCATGGTCCAGATTTCAGATGAGGGACATTCAGTACCATCCAGAGGGTCACTGGTCCCAAAGGTCAGACCCACTGTCCAAGCTAGTGCCAGTCACAAAAGGCTTTATACAAGCACTAGAGTGGTGGAGGAGTAAAGCAGCTTCAGCAAGGGCATTTCCTTTCTCCAGCAATCCTCAACAAAAGTTCTCACAACAGATGCTTCACTCCAAGGGTGAGATGCCCACCTAGAGGATCTTCTAGCAAGTGGTATCTGGAGCCCTTGGGAGACTCTGAAGCACATAACTCTCCTTGTGCTCAGAGTAGTACTGCTGGTAGTGCAGTCCTTTTCATCCCAGCTACAGGGTCCAGGGCTATGACCAGGAGAGCCCACACTGTCAGGGGGCCCATTGCCAGGGCCACTGGAAAATTGCGCCAATTTTTTTGCGGAATCCACAGTTTTCACCATACTCCGCAAAAACTGACATGTTCCGTAATTTTTGAGTTTTTATATTGAACTGTGTAGAACGTGTTAACATTTTTGATAAAATACTCTCAAATATGCTGACAATTTTGCATGCAAACTTGGGTTTGGCCGAAACAATGCAGTGCAAGGTAGGGCAAGGGTTTTATGTGACACTGATTTCTTTTGAATCCTTGTCTTGTTTGGTTTCAAAATCCACTGGCCAAGCATAAGTACACTTAAACACTTAACATTTGTTTTGTGTTGAAGCAGTCTATCAGAAAACTTTTTGTTGCCATACAGACTGAAACAAAAGATGGGAGAAAAGGTAGAAATTATCCCAGTCACTTAAATGGGGTGCTAACTATGAAGCCTTTTTGTAAGTGGCAGGGCAAGTTTTTCCTTGTGAGCATACTTTCATTTAGACTAGTTTTGATTCAAACAGCTGAGGATTTTTGGATGGCACTGCCAATTTTAAACTTGGATAAGCTAGTTACTAACAGTGATCTCACTCTTAGCAACTACCCCTAGATGTTCACTTCTGAAGATTACAAAAACCTGACTAAAGTCTAAAACAAGCTTATAAAATACAAACTGTATCTGAACATTTATCTTTAACTAAGCAAAATCTCATTGCAGCCAGAGTAAAATAAAGGTAAATTACAGGGTACCCTGACTACTGTATGATGCAGTAAAATGTATTTGTATTTTTACATTTTTGGAACCACATAAGGCTTAACTAGGCACACGTGACTGTTTTTCAAATACAACCCAGGAGCACTGAGGAGGTTAAGTGACTTTGCTCAGAATCGCACAGTATGCAAGTGGAGGTTGTGGGAATCAAACCAAGCTCTGCTAGACGTCATCAGCTAATTCATAGTTTGTTACTCTAACCTCTAGATTATACTGCCAGACCCAATAACCCCCTGATTTAATGTTTAAATATATGACTTCAAAAAGGTACCTACAGTACAAATTATGACCATTAAACACTTTAACAACATTTTACTTAAACTCAATTATTTACCACTCTGCTTATTTTTTCTTGTACCAAAATGGATGAATAGCTAGCAGAGCACTGCAAACAGCTGTTGATTAGGCTTCATTATTCTACAGCCAGAAACAAAAAAATCTTTCTTCTGGATTTATTTAATGTTGATTTGCTGGGGCTCACTTTATAGAATCTATTTAGCACTGTATGATGCAGATGCTTTTAAATTTTAGAAGATAGGCAACGCTTATGATAGCTTATCAGTTTAGTATTCTTTTAAGAACATAAACTTTCTTTATGTTTTAAACATATTCAGGTATAAGTGTATTAATTTAACAATTTATACTGACTAATATATGCTGCAGGAAACATTAAAAGATTTATTGTGAAGCACTCCAGGTCTATAGTAGAACCCCCACAATTTCCCTCAATTTTTGCAAAACGCTCCACAATTTTGGGTAACCTTTTCCACAGTTTTCCAGTGGCCCTGCCCATTACCTCAGAGGTCAGCAGTAAGAAATACTTTTATCACAGACAAACTCGCAACTTTCTCTTTGGAAATTGCTTCTCTGTTTAAAATTGAGCCTGTCAGCAGTGACATCAGAAGATACTAACTCCAGTTTCATGTGGTGGTGGTGGTGGGGGGAGTACAGAACAAAGGAGCAATAGGGCCCATTACGCAACACATCTAATCTTGGTGCTGGTGTCCCCAGGAGGAGCAGGGACAAATTACATTGTTCAGTTCCTTGATCATGGTGCCAGCAAGGGGGACTGGGGGCCAGCATGGACAAAGTATGGATGCTGAGCAGGACTGATACAAAAAAAGTATGCTATAAAAATGTCATATGCGCCAGTGGTTATTTTACGTCTATTGGTGAGAAGGTAGGCCTCACAAAATATTTTGCAGGGGGCCCTTACAGTTTTTGGTACAGCCATGACAGGGTCAGCCTGTCCAAATTCAGACAGACAATACTACAGCAATATACTACATAAACAAGAGAGAGGACAAGACCCTCAAAACTGTACACAGAAGCTATTAGGATCTGGCTTATTCCCTGGACACAAAGATTTCTGCAGTACATCTGCCAGACAAAGAGAATGTGCTGGCAGGCTCCCAAAGCAGAATCAGCCAGGGAAACCGTGAATGGACCTGGAACCAGCAACTGCTACCTTCAGTCTTCAGAAGATGAGGTACTCCAGAAATAGATATGTTTGCCTCTTGGGAGAACAGTCAGCTCCCAAAGTTTTTCTGCAGGCCACCAGCCAGGGGCACAGTCCCAGAGTATGCCATAGCCCTGGATTAGACAGGGAGATTCTGGTATGTCTTTCCAACTTTCCCACTCATGCAGTGGCACTGGAATATGGTGAGGAAGGGAGAGTCTGCTAGGCTTCAAGGATATGTTGTATTAGAATACTAGCACTAGATTTGGGTGGGGGCTGCTAGACTGATGGGTTGTATTTGAATATTGGCAATGGGATCAGCTGATGTGGATGGTCTGCTAGACAACCAGGGAATTTTTGTCGGCATACTGTGTCTCTTTCAGGTCAGAATAAGTAACAGGACAAAAAGATTGGGGCAGAGAGAGAGATGTGTGTGTGTGTGTGTGTGTGTGTGTGTGTGTGTGTGTGTGTGTGTATTCTGCGTTTAGGGCAGATGTCTCCGAAACAGAAACGTTCATGTCAACAGCACCAGTGTTATGCTCCCAGTAATACTGACTGTAATGTCAGGGGGGAAAAAAGATAAAAAACAATAAATAAAACATTGCACAACACGCAGTGGGTCACATAATGTATATTACTATTACAAGATTCATACGGCAAAACAAAATGTTGGGAACTCTGACAACATCTTTGGAAGATGACGCAAGCAATAACACATGATGAGGTGTGGTTTATCGCCTGATAGAAACACGCCAAGGGTGTACTAAGGCGCCAGTGCCTTATGCCACTAGGCGTGCTCTTATCAGGCGATAAACCACACCTCGAGTGTGTTATTGCGCTTTATAAATGGGCTCACAACCACAGGCTGAATTTAAAAGAAAAGAAAAAACTGTTGAAACTGAAAAAATATAAGAAATGGGTTTTTTAGTAAGAGTGATAAAGTAGTCCTCCATGTAATGTAATCCAATGGACCCACAGTACTTAGTAAATTCATGCTGCCCCCCTTCCCGCGCGGCCAAGAACAAAAAGTAAATGATTTTTAAATTCATGCTGCCCCCTCCCTGCGCGGCCAACCTGTTATTGCGCTCTCGGTAACAGTTTTTTGTCCGTAGCAGATGTACAGCTCTTGCACCCATTCTTTCAAACTGTGACGTCCTTCCGTATTAGCTGCTTGCGGTTTGTGATGCACAGGTTACTCGTACCAGAATCGTACTGTTGTAAGTAAACGTAACAAAAAAACAGAATCAGTTAAGCTGCCAGACAGCACATGCAATGTTAGCAGTGATATTTAACGCCGGAAGAAGGAGCGTCTTGGTATGGCGGTCTGTAAGAGGTTTCTTCGCTTTGACTCAGCGGAGTTGAGGAGAAAAGCGAGTTCACCAAATACGAGCTGTCAGGTTGTGGAGGAAATTAACTCTTTTGTGTGTCTGTGGGGAGTCAGTAGAGGTTCTGTACTGTATTGTTGCCGTCTGTGTTTTTGTCACCGGACTATTGATTTAGCGCTGCCGCTCGCTCAGCTGTGCCAGGCTGTTTTGTTTGTTTTCGCTTGGCACAGCTCAATGATTCGGACTTGTCAAAGGGCAGACTGGCAAGCGTTAGTGCCGGTTGGGTACAATACCAGGGATTAAGGACACGGCTACGGGGGTGAAACAGCCAATCAGTGGCTTAGATTTGTTAGCCCATTTTATAATTAGCATTAAATCAGTTGTCACTCCTGTAGTGGGGTCTCACATTGGGAAAGAGAAACTCCTTAGGTGAGGAGGTTCCTATGATAAGCCATTGCGTCATTTTGCCAGATCGGTGAGACAGCAGTGTGCCACTTCTTTGCTACCAATGAAAAGCCTGTGCCACTCCTTTGCTGCCAATGGGAAGATGGAACTTTTTATAGCCTGATTTCCGACGGTAGCTGTCAAACCAGCTGTAAAAATCCTCTGGGCTCACAGGCATTTTTAAATCCATTTATTTTGACAGAGCTCCCTCTTGTGGGCTTTTGGTAGTGCAACATTTAAACATGCATACACACAGACCTCTCTCAAGTGAACTTCTTCGCAGGACTATGTTATAGGACAGATTTTGAAAAAGAACTGCAGACTTGAACACCTAATCTTGTCATCTATCTAGTTTTTTATTACCCGTACAGAAAAGGACTATGTTTTCCACTATGGAAAAATGTGAGAGAATATATGAGAGAAATATTTTCAGTACACTGATATTTGTATGTACTGACTATGCTATACAAACATACGAAAGCTGCCAGCAGAAGAAGGCCCAGATGTCTATCTAGTCTGCTCTTGTTGCAGAGTTCTGATTGGCAATTAAGGGATTATGTATTTTTTAAGTTGTTTAGATATTTAAAAAATATACCAAAAAGGGGACAATTCTGTGTATTTAAAATCAATAGATTGCTCCATTTGGAAAATATAGTTAATTTTTATACCGGATGTTTACAATTTGTAACCAGTAAAGCATACTGAGCTGAAAGCAGATGATTTCAAGGTGCATTCTGAGGAAAAACAAACAGTGAGAAGGGTAACGATAAAGGTACATGAAAAATAAGTGCAGTTCAGTACAAGTATCCCATCGTGTTCCAGTATATTCTGCATTAGTTGTAGATTTAAAGCTGGCTAATGTTGTTTGTCATGGTCTTTATATGTCCCCGATATTTGCCAGTTCCAAAGCAGACCCACGTCTGCCCTCTACTCAGTGATTTAAGCACCTTAAGCAACATTATCCAGGGGCAGAGTACAAAATGGGTGGAGTATTATTGACAACAACCAAGCAGGAAAAAGACCTGTGAATAATCATATTGGATGAGCTGAAGGTGGCCAGGCAGTGTGACAGAGCAGTTGGGAGGCCAAGGAAGATGCTGGGGTAAATAGGAAGGGAAATCACCAGCAGAAGGAGGGAGGTGGTTTGCCCCTATATAAATCACTGGTAAGACCCCCACCTTGAGTATTGCATCCAGTTCTGGAGACCACATCTCAGAAAGGACATAGAGTGGTGGCAGTCCAGAGGACGGCTACCAAAATGGTGCAGGGTCTGCATCAAACACCATATGAGGAGAGGCTAAAAGAGCTCAATATATGCAGCCTGGAGGAGATAGAGGAGGAATATGATAGAGACCTTTAAATACCTTACCAGGGTTAATGAGTTACAGGAGGGAGTATTTTCAGCACAAAGGTGCTCTAGAACAAGGGAACATGCTATGAAGCTGGATCAGATTCTATGTTCTGTGTTCAGTTACACTCTCAGATGGGAGGTATAATTGTAAAGTCTCAAGAACAGCTTGCTCAAGCCAGTACATCTGCATTTAAAGTGTATCTACCTGTGGAGTGTTTTCCTCTGAGCTGACTTTGTGCGAGTACCTGCCTGTTATTGGTCATCTGAGCTTGTTTGAACCCCAGCAGTACAGTGCATGCTGGACTGTTGTTCCACCTCGATTATCGCAAGCTAAAATGTTGTTGTACCACAGTTCAAAAGGGCATAGAACGCTGTTCAACCCTTCTGTGGTACAACAACATTTTAGTAGTTGTGTGAATAAGCTTGAGGAAAATTTTGAAGTAAGAATAAAAAAAAAAAAAAACCACAGCATGCACATCAAACAGTACAGCACACTACAACAATGATGGCAGCGCATTTTTTTCAAAGCCCAGCACCAATCGTGAACAGTTTATACTAGAGAAAGAAAATCAGGAAACGTGTAAAAAAAAAAAAAAAAAAATAAAAAAAAAATGAAGAAAGGGAAATGACATAAGACTACTCGCATCTTATTTACACGACGTTGAGGAACATAGGCGATCCAAGAAATACCCTCCAGGAGCTAGATCTCTTAGTAGCGGACTTTATTTACAGAATAAAATGCATCGATGGTTCAGAGTATGAACCAAGCACTCTCAGAGGTTTCCTAGGCAGCACTCACAGGCACTTGATCAACCATAGTTATAGTAACTATATTTTCCACGGGAACTCCACTGAGTTTTAAGAGACACTTAAAACACTAAGAGCCAGACCCAGGTATTAAAAACAAAGTAGCATAGCCTGCCGTGCAGTGGTAGCACTACCACTTGGACACCGGTGATCTGGGTTCAGGAAAGGGCCTGGATTGCTGGAGGGCGGCCTGGGGCAGGAGGATTGAGCATCTTAGGGATGCTCTCCTCCTCTGGGGAGGGAGGGCTGCCCTGCTGCAACACCCACCTGGGTGCACATGGGTGAAGGTGCAGCTGGGACACCACAAGGGAGGGAGGAGGATATTGGCAGGGTCCGGAGGCGACATCCGTCTCAGCATATGCTGTCTCCTTGGACCCCACTGCATGCTGCTGTTCTCATGGAGGAAAAAGTGAAGAAAATGGCCCTGCTCCCTCTCCCGGCACGGTGCCAGAAACTGAGCAGCCAGACACCAGGGTTGCTAGGTGGGAGGAATGAGCCTCCCCCTTTCCCGCCTGTGGGCCAAACCACGGCAGGATGGGGTAGTTCCATCCGGGATGCCAGAGGCAGCTGGTGGGAGTGGAGAAGGAAGAGGGCATCAAAAGCAATAATAAAATAAAAGGCAAGGTAAAGGCAACAAGCAACCAGGCAGAGCCACTAACTGATGAGGACATTGATTGCTTATATAGTACTGGGGCAGTTGGGCTACTCAATCCAACTGCACTCCTCAACATGATGTTTTTCAATATAGGATTGTGTTTTTCATTAAGAACCAGTGAACAAGACCAGTCCACTGCCAGTGGTACAGCTACTGCTTGCAACGCCAGCAACCCGGTTTCAGGAATGGACTTTAGTTGCTGGAGGGCCGGCTGGGGGGAGGAGGATCGAGTGCCCACTGGCTGCTCTCCTCCTCCTCCGGGTAGGGTGAGTTGTCATTCCCGCCACTCTATGGAGGTGCAGCATGAAGCGGCTGGGAAGATGTTGGCTGGGGGCTGGAGTGACAGCACATTACAATATGCTCTGTCCCTAGGCTCCCCTAGCCACACTGGCATCCTATGGGGCGGCACCAGAAAAGCAGAAAAACCCTGCACCGGATGCCTGGAGATGGGACCTGGCTGGCCCGAGAAATCCACAACCAGGCTCCACGAAGGGCCTGGGCAGACCACCCGACGCACACTCATGGACTGAGGGGACTTAGGGAGGGCCCTTCTCCTCCCCGCCTGGGGAGTAAACTGCAGCAGGATGGGGGCTGGTCTACAGGGGCCGAGACGGAGTTGCCTGGGGAGGAACTACAGGAGCATGCACAGCCTAGGGCTTCTGGAGGAAAAGGGTCTAGTGCGGTAAATAAGGGAGCATAAAGAGTAAATAAAAAAAAAAAAAAAAACACCAGTGAACATTACTGTTTGAGGTGGGGAGACCTTGAACTTTGTCAGGATTCTCCGGGTCAATACTTCATTCAATACACTGAAAGGCAGACCAAAACATGAACAGGTGAAACCCTCCATGATGTGCGTCCAATCAAACCTAGGATGTATGAAAACACAGAGAATCCTTCCAGAGATCCAATTCAGAATACATAAAATATGAATCCCAGCAGCCAAAAAAATGAAAACCCCAGATTCACCTTTTTACCTACAGTAGCACCAAACATAAATTACATGCTGTGAAAACCAGGCTCCCTATGGTTCCATTCAATGACGGTGAGCGAAAATAAATTACATTCCCTAATGAAAGAGATGAAAGGTGGTGCTGGATTGCCAGATCATAAAAAAATAATCATTCTACCCCGCAAAACCTGCATCCAGAAACTGATCAATAGCAATGTGCCACCAACAGAAGTAGCGCAAGTCTCTGGCCATAAGAACTTGCCTCAATAAATATTGTCTGAAGAAAAGCTGCTCGAAACTCCTTAATTTCTGCTGGTAATTCAGTTACTGCAAGCTGCTCAACAAGCATCAATCAATCAATCAAACTTTATTTAACCAGGCAGTTACATCATTGAGCAAGCTCATTTTCAAGATGGTCCTGGACACAAAGGACACAAATGTTTACAGTAGACATTTCATAATATAGTGGACATAATAAAGGCTGTTACAATACAAAAAGTCAGTAGTTGGATGTATCAGACATGTAAGGCAAGTGCAAGTACAGGCATTTTAAAGTATAGCATAAACAGATTGTAGGTTGTAGAGTACCAGTGAGGAGTGGAAGGGAGGACATAGAGGAGGTCAAAAGGAAGAGAGGGTATCAGACACTTAGAGGAGAGAGAAGGGCAGCCTACTGGTAGGAGGTCCCCAGCAAAGATAATTAGTGAGTGGGGAAGATAAGTAGGAGTGAAGGTGGTTGCCCTAAGGGGATGCTGGCCAAAAGGGGGAATAAGCGGCATGGGATGTCAGAAGTTGAGGGCAGAGCTAAACTCTACCTGAGACAATCACATGCCGTTTTCAGGCCTCTACAGAGCAGCTGCCTGAATATAAAGTGGCTGGGCAGCAGGGAGATTTTAAGTAGTTTTGCATGCTGTTCCATAGCGTTGGTAAAAGGAGCTAATGGCAGTTGAGCCAAGGCGTGTCCTTGTCCGTGTAGCTAAGAAGGACAAGGGAGGAGTTCCTTAGTCCATAGGCACTCTTTGAGCGTTCAAACAGGTCACAGATGTGAGGTGGTAGCTTTTCAGTCAAAGCCTGGAAGAGCTACATGAGGGCATTAATTTGCCTCCTCGTGGAGAGGGACGGCCAGTCTAGTGCCTGGTACAATGAGCAGTGATGAGTCTGCAAGGGCAAGTCAAGAACAAATCTCAAAGCGCGATGACAGAGTGTATCAAACTTTTTGAGCGCATTCTGGGGGCAATGGCTGTATAGGAAGTCGGCGTAGTCAATCAGGGGAAGAAAGGTTGTTTGAACCAGCCGCTTTCTAGCTTCCAGGGTGAGTAGGTGTCTTACGCAGTAGAAAATACAGAGGCACTGTCTTAACTTTTTTGTTAACTCACTTAGATGCGCACCAAAGGTGAGTTTATTGTCCAACCAGACTCCCAGATATTTAAATTTGTTCACTAGCTCTAGTGGTTCACTAAGGAGGGTAATAATCTGTGGGGTCCCAGGTATCCCCGTATTGTGGGAAGGAGAGATAATCATAGCTTTTGTTTTTTTTAGCATATAACAAGAGCTTCAGATTCAGCAGGTTGTGCTGGAGGATGATAAAGTCCTGCTGTAGCTCCTTGTATGCAATACCCAGGAAGGGGTTTGTCGTATAAAGGACTGTCATCTGCGAAGAGATGAATGTTTCCAGCAATCAGGCCAGAGTCGATGCAGTTGATGTAGAGGGCAAAGGATAGATCCCAAAATGAATCCTTGCGGAATGCCTCTGGGCAGTAATTTTGGTTGGGAGAATTCCCTTGAGCTTTAATTTGCTATTTACGATTTGTGAGGTAGGCGAAACCACTTTACTGCAGCGGAGGTTAGACCGATGCTACTCAGATTATCAAGGAGAATGGAATGATCAACTGTATCAAATGCCTTGTTGAGGTCAAAGAAGAGTGTATATATATGTGCTGTTTACTGTCCAGAGCTTTTAGCCAGTCTTTTCAACACTTTGCCAAGAGCATACATGGTACTGTGCTTAGGTCTGAAACCTGATTGGACTGGATTGAGGATGTTTTCATGATCCAAATACTCCCTTAATTGAGAGTTAATAATTTTTTCAAGTAGCTTGGATAAAACAGGAAGCAACGAAATGGGTCTGTGGTTATTCAAGTCAGTGGGGTCACCTGATTTGAACAGGGGGATGATGTGCGCAGTTTTCCAGCTAGGTGGCCATTCCCCTTTGGATAACGAGCTGTTAAAAAGATGGGCAATTGGAGCTGACAGATAATAGGAGCCTGCTTTTAAGAAGATGGGTTCCAGCGAATTGGCACCAGTGCTCTTTTTGGTATCCGAAAGGAGAAGGTCCTCCACATGTTTAAAGGAGACTGGCTAGAACATGAAAAGGGGGTGGTTGGTAGAGGGGGCTAGAAGCTATGCTGGTAGTGCTTGTGGTGCTCAGTTTACTGACAGGTGACGTGACGAAAGCAAGGCCTGCAGTAGTAAAGTGGTTATTGAGCTAATCGAGGATCTCAGACCCATCTGTATATGAGGTGTTATTTGCCACAATTTTGGCTGGGAGAGAGGTAGCAGGGGACTGTCTCTCAACCTCTCTCAGTATCTGCCAAAATTTGGAGGAATAGTTTTTGTTTGCCTCTAAGGGCTGACTGGAAGAACCTTTGTTTTTCCAACCTTACCAGTTTGGTGCAGGCTTTACTGGCTACCCGGTAAGAAAGCCAGTCTGTGTCAGACTGTGACTTCCTCTTCCCTTTTCCAAAGTGTGTCTCTGTGACGTAAGGCCCTCTTCAACTGGGGGCTAAACCAATCAGGTGCAAGTTTCCTGGATTTGATTTTCCTTAAGGGTGCATGTTGGTTGATAACGTTTAGTAACAGATACTGGAAGATACAGAATGCTTCAGACACAGACGGTGCAAGATAGAAATCCTGCCACTTTATGTTCCGAGATCTGTCAGGAAGGCTGGGAGACAGAAGTGTTTTTTGGCTGCGCTTTTGCTTCAAGGTAGAGGAGGAGGGAGGTGTGAGGAGCACCTAACACAGGCGACTGCAGTGATCGCTCAGATCATTGTGGAAGACCCCTGCATGTGAAATGTTATGTGCTTGTTGACAAGTATAAGGTCCAGTAGAGAGCTTCAGGCGGGCTTTTCCTTGTTAGGTCAGGTAACCTCAGGGGTAATCTGAGTAAGTCCATGCTTGTCGCAGAAGTCCTTGAGCTTGTTGGTGCTGGCATCATTCCAGTTAAGGTCACCATAATGATGCATTCTGTGTTCACTTGTTCCAGGAGAGAATGAATATGGGGCAGTATACAAAGGCCCGCTGCAGGAGGTCTATAGGATGCAGCTACCAGTGTGTATACCAGGCGAGAGGTTAATTTTGAAGGCAAGCCATTTCAAATTCTTTGGGCATAGATGTGCAGACAATATCGGTAGTTAGAATTTGTCTTTGATGTATGGCAACACACGCCATATACATCAGTGCCAAATAAAAGCCTGAACCATCAAGAAAACCCAATGCTGCCTGCCACAGCTCAGCACATGCCAACCACCAAACAGCCCAGCCTGTTTGGTGAATCCCATGGACTAACGTTGTTTGGCAGCTGCAACTGTATTTTCCAACAAGCAGTCAACATAACCATCATCAACAAATCTGAACACTTAAAGAGGCGAAGCGGATCCATGTGTTGGGACTCTTCCTCAGACAGCGACTGAGGTAAGCAACCTGTGTAGACTGTAAACAAGAGGGCAGGTTGTGTTATCAAAATGCCAGCGTTAGAAGTGATGACCAGCGATAAGGGTCAAGTATATGCCAAGGACTGGCAGGTTGGGGGAGCAATAAAACCATTGCTCGTAAGTTAAACTGAAATGCCATCAGCAGCAGGTAACTGATTTTTTCTGCTTCTCTTTTTTTTTCTAGCAAGCCTACAGAGAAAACTGAATGGAGTCAGAAAGCAGAGTGACACAAGTGGATACCAATTTTATTTTCAACTACTTAAAACTTTAAATGTTCAAAGTTTTGTTTGCTTGTTTTGAGGGCTGCTGATTTTCCTTTCTTGTTTCCAGATTGTTGTTTGCATGTTGGGTGGAAGTCTGTCACTGTTAATAAATGTGAGTAAATTAAATGCTTATCTTTCTGTCGTTCTGTTTTGGGAAGCAGTATGTATGGAGATCACCATACACTATAAAAATGCTGGATGCAGTCATGCACAATGGCGTGTTCTGCCACCTGGGGTTCTGACCCCTGAGTCCTCTCGAGCTTCACTCTCAAGGTCTCAGGGAATCAGAACTCCTCTGTGGCGGAACACACTGGTTGTGCACAATTGCTCATCCATTATTCTCTATATTTATGGCTACCCTTTCCTGAGTGAGTGTGCTGTTCTTGAAACATTGTAGTCGTTGTCTACAGAGGTTGCTAACCCCCCCCCTCAGTGGCACTCAAATCTGCACCACAGAGCGCGACTTCATTCCAGACCTCCTGGGTGGTACAATTAATTGTACTGGGCTGTACAACAAAAATCCCCTTTCATTTAAATTTGTGGGAATGATTAATGCTGTACCAATTCATGGAAACAAACCAGGCGCTTTCCATTTCATCTCTTTTGGCCTGCAAGAAAGAATTTCTTTAACCAGATTGGTCCCAGCAAGAAAATTGGACTCGTGGGACAGTGTGATACCGTTTGCTAGAACAACACAGAGAATTTGTCTTTGCATAAACAACACTACATAAAACAATTGTATTGGATGGTTTATTGTGCATTAATATTGTATTTTCAAGCATAGGACTGATTTTGTGGTATTTATTTGTTTGCACACTCATATATACTAAAAATATATTTTTTTTACAATTCAGACTTCTTCCTCTTGTTAATGATGCCACAAGACCAGGGGTTTGAGAGTTATCAATAAAATAATGCAGAGTTATCAATGCAGTATGTATCCATGTTATGAGCAGTAATCTGTCATCATATGGGTGTCCCACTAGCCTCGGTCAAAGTCAAATACTACTTTATCTGGTTAAACACAAATACAATAGAGTGGCGTCTGCCAGGCTAATGCATAGTACCACATACTTCAGAGTGATATTTGTACAGTATTTTTTAAAAGTGCTGTATTTGTGTATATTTGTCCCAGATAGTATTTGTATAGCACAGCCCATTTTATAGTACACTACTCAAGCATTTGGGCACACGCAGGTCCTTTATCCCTAATGAAGGGGCCTGTGTGACTAAAAGCTAGTGCATTTTAACATCTTTGTACCATGTCAAAGTTGGTTCAGTAAAAGGTATCAGACTTTGTCAGATGTTTCCCATCTGAATTTATGAATGGAAATAATGCCACAAGGCTATTTTTGCTAGCTGAATGATTGTGCTATTTTATTGTTTACTGCATGTCATTTTGTTAACCAGGTAGGTACACCAGACAAATAAATACCTTTTTTCAGGTATGACCCAGGTGGGTACAGATTAAACACTGTAGTAAAAGTCAGAAAGGAAAATACAGTATACCTGATGTCATGAGCCCCTAGCCCCCAAACCTCGGGATACCCAGTAGGACTGCCTGTTTGCAGAGAGGATCCCTTTTTAGAACTTGTGAGCAGGAATAAGGGTTTTGGAAGACTTATCAGCCTTCCTTTTCCCAGTGGGAGGGTGGAAACTGTAATTTTGAGTTCCTTGACTCTGCATTACTTTCAGTATTTGAATCCCACCATGGCCACTGGCTATGTCTTGCCTAAGTAGTTTTGTGACGATAGCTGGCGGTACTATCTATCAAGGCACACGGTCTTTTCAAACCCTTCTGTTAAAATGTTAAATAACACAATCGGACCCCCAGGCAGAGTTGATAAGAAAATCGTAAAAGTTTACTTAAAATAAAGGCAATACAGAAAAGTCTACAGTTTGGAAGAACTCTGAAATGCAGACAATAACAAAAGTAAAACTGGATGGTTTATAGAAAACACTAGATACTGTTATTCTAAAACTATACCTTGTTTGATGTTAGAGTCCAGATAAGATTTTAAATGTCCTTGTAGAGATAAGTTCTTAAGCAACAGTTCTGTAGCAAGTGTTTATTTTCCTCTGAATGTCCTTTTTAAAAAAAAAAAAAAGTGTTCAGGTGCTGTCCTTGGTGAATGTCTTGGTTTCCGAAATTCTGACTTAAAATCAGAATTTTCTGTTCAATATGTGACAATTCAAACTTTTCACACACTCCGGTCTGATTTTAGAGGTTTTTCCAGGCCTACACATATACTTCTGGTCTTCAACTATATGCCAGCTGGACAGGTGCTCTGACCCCCCAGCTAAACTGTTTATCGACTGCTCTGATCCCAAAATGTGTGTCTTATACATACAGGCTGGCCATCTTCAAGCCACACCCACAGTGTGATGGGGTACAACAGTTTACTTTACCCTGTAGGTGTCACTGTGGTTCCATGTCAGGTTTCATGTCAACCGCAGTGACATCTGGTCCATGCATTTGGCTTAACCCCTGACCCCAGGTCATCCCCATGACCTCTTCCTGTCATGGAAAGCTGGATACCCAGTTTTCTCTTAGAGTTATGATTTCCTGATTCCATAAAACTTGTCTCCCTTATCTGGATACGTACCAGATTCACCCTAGCTATTAGAACAGTTAAGGCTATTTTTGTAAGTTCATTCCTAAAAGCCTTTGAGAGACAGTGTCTTAATTCTAAAGTCATTACAACATATACAATATGAAGCCACATAAATGGATATAGGCCTATCATGCGACACCAGAGCAGCAACAAACAAAATAACAATGACCTACGCAAATAACACATGAGCAGCAGTGACAATAAAGAACATGCAGTAAGTTAGACAAGCAGGACCTGTGCATTAATAGTCACAAAGACACATATGGCTATAATTAGGGCTGGATTAAGGCATAGGCAACATAGGCCCAGGTGTAGGGCCCCTGCCTACCAGGGGGCTCCCAGCAATCCCCAAAATATATTTACTATGTGCCTTTTTCCTTCTACCTGAGCTGCATTTTTTGGTAAGGGACTCAGCCACTGAATAATCAGAGCAAGGCAGGGGCTGAACTGTGACGTGACTCTTACCTCCCTGATTAGGTGTTGGGTATGTCTGGCAGCTTCAGGAGGTCCAGGCCACCACTAAACTGACTATTAAGGTGTAAACAGGCCCATTTTCCTTTGCTTTGTCTCCTACAGCCTAGTATCCCACATGAGGGGAGGTGGCTAGAAAGATCCCTACCCCAATTGATGTTCCTGATAGGGAGAGTGACTGGTGCAAATCTTAAATGAGGGCCCCCTATAGTAGTCATCTACTACTTGCTTCATCTTGTGCATTTGAGGGTTCCCCTATCATTCATATTGGAGGGATCAGAGAACCAGTAGAGCCTCCCTATTGGAGAGACCCTTCCAAATTCCAGTTGCCTCTTATTAGCACAGGGATGATATGCAACTTGCCCAGCCCTGGTTCACAAAGTATGCAGGCAGAGTTGTGGTTCAGAAATCCATGTGTTCTAAGTCTACTTGTTTTGGCTTGGGACTCTAGCCACTAGGCTATACTGCCTAATTTATTAATTCTGACACTCCTTGACTGGAATTGGATTATTGTAAATACAGTTGTTCTCTCATGAAAAATTAGTAGAGCGAGTCCTGGCTGAGTCTGGGTCAGGTTGATGAGTGTCACGAAAATGATCATCAAACTTATGAATAAAAGACAAAGGGGGGAGCTGAATTTTCCAAGTCCCTCAACAATACTATACTACAGTTTGCAAACAGTATGGCTAAGCCCGATCTTTAGCACCATCTACAAATTCACATTTTAGTGACACAAAGAAGCAAAGAGGCTGCAGTGCTATAGATAGATAGGCTTTCAGTGCTGTCAGGGGCAGTGGTGGTCTTTTGATCATATTTGTTTATTTTGCAGGCAATTGTACATTTTGTTGGGCTATATACATATACAGTGTAATCTCAATCTAATGAACCCCCATTATATGGACATCCTTATCTAATGGACTGGCAGCATGTCTTCTAAGTGAATACACTCTGAATGTTTTGTTCTCAGTTTTACGGACTCCCTGTTATTTGAATTAATTTCATGTCTCCCAAGCAGTCTGGATAATTGAGATTGTACTGTAATACTAACCTCCATTATGTACAATTCCCTGCAAAGTAAACAAATTGTCTCTGAAGGCCACCACTAACTTTGACCCTTATAAACCTATCTATAGCACTGCAGCCCCTTCACTGTGTGGTTCTTTGGGTGGGTCTGTATCAGGAAGTAAGGTTGCACTTGCAGTAAGTTAAGTAACCTAAAAAAGTTGGCAGTCTTGTATGTTGAGGGTAGCCTTGCACATACAGTGATCCCTTGATTATCTGTCAAATGTGGTTTGTACAAAACGTTAGCTGTTCTGTTCTCCCTTATTATCCCGCACCCTTGACTGTCTGCTCAATTCTGCTTTTATGAAAATGGGGGGAGGGAGGGAGGAGTAATTGAAGGTGCACTGTAGAATATCAGACTGAAATAAAATAGTAGGTAACAAGCGAAAAGGAGAGAAGAGAATGATGTTGCACTGTCACTAATATGATTTTGAGAGATGGGAACAGAAGGATAGGAATTCTGATTTGTATACTGTTGCCTGTAGCTCTGTACATACAAAATGGTACTCTAACTTGAGATAGGGTTTGTATGTAAATGGATTCCCAAGGTGCCTTACAGTCTTTGAGAGGGTCTCTTTGTGGTGAAGGGGAATGGTCGCAGTAAAGGGACCGCAGATTTCTTTTGGGCCTAGGGTCCTAGGTTGCCTTAGTCTGGCCCGGGCTATAATAAAGCCTGTATATGCACCAATACACAAAACAGTGAACAAAAGGAGACCACTGCATATACGCAACACCAGTGGAAATAAAAATGGCAGATAACAAGTGATGTCTTCACCTAGTGAAGTGTCAGATTTTATCTAATAAAACTACGAGATGTGGAACTTAATGCATAGTTCTTAGTCAGGTGAAGTCACCTGCAAAGAACTATGCAAAATGTTCAATACAGCTAGTCGGACCCACAGAGAAACAACATCTTTTGAATTTGTTATTTATAACTCCCCATAGTTGTTTTATGCCACTGTAGAAAGAACCTTATTTTAGCTTTTTTACCTGTGGCAATAAGATTTACAAGGATGATGTGATGCACACATGGTTTGTGTTTGCTGTTTGGGGTTATACCACAACATGAAAATCTGCAATATGTGCAAGGGATTCAACCGGGCCACATAGAGATGCTGAAAGAAGGCCCTAGATTCCTTCATTGGGAGGAAGTCCATGGAAGCAGCTGCCAAGGCCATGGGCTCCAAGCTGACTTCTCCCTTTCATTTTATGGCCACCAGCAAGAAAGGCTCCTTGGTGCTTAGTGATGCTGTCACCCACGCGGTTGTCAAGGACAAGGAAAAAGACAAGTTGTTGAAATCCTCATCTTGTAATTTCACCTAGCTTTGTATTTTTTCAATCGGGTTGTACAAGTTTTAGGACACTTAAGAACCTGTAATGACTGGCTCATCCTTGCAGTTGTATCAGACCATCTATGTGTAAGCTGACCATTGTTACTTCAATAAACTTGTCAAGTTCAAAGAAATAATTCCTCATTTTCCAGCTGTGACCACAAGTTTAAGGACAATTTGCCTGCTTCTCTGGTGATGTCCATGTCCCTGCTCCATTTGGAGGGTGTCCTTTTGTTAATCGCTCTGGCAATGATGACTACAACCCCCCACCCAACTGTCCAAGAGATGCCAAGGTTGTGGTCTAGCTCAGGTGTCGTAACAATAGGTCTAAATACCAATTTCTTATTGTGTGCACTTAGCTAAGCCTTTAGCCCTGTATCATAAAATCTGCATAAATTATATAAACAATTGTAAGACTGGCTCAAATCTTACTTTAACACCTATTGTATGCAGTTCTGGATAATGGCAAAAAACCAAAAATGTTTTTATCACACCTCGTATAGTATATAAGAAAAAAGATTTTATTTGTCCCTGTATGATTTTTCTAATTGCTTTACATTAATGTCTTGGATTATATTTCTGTATAGAACTTATTTCAATACTTTATACCATTCCAAATGTTAATATTTTTTTTAGAATGAGCATAAGCTTAACCACATATCCCGAGATTCTGTATTTAAGAAGTCAAGTTTAGCATGCTACCTCCCCAGCTAAGCCACATTAGAATATTATAAAAATTTATTAAAATAATACTCAGATATCTGGTTATTTGTAGAGGCTTGGTCTTATTTCTTTTAACTTCAAAATCTTGGTGAGTTCCACTCCTTTTTGGATGTCTCAAAAAGTTTTCCTAGTGGTTGAACCTTGCTGTAGCTTCTGTTTTCACTCCACGCACACTCGAACCCTGGACCGTGGACTCCTCTGGCATCAACACAGCAGTGCAGGCTTGCTGCTTCTGGTTTAGACATCAACGGGCATCTCAAGTCCTTTGTTCTGGTTTTGATGGGAACTTCAAACAGTAAGACAAACAACAGCAAATGTCCATAGCACCAGTGTGTCCTCTTGGCATCTTGGTTGGGAAGAACTGAGCCAGCCCCTCTTGGGATCTATCGTTCATTACCTCTGGTCCAGAGTGACATCATTGCCTGCTAGGTCATAATTGCATCAGTTCTGATTGGTCCTTGCAAAGAAGGGGACAGGTTTTTTTTTTTTCTTGGAGTCTCCACCTCTTACTTGGAAATTACAGTCTTGAGCCCAAAGTTTATTTTTCCTATAACTCTTGAATGGAACAACATACAATCTCCATGCAAACATTTTTGAATTTTGCTCAATAATGGCAGTCTTTTGAGATGTCTTCCATGTCTGTGAGGCAAATATTTCCTGCAATAAGTTAATAATGACTATAACTTTTATTTTCAGCAAAGTCTTTTAAAAACAAAGTGGTACTTATGTTTCTCATGTCCTTGGCTCCAAAACTAAGCAGGTATCTCTCGCATCCAAGTTCTAGAAAGTCCTTAAGAGCATCAGATTCCTTTGAAAAGAGCTGTGCCCATGTTTGTGGTGCTGTCAACCCTGAAGCCATGCTTGCAAATTGTTAAACAAATCTTCCAGTCGGTGTAACATCTTTCTGGCATCATGTACTCATCCAAAAGTTACATTTTTGGATTTGTCGTGACATCAGCTTCAATTTAAGATCAAACACCCTTCTTTAACGCCTGTAATTTTGGCACAACACTTTTTTTGTAAATAACAATGCTTGTAAAGTTGCTGCAATCATAAACCTTAGTAATTTAATAGATTAACAGGCCTTTTATCATCTGATGTAATTTGGTGCTTGCAGCATGTTGTGATTCTTTTTTAGTAACAAAGTTCCATACAGTTAAATCAATTGAAGATTCACTTCAGTCCGTTTTTCCTTCTTGAAGATAGTTGCTGTACCAAGCTGTACCACCATCGTACATTTCAATAAAAGTGACGCCTTGGCAGGTGGTTACCACAGGAACTTTTCTAGTCCTTGTTTTGATAAGCCTGCCTCAGAGTTTTGTTATCCCAATCTTGCAGCCTGTTTGCAAGCAGAGATTTAAAAGTGCAGGTAACATTACAGTCTAACGAGGCCCCCAGATAGGGTCAGAAAGGTTAGTTTTAAATGGAGAGTTTTAGACCACTTTTTTTCTCAAGTTCCACTTAGGCATGACTTTTCCCTTTTCATAGTTCATCTAAGCAGTTTTTTCTTGCTTGGAGAGCTCATGTAGACAGGAATTTTGACCAGATGGCTTAGTGTGATCTCCAATTACCCCAATTAATAATTAAGCATTTATCAAGAATATAAAATAGTAATTATAAAATAATGCAAAATAATAAAATGATGAAATATTTTTATGATTAAGGTTTGTTACCACACAGGTGTTGCCATACCTACTGCAGACAGTTCACAGCCCGCATTGATGGGTGATGCCTAGTTAATGACTGTAGTCTTGGCCCCTTTACAGGGTGTCATCCACTCCCAGGTTCTATGAGTGACAGTCTTTGAACTGACTCGGTGCCTGTTATCGGTGCTCCCACCAACTATGCCAGCCATTCCATCAATGATGTCTCACCTATCTGCATCACTGTTGTTGACAAGTTCACAAAGCATACCTATTATTCCTCCTCCTCCTCATCTGCCACCATCCTCACTTTGCCTGTACCCCATCATCATTTTAGATGAGGAGGAAGAGGAGTATAATCCTGATCTCCTTAACAGGGAGAAGGATTTAGAGGATGAAGAAGGGGAACATGATACCATTGAGGGTGGTTTGGGTTCAAGTCCCACCCTCTTCTCATGCAGTGAAGACAGTGATTTACACTCCAGGTCACCACCTGAGGATCTCTCTTTTCAGGCACTATTGAGGCAGATATAAAATGTAGTGTGCTTTGCTGCTGAGGAGGTGGACTCCACCAAAAGGAATTTGCTGGGGTTTTTGGAGGTCCCTAGCACTCCCTGCATTGTTGTTACTCCTGTATATCCTGCCTTGGAGGATGCTGCTCAGGCTGCCTAGCACAGATCAAATACTTTGCCTGCAGTTCCCAGTACATCTAATAAGCAGTACAATGCTCTGTCTGCTAAGCCATATCATGATTCACAGACTGAAACTGACTCTGTAGTCATTATGGCTGCTCATGATAGGTCTAGGGCACTCTGACATATGAGCTCCTTGCCTCCACATAAAGAATCCAGGAGGCTGAATGTTATGGGCAAAATAACTTATGGCTCTGCATCTTTAGGCCTCAGAATAGCCAACTACCAGCCTTACATGATAAATATCAGAATAGCCTTTGGAAGTCTGCCATGACTACTATACAGTCTTTGCCTGGTAGTCTTGCTGAGGTTGATTTGCTTGTTATTATTTGTGTCTTCGGTTCCCAGTCTTTTCAGATTGAATGAGTGGCCTTCTGGCACCACACATTTCTGCTTAAAGGTGAGACAGCCTAAATTGTCATGGTGATTTGCATATACATCCCATGATGCTTTACATTCTAAGGGTATGTGTGATTTTGTATTTCTTTGAAACCTGGCTTCATTGCCAATTTTTCCTTTTTGGGTAACACATGTCTCAGAACTTTGGTGCTAAAGTTCTTTCTCTTTCTTGATTTGCTGAAGGTTGCTTCAGCTGGTATTGACACTGGTAAGCATGTTACACTGTGCATGTGTTGTCTCTGCTGCTTCAGCCAAGGCTGCTGCCTCTGGCATTTGCCTTCAGAGATATTCCGGTTGCATGGCTGGTTTTGCCACTGATGTGCAATAGTCCATCATCCATGCCCCTTTTAGAGGCTCCAGACTGTTTGAGGATGATGCTTTGCTTGAAAGTGTCCTGCTTGAGCTTCAGTCATCCAGGATGACTCTAAGGTCACATAAATCTCTGACCCTTCAGCCTTCCAGGAGGCATGACAGGGGTTCTTTTCTTAGCCCCACTGCCTGTGTCGGCCATGCCTCCCATCAGCAGCCCCATGCCCAGGCTAGAGGGGCCCTTCCAGGCCCCCTTTACCCTGGTGCCCATGCTAAGGAACCCAAAGGTATCTGTCCTGGCAACTCTGCCACTCCTGGTGCCCTTTGACTCTGCACCTTCTCCTCCTCCACTGCTGCCTCTGGATTTGCTGGGGGGACGGATTTCCCTCCATCTGGAAAAGTGGAGGGAGATCACAACAGATGCCTGGGTTCTGGAAAAAGTGGAAAAGGGGCATGCTTAGAAGCTGCTGTCTACCCCTTCACTGCATCCACCACCTCCTTGTCCTTATCCTCTGGGCCACTTCTCCCTTCTGCTGACAGAGGGTCAGACATGCACACAAAAGCATGTTATTGAACCTGTTCCCCCACAAGAGAGAAACAAGTGATTCTACTCGGGTCTCCAGGTAGACAGAAGATACGCATCCAGTATTGGACCTAAGAAACTTGAACCTTTTCATCAAAAACAAAAAGTTGTGGATGGTGTCGTTTCAAGGTTTAAATACACCTGTTGCAAATGAGATTGTCTCTGTTCTCTGAATATGAAGGATGCATACCTTCATTTCAAGAATTACAAATGCCCAAGGCAGTACCCCACTTCATGCTGGAGGTCAGCCATTATCAGTTCCGAGTCTTGCTGTCTGGCTTATCCTTGGCAATGTGGGTATTTACAACATGCTTAGTGGTTGTGGCAGCAGCCCTCCATTGGGAAGGGCTTTATGCCTTCCCCTTCCTGGACAAGTAGCTTCTCAAGGCCCATATGGGAAGGGATCCTATACACACTGTTCAGAACTAAACAGTTGTTCAAGGAGCTAGGGGTCATGGAGAATGTACCAAAATCCACCCCGGTTCCTTGTCAGCACTTCCAATACATTTATTTATTTATATGTATTTATTTATTAGCTTTGGTAACCGGGTAAGTGCACTAGGCAAAAAAACTACCTATTTTCAGGCACGACCTGGGACAGTACAATTTAAAAATACAGGAATGACAACAATTAGGTACATAGTGAAGATACCAGTCAGGACAAAAATAAATCAGCAGTAGTAGTTACAGAAATTAATAGAAGACAAGGATTACAGCAGAAAAGCAAGTTGGAGTAGAATACAAATCATTGCATAATAATGCTGTTAGACAAGTCAAATGAACTAGCTAGGGGAGAAACAGACAGGTAGGCAATATTCACAAATTAAGCTATATAAATGAGCATGTACACAGCTGGTGGACAAAACCAAAGAACATATATAGCAACAACGCAAAACTTAAGTGCAGTCACAGTTTCCAAGAGCACTGAGGTGAGAAAACAGAGAATGCTTAAATGTAAGGTGAGATGAGGAGTTCTTAACATGGAGAGGGAGTAAATTCCATAACCTAGGTGCAAAATAGGAAAATGCTTGCTCACCCATTTTGGATGAGCTGGGCTGGGCTGAACAGAGAGCAAGGGGGGGAGGAGGACCTAAGGGAGCGGGAGTGAGAGACCGGGGTAAGCATGTCAACCAGCATGTTGGGACAAGGGGTTCTGGTAAGGGAATCAACAAAACACCATAGAGAATATGAACGGAGGGCATTGGGAGACGGCCAGTTTAAGGCAGCATAGAGTAGGCAGTGATGGGTTAGGTGAGGAGCTGATAAGGCGAATCTACAGATATTGTTATAAGACATGTCCCACTGAAGAACCCCAACATTGGCATGACAGTGTACAGGGAGGGCATTTAGGAGTTGTGGGTAACACCTCATGCTGCTGAGATCCTAGCAGCGGGTGAGTGAGGGTGTCACTTTATAGGCCGCACTCAATCTTGGAGTTAACTGAGCGACATACCTCATTGACATGCACAGCAAAATCCAGTACTGGGTCAAGCGTAACCCCTAGATATTTGAAGGATAAAGTGTTAGAGACAGCAGACCCATTGCAGCAGTAGATCAGAAACTTAGGGGACTCAGTGGGCATCTTTCTAGTGGACCCGAAGAGCATAGCCTGGGTCTTGACTATGTTTAGGATCTGATAGTTAGAGGAAAACCAGGTTTGGAGGGTCTGAAAGTCATGTGAAAGATGTTGGTTTATGTCTACAATAGAGTTGGAGGCAGAGTAAAGCGCCAGGTCATCTGCGTGTATGATAATTCTGCTGTGTGGAGAAGGAAGAGGGATGTCATTAAGGAAGAGAGAAAAAAGTAGGGGACCAAGAATAGAGCCTTGTGGAACTCCACAGGTGATAGAGGCAGTGGAGGAGAGAACCTTACAGAAAGAGAGAGCCTGAGAACAATTTTGCTAGGTAGCTTCCAAACCAGGATAGGGTAGAGTCAGAGGCACCTAGAGATTGCAGCTTAGCCTGAAGTAGTGGGTGATATACCATGTCAAATGCTTTGGAGAGGTCGATGAACATGGCTCCAGTAAGTAACCCCTTGTCCATGTTGCATTTAACATCACTTGTAAACTGGATAAGAGCAGTAGTTGTGCTGTGCCCAGCCCTGAAGCCATGTTGAAAAGGGGATTGGAGATTAAAGTTGAGAAGGTACGCAGATACCTGACAATGAACTGTTTTCTCAAGCAGCTTACTGAGCGTGGGAAGGAGTGAGATGGGTCAGTAGTTAGACAGGATTTTGGCATCCCCCTTTCTTAAACACAGGTATAGTTCTGGCTGTTTTCCAGACTGAGGGGACTGATGCAGAACAGATAGAGAGGTTGAAAAGCCTGGTTGCAGGCACCACCAGACAAGAGGCAAACTGGCTAAGAATCCCTGGAAGAATACCATCCGGGCCTGCGCTACCATTAGCAGGTATAGACTTTAGTAACTTAAGGACCTCTTGATGCGTGACCACTGCCAGCTCAAGAGAAGGGGAGCAGTGGTAAGCGGGGATGTGGTTGCCTATGAAAAGAAAGATATAGAGGGTATGGGAAGAGTGGAAAAGAGGGAATTGAAGGCATTAGCTATGGTGAGAGGGTTGTTACAGTGGGTATTGTTTATATACATGTCATTTGGAGTTAGAGGCTTATTGTTCCCCAGAATTTCCTTAATTTGAGACCAGTAATGTTTTAGGGTTTGAGGTGGAGGAACTGAGCAGGTTCCTGTAGTATATGCTTTTGACCAAGCGAATCTCCTTTTTACAGGTGTTGCGTAAGGACCTGTAGGCCTCGAAGTCGGCTTGAAGTGAGGAGGACTTCCATGCTTACTAGGGTTTATCCCTATGTTTCAGCAGCTGGAATAGGGGGCACTTGAGCCATTTGGTGACTTTCCATTTTACCGTATGTGTGGTGACAGGAATGTGTTGGTTCTGAAGAGAGAGTGGGTTAGCACTGAAGCATTCAACCGCAATGTTAATATCATTGGTAGTGTAGAGGGGAGACCAGTCAACCAGGTTTAAATCATGCAGGAATGCAGCAGGATTAAGCTTAGAGAGGTTTGAAAAAGATAAGACTTTAGAGGGTAGGAGGGAGGGAGGTTTCCCAAATGCAATAAATCGGCAGTGATCACTTATGGAGTCAGGTAGGACTCCAGCAGAGGAAAGTACTCCTTGTTATTTGTCAGAATCCAATCTGAGGATTGCAGGATCCCCAACAGGAGATCCTAGTGGGACCTGGATGAGATTGGCCTTGCTGGTCATGGAAGATAGCAGAGAGGAACTAGGCCTGGCCCAGTCCAGATTAAAGTCTCCCAAGTGGATTATATCATTTTCCCAGACACAGACGGCACAAGTTCGATAAATTCTTCAAGACCTAGCCTGGAGTTTCTAGGAAGTATATAAACGTAAAAGATGTGGAGTTTTTTGACACCCCCAAGTAATAGAAGGGAATGTAGAAACTCACAATTTGCCAGAGGTGGACCATGTATGATAGACACGTTGAAATGTGACTTGTAGTATAGCGCTAAGCCCCCACCTCTTTTGGCATTAGTGCGATCAGCCCGAAGCAAATTACAGCCCTGGAGTGAGCAGAGGGAGTCCACAATGGAGGGTTTCGACCATGTTTCAGATAAGGCAAGGCTATCAGGGTTGTTTGCACACACCCAGGCCTCAAGTTCAGGGAGGTTAGCTGTAAGGCTCCAAATGTTCAGGTGTGCAAAGGTGAAACATGATGTTTGGGGCACACAGGTCAAGGGTGAGACTTGGGGGTATTAGTAGCAGTAGTAGGACCAGGATTGGTCTCGATATCCCTGCAAGGGTAAGGGATAGGTAATTATCCATACTGATGCAGTCAGAAATGCCTGAAAGGCACACCCAGGGAGATGGAGAACATGCACAGGATATATCTAAGTAATACAGCTAGTGCTTACAGTTAAGCCCTGATTGATGTGATGGATTAGGTATGGTGGCAGACAGTAGGTTGAGTAGCAGTTGTCATCTAGTGAGAAGACAGAGCGAGAAGGGGTAACTCAGTTGGACCAGTAAAAACTGCCAGAAAAACAGTGCACCTAATAATGGTAGGAGGGGATATATAGCCCTAGTATACATGGTGAGAGAGGAGTATGAGTAAGGTGGAGTTAGGGAGGAGAGAATGGAACTGAGAAAGGAGAGGAAGAGAGAGGATTAAACGAAATGTGTAGGAGGGTGGACAGCTAGAAACAATGAGAACAGAGGAGAAGGTAGGGAGTGAGAAGCTGGGAGCAGGGCAGAATAATGATTTCACAGGGCATAAATAAGGCTAAAGAATGGAGAGTCAGATTTGTCAACCAGGAGAGAACAAGTAAGAGTAAAAACTCAAACAGGGCAGTATAGCTAGGATAAGCACTGAGGCAAAGACAGAATAGATGAATCCCGAATAGATTAGACTACCTCCAGTGGAGAAGTAATATAACGAGCAAACGAGAAACCCAAGAGATAGAAAAAAACAGACCATGTCTCACGAGAGGATACTCTATATATCTAACACCAGCTGAGGGTGGGAGCAGTCATAAGGTGACTCGGGAATCAGCCAAGCAGCAGTCAGATTACAAGACTGCAGCTTGCAGTACAATTTAGCTTTGAATTAAAACCAGCAGATTTAGCTCTGAATTGAACCAAGCAGGTTTAGCTCTGAATTGAACCAAGCAGGCTGGCAGAGTTTAAAAGAAAAAGTCGGCAGCTACCTCCTGGCTAACATTGGTGGGCAGTGCCTTCCTGCCTGCAGACAGAGCAGAGACACTTGTTGCCCAAGTCCAGAGGCACTTATTGCCCAAATCCAGCTGATTCACAGAAGCCATTTTGTGTCAGCCTGATGATGTTGCATCTGCTGGGGCTGATGGCTATGACCATCATCACAGTCCCTTTTGCCTGTCTCCATATGGACATTCCACATTAGACTCTTCAGGTGCAGTGGGACCAGCTGGCAGACAAGTTGGACCATATAGTTCTTGTCATGTTCCCTCTTCATCACCAAAATCTATTACAAGGCACTCCATTTTTTTCACCCGGCTCCTTTACAAATACTGACAAGGGATGCCTTGTGGTCTGGTTGGGGTGCCTAATTTGGGTCATTCCAGACTCAAGGCTCATGAACTGACTTGGAGTCGGATCTTCATTTCAATATTCTGGAGATGAGGGGTGTTCTTCTTGGCCTACAGGCATTTAAAGCCCATCTCAGCCCCAGTCTCTTGCTGATTTGGCCAGACAATGTTAGTGTCATGCACTACATAAATAAACAAGTGGGCACTCCCTCTTATCCTCTGTGCAGAGAAATGGTGAGAGTGTGGTACTGGACCTTCTGCTATCAACTGTGCTTCTCCCAGGTGTCCAAAATGTCTTGGCAGACAGGCCAAGCAGGTCCCAGTCCCTAGTTCACACAAGACTGCTGATCTCTATGGTAGATGACCTCAAGATGGGATCATCTGGAGTTAGACTTTTTGTGTCCCGTGACAAGGAAAACTGATGCATTTTACTTGCTCACCAAGGGCCTGACATTTTCTGGTCCGATGCATTGTTCCTCCCCTGGAAAGGGAAGTCCCTTTATGCCTCTCCTCTGATTTCTCTTATTTAGAGAGCTGAGGGTGGAACATGTCACCCTAATTGTAGTAGCTTCCTTCTGTCCTTGACAGATTTGGTTTCCACTTCTGCAGCACTTAGCAGTGGCTCCTCCAGTTCAGCTCCCTCTGTGTTGGGGTCTGCTGTCCCAGGATCAATGGTCACTGGTCCATCTAAGCATGACCAACAACATCTGCACTCAAAAGCAGGAGACATCAAAAATGAAGCTTAAAGCAATGTTGCAAAAATAGTCATTTATTCTCAGATTAGGGATACTGGAAAAGAGTTAAACCTCAGTGCTTTGACCAAGATCTAGTCTTCATTAGGGGGACCAATCACAGTACTGGAAGTGTATCAGGACTCTGTGCAAGAAGTATATTTGCAAAATTGATCGCAAATTCAAATAAACTTCTGTAGTGCATTTTAATGTTTTATCACTCACCGCCTGGTGCCATCTCGCCCACCACGATCACAGTCTTACTTCAGTTCTTGCTGCCTGCTCCTATGTATCTAGTAGTAAAACTTTTTTATACAAGTATATTTAACAGACTCATCATTGGGTCAAAGACCCATTTTCAAGATGGACCTGTTTTAAATTACATTTTTAAAAAGGTTTATAATTTAAAATAAGTTACACACAACACATACCCCCAATAGCAGCTTACATAGACCGAAAGATAAAAAACATACAAGACTGGCTACGCCCACTTAATCATTACACATACATGATCATTACACATCTTCATGTTAAGTAAACAAACTCCCATGTGCCTACCTGATGCAGTCACAAACTCTCCCTCCACGATCAACTCAGTTCTTCAGCGTCTCTTTCTAGTCGTCTTCTTGTCTGGTTGGTAACAACTGTGGTGGCTATTAACACACAATTGTTTTTGAATAATTTCTTAATTAAATAGTTTGCATATATATTGCCATCCTGTTAATTATCTGTAAATATTGAGTGCTTTTTACCTACCAGTTTGTATAAATCTAGCAATCTTGTATAATGCTGTATTTATTGTAAATTGTATGTTTCAACATGTATTTTTTTTCTCATGTCTTCATCCATCTGTAAATATTCACAATATTTTATTTTTACTCTTCCTACCACTTTGTTTATGATGTGGAAGCTTTGTAAATATGCTATTAGCTCAAAGGTTGTATCCAAGGCAATAAATAAATAAATAAATAAAAATAAATCTGGCAGGAGAAGGATGTTGCAATATAGGTACACAGGTTAACACCTTGATTAGCACCTCATCAGGTTGTCTGAGTAAGCAGCTGTTTCTGTCAGCTGTCTGAAATAGCAGGAGCCCTCAGCACTCTGTAATGCACTGTTTTTGCTAAGGGCTTTATGCAGTGGGTTCATGCAGCAAGATTTTGTCCACCGTAAGCGGGCATAAGAGTGTCCATTTTAAGAGGTTGCACTGCACTAGCGGTAGAAATAGAGTTACAAGTAAATAATCTGTTCTTCTTAGGCCTGTTCTTTTTCAACATCCATACAGACATCTGTTTGTGAACCCTGCCTGGTGTAATAAGAAGTTATGTTTGCTAAATCCATGTATTATATCGTGTTTCAATTATGTATCAGTGGGGTTACAACTTCTAGGAAACCATTGTCCTATTTCAGTCTTGTCAGCTTTAGCTAAATTACAGGAGAAACTTGTACACACTTGATTACCTTGAGCAGCATAATCTGCTCTGTGGGGAGTAGCATGGATTTAGAAAATGTCATGGCTCTGATATGGCCTTGATTGGGTTCAGAGGCGTTATCTACCATCCAATAGACAAAGGCCTGGTGCCAGGTGCTGTGTTTGTGGACCTGAACCAAAGCCTTCAACCTGGTTGAACACGACATATTAATCCATAAACTATATGAATTGGTTTCTGATACCCTGCTCTTGCCTGGTTTATGGATTACTTAAACCATAGGAAGCGCATGGTGAAAATCGGTAATGTAATCTCTTGGGTTAATGTAATCTGCAGTGGGGTCCCTAAGGCTCCATATTGAGGCCTCTTTGTTTTCCGCTTTTCATTAACAAGCTGCCAGTGGTTTACAAACCTGTGCACACTCTTCTATATGCAAATGATGCAGTATTATACACCCATAGTAACGATATCAATGAAATAAATCAATCAAGTAATTGGGCAATAGTTTCAGAAATCTGCAGGAATGGTTTGTTGAAGAAAAATGGTCCTGAACCTTCAAAACCCAATCAGTGTTGTTTGGTACTAACTACAGTTTGAAAAATCAGTTCTGCAATTTTGTATTAAAGCAGATAATGGCACTTGTTTAAAAAAAAAAAAATGTCAGCTGCTTCAAGTATCTGGAGTGCACTTGAATCTTCTTTCCTTTGACACTCATATCCAAAATATTGTTAATGTGCTTCACTGAAGGCTTGGCTCTCTGTATAGAATTCATAAATATTTAATGCCAGAAACTAGAATTAGAAGAGCCTAGGCAAATCTGCTTCCCATACTTGATTATGGCTTGCTGATCATTGATGCTGCTAATAAAACCGCGCTGCAGAAGAAGCATACTCTCTGTTACAAGATTGCCAAATTTGCATATGGTAGTGACAATAAAATGCATAATTTCCTTTCCCTAAATACTTTGAATTGGTTACAACCAGGATTCAAATCCAATATGACATTTGCCAGCTTTATTAATAAAAACTATGCTCACAAATGCTCCCACTTACCTAGCTGACCAGCTTATGCTTGCTAACATGCCTTCTTCGCTCAACTTTAAAGAGCACCTCTTCCAGCTACAAAGATTAACGGGAGCCCCTTTACTTCATGGGGAGCTACTCCAGGCTATTTTCACTTTTTAGAATACTGGCCCTAAAGGAAGGGAAGGGATCATAATTTGTCTGAAGGGCCAGCTGCATGATCCCTCTCCACTTTCTGAACCTCCGATCCATCCCCACGCTCTGACCTACTGTGACGTTTTTATAGTGGAGTACACATTCACTTGAATGGAGCGTCTTTTTCAAATATAATTTCATGATTGTAAATCTGCTTTTGCTACCTATTGATGGCAGAGTTCAACTAGCAAGAGCTCTGTTAGTTGAACTCTGCCATCAATAGAAACAAAAACCCAGTCTACAATTGGGAAATTACATTTGAAAAAGATGCTCCATTCAAGTGAATGGAGCGAACCCCCCCCCCCCCCGTGCTGTGACGTATAAAGATGTAATGAACAGTCAGAGCGTGGGGCAGGTCGGAGATTCAGGAAGTGGAGAGGGACCATGCAGCCAGTCCTTTGGAGGCAAATTATGATCCCTTCCCTTCTTTTGAGGCCAGTATTAAAAAGAAAAGCAAAGATAGCCTGGAGGAAGTCCTCAAAAGGTAAGGGAGCTCCCAGTTTAATCTTTTTGTAATTTAACAACTACAGCGAAAGGTGCTCTTTAAAAAACGACATCAAAATCCCATTGTTTTGAAAAAAACTTGAGAGTGTCCTTTTAGTTATCGTGCCTCCTCACTCCGGAACAAAATCCCACCCCCATTAGAGAATGATTAACTGTTTCTGCTTTCACAAAGAAGTTGAAAGACTTTTACTTTATCCTCAATGTTTGTGATTGTTATGGGTAAATTCTCTAGTGTATCTTGTCTGCATATGTACTTAATCACAATGTCTGTATCAATTATTGTAAATTGCATTGTCTGTATCAATTATTGTACATTGCATTGTCTGTATCAATTGTTGTAAATTGTATCTTGATTTCTGTGCTTTCACACCCAGGTTGTGCCTGAAAAGGCATCTTTTGCCAGTGTACTTAGCTGGTTACCAAAATGAAAATAAAAATAAATAAATATATGTAGCTATGCTGCTTGATTTTTGTCCTCCTTAATTTTTTCTCCCTTTTATCTTTAGTTTGTTGTTATTGAAGTAGATTTTGTGAACTGGCTGTTATCCAGACAATTTATTATTATTTACCTACCACCTGTGGTATATTTTTGTGAGTTAATATTGTATTTTAATTGAGGATTAAACAACCGCTGTTTATAAAAATATTAATCCCAACTTTAAAACTCTGGTAGACTAAAGGTTCCTTTTACCCAGACCCAATTATTTGGTGCTTTTGTTTTCACCAGTGTCATGCTATTTATTTCACTAACCCGAAGTAGAATCTAATTTTGTTTCAGCAGTTGTGCATAAAGTTTTGTTACAGTGTCTTAGTTCTGAGACGCATACTGAAATGTGATTGTATTAGCATTTCCAACATATTGCTGACTTGGATTTCCATCTCAATGTTTGGACTTACCCCATCCAAATAAATTGAAATATTTAAACAAAATATTTATTTTGTTTGGTGAAGTATTATTATGTAGCTTCACAATTATCACTTGCAGGATGTTCTGTGGCCTATGTGAAGGGAGCTGTGTTGGTGTCAGTTCAGTTCCTAGTGGGCAGGTGTCCACATCACAAAACCACCCACAAAACTGGCACTAATTGGTAGTCTCACAGGAGAGGCCTAGGACTGGATGTGCATGGAGTCTTAACTACCCTGTTACTTATGTAGTGGTGGTCATCGAGGCATGGATCAGGAAGCATAGGAAATGCTGGGCCGGTGGTGCTGAGGGTTGAGGTGCTGGACGTCACACCTCACACCACACCAGTGACCTGGGTTTGAGAATGGACTCTGGTTGTTCGGGGGTCGGCCGGGGGGAAGTAAGGATTGAGTGCCTGGAGGACTGCTGTCCTTCCTCGGGGAAGGGGGTTTGTGCTGTGCGCATCAACACAGCAAGAGGGGTTCGGTCCACTCCCAGGGTGCTTGACTACCTCTATGGAGGTGGAGACAGCTGCTGCACCCATTCCATGGGCACGAGTGTGGGGGAGAAAAGAAATGGAGGTAAATACCAGGACCCAGCAGGACCCATGATGGCCCAGATGGGCCGGAGGATACATCCCTCGGGGGGGGGGGTCGTAGCCCCTGCCAGGTCCACGAAGGTGGTAAAATAATGTGATTTAAAAAAAAAAAAAGGAAGCATAGGAAAACCAGGAGCAGTTATAAAATTCTCAAGTAGCATTTTATTATTTCCAATAACAATAAAATAAAAAATTGTACAGAATGGGTTTTAAGTATAGGCAGTTCAAACAAAACAAAGTTCATCCTCTGAGGGTATCTCTAATTCTAAGTTTCAGTCTCTCTCTCTCTCTAATAAACATTGCTGCTCTTTTCCTAAGAAGTCTTTGCCTGGCAATTAATTTCCATACCCTGAGCTCATTAAGAGACATCCTGGTTTCACACAAAATGTATTAGAGTTCTTGACAGTTTCTTTCCTGCAGGTGAATAAAATAGAACATGGTGTCCTAAAACTAATATCTTGTTGACAGCTCTGCAAAAGAGTTTGTGGAGGTCAAACTGCATCTTAAAGTTAACCCCCGAGTTCCAAATAGGTTTTTGCAATCATGTCAACAGTATAACTACTGCATATACATTTTCAAATCAAGGGGATCCCAGTTTCACAAAAAGATTCATGTATATTTTTATAACTACAGATAAGCAAGGAGGAAGAAAAGACAGAAACAGCAAATGAAGGCAGACAGATAGCAGGAGGCAGAGAATCATGAGACCATCAGTGTGATCAGTTCCTAGGTCTCACAAGAAAAGTTGACTGTACATTCAGACAGACAAGACAGAAAAGGGAGAGGAGAGGACAGAACAGATCCTTGCATTTAACTCTTCTCGTAATAAATGGGATAGGGTCTTATTCAACCCTGTCATAGTGGTTAGGGTGTCATGATAATTTCCACGATACAATAACCATGATAAATGATCACTATAACTGTAATACAGCGGTTTAACATAAAGTAATTTTTATACAAAGCATCAGGAGAATAGGTGTGGAAGGTCAGTTTTCCGAAAAAACAGTATACCGTGACTTCCCTAATAGTGGTCCATCCATGACAGGGTTGCAGCGCATTAGCAGAGCAGTGTGAGTAAGACAGCACTGCGATTGCTGTGCTGTATCTGTCATGTGGATAAACAGAGGGTTCAGTTTTCAGGGCTGTCATTCTGGCACCTCACGAGCATAAAAGTCAAACACACACAAAAAAAATCAAAATATAAATATTTAAACAAAATAATCCTTTTTTATGATGTACTGTTTCTAGTTTTGTTTGTAGCTTATGCACATTGTGGGAAAGAAAAACAACAAATGTAAGTAAACAAATGTATTGGCCTATCCCCAAAATTCTGAAACAGTATCTCATTATGTCTGAAAGACCCTGCAGCTGGGTAACAAGAATACTTCCATTTCCAGCCCCATGGAGTATACCTTTCAGCGGCTTGCTGGCTAACTGACTGTCTTTCAATTTAGTGAAATGAATTCATGTTACAGGTTCAACTTTGGTCTGGCCCCCTGAAGTGAAATGTTTGCTTACATACTAGGCTGTTTAACTGCCATTACATGTTTGAATTGTGCACCAGACCTATACAGTACATAAAACTGGAGCTGAACTTCTTAGAGATAAGTTTGTTGGACTGGGGCGGGGGTAACTAAAGGGATAAGGCATTTGTTAGGCACATTAGTGAAAAGAGGAAGCCTAGCTGAGGGATTGGGAGAGTAAGGGGAAGGGGGGACTGTGCAGAGGAGGATCAGGAAAAAGCAGATATCCTGAACAAATACTTTTCTTCAGTCTTTACAGGGGAAGGGGATGGGCCACATAAAAGCAACAAGAGCACAGGTGAGAGAATGGTAGACACAAGTACTTTCACAGAGGAAAGAGTCTTGAAGGGACTTGCAAATCTCAAAGTCCTCTTTGAAGGAGAACTACAGGGTAACTGGAAGCCCCGACCGATGCACAGATCGGGGCTTCAGTACCCTATTTCTCCCTGCTGTCACCAGATAAGTAAATTATTGGCTTACCCCATCCCTCATAAAATTTGAAGTTCCTCGGGTTGCAGCCAACATATTGCAAGTGCTGCAGTGCCAGCTATGTGTCCGCCCACGCGATCTTGCTAATTTAATTGCGAGATGATGACACGGTGTTGCTGCAGCCTATAATGTGCCCCTATGTACAGAGTTTTAATAAACTCCATTTCAGCTGAGCCCGGCGTAATTTTTACATACTATGATTATATGCCAAATGTATACATTTGGCATATAATATAGTATGTAAAAAATAATGAAACACAGCTGAAATAAGTTATCAAACTTTCTGTACAGCAAAGGCCACGATATAGGCTGCAGCAACGTCATCATCCGAAGTAATCGCGAGATCGTGAGGTGAGCTCACAACGGCACCCACACTGCCTGTGGCAACCAAGCAGAACTGAGATAAAGAAGCTACTTATCTGGTGACAACACAAGGCAGTACTGAAGCCCGATCATATCAATCAAAACTATCAACTCCAATAGTTGATAACTAATGTCTTTATAAGTGACTTTGCAGAGTGAGCTGGAAGGGAGCTGTGCTTCTTTGCAGATGACATCAATATCTGCAATAGGGTGGACAATCCAGAGGAGGTGAAAAAAATGTGTAGAGTCCTGGGAAAACTTAAGGAGTGATTAGGAGTGTGGCAGCTAGGTTTACACTGCAAAAAAATGCAAAATCATGCAGTTAGGGCACAGAAACCCAGAGGCAGAATGCAAAAGGGGAGAAGAGGTACTGACATTCACCAAATAAGAAAAGGACCAGGGAGTAATCATATCTGATGACCTTGAAGAGTGCCAGTGGGATGCTGGGGTGCATAGGAAGGGTATCACCAGCAGAAGGAGGGAAAGAGGTGGTATTGCCATTGCATAGATTGCTGGTGAGACCCCACCTGGTATACTTAGTCCAGTTCTGGAGGCTATATCTCTGGAAGGACATATACAGAGTGGGGCTGTCCACAGGAGGGCACCTTAAATGGGGCAGGGACTCCATCAAAAGCCCTATAAGGAGAGACTGAAGGACTTCAATATGTACACCCTGGAAGAGGAACATAACAGGCTAGCAGTATAGCCTAGAGGTTAGAAGAACGAGGTGTGAGCAGGCTTGGTATATCCAGCAGACCAGACCTGGGTTTGATTCTCACAACCTCCACTTGTACACTGTGTGACTCTGAGCAAGTCACTTAACCGCCCAGTGCTCCCAGGTGGCCCCTTAAAACAGGCACTTGTGCCTAGTGGGCCTTACCCGGTTACCAAAGACTAAAATAAAATAGAGACCTATAAATACCTTATGGGGTAAATAAGTTACAGGACGTTAGTATATTTCAGAGGAAAAGATGCACAAGAACAAAGGGACTTGGAATGAAACTGTAAGGGGGTAAATTTAAGACAGATGTGAAGAAGTACCTTTTCACTGAAAGAGTAGTGGATGCCTGGAATAGTCTTCCAGAGGAGGAGGTAGGGGTGAAAAAAGTGGTGGGTTCAAGATGCATGGGATAGGTACAAGGGAATCTTGGTGGTAAGGGAGGGAGGGAGCCAGTGATCAAATAGGGTCTGCAATGGCATTTATTTATGTATGTGTGTATGTATTTATTTATTTATGTCTTTGGTAACAGGGTAAGTGAGCTGACCCAAAGGACCGTTTTCAGTCACGACCTGGGCCACACAGTGGCAGGCAACGAGCAATGACAGAAATACCTTAAAATGGGTGCAGTCAACAAATAGAAATACAGATACAGGGTACAGGGTACAGGGGGAATACACGCCTTAACATGAATTAAAAAAAAAAAACATAAGAAGTGGTTCAGTCAGTATATTTGGTAAGACAAAGTTGAGGATATGTAGTTACAAGACTGTTGCAGGATATAGGATATGCAGCCATAAGACAGTTTTTAAATTTATGCAGAGAGACCCAGCATAGGCAATGTTGTGTCACAGCAAGGTAGCTGGCGCAGATATATTTGACTGCAGGCTATGACCTGCAGTGGCCTAACCTAACATGGGTAAACTAACAGAGGAGAAAGACAACCCAACTTCAGATAATCAAACCTCATGAACTAGGAGTGAGAAACAAGGATAGGAGAGGAAAATGCATAGAAATGCTAGAGAGAAAAAGGGATGGGAAGGTCAGAGGAGATGGCATGGATGGAGATAGGGCAAGCTGAATGCTGCTGCATCATAGGCAGGGAAAAAGTGGGCAGACTGGGTGGGCCAAGCAATCTTATCTGCCGTCAAATGCTACATTTCTATGACTGATACTTTGTATCCTTTGTTTTCTGACCTTATACTGATGATCCGTAATGACATAATCGATGAAGATGCCATGGATGGGGTGTTAGTACTGTCAGGTGCTGAGCTATTTTTGAAGTGAACCAAGGACCAGTAACTTTCTGTAGCCTCACTTGTCTCATTTTCTTTCCCTTCAGCTCCTTGAACTGTTTGACAGTGAAGACCCCCGTGAGCGGGAGTACCTGAAAACAATCCTCCATCGAGTTTATGGCAAGTTCTTGGGCTTACGAGCTTACATTAGGAAACAGTGTAACAACATTTTCTTAAGGTAAGAAATTGCGTATGTGTTGGGTGTTGTGTCCTTCAGTGGTGCATGTACTGCACCATAACTCTGTTATGGTGGTTATCAAGCAATCCAGATCAGTCCGCCTTCATATTTTTTGGTTCCACTGGTAGAGTGTCTAGTTTGAACTGAGATGGTTGTGGGTTAGAATCTTGTCTTTTCTCCTTGTTCAGGATGGGGTGCTAAGTACTGCACTTAGCTTGTATCTACTTTTTGCCCTCTGGCTGAACACAAAGAACTCTTGGAAAGGACACAACATACAGTTGCATGATGTGGTCAGATGTTTCCAGTTATTTCTAGATATATCTGAAGAGATTCTCTCTGGTGGCCCATAGTGGTACTGCAGGCAGGCAGGCAGGACATTCTCCAGAGATATCATAGAAATTTCAAGAAATATCTGACCATGTCTATATTACTTCACTGTAAAATTACAAAACAGACATGGGCTCAAAAATCAGACTAAAGAGGAAAGATGGAAAGTCTAAGGTTGTTCTCCTTGGAGAATAGGAGAATCGGAGGGACCTTTAACAGAGTTATAAAATATTAGGAGACTATACATTAAGGAATGAATTGGAATTAAATACAAAACAAGGAAGATTAATCTTGCAGGGCATAAAAAGCAGTTGGCATTATTTCTGGCCAGGAGAAATACCAGAAGATATTTTACACCCAGAGAGTGGTGAAGATATGGAATGGTCTAACAGAAATAAATATTGGAATCTGTGACACTAGACATTTTTAAAATTGTCTTGACAAACATTATGGCCTTACGTTCATTAAAAGGACAGTCCCACTGAGTGGTGGGGGACGTACACAATGAGCATGTTCCCCTCTTCTGCCCAAAACCAAGAATAGTACCAAGTATAGTACCCCCTTAAAGTTTCCTTATTATGTCCAGACACTGATGATACTTACTTGCTTCTGATGGTCCTCCTTAGCTCTCCTCTTTAGGCAGGGCTGCTGGGACGGGGCCTCACCCCACTGGGTCAGGATCTGCTTTACAGGATTGTAGGGGCCATAAGTGCCTGTGCTGTTATGCTGACAGCCACCATTTTTTAACCCAGACCCCACTTTCCATCCCACTCCCACCAGTACTGAGTGCAAGCAACGTTGCAGGCTTGCTCACATGCATCCACACCCACTGCAAGGCAACAAGCGCTGTTGGCTGTGTTAGCTAGCTAGACAGACAGACAGACAGACACAGGTAGGTAGGTAGATATTTTATATTTATATAGCACTCTTTCCTGGGGGCTCAGAGCGCTGTTATGGGTGGTAGCACATCTGTGGGCCTCACCATTTGGGCTCTAGCAATCTAGTTACATTCCTGAACTTGAGTTGCCTACATGGTAGAGCAACACTCTACCACTAGCCACCAAACAGCTCCCATATTTATTTTTTAAATTTAAAGTACTCTTTTAAGATTTACTTGCCTCAGAAGTGAGTGCAGTATCCAAGTTATTCCTTCTGGTCACCATGTCTGTGAACACTGCAGTGTCCAGGTCTTGAAACCAAAATATATTTTACATTTAAATTTATTTTTTTATCGTGCTCATCATCACCCCTGCTTCTTCCACTTACCTGAAGTAATTCTAAGCCCATGGGCTTACTCTCCTCTAAGTTGCAGGGTCCAGCCATGGTGGATCCAACCTCCCACCCCCTTCTGGACATGGAGGCCGGAGTTCCTGGGGTTCGGTTTCCAGAGGGCAGTAGTTGGGGTTGGTGTCTGAGCATGCACAGGATCATCATGCTTGACACAGGCTTTCTTTTCCCTGTTTCTGTGGTTCCACTCCCTGGGACTTCAGTGTGCTAAGGGGCTCCAAGATGATACTTGCAGAGAGTGCTTCAAGCGGAGCCCATCCAACTCTCCCCCCCCCCCACTGTACTGCTGCTGTGCTACCACCTGTGGTCACCTAGGTGGCAGTGTGGTAGAGGCAACATCTACCCTCCCTCCTCAGAGGAAGAGAGCATCCTCTGGAATACTCACTCTTCCTTCCCTGGCTAGCCACTGTTGGCACGAGGTCATTCCCGACCTCACATCACCAGTGTTGTGAGTGGTAGCCCTACCACTTTGCCAGCAGACCGGCTATGAAACCAAAATATTGTAATCTGACGTGATTTTTGTTAAAACTTATATCTTTGTCCAAGTCTGAAAGGAATTAAATATTGACTTTGGTAACAATAATAAATTTTTTTTTTTTTTTAAATCCCAGTAATTTTAAGGTGGTCGCCAGGAGATTGTTGGGACTCTTCCTTCAATGGGGCTTCAAACCCATATTTTGCCTTTTTTTTTGTTTTGCTTCACAGTTCACTGAAGCAGTGGACAACTGATTATGGCATGCTTGTGTAATGTAGGTTGGATGATTGACAAATAGGCTGCTTGGTACTGTAGGTAAACTTGAAACATAGAATTTGTCAGCAGATAAAGATCGCTTGGCCCACCTAGTCAGCCCATTTTCCCCCACCTGTATGGTCACTGCAGACCCTACTTGATTTCTGGCTACCCCCCAGCTTTCCAACTAAGGTTCTTTTGTGCCTATTTATAGGTCTTTATCATGTCCCCCCCCCTTCCAGGGTGTACATATTGGGATCCTTCAGTCTTTCATCATAGGGCTTCTGAATGCATATGCAATGTAAATGGGGCATTCACTCTCTTATCTCTCTCTCTCTCTCTGTCCATCTTACAGGGATTGCCACCCGTTCAGGATACTGGTGTTGCAGGGGCATGGTACCTTAGGTTAAAGGTACCTATAGGAAGATGCTTGTAATTAAAGAGAACAAGCTGCTGGATCATGATGAAGCAAAGGAAATAAGTGTTTGAAGGACACTTAGTGCATGGACACATTATAGTAATTTGCCCAATGCCCCACCCAGCTCCTGGCAAGCCTTGCTATTCACTGGAGCAGTGGGGGACTGCGTATGGTATGCTTGTGTAGCAATCTGCTGGGATGCAACCTAGTTCTGCAGAACTTTCCTGTAGAGTTACTGCAGGAAACAAAGAAATTTCAGTGAGGGTTAATACCTTTTGTTCTACAGGAGACTGTGAGACTGTGTTTCATCCTAGTGGGCTACACTATAGGTAGAATGATAGATAGATAGATAGATAGATAGATAGATAGATAGATAGATAGATAGATAGATAGATAGATAGATAGATAGATAGATAGATAGATACAATTTTATTCATGTTAATTCAAAGGAACACAACATGAACATGTAAAAAATCAACTGACAGCAAAAAGGCTCATTTACAATGGGTACCATAAATAGCATGATGTTTGAAACATAGAAACATAGAAGCTGACGACAGATAAGGACTGCAAGCCCATCCAGTCTGACCATTTCTTTTCTACCTTATAAATGTGCCATCGGCTTTGCTCTGTCAATGGCCTATATATTCATACTCATCTGTATTGCTCCTATGCCTATCCATGCCTGTTTGAAGCCCTACACTGTATTCATATCCACCACTTCCTGAGGTAGGCTGTTCCATGCATCCACCACCCTTTCTGTGAAAAAGAACTTCCTCACATTACCCCTTAATCGGCCTCCCTCTCATCTCATGCTGTGTCCTATTGTCCTGCTATTTTTCTTATATTGAAACATGTTAGACTCTTTCACCTTGTTAATGCCCTTAAGGTGTTTGAATGTTTCAATCATATCACCTCTCTGTCTCCTTTGCTCTAGGGTATGCATATTGAGCTCCTTTAATCTGTCCTCATATGTTTTCTGATGCAGTCCCTGCACCATTTTAGTTGCCCTTCTCTGGACTTCCTCAATTTGGTAAATCTCCTTGTGAAGATGTGGCCTCCAGTACTGCATGCAGTACGCCAGATGGGGCCTAACCAGCCTCTTGTAAAGAGGGATTATTACCTCCCTCTTCCGACGTGTGATACCCCTACTAATACACCTTAACATCCCCCTAGCCTTACCTACTGCTTTAGTGGTCTGCTTGGATGATTTCAGGTCATAGATGATGATGATGCCCAAGTCTCTTTCTTCCTTTGTGACTGCCAGCAAGTCCCCTCCCAGCCTATAGGTGGCTTCAGGGTTTCTCTTCCCTATGTGCATGATCTTGCATTTCTTTGCATTAAACCCCAGTTGCCACTCTTCCGACCATTTTGCTAGTTTATCCAGATCTCTTCTAATTCTGCCCACCCCCTCTGGATCATCTACTCTGTTGCAGATCTTGGTGTCATCTGTAAACAGACAAACCTTACCCTCCAGTCCATCTGCAATGTCACTGATGAAGATATTGAAGAGGACTGGCCCCAGGACTGATCCCTGAGGTACCCCACTCGTGACTTGCATCTCTTCTGACTGTATATCATTTACCACCACTCTCTGTTTTCTGCCTGTCAACCAGTTTGCCACCCAGTTGACCAACATCTGACCCACCCCGAGCCTACCCAGCTTATTAATCAATCTTCTACGTGGAACAGTATCGAAAGCTTTCCTGAAGTCGAGGTAGGTGACATAAACTGCTCCCCCTTGGTCCACCACTCTGATTACCCAGTCAAAGAAATCTATGAGATTAGTTTGACAGGACCTTCCTTTTGTAAACCCATGCTGTCTTGGATCATGTGCTCCTATGGATTCCAGGTGTTGCACTATCCTTTCCTTAAAGAGTGCCCTTCTGAGGTAAGACTGATTGGTCTGTAGTTCCCTGCCTCCTCCCTGCTGCCACTCTTGTGGAGTGGGATCACATGAGCCCTTCTCCAGTCTTCTGGGACCTCTCCTGTGCTCAGAGACTCACTAAACAGTTCTGATAATGGTTCTGCTAGTTCTATCCTTATCTTCTTTAGTACCCTGGGATGTATGCCATCAGGTCCCATTGCCTTGTCCACCCTGAGCTTATTGAGCTCTTGTAGGATCCTTTCTTTTGTGAAGGGACTAGTGTACACCTCCCTCCCCCCTTTGTCCATGGTGCTGAGCTGTGGGCCCTGCTCTACCTTCTCTTCAGTAAATACTGAGCAGAAGTATCTATTTAGGATAGATGCTTTTACATGGTCCTCCTACTCACATGCCCTCTTATCTCCTTTGAACTTAGCAATACCCCCTCTGGACTTTCTCCTTTCACTAATGTATCTATAGAAAGTCTTGTCACCTTCTTTTACTGTTTGTGCTAGTGTTTCCTCAGTTTGGGCCTTTGCCTGCCTTATTGCCTTCCCTGCTTCCCTTAGGGAAGTTGGTATGCCTCCCTGTCTTCATCCCGTTGCGTTCCCTTATATTTCAGAAAGACCAGCCTTTTGGCTCTGACCTTTTCTGCTACTGTTTTTGAAAACCAAAGTGGTTTCCTTCTTCTTTTGCACTTCCTTTTCTCTCTAATGCAATGGGATGTTGCTTCAAGTGTTGCATCCTTAATGCTTGCCCACTTTGCCTGTACCCCCTCACCTGTATTTCTTTTTGCCAGGGCTAGCTTAACTCTGTTGGCCATCTTATCAAAGTACGCTCCTCTGAAGTCCCATATTTTTGCCTTGGAATGGGATGATTTAGTTGTGAGTGGCCAAACTGAACATACCATGTGATGGTCACTGGCCCCTAGGTGACCTTCTACCTGGAGATCTGTGATCCTTTCCTGTTAGTCAGTACTATATCTAGGATAGTTCTGTCTCTTGTGGGTTGTTGTACCTGTTGTTTGAGGCCCTCCCCCTGCAGGGAATCCACCATGTGTCTAGTTCTGGCAGATGTTCCTGCTGGTATTGACCAATCCTGTATCTGGCATGTTGAAGTCTCCCATTATCAGAACCGCCCCTTTAGCTGTCATGTTTTGTATGTCTTCTAACAGTAATGTGTCTATGTCCTCCCCCTGGTCGGGGGGCCTGTAGGTAACCCCAGTTCTTATGGCTGTACCATTTCCTGTTTTCCAGGATGATGCACAGTTCTTCTGGCTCCTTATGTGTATTCTGAATTTCTGTAGCTTTGATATTTTCATTGACATACAGGGCCACTCCACCCCCCCTCCCCCTTTTTGCACCTCGGTCTTTTCTGAACAGTACATAGCCAGGTACTGAAGTCTCCCAAGTGTGGTTACTGGTAAACCACGTCTCGCTAATTGCTACTATATCCAGTTTAACCTCTGTCATTATTGCCTGCAGGTCTGCGATCTTGTTTCCCAGACTGGGAGCATTTGTATACATGATTTTCCATCAGCCAGATTTCGGTGTGTTAGTTGTTGGATGAGGTCTGGTGTTTCCCCTGTGCGTTGTATGGGGAGCCAGACCTTTTTCCTTACTTGGTGATGCAAATGAACTGCAACATGCTGAACTCCTGTTTGACCACTAGCACTTGGTACTGTAAGTTAAAGTGAGTGCTTAGCAGTGTAAAATGTGGTGTTCACACTATCTGCCCATGTTACAGGAACTACCACCCTTTTGGGATGCGGTGAAGGCACAGGAGCCCTCTTGAGGAAGGTTACATCTTTAGAGTTGCTGAAGGGACGAGGTCCCCTTGGATTATAGGTACCTTAGGAAAGATGCCCAAAAAGTCTGAGCTGAAGACAATAAGTAATACAGGCAGAACATAACCTCATGAAGGAGAAGAGAGAGAGAGAGAGAGAGAGAGGACAGCTGTAGATAAATGGATAAGTAGCATAAGGGGTGTATAGCAGTGAAATGAATCACCATCTAGGCTCAACTCATGGCAAAATGTATATGCTGTTATATCCTTAAGCATGGAGGAGAGGAAAAAACCTTGTGGAGGAAATCGGTGGAGATCCATATACTTAGGTTGCCATTCTACGAGGCTGAATAGAGGGCTCTGAACCACCTGGCACACTACTTTGGATCATTGGAACAACTTGTGTCCTCTTTCTTTTTCGAATGAGACGTCCACTCTTGTAGAGGTGCTATAGAGCAGGGCCCTGCAACCCGAAGGAAACCTTGCATGTAAGATCTCTTGCTTTGGATGTGAACAAGGGCTATGACAGAATGCCAAAGAAATATCAAGGTTGCAGAATGGACCTCAAGGAGAAGGGAAAGACTGGCATAGAACAGTTGCTTCAAGCATGACTTCCCAGCTACTCTCCACTGATGTGTAAGGCTAATGATTGGTATAATTTGAGCCGCTGGCCTTTGTGGAGCAAACCCATAAGTAGAACAAGGCCCTTGAGGGACAGCTTGGTGTCAGGGCAAGAACCCCATAGTAACTGGGGAAAGTACCTGGTAGTTGTATGGGTGAGTGCCCAGTAGTATGAAAGAGTATAATAGTATGAAAATTGTGGTCAGAGTCCTGTGTGTGTGTTGAGCCTTGAGGTGAGGATCTGGACAACCACCAGGGCAGACTGGAGGGCGGTACTACAGACAAGCAAGAGTAGCTGAGGTTCTTTGTTTTTTTTATGCATAAGCAAGAAGCTGAATAATGACTAAAAGGCTATCCAATCAAAAAGGGGTCCAAAAAGGCAGAAGGAGCAAAGCATAGGCAACTACCAGATGAAGCAAAGGGGCACCAAAGCAGTCACTGGCAGAGGGATGCTAGACGGGACAGGGAAGGCAGAACACCAGGGAAAGCAGGAGCTAGCAGCAGTAACAGTCAGGCTCACATCAGGACTGTAGATTAAATAAGGCAGCACAAGTCCTCCAGCACAGCAGAGAGATAAAAAAAACAGAAACAGAATTTGATGGCAGATGAGGCCCACTTGGCCCACTCAGTCTGCCCATTTTTTCCCTGCCTCTACAGTATCACTGCAGACTATACTTGATCTCTGACTCTTTCTCCCTTTGCCCCCTTCCTTTCCACTAAGATTTCCTTATGCCTGTCCATGCATTCTTGAATCCCACCACTGTTTTCTGCCCCCACAACCTCAGCTGGAAGGCTCTTCCAGGAATCCACCACTCTTTCTGTGAAGAAGTACATCCTCACATCTCTCCTGAATCTACCCCCCCCAGCTTCATAGCATGTCCCCTTGTTCTTGAGCACCTTGCATCTCAAAAATACTTCCCTCGTGTACCTTATTTGCCCCTGTGAGATATTTAAAGATCTCACTTCAAGGGGGCTCTTGCAGCAGGTTACACCGTAAGGACTGAAGATAGCAGGCACCAGGACCCCATGGAAAACTTCTAGCTAGTAGACTATAGCAGGAGATGCCCCTGACATCGACCCACCCCCAATGTCACCTATGGTATAAAAGGGGCAGCCCCCCAGCACCACCTCAATTCTTCCCCCACCGTCAACCTGCGCAAGTCTGACCTCCACGGATGCCTTCTGCACTAGTCTGCTGCCATTTTTGCTGCATTACTCGCGCTTTATGATTTTCCAGATTTTCTTATTTTTTTCCAGTTAATTTTCTTGCATGTCTTCTTCTCCTTCCTCAACTGTTGAACAACGGTGAACAAAATGTGCTTGTGGCAAGCAGCTGCCCCACAAGCATGGCCATTCGGCATGCTTAATCTGCCTAGGCCCAAACCACAACATTGAGGCCTGCCACCACTGCCAAGATTCCAGCCAACACACCCGGCTTTGCCACCAGAAGACCTTGGAATCCTTCCTGCTGCAGCAAAAGCTTTGAACAATGGAGAAGGAGCTTCACCAGAGTACCTCCTCTTCCTGGTCTCCAGAGCTTCCACTTTTTGTCATCAAAGGATCCAAAGAAGTCATCGGAAAGCACAAACACCGGGAAGATAGGGAAAAACCTGATCAGCTTCCTGTTCAGGTCCCGTGCAAATTGGGCAGCAATCATGGATCTTCCTCCCACAGGAGGTCAGCCCTCTCCCCCGTCATCAGCCCTTTCTCCATCTGGGCTGCCAGTGGTCAAACCACCTGCTCTCCTAACCATCTTGGCTGGTAGTTCTTTGGGGCTCAGGTCTACGACCTCAGCCTCTCAGCCCCTGAAGTGACTGTGTCCTCTTCGGGTGGTGGGTCTTTGTCCATCGTCCCCTCCCAGTCAAAGCATCTGCTAAACCAACCCCAAAGCCATGACCCACGCCAACTAATGACACTCAGAACATGAGGTCTCCTCCCCTGAGAGGGTGATGCCTCTACCCCACTCAGGAGTCACCTCCCCTACATGGGCTTCTCCTTCCTGGTTGTTGCCTGCTGCTAAACCGGATATCTGCTCCATCGATGCCGGCCTCTCCAGCGCCAACCTCACTGCCACCATCATCCCCAAATCCCCCACAATCAACAGCGAGATCTGTCATCAAACAGTCAGCACCAGGGGACAGATGGCTGACTTTTGACCCAGTCGAACCCGGCGCCAGAGGATTCTTTACCTTGTAGGACATGACACGGTTAACTCAATGCCAGTGGAGCTGAAGCCAGGGTTACTACAACCTGATGAGCTGATGCGGGGCCTTCAAACCTACTCTCAGAGACACTGGTGCCACGATCTTGCCCCATTTCGGTTTTACCATGCAGCTGTGACATCTCCCATGGAGACATCCCCGACAGTGACAGCCACAGTGCCGGTGTCAGCATTAGCGATGTCATGGATGCCTTGTGTTTCCATCGAGGGGCTATGCCCGAACCCCCCATGTGGGGGGCTCTGCCCCCCCCCACACACCCTGGTCTCTAGGATTCTAACTCCGAGTCGGAGTTGGACCAGGGAGGGGGCAAGACAGTCTGTGAGGCAGTCTCGGGGACTGCAAAGACCATCACAGCCATGTGTGGGTTTTGTCTGACTCCTGTTGCTGTGATGGTCTTCATGATGGAGAGTCACTGTGGTGATGGTATACCCCATTTCCACCCACAGAGGTTAACGCTCTTTTTGAGGCATGGTGGGCCTACTTCAAGGACAGGAGGTCCCAAGAGCCTCCAACTCCCAGTCCCCCTAAGGAACCAGTTCCTCCTAAGAAAGCTGTGATGCCAGATCCTAGGGAGCCTATGCCACCAGCAAGGCCTGACACCAGTCTTTCTAGGCTTCACAAGCATAGGCCTCTGTGCTCACCCTCTCCCTTTCCAGATTCGGGTGAGTCAGGTGGATATTCCTCCTCCTCCTCATACAATGACTCTGGAGATTCAGATATCCCATCAGAGCCGAAGGAGCCCAAGGATACCCCGCAGTCTCCCTCAGGTGACCCAACTTTCATGGATGTGATTAGGCACATCCGGTGCCTCATGGGCTGGAACACAAAGTAAGTGGACCCCGAGCGATGCCAGCTAGCCACTTTCCTTCACAAGAAGGAGTCCTTGCCTCTAGTTGTCCCTCCCCACAATAGCCTCCTTCAAGGATGTCAATGGGGCAACTTGGAAGCATCCATCCTCTACACCTGCTATATCTTAAAAGGCAGATTGCTTGTACAACATCCCAAGGAATGAACCTTTTATGGGGCACACTTGAGTCTGATTCAGTCATTATCAATGTGGCCCATGACCGTTCCAAATGACCCTGACACCTCAGCGCACAGCCTCCTGATAAATACACTAGGCAAATAGACTATTTTGGCAAAAGGTTACTCATCTGCCACTTGTGCCATCCATTCTCTAAACTTCTTCCCCACATGGTCCAATATCAGAATGCCCTGTAGGACAAGGCCTTTGAGGTGGCACAAGCTCAGCCAGATCTCCCTGGGAAGGCCAAGCTGTTACACCTTCTCAAGTGAGGCTCTGATGTGGGGACTCTCATCCTCTGAGCCTCCTATGATTCTGCGGACTCCTCAGGTAGGGCCATAACCATGGGAATTTGCCTACGCTGCCACTCGTGGCTCAGAATTTCCAGATTTGTCCTGGGACATCTAGTCCAAGATCCTGGATGCTCCTTTAGAGGCCCTGTCTTGTTTGGAAGGGGATTCCCAAATATAATCACTTACGCCAAGAGTCTGGTAAGGCTATCAGATCAGTTCACACCCTATATAGGTCTCAGCGTAAGTCTTCCCAGTGATGGCCTTTTCGTTGCAACCCCAAACAGCAACCTAGAGGCCAGCAGCCCAGGGATGCCTTTAAGAGGAAGGCTACTTCTCAAGCCAAGAAGGTTCTGCACCCAGAGCTCCTAGAACCTTGCAGGCCATGTTGCCTGTACCTCACTTCTCTGCCTGACTCCTTACCTGACCCCTCCCTCCTCCAGCAGAGTCCCTGGGGGAGACAATGGGGGATCACTTCTCACTTTACAGAGGACATAACATAGAATTGTTCGAGGTTCCTCTGGACAATCCTCCAGCTCCCTCCTATAACCCACAGGCCCATCTCAACCTGATCCAGGATGAGATACAAGCACTTCTGAAAAAACAGGCCATCAAACCTGTCCCACTAGCGTGACATAGGAAGGGATTCCACTTGCATTTCTTCCTGGTTCCAAAGAAAACAGATCTGCACCCATTCTGGACCTCAGTCATCTGAACAAATCCATAGAGTACAAAAGGTTCAGGATGGTCACGCTTCCTACCTTCTTCCCTTGCTTCATCAGAGTTGGCTCAGCTTCCTGGACATGCAGGTCGCTTACCTTCATAGCTTGGTGTTTCCACCCATAGGAGAGTTTCTGCACTTCCTTCAGATAAACCACTGCTATTTTTTAGGCCCTGCCCTTTGGCCTGTCCTCAGCCACACACGTTTTTACAAAATGCCTTTTAATAGTGGCGGCGCCCTAAGGAGGGAACACCATTAAGTCTTCCTTTACCTAGACGACTGGCTTCTGACAGCTCCTACCAAGGAGAAATTGCTCAGAAGCATGAAGACCACCTTTTTTCCTGTTTTGGGATCTGGGGATAACACTCAGTCTTCCAAAATCCTCTCCTTGGCCAAGTCAGACACTCCAGTACATGGGATGATCTTAGGCACTGAGCAAGGCAAGGCCTTTCTTCTACCAGACAAGGTGGAGAGCCTTCTGACTCAGGCTCAACTGGTCTGGTCATCTCAACAGGTCCCAGCCAGAACAGTTCTACAACTGCTGGGACATATGCAGCGCCATTGTGACAGTACCCTGGCTCACCTGCATATGTTGGTGACCCAATGGAACCTTCAGGTCCAATGGGACCAGCGTTCAGATGACTTGGACCTCCCTGTATCAGTTTCCAGCTCAGTCAGACAGATGTGGTGGCTGAATACCTCCAACCTTTCAAGGGGTTCCCTTCTGGTCAGAGTTGCCTCGACAAATTCTGACCATGGATATGTCGGGCCAGGGCTGGGGTGCACACCTGGCAGACCGTTAGACTCAGTGGACTTGGTCCCCATTGGAGCTGCATCTCCACTTCAATTTTCTGGAGATGTGGGCATTTCTGTATGCTCTCCAAGCCTTTCAGACACATCTACTCCCAGGTCCCCTCTTGATCCAGACAGACAACATGTCCATGGTCTTTTATATAAACAAGCAAGGGGACGCGCATTCTTACTCCATCTGCAGAGAGGCCATGGGAGTGTGGCATTGGGCCATAGAGCAGCACCTGAGCCTGACAGCTGTGCATGTTCCAGGAGTACAAAACACCTTGGCCGACAGCCTAAGCCATTCCTGGTCCAAGGTTCATGAATGGGAGCTTCGTCCCACAATGGTCAAAGATCTCAACGGTGGGGATGCCACACCTGGACCTATTCATATCCCATCCAAAGCAAAACTGCCCAATTTCTGCAGAACCAGGGCCTGGTGTTTTCTGGTGAGATGAATTGTTCCTCTCTTGCACAGGAGGTTTCTATATGCCTTCCTTCCCTTTCCATTGCTGCAGAGAGTTCTGCTCAAGTTGCAGTCAGAAGAGGCAGAGATGATTCTGATAGCCCCCTTCTGACCATGTCAGATTCATTTTCCGCTTCTCCAGCAGCTGGCAGTGGAACCCCCAATTCCCCTGCTTCTGTGTCCTGACCTGCTGTCACAGGAGCAGGGCACCCTGGTCCATCCGGATCTCAGATCTCTGCTTCTTCATGCATGGCTCCTGCAGACCTAGCCATTGCCTGCTTTGGGGTCCCCCCCCCCCAAGTGGCTGAGGTCCTTGTGGCTGCCAGAAAGCCCTCCACTCGATCCACTTATGCTATGAAGTGGACGCGGTTCTACATATGAGCCACTGCTCATCAACTGGATCCCTTTACTTGTCTGGAGAATCTCATTCTGTGTAACTCAGGCTTAAGTTACTCACCCAGTAAGGTGCATGTTTCAGCCATCTCTGTGTACCATGCATCTATTGGGGGCAAGACCCTTGCCCAACTTGACCTGTCCTGCACATTCTTGGGGGGTATTTTGCATCTGAAACCTCTATAATAGACCCAGTTCTTCTATGGGATCTGTTGTTTATCTTAAAGAAACTTACGTTGCCTCCCTCTGAGCATGCCGCAAGTTGCGAGCTTCTCTTTCTGTCATGGAAGGCATTAATTTTAGTTGCCATTACATCTGCTCAAAGGATTTCTGAGCTCCAGGCTCTGATGTGTAAAGAGTCTTATTTAGTTTTTCACAAGGACAAGGTATCCTTGAGAACCAATCCTAAGTTCCTCCCTAAGGTGGTCTCCGAGTTTACTCTAAATCAAGACATCCACCTTCCTGTGCATTTCCCAGAGTATTCTAACTTGGGAGGCCTTACTACATACTCTGGATGTCCATCAGGTCCTTCATTATTATTTTGGCTGCACCCGAACCATCAGAAAATCTGATCAGTTGTTTGTTTCGCCCCGAGAAGAGAAGGGGCTTCAGTATCTAAATAGTGCTTATCCAAATGGTTAGTTAGTTGGATTGTTTAGTGTTACCGTAAATACATCAAGCCTTTACCAGGCCCAGTTAAAGGCCATTCTACCAGGGGTGTAGCTGTTTCCCCTGCATCCTTCAGAAATGTGTCCATTGCTGACATCTGTGTAGCAGCCACTTGGAGTTCTGTCCATACTTTCATCCGGCATTACAGTCTGGACATTGCCTCTAGGCACAAAGCAGGTGTTGGACTGGCTGTCCTCCGGAGTCTGCTTTCTTGAACACTTTACTCTGACAGATACCTCCCCCCAGCTGACCAGGGTCAGTCCTCTCACTGCTTGGGACTCAGTCATTATGGTGTAACCTGCTGCAAGAGCCCCTGCGAAGTGAGAAAGTACAGTTATGTCAGAACTTACCGTAGCAGTAGAACTTCGAGAGGAGGTGTTGCTTTCCCTCCCTCCATCCCCCTGGTGACTGTTTCTCCATCCTTTCAGTTTCCTTGGTTCCAGAGGAATGCCTTGGTTCTCAATTTATTATGTTTGCTGGGGTGTCTGGCAGGCGAACTGAAGTGGTGCTGGGGGACCGCCCCTTTTATATCATAGGAGACGTTAGGAGGTGGGCCAACATCAGGGGGCAGTCCCCCGCTATAGACTGCTAGCTAGAAGTTTTCCATGGGGTCCTGGCCCCTGCCAGCTTTAGTCCTTATGGTGTAACCTGCTGCAAGAGCCCTCTCAAGATCTAGTGTTACTGTAGTCTACATAACTGTACTGTCTCTGTCATATCCTCTTCTCCCTCCTCTCTTCAGGGTGTACATACTGAGGTCCTTTAGTCTCTCTTATAGGGCTTCTGATGCAGACCTGCACCATTTAGTTGCACTCCTCTGGACTGCCTCCACTCTATGTTCTACCGGAGATGTGGTCTCAAAACTGGACCCAGGACTCTGGTGGGGTCTTACCAGCGATCTATACAGGGGGCAACACCACCCTTTTCTGCTGGTGATACCCCTACCTATGCACCCAGTATCCCACTAGCCCTCCTAACTGCCTTGTCACACTGCCTGGCAACCTTTAAGTCATCTGATATGATTAACCCCAAGACTCTTTCCTGCTTGGTGGTCAGTCAGTACCACTCCACCCATTTTGTACTCCACCCTTGGGTTTCAGCTGCCATACCCTTGACCACACCTCAAGTTTTCTGAGGTCTCTGCTCAGCCTTTCACCGCCACCCCCACTGAGTGTCCATCTAATTACAGATTTTTGTGTCATCTGCAAAGGGAAGAGGCAGACATTCCCTTCCAGCTTCTCTGCAATGTCACTTACAAATAAATTAAATAGGACCACTCCCAGCATTGATCTCTGAGACACCCCACTGGTCACTGTTCCTGTCTCAGAGTGAACATTGTTTACCACCACCCTCTGTTGCCTATCCCCTAACAAATTTTGTACCCACTTTACCACCTTTAGACCCACTCAGTTTGCTTACTAGTCTTCTATTTGGAACAGTGTTGAAAGCCTTACTGAAATCTAGGTAGGCCACATCCACTGCACCACCCTGATCTAATTCCTTGGTAACCCAAAGAAATCTATCAGATCCATTTGAAATGATCCCCCCCCCCCACCATGATTCCATGGTGCCTAGGATCTTCCTTTCCTGCAGCAGTGATTCCATTAACTTTCCCACCACCAGTGTCAGGCTGACTGGCCTATAATTACCAGCCTCCTCCCTGCTACCACTTTTATGAAGTGGAGCAAAATACAAAAAAAAATTAGCAAAAGTTTTGGCCGTCAGAGTTTCTAAAATTTTGAATAAATTAGTAGGGAAAGAGCAGGTGGGATTTATGAAAGGCAGATAACCAGCAGACAGTTTTCACAGATTATTTACAACTATTTGGAATGTTCAGTCTTCTGGAAAAAATAGTACCCCAATGATAGCTATATCCCTAGATATTTATAAGACATTTGATTCTTTGGAATGGGAATACTTGTATAAAGTATTAGAAAGTTATAATTTTGGCCCTGGTATCATAAGATGGATTCATCCTGCCCCGAAGGCCTGCAGAATTACCAATGGTCTTCGCTCCCCTTCCTCCCCTCTTCATAGAGGCTGTAGGCAAGGGTGTCCACTTCCCCCCTTTCTATTTGTTCTTGCTTTGGAACCCTTGATTAGGAGGATTACGTCCTCTACCAGAATACATGGGGTTCAAACAGGAAATACACTAACGGTATTTGCATTTGTGATGATATATTACTGTCATTCACCCAGCCATCATTCTCTTTGTGGAATCTCAAGTTATTATTACAGGACTTTGGTTTAATCTCAGGCCTTTATGTAAACTGGACTGTCAGAATGCTTCTCACTAAGTCCTTACACAAAAGAGATAGACAAGTTTAAAAAAGAATCAGGTGTAACATGGCAGACCGACGGGTTAACATACTTGGGCAGTAATCTGTTTGATTCAGCAACTAAGATTCTAAATCACAATTTGCCTAGGATCATTAATGAGATGAAAAATGACTTTGATAAATGGGGTAAATTACATTTATCATTCTGGGGAAGATTAATTCAATAAAATGGTCATAGCTCCAAACATTTTCTATTTTTTGAATAATGTTCCGCATCATCACAAAGGATAGGTTAATTAAGATTGATGGGATAGTCTCCTGTTTTCTATGGGATGGGAAGCCCTAGGATATTTAAAGTTAAACTAAGATCACCTATAAAGGCAGGATGATTGGCCCTTCCATGGTGGCAAGGGTATTTTTGGGCTTATAAGCTTAAGCAGGTTGCTAATTGGTTTCTTTCAGAAGAATACAGTAATATGCCATTGTGGGTGACAGTAGAAAAAGAAATAGCTGCCTCTCTAAAATTAACTAATCTGTTGTTTATTCCTGCTCCCTCTTATTTAAAAAAATCATCCAACCCTTCAGATCTCTATTTTAGTTTGCAAAAAGTTTAACCAACTCATAAAGATTGAATATGTACCATTGCAGTTTATGCCACTGTGGAATAATAGGGGAGTAGCACCTGATGGCAAATGTCTCAAGGATATAGGTTGGACATCTAAAGGTATTAAAACACTGGATGATTTAGTTGAGGACAATAACGTGTTGTCCTCCTTTGAGCAACTTAGGAAGAAATTTAGTTTAAACAGATTAGACTTCAGCTACTGTTTACAGTTAAGACATCATATAGCTAAGACATTTCTGGATAAAAATGTTGTCCTTCACTCATTCAAAGCTTGGGACTCTTGTCTTAAAGTGGCTGTTCTCCCTAGAGGCTTCAGCCTGCTGTACAAGATCTTGAATGAGACTGATCTTCTTTTAACAGATTCCGCTAGGAAGAAATGGCAAGCTGATCTGGGTGTAATTATTTCTATGGAATCTTGTGGAAAAAAAACGTGGATGAATGCAGTTAAATGCTGTAGGGAAATTCAAGGGAGACTGATCCAGTTTAAAATTCTTTACTGTTTTTAGTACTCCCCTTGTCAGCTGTTCAAAATGGGCCTAGCCCCCAGTGATAGTTGCTGGAGATGCGGTGCAGCTAAAACTGGAGTATTTATTATTTAATTATGTAATATTTTGGAGAGACCTTTGAGTGTGAGCTCTTTTACAAACGTTCCATGTCAGGGTGGACAAATAGTACAATACACATATACAGTGGTTACAGATGCCTGATCATTGGCATACAAGAGCAATTACATGAGAGGTAGACAAACTGGAGAAAAAACAGAGTAATTATAACAGAGTAGAAGCTATTTCAGAAAGATTGTTTGCCCCCCCCCCCAGACCTCCAAAATCTGTAGTTAGACTAAAGTTGAGATGACTGCATAGTGGTTAAATGATTACTCAGATGGCAGCGGGCTGGGTGTCAGTAAAACAAGAGAAGGGTTTGAAATTACCCTCAGAGGGTGAGAGGTGGGGGACGGTGGGTAGGGGTGCTGTGGGGTGGGGTGGAGGGAGCAGCTCCAATAGGGCTTTGTTGGGTAGGGGGTGGTAGGGGGAAATAGGGAGAGGCATTGTCTATGTAGGGATCAGAGCTGAACTGATTGGGTAATCTATTATGGTATTGCAATGAGGTTCTGTCTGTATAGAAAGATACACTCGATCTGTCAGATAAGTTTGGGGGTGTCAATTCCCTTCTCTCCATTGATATATTGGGAGATACCTCAGTCATTCAGGGGGTAAAAGCACAGACAAAAACTTGGATGTTAACATCAGCCCTTGCTTTCAAAAGGCTTCTTTTGAAAAACTGGAAAAAGAAGAGAGTCCCTTCAGTTAAACAATGGATAGAAACTTTAGGAGAGATTGCAAATAATGAAAGAATTAGTCATTCCTCACTTGATAAAATGAGTTGTTTAATATCATGTGATGCCCCTTCTCGCTATTGCTTACAGTAATCTCTGTTAACAGTGTTGGATTTTTATTCACTCATTTGATGCAGTACCTAGATACAGTACCAAGAGTCCTTATTTGGTTCTTACTAATGTTCCTAAGTAAACTTTGTATTGTAATGGCTTTTCCTGATTTAGTTATTCAGGTTTGGGGTTTTATGACAATAACTTACGTATGAAAGATGAATAATCATTTTATTCTTTATATGCTCCACTGTATTTTTCCTGTCATCTGAAAATAAAAAAATTATGATGCAAAAAAATAAATAAATTAAGTGGGACTACATCCCAGGACAGAGTATTACCTGGGTGGAGTCCAAGTATCTGCATCAGAGGAGGAGAAGGACCTGGGAGTGATGATCACTAGTGATCTGAAACACTCCACACAGTACAAGAAAGCAGCAGCAAAGGCAAACAAGATGCTAGGATGCATAGCTAGGGGGATCAGTACTAGGAGAGATGAAGTTATAGTGCCCTTGTACAGGTCACTGGTAAGGCCACATCTAGAGTATGGAGTTCAGTAATGGTGCCTACACCTCAAAAAGGACATTAACCTGCTAGAGAAGGTCCAGAGGAGGGCTACAACGATAACAGGTCAGCAGGGTAAGGCATATGAAGAGAGACTGAGGGCACTGAACATGTACTCCCTGGAAGACAGGAGAGAGAGAGGGGACATGATTGGGACCTTCAAGTACTTGAAAGGAATAAATATGGTTGATAAGGAGAGCCTCTTTAAGCTGAGTGGCAACCATAACATTGGGGGCACAGTCTTAAGCTGGAGGGTGGGAGGTTTAGGAGGGAGGTCAGGAAGCACTTCTTCACAGAGAGGGTGGTGGACACTTGGAATGTGCTACCGGAAGAGGTCATCTCGTTGAAGACAGTGTGCAGCTTTAAGAGAGGCTGGGATAGGCATGGGGGAAGGTAAGGATCATGTATAGGGAAGATGGGAGGAGTGGGAAGGGAGGGCAGGGACATTAGCTCAAGCTGTGGACCCTGCAATACGAGCAGACTTGATAGACCAAATGGCCTTCTTCTGCTGGCTTCTTCGTATGTTCGAATGTACATCTGCCCTCTTCCAGTTCTCCAGAACCAGTCCTGTTTCCAGTGAATGTTAATGTGATCTCTCACTAAAGAATGTCAAAACTTTCTCCTCTGCCCTATTAAACTCTTTGCTGCCACTTATGCCTCAAACAAATACAAATAATAAAAGAAAATGACACAACTAGCTGAGCTTTTCAATGATCCTCTTAAGTAAATAAAAATTGAAATATGCAATTTACTTTTCTGATTATTTTATGAAAATCCTGTCAGATAATAATATATGTCAGTTCATGCATTATGTTTGCATACCATGACTTTGTGGGTGGATGGTGGCCTCAGCTTTACTTTGTCTCTTGCAAAGCTCTAGAAGTGTGACATTTGCCTGCATAATGAACATCCTAGTGTGTCTTATTGGTAAAAGAACTGTGCTGAATTTGTAAGTCACTGTTCCCAGTAGAAACATTGCTTTTTAAATACTGGATGAAACATAGAAACATAGAATTTGATGGCAGATAAGGACCGCTTGGACCACCTAGTCTGCCCATTTTTTACCTACCTACTGTATCATTGTACTTGATCTCTAGCTTATTCCGCCCTTGCTTTACAACTAAGGTTTCCTTATGCATATTGCATGCATTCTTGAATCCTGTTACAGTTTTGGCCCCCACCATCTCCGCTGGGAGACTCTTCCAGGAATCCCCGGCCAGTGAAGAAGTACTTCCTCATCTCCTGAGTCTACCTCCTCCAGCTTCGTAGCATGATCCCCTGTCCTTGAGCATCTTTTTCAGAAAAATGCTTCCTCTTGAACCTTATTTATACCTGTGAGATATTTGAAAGTTTCTGTGGTATCCCTCCTCTCCTTTCTTTCCTCCAGGCGGTACATATTGAGGTCCTTCAGTCTGTCTTCATAGGGCTTATGATGCAGACCCTGCACCATTAGTTGCCCTCCTCTGGACCACCTCTGCTCTGTCTATGTCCTGTTAGAGATGAGGTCTCCAGAGCTGGACACAGTACTCTAAAATGAGGTCTCACCAGTGATCTATACAGTGGTAACACCGCCTCTTTTTTTTCTGCTGGTGATACCCCTTCCTATGCACCCAAGCATCCCGCTAGCTCTCCCCACTGCCCAGCCACCTTTAGGTCATCCAATATGATAACCCCTATGCCTTTTTCCTGTTTGGTGGTCATCAATACTTCTCCTAACAATTTGTACTCCACCCCTGGGTTTCTGTGCCCCAAGTGCATGATTTTGCACTTTTTTGCATTGAAGCCCTGTTGCCATACCCTTGACCACTCCTCTAACTTTGTCAGGTCCCCACTCATCACCCCCGCCCCCCGGGGAGTTTACCCTGTTGCAGATTTTAGTATCATCTGTGAACAGGCAGACCTTTCCATCCAGCCCCTCTTTAATGTCACTAATAAAGACATTAAAGAGGACTGGACCTACTACGGGATCCTGGTGGTACCCTGGTGGTCACCCTCCCCTCCTTGGAGTGAACTCCGTTCACCAATACCCTCTGACTCCTATCCCCTAGCCAATGTCTTACCCAGTTTACCACCTTTGGACCCACTCCTAGGCTGCCTAGCTTGCTTCGTAGTCTCCTATGTGGAATGGTGTTGAAGGCCTTGCTGAAATCTAGGTAGGCCACATCCACCACTCTACCTCGATCCAATTCCTTAGTCACCCAGTCATAAAATCTATTAGATTCATTTGACAATAAATTGTTTTGTTTTAGTAAGTTCAGTTCTGATTTACACAGTACTGTTCAGGATCGTTTAAAACTCTATGATGTAGTTTAAGTCCTTGCTGAGCTCTTACATTGTTGCCACAATACAGCTCTGTTTCTACAGCAGAATTATGTGGCTGACAGGGACATAAATGACATCATACAGTCCTAAGTGGTACTCACCAAGTGAGTATAAATTAGAAACACCCTCTGTGGTGTCTAAAATGCCTGTATAAATGGAACAATAACAGAGCTGGAACCAGTACTTAAACAGCTTCTATTGTGAATAAAGGACTTACTGATGTACTGCAGCTCGCTTTAAATTGATGATGACAATGATTATATATTTGATAATATCATTAAGGGAAAACAGTGGATATTTCTCAAACCTGCCCCTTCACATCCCAAGGCCCTGATTTGTAGTTTCGCCTTAAATTAAAAATACCTCCTGATGCAGTTTTTTTAAGTTTATTAGTTTTGTCCATGACTTCCAGTTTAAAAGGATGTCCACAGCCATCGTGTGGCTAACACGTGCATCTCTCACTTTCTTTATGTTAATATATCTATAGCCCGATGGCAAAGTCATTAGAGCGAGCATTGAATGTGCACAGCAGCCGTGAGATGACTGCGGACATTCTTTTAAACCAGAAGCCATGGATGAGAATAATAAACTTAAAAACTAGATCAGGAGGTATTATTAAAATTTTTAATTTAAGGTAAAAATGCAAACTGGGGCCTTGGGATGCAGCAGGGGAGGTTTGGGAACTACCCCCTGTTTTCGTTTAATGATTTATAGAGAAAAAGCTGTACAGTTTATAGCCATTATTCCTAAAATTTCAGGTGTTAGCCACTATCATAGCATTTTATGGGATAGCAGCTGTAATTGGGTAGCAACCAGCAGAATACAAAGTGTTTATGATAACAGATACACTCTTGACAGAGTAAAGGCCTATGGCACATTCATAAGGTAGAAAAAAATGGTCAGACTGGATGGGCCTTGTAGTCCTTATCTGGCGTCAACTTCTCTGTTTCTCTGATACAAATATATTAACTTTTTATGTTGACAGCCAGTTACAAACATTAACAGTAACAAGTTCAGCCCAGAGTTACTCCTAAGTTGGAGATGAATTTGCTAGTAGTAATATTTTTCAGGGAGGCTACTGGTTTGCAGTGTTGGGTAAGTCACTTTAAAAAAGTAACCAGTTACAGTTACTCTCAAATAAATGCAATCCATTACAGTTACTTATTGTTTGTGTATAAAAAGTAGTAACTTTACTTTTTCTGTTACTTTTTTTAAAACTGTATGTTTATTGTTTTAATCAACAATACATACGGTTAAAGATTCCAAGTTAGGATATGGAAAATACAGTACATATATTCCCTTGAGGGCACCACTCCTCTTAATACACTCAATTTCTCCATCCTAAACATTTTGATATGTCTATGGAGGGAGTAACCTTTAATAGTTCCATAATTATATACATTTTAGGCTGCAGTCTAAGCCCATGAGCTGCATGGTATTTAATCTAGAAATAGTAATTAAACTAATGGTTCCATTACTGTCCACCTAACCAGTAGGCGGGTTATACACCATGTTTTCCATTGTTATGCACACATAGTGCCCATTAATGTAAAATTATACTGCTACTAGTCACTTTTTCACAATTAAAGAAAGTACAAAGAATTTTAACTCCGCTAACCTGTGTTCTAGGCGCTAATGCTGCAAGCTGTAAATGATCCCCACATAAAAGTGCAGGGAATATCTTAAAGTATTTATAGCTAAGAGAGCTGAACATTGGTCCAGTAACTTTAAGAAGAATAAATGAATCCAATTTTTAATATTTTAGAGCAAACCAGTAAGATCTAGAGAATCTCCATTACTTTAAAAAATATTTTCCAATTATTAACAAAGTAAAATCCTCAGCTCATCGCTGCTTGTAAACTGCTAAATAAAATGTCTCTAAACTGATATCTCTGGAAGCAGTATAAGCATTTTTAAACTATATAAGTATTTTTTAATCAAATGAGTAAAACAGCAGTTCTCAGCAAGCTGAAGGGAAAGTATACAAGACTTCCCCTTTTGTAATGTCCCACTATCCCTGAACACAGAATGGAAAAGGAATATAAGTCACCAGAATCTCTAGTGTAACCCCCCTGCAAATGGGGGTTCCCAAAAGACTTCCAGGAGCTTGCTTGAATGCTCCAAGCCTGAATGGTGTTTGGCATTTTGCCATTTATCAGTAGTGTTTTTGAGAGCCTCGTTCTGTCTCTTTAAAGAGCTCTGCTTGCAGACATAATTAGTTTCGTATGGGGACTGTGTGCTTCTCTGAGTACCACTCGAGCTGCTGCCAATTCACTTCATTTTGCAGTCACTAGGAGTGCAAAGGAACCTATCTGAAAGATGTAACTGTTTGCCAGAAATTATTTAGAGTAATAATAAAATTACAGTTTGTCTAACCTGCTTTCTTTGCAGTCAGAACTGTGTCTGCTAGTTCCCCATTCTAGTTTTGAACTGCTGAACTGGACCATCAGTGTGGGTATAGCTAGCTCTAAAATGGTGCCTTAGACGAATCAGAACTTGGACTCATAATCTGAGCCAGCCACAAGAGGATTGTATGGGCAGTGACTCTGGGAGATGTAGTTTAGACTTCAGTGCCTTTTGGACCAACAGCAGCAGTCTATTGTGGTGACAGCCAATCCAGTCAAGAACTGGGAGGAACTCAAAGGAAAGAGCCGGTTTTGTCGGGTTGGAGTTTCAGTTGAGCTTTGGCAGTGAAGAAGAAGGAAGGCCCTGTGCTTTTTCAGTGTGCAGTTTTAGTCAAAAACGTGTGTAAGGCCCAGAGTTCCGGTCTGCAGCTTGTTGGACTGAATCCGTCCTGTGAAAAGAATCAAAGGATCTCTGAAGAGTAGAAACCAGGCTCACCCTGTGAAGACTGGAAGAATTGCTGAAAATTGCACTCGGTCTGTCAGGAACTGAATCTGCTGTGTGTTCTCCGGTATTGTGCAGTAATTGCGATCGGATACAGATGCAGCCTGCCTGGTATAGTGCTTTTTTTATATAAATGTGTGAAGAGGTTTGTGTACCTCAAGTGAGCCCTGCTGACATTGAAGGACCCTATCTTATTTGGAGGTCGTGAGTACTAATTCAGGGTCGCCTCTGTTGAATTGCCACATTAAATCCAAATGGAATTACTGTACTGCTGACTGTTTAATTTTCCTTTCTCTGTGTGAAGGGCCCTACCAGCTGCCACGGTTTGGACTAGCCACTAGGGCTTGGGTACCCAGGGACAGTAACTGATAGGGATAGGCCTGTGCACAGAGCCATAGGTAGATTATTAGAGTGATAAGCTAATTAACCTGATTTCCCCCTGTCCTTGTTATATCCCCCTAAATAAATCAGAGCTGCTTGTTTCAGCAAAGTTGTACTGAGGTATTTGTTTATGTTAAAGTACTGTACTGTGATTGTTGCACTGTATCTCATTTCACAGGAGGTCCCAGTGCCGGAACCAGACCTGGGGGTAAGTGTATACTGTGAAGGTAATCTGATATATTGTGTGGGCCACTAGTGGGAAGAAAGGGTTGCAGTGTCCCAGAGGGCTGTGACCAGTTAGTTTAACTATTGCAAACCCTGACCTCTGGGTGGAGGCACCGCCATTGGATCCAGGCCCTCAACCTGTTGTGGCAAATCAGGCAGGGGTAGTAGCCCCTGGGATAGCGCCATCTAGGGGTTACACTAGTCTATGTGATGGTGACAAAACTCACCACCATTTTTAAGGAAATGTAAGTTCATAGTCCCTTCAGGTTTCTTCTTCTTCGTCCAATGATCGATCCTCGGAGCATTTTCTCTGGGTGTATGCACTGTGTACTTCCGGCTCCACTTCAGAACTTCTGCTGGCTCAGTAAAGAGGTAGATTTTCCATTTGTAGGGGATCTGGAGTCGAGCTGGGAATATTATTCCATATGGGATATGGGCCTCTCTGAGCATAGCCCAAATCCCGTTGAATTTTTTCCTCTTTTGTCTCATGGCAAAGCTAATGTCTGGATAAAGGCAGACATGCTGACTGTCACACAGTAATGTTCCTTTTTGCCTCGCCATCGCTAACAAAATGTCCAGAGTGCCTATGCTGTCAATTACCAGCACAATAGTACATGGGGCCTCCGAGTTATCCTGGCGGCCTTGTGGCATGATCCTAAATGCCTTCTGAAGGGACTGAACCTTGTGGGATGCTCCATCTCCCAGCTGTTGAACCAGCCTGAGACAGGGTAAACAAAACACCGGGGAACAAGGGGTTAACCCCTTGGATGAGACTGAAGAAATGTAGAGACTGCAGCAGGCAAGGGGGGGATGCCTCCACAGGTGTGGCCAATTAGAGAGAGACTGCAAAAAGGCAGATGAATTCAGCAAGGTAGAGAGAAGCTGGAAACTGCTGCCCTGTGAGAGAGAAACAAGAGCTGAAAACCAAAGAGAATGTTTAGGTCATTGAGAGAGTCTTTGGGGAAAAACAGCTGAAGCCTGCTCCTGAGAACCGTCCAGACCATGCCTGGAGCAGAGGATCCTGAGGGAAAGGACTAGATTAGCCAGCTGGGCCAATAACAGTGAGTAGAATACGTGGTTGAGAACTGCCTGAAGATAAGGCTAAAGGGGAAACTGTTTGTACTTCATTTAAGACTGTATCTTGAACAAACTACTGGCCCACATAGGTGGTGCAAAGATTCCTTTGTCACGTCAGCCTGAAAGAACTGTTTTATGTTAAACTTTGTGTTACTTGACCAGGCTGGGGAAGATGAACTGACTGATTATGATTTTCTGGAGTAACAACTAACATTTGAAGCAATAAAAATGTTGTGTTCTGTGAACCTGAAACACAGGCGTGTTGCCTTTCCATATACTATAGGCCAGCTTGTCGACATGGAGTTAGAAGTGGATTTGAACCCCTACTGCAGTGAGCAGGACTAGTTACATTCTGGAAAGATGGATATGGAGAAATTTCTGAAGTTCCTCGTGGAACAGCAACAAGTACAACAGGCTCAGCAGCAATAGGTTCTCACCCAGCTGGCTCAGCAGCAGCAGGAGCTGCAACAGCGTGCGCAAAAGGCACAACAGGCTCAGCAACAACAGGTTCTCACCCAGCTGGCTCAGCAGCAGCAGGAGGTGCAACAGGCACAACAGGCTCAGCAACAACAGGTTCTCATCCAGCTGGTTCAGCAGCAGCAGGAGGCGCAACAATGGGCCCAGCAAGCACAGCAAGCCCAACAGGAGCCACAGCAGCAGTTTCTTATACAGCTGGGACAACAATAACAGCAGCTCCTGCAGTCCCTGATGCAACTGCCACAAAAAGATCCTACTGGGGAAGCCGGTCCAACTATCATGGGGCCAGGGGTTCCTTGGATGAATGCCATACTGACCAAAATGACTTCCAAAGATGATCCCGAGGCCTTCCTGGTAACATTTGAGTGAGTGGCAGAAGATGCTGGATGGCCCAGACCCAGTGGGCTGTCCGCCTTGTCCTCTGTCTGACCAGGAAGCACAAGCAGCCTATCGAGCTATGGACAGTACCACAGCCAGGGAGTACACAGAGGTGAAGCGGCAATCCTAGACCGCCTAGGCATCAATGCAGAAAGTTACCGATGGAGGTTCCAGATCTTCAAATTTGCAGCAGATGCACAACCTAGAGCAGTGGGACAATAACTGCGGGACCTGTGTTGGCGTTGGCTAAAACCCGAAGGACGCAATGGCCCCGAGGAAGCGGAGTTAATCATCTTGGAAACATTTCTGAACATCCTGCCCCCGGGAATTCAGAGCTGGGTCCGCAAACAGAAGATCACCACCCTAGCAGAGGCCATGCAGATTGCAGAAGTGTTGGATGCAGAACTGTCCTCCCACCCCATGATCCAACCTGCAAGGCCACCGGGGAAGATGGGGGATTGATCCAGGAGCCAGACTAAAGGAATATTGGCTGGAACTGTGAAGGGAACTTGGGCATGCAGGGACTGGGTGTATGGGTCAAATAAGGGTCAGACTCAGGGGGAAAAATGGCACCCCAGCAGCCCAGGGAGACATTTCCTGAGGGCCCGCTGCCTAAGCCCAGAGGCTCACCCCATATCAGAGACACCTGGGCATGTTTCTCATGTAGACAGAGGGGTCACTTTGCGAAGAACTGCCCCCACATGGACTGTACCATCATAGATTGCGCATTTACAAGTGGGTATTCACTGTACAGTGAGGGCCCTCAATCCAGAGATTTTGTGATCCCTGTCAAGGTAGAAGGGATAGTGATGGAGGCTCAGGTGGACTCAGGAAGCCAACAGACCCTAGTCAGGACAGCCCTGGTGAACCCCGGATGCTGGCAGGACCAGAACCCAGTCCCTATCCAATCTGTGCATGGGATGTAACGCTTAACCTGGTGTGGTGGTTACCCTTACTCTGGGGGTCAAACAGAGATTAAAGGTGGGGTTGCCCTGGGGTTACACTATCCAGTGTTACTGGGGATGGATTGGAAATGGTTTGACAACTTATGGAAAGCAGACTTATCTTTGGTAACTACCCGATCTCAGGGTCATGAAGGGAGGGGGGCCAGCCACCTGCAGCTTGGGAATGTTTTTCCTTTCCCGGACCCAAGGATTTTTAACACCCAGACCAGAACCCACAAATCTAAGCAGGAATGTAGGGCAGCAAAGAAAAGGGGTTCCGAAGGGGCAGATGCCCAACAGGGAGGTGAAGCAAAGGCAGAAGTGGGTCCAGACCCACAACACAACCCTAACGCTGACCCACTTAACCCAAGTTCAGGAGGACCATCCCTATCAGAGCAAGATGTATTAAAGCACTGCCCAGACATTGCCGAAGAACAAAGGGCTGATGGTGTACTAGCCAGGTATACACCCAGTTGGGTGTCAGGGAAGGGAGATGGTAGATGAGAATCAGGCAGCACGCTATCCTCATTTTGAGGTACAAGGAGTTATCCTATATCAAGTTAGTAAAGAGGCCCAAATGGGGCTACCCGCATCAGTTGCTAATCCCTTGAGTCTTTCAGGGGAATTACTATGCCTTGCCCACCATTCCAGTGGCTGGGCACTATGGGGTAGAGAATACACTAGCCCGACTGTTACACCGATTCTTTGGCTGGGCATATATCAACAGGTTAAAGATTATTGTGCATCCTGTCCTGAGTGCCGTTAGTAGCTCCACAAAACAATCCCAGGGCCCCTTTAGTACCCTTACCTGTTATGGAGGCAGCTTTTGACTGGATCGGGGTTGACATAGTGGGACCCCTGGAAAAGTGTGCAGGGGGTACCAGCACATTCTGGTAATTGTAGATTATGCTACCTGGTACCCTGAGGCCATCCCGCTACGAAGCATTTTGGCCAGAATTGTAGCCGGGAAACTGCTAACGGTCTTTAGTCACATGGGAATACCGAAGGAAATATTGACGGACCAGGGAACTAACTTCATGTCACGCCTGACTCAGGAGGTTTGTACTTTGTTGGGAATCGGCTCCATAAGGACCTCAGTCTATCATACCCAGACTGATGGTCTCATGGAGCAATTCAACCAAACCCTTAAAACCATGCTTAGAAAGTTCACAACCACTGAGGTCAGGGACTGGGACAAGTTACTTCCCTTACTGCTGTTTGCAATGTGGGAGGTCCCGCAAGCGTCTACAGGATTCGCTTCTTTTGAACTCCTCTATGGGCACCACCCATGAGGTGTTCTTGATGTAGTAAAAGAAATGTGAGAGAAGCTCGGCCCCAAGACTGAAAATGTGGTACAATATATCTTGCACTTCAGGGATCGGGTGGAGAAATTTGCCAGAGAGAATCTGGTGAAGGCTCAACAAAGACAAGAGTACTACTATAACAAGGAAGCCCGGCTGAGGAAATATAAACCCGGGGACCAGGTACTAGTGTTGTTGCCAAGCAGCCAAAATAAACTTCTAGCCAAATGGAAGGGGCCTGATGAAGTTACCCGGAGGGTGGGCCCTGTTGACTATGAAGTTTGCCAGCCAGAGAGGCGAAAAGAGACCCAGATCTGCCATGTCAATTTTCTGAAATTCTGGAACCAGAGGGCTAGCCTATTGATTTCCCCTGAACCAGAAATAGTGGATCTGGGACACCAAGTGCCAAATGACAATTTGGGGATACAAGTCCCAATTGGAGAGCAGCTGTCTCACAAACAGAAACAGCAACTAGGAGAGTTGGTAAGCCAGTTTTAAGATGTTTTTACGTTCCTCCTGGGGACAACCCATATGATAGCCCACCATATAGAAACAGCCGGGGAGAAAGTGTGGCAGCGACCATATCGCTTGCCAGAAGCTGTACGAGATATGGTTAAGAAAGAGTTGCAGGACATGCTAGAGTCGGGAGTGATTGAGAAATCCAGCAGTGGCTGGAGTAGCCCCATAGTGTTAGTACCAAAAGAAGGTGGGGCTACCCGCTTCTGTATTGACTTTCGCTGGGTCAATGCCATCTCGAAGTTTGATGCCTACCCCATGCCTCGGGTAGACAAACTGTTGGATAGACTTGGGGAAGCCAAATACATCACGACGTTGGACCTAACAAAAGGGTACTGGCAAATCCCTTTGACCACTGAGTCTCAGGAAAAGACAGCATTTGCTACCCCCTTTGGGCTACACCAGTTCCATACCATGCCTTTGGCTAACATGGAGCCCTGAAACCTTCAAAGGCTCATGAATCACTTGCTGCAACCCCTTCGCCCATATGCAGCTGCTTACCTGGATGACGTGGTGATCCACAGCACTGATTGGGAATCCCATGTATCCAAGGTGGCAGCCATACTACAGTCCCTCCGAAAAGCAGGCTGACAGCCAATCCAGCAAAGTGTGCTTTGGCCAAAGCAGAGATAAAGTACTTAGGGTACTGTATAGGAAATGGACAGGTGAGACCCTTGATCAGTAAGGTCCAAGCCATAGCAGAGTTCCCAGTACCACCACAAAACCCAGGTGAGGGCCTTCTTAGGGTTGTGAAGGTATTACAGCGGTTTGCGCACTTCTCTACCCTTGCCAGGCCCCTCACAGACCTCAACCGGAACTCTGCCCTCAGCAGGGTCCATTGGTCAGAGGAGTGTGACCAGGCCTTCACACAACTTAAAGCGGCACTGTGCAGAGAGCCAGTGTTGCGCAGTCCTGACTTTGACAGGACCTTTATCCTGCAAACTGACGCCTCTGAAGTTGAGCTAGGAGCCATGCTCTCCCAGGAGTTTGAGGGGGAGGAACATCCTATCCTCTACCTCAGCCGAAAACTCTTTCCCCAGGAGAAAAACTATGCAGTAATAGAAAAAGAGTGTCTAGCAGTCAAGTGGGCTGTGGATGCCCTCTGCTACTACCTGCATTGCTGGCAGTTCCTCCTGGTTACAGACCATGTCCCTCTACGTTGGCTCCAAGTGATGGACGACGACAACCCCTGCATCACCAGGTGGTACTTGGCCTTCCAGCCATTTTCCTTCACAGTGCACCACCGGGGTGGGACCCAGAATGGAAATGCAGACTTCCTGTTCCGGCAGGGGAGTGGTCCAGTGCCGACCAACTGTGCCTTTGCACAAGGGGGGTGGTATGTGACAGGGTAAACACAACACCGGGGAACAAAGGGTTAACCCCTTGGAAGAGACTGAAGAAATGTAGAGACTGCAGCAAGCAAAGGGGGGGGGGTGCCTCCACAGGTGTGGCCAATTAGAGAGAGACTGCAAAAAGGCAGAGGAATTCAGCAAGGGAGAGAGAAGATGGAAACTGCTGCCCTGTGAGAGAGAAACCAGAGTTGAAAACCAAAGAGAATGTTTAGATCATAGAGAGAGAGTCTTTGGGGAAAAACAGCTGAAGCCTGCTCCTGAGAACCGTCCAGACCATGCCTGGAGCAGAGGATCCTGAGGGAAAGGACTAGATTAGCCAGCTGGGCCAATAACAGTGAGTAGAATACATTGCTGAGAACTGCCTGAAGATGAGGCTAAAGGGGAAACTGTTTGTACTTCTTGTAAGACTGTGTCTTGAACAAACTACTGGCCCACATAGGTGGCGCAAATATGCCTTTGTCAAGTCGGCTGAAAGAACTGTTTTATGTTAAACTTTGTGTTACTTGACCAGGCTGGGGAAGTTGAACTGACTGATTATGATTTTCTGGAGTAACAAACATTTGAAGCAATAAAAGTGCATTGTGTTAGTGAACCTGAAACGCAGCGTGTTGCTGTTCCATATACCATAGGTCAGCTTGTCACACAGCCACTCTTGCAGGAACAGGATCAAATGGTCTCCCTCTGACTCCTCAGGTTTTCCTAGTACATGAATATTTGCCGCCCATATCTGGTTCTCAAGCATCTCAAGTCGAGATTTTAAATGGGTACTCTTCCTGATCACAGTAGCTATGGCTCCCATTGCCGCATCAGATCTTTTTGTGGATTACACGGTGGCAGTTTGAATGGTCTTAACGGTGGTTTCTAGTATTACTACTCTGTTAGTCCATCAAATTTATCAGATAGACCAGCCACCGTGGTAATTAATTTGTTTATTTTCATGCCCAGGGTTTGCAAAGTTTCTTTCCCAGGCTCCGACGGGAGATCTTCAGCACAGCCCTGTACTGTCTTCACGGTGGGAGTGTTTCTGGATTTAGCTCCTGTTCCATGTCGCTTATCTTTTCTGGGGTTGCCCATATTGATCCTGGAGGATTCTGATGTAGTTTACTGAAATTTGTAGCTCTCAATTTGATGAAAATTAACTTTTTAGCCTTTAAAGTACTAGATTGTGATTCTATGCCTATTTAGTTAGCAGCCACCTTTTTCTATTACTTTTAATAACTTGGTCCAGGAATATCAGAGCTCCTCAGTAAATTTATTATTATTTTTTTTTTTAATAAAAATGTTCTCCCTTGGTCTGCATGCACTCTCTAGTCTCTCCCACTACCTAAACCTCCATTTGTGACCCAGGTAAGCCCTTAACCCCCTTCGCTCCATGTATGCACGTTCACCCTCTGTAAATGCACATTCACTTGTCTGCTAGCAACACAAATATTGATCCAGTAACCACATACAACCCACCCCACAACTAAAAAAAACAAACCTGGCACAGTGGTTCTCTTAGTCTGACTACTTAAATATCTGTTTGGTCTGGCTTCTCATAAGAAAAAGAAAACAACTCACACAGTTGACTAGAGCAGATCCTGAAACATCAGTTTGTGACTGACCTATACCACCACAGCAACATCTCATCTGCTGTTGCTTTCCTCACTACTGCCCTGCAAAAGCTACAGGACAAGCATTTCCCACTTACCACCAAGAGGGTTAGAAAGGGCTGCACTCGCTGGCTATCTAAGGAACTCTTAGCACAAATGAAGGAAAGGGACAGCAAATGGAAGGCCTACAGGGCATCACCCTTCTTCCCCAAGTTCGGGATGCCTGTAGGCGGCTACGCAATTCCTGTAATCAGGCAGCCAAATCACTCAAATGCAAATACTACCTAACCCAACAAACAACACTCTCAACAACCCTCTCAATTTCTGGGCCTCTATAGGGTTCCTCCTCAATCCCAGGTCCAGCAAACAAATTACCCAACTCTCATCCGTTTTGGGCACTATCTCAGATCCCATTAGGATTGCAAACACCTTCAACACTATGTTCACTGACTTGTTCTCTTACCTCAGGCAACTCCCCTCTCAACCTTCCCCAGGCCTGAAGTACCAGCTGAATCCCCCCCCCCCCGTCCACCACAAATGATGTCCCACCACTTTAGAGTTATTGGGCAAAACATTACTGTCAAACTCCTTAAAGACCCTACTAGCCAGGGAAGCCCTGGCAGTGACTTACCCTGCCTCCTTTCTCAGAATTATCACCCCAGCCATCACTAAACCACTTACCTTCATTTTCAATCTTGCCCTCTCATCCTCCACTGTGCCTGACTCCTGGAAAGTCACATATGTGGTACCAGTCATTAAAGTAGGTGATCCCCCTCCCCTGGAAATTACAGACTCATCTTCCTTCCCCCTCATCTAAGTAAACTACTGGGAAAAATTGTACACCATCAGCTATCAGAACACCTTGATAAATATAACCTCCTTTGTCCCATACAGCATGGTTTCCGTAAACATCATAGCACCTCCTCTGCTCTGGCCCTCTTTTCTGACCACATCCTTAGGAATATGGATATGGGCAAGGCCACAGGCGCAGTGTTCATGGACTTATCTAAGGCTTTCGACCTAGTCGACCACCACCTTTTCCACTCCACCCTTCTTCACCTTGGATGCTCCCCAGGAACTGCTGTGTGGTTCCATAGCTATCTCTCTGGCAGGTCTCAATCTGTCTTAATAGGCAAAGACTCCTCTTCCACTGTACCTATTCATACAGGGGTACCCCAGGGTTCCATACTTAGCCCACTATTCTTTTCCTTGTTTGTCAATGCTTTCCCAGCAGATAGCCTCAGCTGTATTTTCCTCCTTTATGCAGATGACCTTGTCCTGTACCATAGCTACAAATCACTCGAATCAATCTTAGCCATCCTCACACTAAATTATGCCTCCACACACCAATGGATCCTAGCCAATAAACTCCTTATTAATGTAAAAAAAAAAGATGAAAGCCATGCTCTTTGGCTCCAAACCATTCCTAGCCAAGGTTGCCAAATCCACCTCTTCCCTCCTGGAACACACCCCATTGGGCCCACCCCTGGAAAATGTTCTTACCTTCAAAATATCTAGGTGTCGCTCTCGACCCCTCCCTTACTTTTGCTGAACATATAAATAACACTGTGTGGAAAATTCAGCAAAAGTTAGGTGCTGCCTACCGTATCAAACAACTCTTGTCCCCTGAAGCTCACCTTGCTATTACGCAAGGGAACCTACTACCCCTCGTCGATTACTGCTCCCCTGTCTACTCCTCTATGCCCGCTACCCTATGCTGTCGACTAAATACAACTTACAACTCTGTCACTTTGTTCTCCTTGTCCCCCATTCCGGCCACCGCTGTGTACTCTACCAATCCCTAGGGTGGTTCCCACTACAAGGTCATTTTGATTATGCCTTGGGCTGCCTAGTGGACAGTGTACTCAGGAGCAAACGGCTGTCACCCCACGCTTCACTGTTAATAGACAGAGTGGTTTCTAGGAGCCTCAGCACCTCCTCCGTCCCTCCACTTATAGTTCCACGTACTACCACTGCTATGGGAAGTGGGACTTTTCTGTCTCTGCTCCATCCCTATGGAACAGGCTACCATTGTCTGTTTGCTTGTTCCTCTCCCACCTCTCCTTTAAATCTAACCTAAGATCCTGGCTCATGAGTCATGACCAAATCCACTTGCAACTGTTTCTCTGCACAGTCATAAGGTCAAAATCTTTCCCAGCCTTGTTTATCTCTGCTCCTCTATGTAGCCTTGCTCCCTAATACTGCTGCTCCTTTGTCCTGCCCTGCTCTCTATCAGTCCCTGATGTACTCTCTCTCTGACTCTGTTTCTCGACCTCTGTTAGGCATGTTAGCTTGTGTGAGTTGTATTTTTTTTGCCACATTTAGCATGTATCTACTGGCAGCTACTGTATTTGTGTAATCACCTTGAATCCTTCTGTTTAGTGCATGTGTTCACCTTGTACTGCTTGGTAGTTGCTTTGTATCTTTATTAGCTTAACTACATTATATCTGTGATGTGATCATTTCTTTGTATTCTCTGTATTTTACTTCTTCTGTAGAATGCTTGCTGCCATCAGTGTGGCCAGGGTCATGACTGAAATCAGTCCTTTGGATCAGCTTACTCACCCGGTTACCAAAGACATAAATAAAATAAATAAAAAATACATTTATTATTTTCCAAATTGCCCCATACCTTAAATGTTTATTTCTGACAGTGAATGGTGACTTAGTTAGCTGGTATGTGGCAGGCCTGGTAGGAGTAGCCAAAATGGTGCCAGATCTGGTTTCCTGAAAACAGAAGCTCATACACAAATTGTATTAGCTCAGCTAGTCACTTAGATGTTCATGCAGCTTTGAAAGTCAAATGCTTTGTTAGTAATGCGTGCCATGCCCACACCTTCCTACAGCGCTGCTTGGCAAATGCTGAGTTAATCAGTCACCTTACCGTGGCTCTCGTGGAGGGGGGGCATACTTCTTGACTGTCGCACATTACCAGGTAGTTCATACATTGTGCCACTCAGAAATTATTACTTCCACATGGAGAAGGGCAATATTCCACAGTGAGAGAACTGAGACTTAAAAATAAGAATTCAGATAAGAATCTATCATGCTCAGTTATCAGCAATCATTTTTAACATGGTGCAGTGATATCCACAATTTTCTAAGCTTACAATGTCCTGTTTGATGATATGTCTATCACACTTTTTTGCCGTTTTCCAAATCCTGTTACTCTCATGGGCGATGAATGGTTGAGTGGTATGAGGGGGCCTTAATCCCAGCCTGGGGACACCAGTTCAGGGTAGCTCTTGTCTCCCTTTCACCCATCTCAAACAAAACCAGTGCTGTACCTCCACCACTGCCCTTTACTTTAGGGTAGCCTAGCCTCTCTTTAAGCAGTCAGTCCCAGATATTAATCTCTGACAGATTACCTACATTAAAATTGATAAATGAGTCAAAAAAAGAAAAAAAAACATTTTCTGTTGCAGCCCTTGCTTACAGTCGATCTGAACTTCATCTACTTGCCCTTTGCTTCATCATGTTCCTTCATGTTCTCTTTGATTCTGGTCGTCAACCCATCCAGAATAGCTTAGATCTGCACTAATTTTTTTGGGTCTCTTAATAAGTCATCAGTGATGGTGGGTGGGCACTTAGTGACCGGAATGCAAGAATTGAGATATGACTGCAGCCGTCGTCCTCCCACTCCTGCGATCCCCACCCCAACTACAGCAGATGAAATTGCTGCTCTTTTGTATGTTGCTCAGCAGAAATAGTCTCAGTGGCCCATGCCTAACAGGCTATGCTGTCCATCCTGCTCCCCTCTCGCAACAGAATGGCGAATGGCACCAGTTGCTAGGCTCATGCATGGCTCCTCCTCCAGGCCAGCCACTGCACAGACAGTGCACAGCAAGTTAATGTGATTGCACATATCTCATTCGACTTCTCCTTAATTGTGTGCCAGCACTACTGAGCCCAGAAAGACTTGGATGGTGGTTGGCTGGTATGTGTGTGGGGCAGGCAGATCACATACAGCACCAGTCCACCAATCAAGGAACCTTATGAACCCCATTACCAGGCAAAGAAGTAAACAACAACATGTTGTACTGTATGCTAAGCTTGTCAGGTCCATTTATATGGCCATGGGCCCTTATGCACAACGTCGCCAGACTGCTCCCCCAAACACACACAGTTGAACCAACACTCAATACATAAATCTGTTTACCCACAAAAAAAAATTGCGCAAAAATGCAGATCCCCTCACAAACACCAACATAATGTGATCAAGTGTCAACAGGATACCATGCCATATGAAATATAATCATATAAACAATCTAAAAATTGTATATTCTTATTCACCTTAACTTAAACTATTTGGACCACCCAAATATACAGTTACTCATTTCCCAGTTCATATGTAATTCATGAAAATTACACAGACATGCTCCTCATTCTGTAAATCATTCAAAGTACCTTGTATGTACTTTTTAATCTATTATTATCCTATTTATCTAGTCAGTAAATAACTTGATTTCACCATGGTTATTTGAAATAGAGAAATAGTGTATACATGTGTATCATCATCCCTATCTGCGACTTGCCACCATAGGTGAAAAACTCTTAGAAGCATCCTTGCTCTAGATCACTTTCTACGATTAGTTCAAATTGGCTTTCATGGTTTCTACAAACTGTAAATGATGACTAAACATTTTTTGTTCCCCAGGTTATATGGCTATGTTCTGTCATTTTCATTTATAATCCTTGTCTGGTTCATGCACTTAATATTCACTTTAGAAGCTAAAAGCCATTATCCAAAATGGCTTGCCAAGTAAGTACTATAATATACAGTAATATGCATTGCCGTCTAATTTCTCCTTATATTACAAGTCTCAGATATTTTACTATTTTCAAAAACATCACAAATGTCAGTAGTGTAGTTTTGTAATCCTCACCTTGGGGCATGGTGTCTTCAGCTGTATACAGTGTAATAAAATGTCAACTTTCCCCAAGTCTTGTAGGCTCGTGTTTGATTTTTAATGATTACATTTCGTCTTTTTCACTCACAAGATATTCATACTATTGGCCTGGGCACTGCTCCTCCGAATCTAACACTGCTGGATCAAGTTTCCCAATCCTGGTTCCAACTTCTTTGTACTGCTTCCTTCCTGCTCAATAGAGTCTATCCTCAATCACTCAGCCATGCTTCTCGAATCCAAAGCACCCTAGTCCCAACTGGGTTGCCACTGCTTCAAATTGATCTTCTCTTCCTGGATGCTGCATGGTGCTAACCTGATGCTTGCCTCGGCCCTCACCTAAAAAAATATTTCTTTCCTAAATAAAAAATATTGGGATGGGCTAACCTGGCGTCACAGTCGCTGTGGCCTGCTGGTCTCAAATTGGTTGTCTGTTATGGACCACGGTGGATAATCGGGACCCCTGATTCAGCAGAACGACCTACAGTTAACTGACAAAATGGTGTTTTAGCACCAAATTTGCAGAAGACTGAGCAGCAAAGCAGACCAGCCAATAGCAGGGTATCGATGATGGCCACGCACGACTGAACCATACTACTTCACCCATAGAAATCAGAAGCCCTTAATTCAGTGCCTTCACCTATCCCTCTTCCCCCCCCCCCAACACACACATAGGCATTTATGCACCCTTTGCTCTGTGCCTTCCAGCGAAAAACAAAAATCCAGACTTGAGGTCAGACACTGGCCAGCCACTCCACTTGTAGACTGCGTGGCAGCTGAACTCAGCGCTACAGCTCTGCATTATCCATACAATACAGAGTATGGCTACAGAGGGCCCCAGAAAATCATGGGCCCTACACCCAGGCATATTTTGTGTACATTACCTTAGCACAAAAAAATATAATATAGTAAACTACATCACATTAATTGCTTTACTGGAAAGAAAATGTGATCTGTTACATCCCAGTATTACATTTTCTAAGTGATCTGTTACTGTTACAAGTTACATGATCGGGAAGGCAGTATAGCGCTGTGGTTTAGGGTTCTGAGCTGCAAACCTAGGTTTGAATGCCACTGCCCACACTTGCATACTGTGTGTGACCCTACGCAAGTCACTTAACTTCCTTGTGCTTTCAGATCGCACCTGGAAACAAACTTCAGCTTAGTGTGACTTTTCTGATTAAACAATTTCCCTTTCCTTACATGGCATTGTAATCAGATTATAGTAATGGTTATTTGTAATGCATTACTACCTAACACTGTGGGTTTGTGGTCATACATACACTTAAATCAAAATTCTGCCCCACCCCAACCCCCAATGTGCTGCTTGGAGAAGTTCTGCATATTTAAACTGTTCCAGTTTTTTTAGTTCTTACCTTACTTGAAAAGGTGGCCCTGCCCTGGGGGTTATGCCAGGGTGCTTGGTGAGGTGTGTAGGAAGAGATGTGTCCCTCAACGTGGTGGGTCGAGGCGGAGCAGAAATGCAGGCGGATGGTGGTTGGTCAGGACACAAAAAGCATACTAAATAACAACAACAACAAAAAAAAAAAAAAGAAAAGGTAATTGGTTGCAAGTGTCAGCTGAGAAAGTATGTAAATAGGAGGAAGGTAATGCACATGCAGGACATTGCTGAATTATAAGTAGAAGTCTATTAGAATATTAGATTTTTAAAAGTTTTCCCTTTGACACCAAAAGCCTTTAAGACCAGATTTTATTGGGGGTGGTGAAGTCAACAGCATCTCTTTAAAGAACCAATATCCACCCAAATGAGGGTGATTTACAACTGTCTTTGGAGAATAGCATTTTTGTCTTTCTGCTGAAGATCTCTGTGCCTTAAATAGCAAAGCAGCTGTTCTCTGGGGGAAGAGGGATGTGTACATCTGTAATGTTGTAGCTACAGTTTGCTATTTTTACATCAGATATTGCTCTTAAACAAATGTTCATTAGTTTGAATTGAAATGTGCTAACACCATGCATCTCTCACTCTTGCCCTCTCATTATCGGCTACAAATACCACCTCCGCAAGCTCTGAAGAAGCACATTAAAAAATATCTAGGCTGTTACATTGAAACATGAAAACACAGAATTTGACAGTATATCCACTTGACACTCCCAGTCTACCCATTTTTCCCTACTGCAATTATCACTGACGGCCCTACTTGACCTACAGCTCTTTCTCCCCACCTTTCTTTCCACTACGATTCCCATGTGCCTATCCCATGCATTCTTGAACCCCACCACTGTTTCTGCCCCCACAACGTCTGCTAGAAGGCTGTTCCAGGAATTCAGCACCCTTTCGGTGAAGATCAATATAGTAATGCATTTTTCCCTGTAGTATAGTAATATATTTTTCTAAGGTTGCAAAGGGCTCTAGTTCCATCACACCCCTCTGGCTTCATAAGCATTGATGAAACAAGTATGCTGTGAAAACGAATACTAGTTTATAGCGACTCTCTTCTCACTCTGCTAATGAGGATACCAGGTGATTCCCTTAATAAAGAGAAAGTTGTCCAAGCTTACCTTAAAACTGTCTTCATGTCCACTGTACCCTCAGGTAGGCTGTTTCATAGGTTCACAGCCACTCTGGGAAAAAATGGGCCTCCTAACTACTGACTTTAACACCAATAAGCTTAAGGCCAGTTACCCATGTTATGCTGCTGGGCACCAAATGAAACATTTCTAATTGTTCAATCTTGTTGAGACCCGAGTATGCAAGTGACTGAGATCAAGCCCTCTCTCTACTGCCTTTTCTGCGGGGTGTGTGTGTGTTAGGGACCTCCATTCTCTCCTCATAGCTTTTGTCCCCTTTGTTGCTGATCATTTTGGTGGCTTTTCGTGATGCCCTCTTGACCTTCCCTCAGTGTCCCTTTTGTATTTTGGGCTTTCAGTTCTGCATGCAGTACTCAGTTTGAATCAACCAAGGCCTTGCACAGTGGCAAGATTACTTCCCCGACTCTGTTGGTACCCCCTTTTGATGCATGTCAGCATTCTGCAGGCCCCTCTTGACAGTGGACATGCTCTGCTGTTGCTTTAGCCCATTGTTTACTATGACTCCCAGCTCCTTTTTCTTCTTACCTGAAACCAGGGGAGCCCCACATAGATGTGCCCCTTACCTCCTGTCTTTTTTCCCCCCAAGTGTAGCACTATGCATTTGACTATATTGAATCTGAAGCTTCATGAGTCAGACCAACCACCCAGCTTTCGTATGTCTTCCTGATATTTGTTCCTATGCTCAAGGGAGTCCACCACCCTGGCCAGCTTGGTGTCATCCATGAACTTAAACTACCTGCTGGAGACCCCAGCTTCCATAACATTGATGAAGATGTTCAAGAGCAGTGGCCCATGCACTGATCCCTGATGGACACTGCTGAGTACTCCTGTTAACTTGGAGAACTACTCATCCACCACCAGCCTGTGCTTTCTGCCCCCCAGCCAATTAGGAGTCCACCTTGTGTATGCTTCGTGTATACTGCACTGGTTTACTTTGCCCAGAAGCTTGTCATGCACCACAGTAGCAGATGTTCCTGTCCACCTCCCTGGTTACCCCCATCTAAGAAGTTGATCAGGTTGGTTTGATATGATCTGCCACTCACAGTCTCACAAGGCATGCTTTGAGAGCGTGTGTATCTTGGCCTCAACCAAGTACTCTATTTTTCTGTCCTTTACAATGACCACCAGGACCTTGGCCAGCACTGATGTCATGCCTACCAACCTGCAGTTGCCTGGGTCTGATCTTGGCCCACTCCATGAAGATCAATACCACTCAGGTCACATTCCAGTCCTCTGGCACCACATCTGTCAAGACAGACTCTTGAAAGATTACTGCAAGTGGACCCACCAATTCTTCCTGTAGCTCCACTTGGATCCTTGGGTGTATACCTTCCTTCCTTGAAGCTTACCTAACTTGATCATAGTAAGACATACCAGTGCAGGTGTTATGTCTACTGACTGCATTGTGGCTACCCCATGTGCTATGAGGCCTACCAGTTATCCCTTCCCCCACCAGGGGCACCTTGGTTCTCCATCCCCCTTTTCCTTTATACCTTCCACCCCTGTTAGCTCCTTCTGATCAGTCCACATATCAGCACCAGTGGGGGTTGAGATGCAGATTTTCCTAGTGTTGGAGTGGCTGGTGGTAGCACTCCCACCCCTGGATCTGAAGCTTGTGGATTGAAGTTCCATATTGGAGATACTTGGGCTCGTCATCATACCCACTGACATTAAATCAGTTGTCAGAATACCCTACTGTGGCACATATTCAAAGCATAATTATAGAAGATATCCCTGATGGTGTTCAGACCTACATTCCCTCTGTCAGTAAAAAAATATTCTTCTAATTCATAGAAACATAGACCATGATAGCAGAAAGAGACCAGAGGTCCATCCAGTCTGCCCCTATTACCTATAATCCCTGGAACCTTCACTGGAACCTATTGTTCCTCCAGGGTACTAACTCTCCCCATCCTCCTTCCTGGTCTTGTTGCCCCTGGCAACCACTATTCCCTTCATTCTGTCCCATGCTTGCTTGCTTGAATCCCCTGACTGTTTCGCACCCATAACCTCTGCCGACACTGTTCCGAGGTTCCACCACCCTTTCCATAAAGAAGCACTTCCTTGTGTCCCTCCTGAACCTCTCTCCTGTTAATTTCCACTTATGACTACGTGGCCTCGAGTTGGTTTTCAGGGTAAATAATTCCCCACAGTTTATCTTGTTAATTCCTTTAGGGAACTTGAATGCCTCCATCATATCTCCCCTCTCCCTTCTGGTTTGCAGTGAGTACATATTTAGTGCCTTGAGGTGCTTCTCATAGGATCTGCCCTACTGGCCCTGAATAATTTGTGTTACTTTGCACTGCACTGTTTCCAATCTATACCTGTCCTTTCTGAGGTGATGACTCCAGAACTGGATGCAGTACTCCAAGTGAGGCCTCACCAGGGATTTGTACAGAGGAAATATTACCTCTTCTTCTGCTGTCAGTACTTCTCCCAATGCATCCCAGTATCCTGTTAGTCTTGCTGTAGGCCTTGTTACACTGACTCGTTTAAGGGAGTTATTGATAACTCCTAGATTCTGTTCCTTTTCTGCAGTGCTAAGTCTCACCCCACCCATCAAGTACTCCGTCTTGGGGTTTCTTTTCCCAAGGTGCATTACCTTGCACTTTTTGGCATTGAATTTTAACTGCCAGACCTTAGTTTTGTAGGTCCCTCTGCATATTTCTCATTCCCTCATCACTGTCCATCCTCCCACATAGTTTGTATCATCTGCAAAGGGGGCAGCCTGCCCTGGGTTCCCTCACCAAAGTCAGTAATGAACATGTTGAAGAGGACCAGCTGCAGGACAAGATCCCTGTGGAATCCTGCTTGTATTTAACCCCCTTGACCACCACCCACTACTGCCTCCCTTCTAGCCAACTACCAACCCAGTTAACTACAGTTTTAGCCGCACCAGGTCTTCTATATTTTTGAGCAACCTTTTGTGTGGTAATGAATCAGAAGCCTTACTGAAGTCAACGTACAGCAGATCCACAGCATGGCCCTTGTCTACTTCCTTAGTCACCCAGTCAAAGAAAAAATCAGATTAGTTTGACAAGACCTTCCTGCCACAAAACCATGTTGTTTACTATCCTGGAGCCCTTTGCTCTCTAGGTAGTCCACGAGGTCCTCTTTGATTTGTGATTCCACCAGCTTCCCCATGATGGAATTCAAACTGACAGGCCTATAGTACCCTGGTTCCCCCTGCCCCCCATGAAGCAGTACAATGTCTGCCATTCTCCAATCCTTGGAGCGTCCCTGGACTTAAGTGAGCTGTTAAACAGCCCAGCCAGTGGTTCAGTCAGTTTAGCTGCTAATTCCTATAAGTATCCTCAGATGCAACCCATCTGATCCTGGGGTCTTATGTATACTAAGGCTGCTAGCCTTCTCAGGATCCTCTCAGTAGTAAGTATTGGCTGCCTCATTTCCAGGAGTCCTTAGCGGCTACTTTGATGCTGATTTCTGGCATGGGCCTGCAGTCCTCCTTAGTGAGTACTCAGCAAAGTAGTTATTCAGGAGGGCAGCCTTTCATCCTCCTCTGTCACCCTACCCCCTCAAGTAGCCGTGCGATGCCAACCTTTTTTCTTTTTGACTGATATATCTAAAAACTGTTTTCTCCATTCTTAACCCCTCCGAGATATGCAGCTCCATGTCTTTGCCTCCCTGACAACCCTCTTTGCCTCCCAGTTTTTCTGTAGATAATCCTCCCTTTCTGCCTCCCCTGCTTTTCTTTGTATTTATAGAAGGCCTTGTTTTGGCCTTAACCACTTCCCTGACCCTAGCTGAGAATCATAGTGGTCTCTTAAACCTTTTTTTTTTATTTTTGGATACTGTTCTTATGCTTGCCTTTGATGCCTTGAAAATAGTTGCTTTCTTTCCACCCATCTCTCCTCTACCCCCTTATGTCCTCCACCCCTCTTTGACCATTTCCCTCAACCTATCGTAGTCTGTTCTTCTAAAGACAAGGACTTCGGTTCTTGATTGTGGGTTGCCAGCACCAGTGATCAATTCAAACCACATAGAGTTGTGGTCACTCTGTTCACTAGTGGCTCCCCTATTTCCACAGCACCCAACATCTCTGAGTTGGCGAGCAACACATCAAGGTTTGCATTCTGCCTGGTAGGTTCCTTAACAAGCTGCACCAGTAGACTGACTTGGAAGGCGCAAGTAATGTTTGACTTCTATCACTCTTGGCCACTGGGACCTCCCAGTCAATGTCAAGCAGGTTCAGGTCACCCACCACCACCACTATGTCCCTCTTTGCTGCCCCTCTTTTAAGTCCCTCCTCGAGTTCTCTGTCCCTTTCCTCCACTTGCCCTGGAGGCCTATAGATCACCCTTAAGCACACTTTCCTGCCTGAGGCTGCCGTGAGTTGCACCCATACTGACTCAGCCTCCCCACTGCTACCCCTAATACTTCTTTCTTCTGCCACTTCAATGGCCTCCTTGACAAAAAAGGCAATTAAATGTCTGATGTAGATGTAAAACTTCTGCTTTAGTGCACCAGTCCCCTCTCTTGTTGGGTGAAGTCCATCACCCTTGAGGGCTCTCCTGTCCCAGAAATCCTAATCTCTGACAAAGTGGCATCCTATGTCCCAACACCACCTTTTAACCAACTGTTAAACTTCGGTATTTCATTATTTTATTTATTTATTTAAAAGTTGATAACTGGGAAAAGCACCATGAGCCAAGGCTCGTTTCCAGGTGCGACCCGGGGAAAGGGCAAACATAGGGAGAAAGGCACAAAAGGCAGAGTAAAATCACAAATCACAGAAAACAATTCATGGATCAGGGTTACAAGACCCAATACCAATGTAAAAGCAACTCATCAACAGCAAAAATACACAGCACAATCAAAAGTCGAGTTACATAGAGGAATAAACTATAAGTGAGGGGTAGGTTATACAAGCCCCCAAAAACAAAGCACATGAGTGAACTCTGCCTATTAGAGACAGCTCAAACAGAGTAACAAAAATTAAGGCGGTGAGGGTTGGGGACATTGGAAGCATGGCAGATGGGGAAGGAATCAGGAGCCTTTTGAGGAGAAGATGGAGGAACATAATGCTGTCCTGCCTCCCCTCCCTGTCCCACACAGAGAGGACCTCGGAAAAGGCCAGGGAGGCTGACAGTGATGCCAATATATGCCCCAGTCCCTAGAAGTTCTGCTTCACTGTCTCTAACAACTGGTTGGCCAGATCATTGGTACCCAGGTGTTCATTTTGGCTGCGTAAATGCTGTTGAGTGCTTAATGACTGCCATATTGTCTGGATACAGGCCTTACACAATTAGAACAGAACTCATAAAGTACTTTGAGATACTCTGCTTATAAAGGGCACCATATGAAACCAACGTCTGTTTTGATCTGTTCTACTGTGTTCCATTCCCTGCAGTCCATATGTGCCTGCACCATTTAAAAAGGTTTTTAAACTTTCTTTTATTGAATTTTTTCATTATACTGTATATACAGTAAAATTGTTCTTTAGATTGATAAATAATATAAAAAAGGGAAGATGCAAAAAATAAGTAAGTGCATATATGGATGATACAAGTCCAGCACATGTAGAGATGGAGACAAAATAAAAAAAGATGTCATGCAAGTCATAACTGGTATTGTCACCATCTTATTAGCATGTGAAACAAAAGAAAGCAGCTGTTTAAATCAATGTAAAAAAGCATTAATTTTTGTTTCTATCTACTGCATAATCTCATGAGTCCATTATGTTACTATTTTAAACTTTCAAATATAAATGGACTTAATTTTTATTTTATTTTTTTTATTTTTTTTTTAGTTCTATTGAACCAAAAGAGAAAAAAAAATTAGAAAAAAGCAGTGTCGAGAGTTGAGGCCAAATCTTGTGGTGTCCTGGATAATGTTAGTTTTTCATTTGCTTTCAATCGCATCTTGGAATATCTTGAAATAATTAATGATTCGTTGCCTGTACCATTTCAGCCAAATCAGAGTTCATCTGGTGATGTTGGAAAGATGATGGATTAGATTGCTGAGAATATTGAACTCTTATATAGGCAGAGGCAGTTCTGGTTCTGCCAGTGTCGCATACTCAATGCTAGATGGAACGGATCCCTAACCCCTCCTTGTGGGGCAGGGCTGTGGAGTCACCAATTTATTCTTCTGGTTTCCTCTGAGGCAGGAGCCCAAGGCTGTGGACTAGCACCTTCATCATAAGGATACATAGCTTCCCCCTCCTCCTCTTCCTAACTTAGGACCTGGGCCCAGGAGTGAGCAGTCGTCCTCACTCCCGAGAATGTCCACTCTTCACTGGGTGCGGAGGTAGACACCTCCCAATCTAGGGTCTCTCGAACCTCATCCTCTCCTATGAGGCTAGGACTTGGACCCTCCCTCCACGGATCCACTGATTCTCCCTCTGCACTGTCCATCTGTGACACAGATGTGGAGACATCACAAGGACTCTGCTCTGCCAGTACATCCACACCCTCTTCCTTTTTGCCACACTCTGCTGGGCTTCCCTCAACAGGCTCCACCTGGTGCTGTGTGCTGCCATTTGCAGGATCTTGAAGCTTTGTCCACATGGGAGACAAACAAATCTTGGGTGCACTAGTTAGGCCTTGCTTCTCTAAGCACCCTGAACAGTGAGGAATCATGCAGACGTCCCTTCCAGCCTTGAGGCACATTATGCATACTCTCACAGGGTATCTGGGAATCGCAACATGAGAAGGTGAACTTCTACCTTAGAAACATCTCTCTATTTCTTTCAGCTTGTTAAACTCTTCCACTATCATAGCCCGGGCATGATCTGGGTAGCGGAATGATCCCAAAGCCATGACTGCAGAAAAATCACGCAAAAGTTCACTGTTATCTCTGAGTTAATTCTGCTTGGAACAGTCTCATAAAATGACTCCCCTGCTGCTGTGTTTACATTACTACCCAACCCTGTAATGGCGACAGCAGCACTCCTTGTGTACAAAATGGAAATTTCTGACTACACTCCTGTGCATCAACATTCTATATCTGACTCAAGCCACTGCGCATCCGATTTACTGCATACTGATAAATTTTACTCACACTGCAGAGATTGCTCTGTTATGCTTCCTCCAACATCTATATCTTGCTTTCTAGGACTTTACATTAGCTTTCAATCACTTTTACTTGCTTAAAGTCACTAAAGCCACAGTATTTCATGAATAGGATTGCCTGTTTGTTGCAGCCTCTCATACAACTCACAGTCTCTCTTTTTGCTCAGAAAATTACCCTGTTGCTGAATCCATAATCATGCTCACAGTCTAATGCTCAAAATTCTTGCTTAGGTTTGATTTACTTTACACAGTCCTTCTTTGCAAAAACAGTCACACTGTTTACACACAGATCCAGCTGGCTTTAGAAGAATCACACACAGTTTGAGCTCAGTTTTGCTGAATGGTACTCACTGAATCAGTGGCTGGCTTTTCAATGGAATGTTTGGCCTACTGCCGATCCTGGAGGCCTCTGGGTTGAAACGGGCTGGCGGTCTTGCTGATTGTCCCTGTGAACACCACGCTTTCTCCCCAGTCGATCGGAATATGGGTTGAGCCTGAGTTAACACAGAAAAGTCTGATATTTTAACTTTTAGAATGTTTGCAGTCACCACGACGCTCCGCCTGGCTAACCAGCTCGCACACCACTCGCTGTCTCCCTCTCGAACACTGGCAGCACTCTGAAGCTGGCTTGGGGGCGGGACTGATTGCAGTCTCACCAGTCACTCGATGCCATGCAAATGAGCCTCTCTCTCTTCTCGTCCTCTTCTCCTTCACGACGATCATCGAGCAGGCAAAATTTAAACTGCAAAGCAACATTTTTTCTTTTCAACTGTAACTCCATGGTGGGAGCACCACTTTAACCATTTATCATGGCAATTTCTGTAGCGACTCCTCCAGTTCACACAGCAAGCATTTTAAACTGTCAGGGCACAAATGTCTCTTTGTTTCCTACAGTTCTCCATACTTTTTCTTGTCACAATTTGAAAATTAAAGCTGGCAAAATGTTCTTTTTGATGCAGGACAAGGGGCAGACACAATCTGGCTTTACAGCTCCTTGGTAAATGTTGGCACAATCACAGCAGCACATGAACAGCAGGCACACAGAGGCACATATTGGATGAGTGCCAGCTGGCTAAGGTTAAACCCGGATAAGACTGAGGTGTTGGTGGTGGACCCAGGTCGCCTTGAGGCGGGTTGTAGGGCTGGTCTCCCTTCGGGCGTATGGATCGATGGTGCCCAGCTCTCGACCTCAGACCGGGTGCGTAACCTGGGCGTTATTATTGACGACAGTCTGACCCTGAAATTTCAGGTGTCTTCTGCTGTCAAATCTTCCTTTTACCATCTGAGGAATATTGCTCGGGTGAAACACCTTGTTCCTCCGGCCGACCTTGGTCCATGCCTTTGTTACTTCTCGCCTTGATTACTGCAATGCCCTGTACCTAGGGCTGCCGGGTGTTGATATCCACCACTTGCAGCTAGTGCAGAACGCAGCAGCCAGGCTTTTGACTGGGACGTCTATGAGGAGTCACATTACGCCTGTGCTGCGCGAACTGCACTGGCTGCCGGTTCAGTGGCGGATCACCTTTGAGGTTGGGTTACTGACCTATAAAGCCCTACACGAACAGGGACCGCGGTGTCTTCAAGATCTGCTTGTTCCCTACTGTCCCTCTCGCTCCTCCGCTCCGCTTGGCGAGGATTGCTAGATGTTCCCAGGGTTCGTTTAAAACATCGGGGAGCACAGGCATTTTCTTATGCTGCCCCTACCCTGTGGAATTCTCTACCTCGTTGATACTGTTGCCTGACCGTCGAGAGCTTTGTCAGAATTAAAAACTTACTTATTTAAATGGCATATGGGAGTGATTTACTGTATTTTATTGTAATTACATTGTTATTGTTGATGTTTGTGTCTATATGTATTATTTTATTTTTATTTGTACAGCGCTTTGATATTGAAAAGCGCTTAAAATAAATTTTACTTACTTACTTACTTATGGATGGCACTTCTCTGGCAAATCCCTTTATGCGAGAGCTCCAATTTGTTGGACTACCTACTGCCAGACAGACAAAATGCTAGCCACAACCTGAGCAAACCCTCTCTTTTTTTTTTCCCAAATTCCAAACAAATCCTCAGCAGTGCCTCCATTTTGTAACCTCCCCCACTGGCCTCCCTTGTTCAATTAGCAGAGCTGCTCCTCTCTAACCCAAGGCACCACCGAGAGGTGGGGTTGTCACTGAACACAGTTTTATTGACCCATACTTCTACTTTGGAGCCTGCCATCCTTAGACAGGTAAACCAAGTGTGGCAACTACCTGGCTCACACCTGGGGGGGACCATTTAGCATGGCCATCAACCTGGGTCCCTGGGAGAACATGTTTGCTCAGCATTATGCTAGGTTTGTACTTCTGGTCAGGGGCACCCAAGTAAATCCAGACACTGGAAGCAATAACTGTTCTGTCCAAACCAGGTTGGGATTCTAGAGTGTGGCTTTTATTCACATACACGGAGAATAACAAAGCAAAGATGGACCCCCACAGGGCTACTCTTACTGGTAATGCAGATTACTGAGGTACAGAACACACACACACACACACACACCGAACCCTGGGGTTCTGAAAGGATCTGGGCACATACGGCCCGAACTGGTACACTTCTCTTCTTTCCCTTGCCTTGGCACCCTGGCCAGTACTTGGACACTTTCTCATGTATCATGAGAATTCTTCTTAGTGGCTCCTACCACCTCTGGGCACTCTCTGGCTCACTGAAATCCAAATCCATGTCTGGGTATATTCCTCAGGCACTGGCCAAATGCACTGAGAGAGAATAAAGGTGCTAAACTGAACCGGAGAGGTAAACATGGTTACTCCAGATGGAGGGGGGTCTCCACCTTTTGCTTCCAATATTTATACTCTGCCATTCATCTGGTTACAACACCTTTCTCAGAAACACTCTTGCAGGTACTCTCTTGAAATGTATGTCACATTTAACATTCTACTTCTCACACCTCGGAGGTGTCATGAAATTAAAAGGTCTGTATGTGGCTATGTCTTTACTCTAGACTCCCACTTTTGCAGATTCTTTTAAATCATACATAGTCTAAATGTTCTGTACTTGGCAAGTCTCCCTCAGACCCTATAGTAGGCAGACACATTTACTAGAAACAGTCTTGTTGAACAGAGTCCCTTTGTCAGAGAAAAACTCACCACAGGAATGCAGGTTCCCCAGGCCTTTTTTTCCCCACACACAGTCTCAGGTACTCACAAATCAAATGAATCTGGACAGCTTCACCACTCTCCAGGCTGGACCAGGGGATTGCTCCTGAATCCTGGAATTTTTCCCCCCATTCCTCTGGGGATGGGGCACTGGAAAACTCTCTAGGAACGGTCTCTATCACTTCCTTCAATTGTGCTCTGTGTTCTTCTCTAGGGTGAGAACACACTACCACTTTTTCTCAGGTAGCTCTCTTTCAGAGCTAAGTCTGAGGAGGTGCCTTCTGCAGCACTCCTTACTCTCTTGAGTCTCTCTACAGACTCTTCACCGAACTACCCACTCTCTCCCAACATTCTACTGCTAACCCCTGCAGCTAGCATTCCATTGTGGCTTATACTGCTGCGAGAATTCTAAGGTGACATCATCACTCCAGCTCAGCAGAGACTGAAGACAGAGTGTGACAGTGTGAAACCCATTTAACTGGCATCTCACAAGCTGCCTTTCTCTGCCTGCCACTGATTCTAAGTGGGATTCTAGTAACCCCTGGGAACAAGGGGGTTACATTCGCATCACACAAATGGCTATTTTGAATGGGGGAGAATGGGGCACCCTTTGCACTTCAATTCACAGCACCACAATAACTTATTGTCCACTCAGCAGTTGCAGTCGAGCAGCAAGGGGTCATTTGATCTGGCTGCACCACTTGCTGCTTGCCCATCCTTGGAGCAATCACAGTTAGCCACCACAATTCATGGAGCATCACGGGCTCCTGGAGGGGGGGGGGGCACGCCTCCCTACATTGCTACACAAGTTCACTTCCAACGTTTTCCTCTCTCTAACACACAGAACATGTGGACGTTTAACGTAACTTGCTTGCTGCTTGCATGAGCATCAGTAATAGCACTCAAAGACTGTCCATATACAAACCTTACCAGCTTCCAATAGGGAAGACCCCCACTCTCTGGGGAAAAACCCTTAATTAAGAGTCTCTGTGGGGGTGCTGCACCCACCCAACATGCAGCATGCAAGGATTACGTTAAATCCATTCATTTCTGGGGACCTTGAGGAGGAAGCTACTCTTTATTACTGGTGTGCGAGTAACAAATAGCATTTCTTGAATAACTGTGTAGCCCACCCCCTCTCCAGTGTCTAGGGGTATGGTGGTGAAAGCCCATGGGAAGGGGAGCGACCACAGCAGCAGAAACACATTTCCTGGAATGGCCTTCATTTACAAAGGCCATAACTGGTACCAGGGGTGCCCGCTGACTCCCGTGGTGTTGGGCTGCAAAAGAAAAGACTTGGTTAGCTGCACCAACAGTTCATAACTGTTCTTAAATAACAGGAAGCCACTTGGGCCTCTGCAGAAGCAACCGGGATCCCATTTAATAATTTCAGACAACTTCCAACAAATTACTCCATGGGGCAGTTAATAATAACAGTGGGGAAACATAACATTTGTTTGGGCCCATAGAGGTCACACAGGAACATTAAGTCTCTGGACTGCAGAGGTCTCAGTGAGTCCATTAGGCAGAAAGTCCAGTTGCCATGAGATGTTAATCCGATGACCACTCAAAACAGCAATGAGGCAGCTCAATTCATCCTAAAAGGAAATGAATCGCCACAATGCATAGCCTTAGAAAAGAAAAATCCTGCCCCATTACTCTGTCACACCCATTCACTTCGGGGCATTGTTTCACTGTTCAGTTGGGGCTCCTAGACTCCAAACTTTCCTGCCCATTACTATTTCAGCAGTGACTGCTTACCTCGGGGCCACTGCTATGCTGTCCTTGGGGCTCACCTTGTTTCAGCGGGGTGATCCAGCTCACCACACACTTCAGGCTTGCTGTGGGTCCCTCTCACTTGCTCTCTCCCATATCTGGCTATGGCTACACACCTCAGGGCTGTCAGCTCTGCCACCTAGCTATCCCAACTCCATTTTGCATTGACCTGACTCTCTTTGACCACCTCCCTCCTCGTTCTCTGACTGCCACGTCTTCCCAGGGACGTCCCAAAATCCTAAAATGTGGCCCGCTGCCTTCACTGGACTCCCTGCACCCTTCCCCAATTGCAAATGGAAACACTTTACAAACAAGATACTAAACATGAGAAACAAGATATAACAGATGCAAAATTCAACATTATCTAACAAATTATAACATCATTGCATGCACATTTAACTGTCTGAGTGCTGAATATGTTTGAAGGTATATAGATTCTGAACGTATGTATACATCTGCAGTCTTCTAAGGGTTAAACATTATTTGTTGTCTGCTATCCAGCATAATAAAAGAACATTCTAAACATTGTAATCATTCAGACACAGTGATTTCTTTTCCAAAACACAGGATACATTCCCCCCCCCCCCCCAAAGTCCCCAAACGCAGTAAATAGAGTTACTAAAAAGGGTGGATCTTGCTCATTTTGTGGTCCACTGGAGCACTATGCATCACTGCTTTGAGGGACTTTCTGGTGGCGTCCTCCCCAGTGTCTAAATAGTACACAGGATTGGGTTTGGTACATGGAAGACTGTAAGAGTCCACAACAGATACACAGAAGTTGGCATGGCCAACATCGATGTCCTGTACCATAGCATAGTTCTTGTACACAGTCAGTACCTCGAAAGTGCTTTTGGCATAAATGCCCTTGGCTATCTGCTGAGCCTTTTGAAGCTGGTATGTGGCACTGTGGGCATGCAGGTTATGTCTTTGGTAGTCCTTAACAAGGATTACGTGGCATACCCAGTCTGATCTTTTCTGCTCAGCTGTGTGTCTCACACTCGCACAGGCATGTATGGGTAGTTTTATTGAGGGAACTCTTGCTGTATATAGCACCGCACATGCCTTCTTGGGACCATTCTTGAGACTTCTGATGGTTGTCCTGGGGATTTTCCCTGTGGAAGCCATACTCCATTATCATACTCCCACTTGATGCTGGACCTCCTCTGCCTGACCTTGTCAGTTGGAAGGCTGGGACGGGAAGCATTTTCATCATGCAGCTCCTTTTCAAACTCCAGCACCTTTGCAGAATAAAGGAAGCACTGACAGTCAGTTTCCCAATCTCTTCCTCTTCAGTCTTCACTCTGGCTTGCTCACTTTGGGCTGTTTTTGTTTTCATTTGGCATTGCCTGGCTTCTCCATGCAGTGGACTTCAAGAGTTTTCAATGTGGGAAGCACTTTAGAGACTCGACACCTCCCCTCTCTTACTTTTGGGCACATTCTGTGATGTAGAAATCGCTGCCTCTGGTTCTGCACAGGAGTCTCACTTGGGCCTGACAGGGCTAAAGTCTGCTGGCGACAACAGGTGCTGTGGCGGAGCTGTTCAACCTCTTCCATAACCACAGCCCTGCAGTTCACTCTCAGTGGGTACTTTCTCAGGCAGCATGGCCAGAGCTGCAGCCATATCCTTCCATCTTCTAAAACTGGTGTCTTCTGATGCCAGGGAGGCACTGGATTGATTGGAGCTGCTGCAAATAGTACAGATGGGAAGCAAGGTCAGAGATGGGCCCTTACTATGGCACAGAGCACACTCCACTGATACAATTGCCTTTCCCACCCGCACCCACATCCAAGAGAACATTTCAGGGGCACAGTAATGATCAATGGCACATGTGCTCAACCCATCTTTCTGCAAAGTCCAGCAAGGTGGTGCTAAAAAGGTCACACATCACTGGTCAGAAATGCTGCAAACTAATCTCTCGCCATCTCCAACTTGCACTCCCAGTCCTAGACTGCAGCAAGAAACGCAGGAAACGCAGCTCTACCCCATCAGAACCAGGCAATCCAATCCATAACTCTCAAAGCCAGTCCATTTTCATGCCACTTACATGAACCAGGCACTGAATCTCAAATATGCAGACCCTCTGGCACCACAGACCACCTGAAAGGCACAACTGTCCTGAGCCACAACGCTATGTTGATTGTGCAATGACTGTCACTAAGCACCAGTCCAAAGTCCAGCAGGGCCACAGACACCCCAAAACCGAATCCTGGATGAGCCTCACATTGCAGCCCCCACCCAGTGTCTAGGGGTATGGTGGTGGAAGTCTGTGAGGAGGGGGTGGCCACAGCAGCAGAAACACATTTCCTGGCATGACCTTCATTTACCTAGGCCATAGCTGGTACCAGGGGTGCCCACTGACTCCTATGGTGCTGGGCTGCAAAAGAAATACTTGGTTAGCTGCAACAACAGTTCATAAATAACAGGAAAATACTCAGGCAACTTCAGAAACAACCAGGATCCCATTTAATAACTTCAGAGAACTTCTAACAAATTGCTCCATGGAGCAGTTAATAGGAATGGTGAGGAAACCTTACATTTGTTCGGGACTGCATAAGTCACACAAGAACATTGAGTTTCTAGACGGCAGTGGTCTCAATGAGTCCATCAGGTAGAAAATCCAATTGCCATGGGGTGTTAATCCGACAACCCCCAAAACAGCAATGCAGGTAGCTCAATTCATCCTAAAAGGAAAAAATCACCACAGTACAGTCTCAAAAAAGAAAAATCCTGCCCCATTAGATTCTCAGCCATGCCAGCTCACCTTGGGGGCATTGTTTCACTGTTCAGTTGTGGCTCCCAGACTCAAAACATTCCTGCCCCATTACTATTCCAACAGTGACTGCTCACCTCAGGGCCACTGCTATGCTGTCCATTGGGCCTCTCCTTGTTCAGTGGGGCAGTCCAGCCCACCACACACTTTGGGCTACCTGTGGGTCCCTCTCACTTGCTCTCTCCAATATCTGGCTACAGCTACACACCTCAGGGCCATAGCTCTGCCACCTGGCTGTCCCTTCTCCATTTTGGGGCTGACCTGGCTCTCAGGGGGAGGAAATGGACAAGGAAATGATAGAAAGTGTACTTAGAATGGCAGAAAAAGGGGAGATATTGCTGATGGGTGATCTGAATATGCCAGATGTTAACTGGAGTGCAGTTGCAGCAGCCACTTCGAAGAGTGGGGTTATTCTAGATGCCCTACAGGGGGCATGCCTTAGACAACTAGTATTGGAGCCCACTCGAGAGGGAGCAATCTTAGACTTGGTTCTCTCAAATGGAGATGGAGAGAGGATCACAGATGTAGAAGTGGGTAGCCATCTGGAAACTAGCGACCATCTGAACAGTATGGTTCTACAATAAACTAGCAATAGAGTCAGCTTCACACAAAGGCAAAAGTACTGGACTTTAGGGGGCTGACTTTGCAAAATGGGTGAGTGCCTAAGGAATGCACTAGCAAATGGGCAGGAAGGAGGGGTGGAAGAACAATGGAATAATAAAACTGCCATCACAGAGGTAACGAGCCTTGTGTGAAGCAAATAAACAAAACAAACGATGTAAGAAACCACTATGGTTCTCAAAGGAAGTGGCAGTGAAGGTTCAAGAGAAAAGAAAGCATTCAGGAAGTACAAGGAATGCAGAAGGAACAGGACAGAGAACTGTATCAGTTAAAGCAAAAGGAGGCTGGAAGGCAGTCAGAACAGCAAAGGCCCAAACCGAGGAAAAGATAGCCAACTCAGTTAAGAAGGGGATAAAACCTTTATAGGTACATCAGGGTGCTAAGGAAGACCAAGGAGGGATAGTGAAGCTTAATAAAGGGGAGGGAGGGTGGGCAGAGGGAGACTGTGAAAAGGCAGAGATACTAAACAGATATTTTTGCTCAGTATTTACAAATGAAGAGGGGAGGTACCTAAAACAAACAGTAGAAACACTCTGGATACAGAAGTTGATACCAGCCCATTTACAGAAGAAAGGGTTCTGAAAGAATTCTAAAACTGAAGGTGGACAAAGCAATGGGGCCTGATGGGATTCATCCCAGAATTCTAAAAGAACTAAGGGTAGAACTAGTGACACCACTGACTACCCTTTTAACAAATCATGGGAGGATGGGGTGGTACCCGAGGACTGGAGGAGGGCAGATGTGATTCCCCTTCAAAAAGTGGGAGCAAGGCAGAAGCAGGAAACTACAGACCTGTTAGTTTAACCTCAGTGATAGGGAAAATGATGGAATCACTTCTGAAGGAAAGAATTGTCGAGTATCTAGAGGCCAGAGGGGCACAGGACCCTAGGCAGCATGGATTCACAGCGGGAAGGTCATGCCAGATGAATCTGATAGATTTCTTTGACTGGGTGACCAAAGTAGTAGATCAGGGAGGGGCTGTGGACATGGCCTACCTAGACTTTAGCAAGGCATTTGACACAGTCCCACACAAAGATTAATATACAAGTTAGCTAGCCTGGGAGTGGGTCACAAGATGACAGCCTGGGTAAGAATTGGCTGGAGAATAGGACACAGAGAGTAATAGTAAATGGAGTCCACTCAGAAGAAAGGAGGGTTACTAGTGGGTACGAGGATTCAGTATTAGGACGGTCCTCTTCAGTGTCTTTATAGCTTACATTGCAGAGGGACTGGAAGGAAAGTATGTCTCTTTGCAGATGACACAAAGATCTGCAACAGAGTTGATGCACAGGGTGGGGTGGAAAGGATGAGAAGGGACTTGGCAAGGTTAGAGGAATGGTCAAATGTATGGCAGCTTAGATTCAATGCTAAGAAGTGCAAGGTAATGCACTTGGGAAACAAAAACCCAGGGGAAGAGTACACAATGGGGGGTGAAATACTAACAACAACAAAAATGGAAAGGGACCTGGGGGTAGTCATATCAGATGACCTAAAGGTGGGCAAGCAATGAGAGGGCAGCAAGGAGGGCTGGGGGATACTGGGATGCATAGGGAGAGGCATCACCAGTAGAAAACAGGAAGTTATTATCCCTCTGTACAGACAGCTGGTGAGACCCCATCTGAGTACTGTGTGCAGTTCTGGAGACCCAATCTCCACAAAGACATAAACAGGATGGAAGCTGTCCAGAGGACTGAATTAAAATGGTGCAGGGTCTGCACCGAAATATATGAAGAGGGACGCAAAAGGAGCTTAATATGTATAGCCCTGAGGAAAGGGGACATGATAGAAACGTTCAAGTACCTCAAGGGAATCAACAAAGTCCAAGAGGGCAGCATCTTTCAAAAAGAGGTGTGCAAGAACAAGAGGGTACAATTTGAAGATGGAGGGGCGGCTCAGGAGGTATTGGAGGTGGGTATTTTTTCACAGAGAGGGTTGTGGATGCATGGAACGGCCTTCCGGAGGAGGGGTTGTGAGTCAAAATCAGTGGTGGAATTCAAGCATGCATGGGACAGTCATAAGGCCATTCTAGGGGTGGGGTAGGAAGAAGTAGACTGCTGGTTAACTAGGATCTGCAGCTTATCCAGTAGGTAGGGAAATGGGCAGACTGGGTGGGCCAGCGGTCCTTATTCTGTCAAATTCTATGTTTCTTTGGCCACCTCCTCCTCATCCTCTGATTGCCTCATCTTCCCGGGACTGGCTCACTGAACATACCGGGTCTCTTTTTTCTCCCAGCTAACACTCCAACTCCTCTACAGCCTTGCAACCTGTCTCAATCGTCAACTGATGACACAAGATTGTGGTTCAATTCTCCGATTCCCCAGCTGGGGCTCCATTAGGCACAGGTGCTGCCATATCAGCATGGGCAACTACTCTTAACACTATTCCCCGAGGTCACTTTAACTGACACTGAAGCGGGTGATCGGCCCCACTCGAAGCCTATACACTGATCACACCTGGATTCACGGGCTCTGTCCTTTGAGTTCCTGTGCCCACCTTAAATTCTCCCTGACCGAACCTCCCAAAGTCTGGCAACAGACAGTCCTAAAGGCAGGAAAGCAATTAACTCTTTCTTTCTGGGGGGCAGGGATGAAAGGTCCCAAATTACCTGAAATACATGGTGCATGTCCAAGTGCAACTAAATGCTGACTCTAACTCACAAGGTTGTTACACCTGTATTGTTTGGGAAAAAAAAAAAAAAGTCCCCACCCTCCTTCTCAGCCCAAATCCTTAAATACAACCCCCATTCCCCCTTCCTCCCAGCACCCACAGTTTGATGTTTTATAGGATATTTTTTAAAAACTCCCATGATAGGCTACCCTTAAAACCATCCTGCTTCCATGGCTGGTTGCCTTCTGTTGAATAAAAGCACATGCATGCTTGCTCACATAGTAAAACAGGTGGCCACATGATAAGCTGGTTATACTATACAGTGTGAGCCAGTGCATGAGCGCTTTCATTCAACAGAAGGCTGCCGGCCATGGAGGAGGGTAGGTTATGTCAGCCACTTTCTTCTCGGCAGTGGTTTGTCATAAAAAGAATTGGATGCTGGGGGAGGAGGGTGCTGCAAGATGGGGGATGTGGACCATGTTCTTTGATTTAATGCAAACTAGCGCTGAAAGATGGTGGCTGGCCAAGGAGGTGGGTGGGTTGTGCCAGTTGCCCATCGTGGGAGGTTTTTTTTTTTTTTTTAAATATCCTTTAAAATATAAAATTGTGGGTACTGAAGTAGGGTGGGATTGGGATTCTAGTATCGAGTGGAGAGACAAATTGTATTTATGGATTTGGATTGGGGAGTAGGGTGGGAGGTTGTTTCTTTTCTTTCTTTCTTTTTTTTTTTTTTATTAAATCACCCCCCAAAAATATGAATACCAAATGCCTGAATATTTTGGGGTCAAAATATATTTTTTTACCTGAATATTCAGGATAAGGTATTCACATACCCCTACTCTTCACCCTGTGCTTTAATCTCCTGCAGGTCCTTCGATATTTGCTTGTCTCAGCACTGCATCCCGTTTCTTCTTACACGCCAAGTCAGGGTCATTGCACAGGAGTACACCCAGCTGGAAACCCACTCCCATCATAAAGAGCTACCATTTTCCAGCCTCCATCACTTCAGCACCAGAGCGATTTGGCCTCAACTTCTGAAATCTCTGCAGAGCCTGGAGCTCCCTAGCACCTGCAGTGTAGATGCTGCTTTCTGCATTCACTGTTTTCCTCTCAACACACTGGAACTCGGAACCACCTAAAAATGGCTCCACCCCTTTTGGTACACAAGGGCAATTCTATCTGGCTGGGGATGTGCAAATCATGCCACATAACATTGACAGGGGAGTTACACTCACTGTAATTAAAATCCGCTTTGGGGGGGCACTGTAAAATCGGTGTCATCTGTATAATGTTTTTTTTTTTCCTTGAATGCAAGCTGCAGTTGCATTATCTTGGGAGCCAACCCTAGTGGTAGGAAAGAGAGGGTAAGCTGCTGATCATTTAGGATCAGAAGTTAATTAGGTAGAGAAATGGACAGACTAGGTGGGCCAGGCGGTCCTTATCTGCTATCAAAATCTATGTTTCTATGCCACTGACTCTCTCAGCTATGCCTGTATGTTTATTTTTTTTTTTATTTTGTTTTAGCTGACTAAGAGTGGAGGACTAGGAAATGCATTTGCATTTCCAACCCCATCCTGCAGGTGGATACAGATGGAAACTGATACTTGTACCTCTATAAGTATGTGTTGTCTGTTTCTGTAAATCTGTAATGGTCTTTAGACCCGATCAATAAAAAGACTATCTGCCTCCTCTCTCTCTCTCTCTAATGGATTGATATTGAACTAGTGGAGATTAATCTGTTGGTGGATTAGTGAATGGGGAAAATTTAGCCAGAAAACTGGAGAAATTCTACTGTTTTTGAGAAGAGCCATGGCAACCTTTTTATAATTGACATTTTGTCTTAATGTCCCATCTCCAGGTCAGGCCCAGAACAACCCCCAACATCTCTGCCTCTTACCTTCAAGAGGATTTCAAGTTAATGAGTGTAGTCCCTCTTTACGGGGTCCAACCAAGCCCAACCCAACCCCCACCTCCTATAGGCCATGGAGGCAGAGGTTTCCCTGGATCCCTCTTGAAGTGGGCAGCAGATAGTCAGGGTTCAGATGCATCTGGTCATAGTGCTACTATACCATCATACCTGTCCTCACCCCTGTCTCCCATTCCCTCTGCCTTGTCCTCGCTCTACTCCAGGGATTCTCGCACTTTTTCCCTCCTCCACCCTCACTCTTCTTCTGAACAATCTGCCTTCTGCTATTGCCTGCCCTCCCTGGAACCTGCTACCCTCTTTTCTCCATATCTCCTCCTGCCCCATCTCCCTTAGGTACCAGCTAAAATTTCTTCCTGCACCACCTGCTCCTGTCATCCCCCCTCCTTGATCCTCCTCTGTTGGAGCCTCTACCATCCCTGCCATTGGGCCTCCTCCTAGGTTCTACCTCGGCCTGTATCAGGCGCCTTCCTTTTCTACATCTGCACTACCATTCTTTCCGCCTGCTTTGGTCTCTTCATTTACACATCATCATTGTTCATTGTACCTTTACTTAGCTCCACTTACTTTTTATGTGCACTTGTACCTTGTTAAATTGTACTCTGCACTTTATAGCAATCATTAATATGATGTGTGCTACTGTATTTTTTGTTGCATCTTGCCTGGGTCACACCCAGAAATGAGCCTTTGGTCAATGTGCCTCTCACAGTTACCGTTTTTTTTTTCAAATAAATAACTTCATAAATAAACAGTGCCGTGAGGTAAGCTTTTTCCCTTTTGGTCCCATCCCCTGGGAGGTTAACACGCTAGAAGGCCCAATCATATGCATGCAAGCATGCTTCATTTAGGCCTCAGTCGACATCCCACCTCCCACACTTTCTGCCTACTACACTACCAACTGTAGTCACCTAGGTGGTAGTATAGCAGCAGCAGTGATGTCCCCTCTCTCCCTAGAGGAAGAAAGCATCCTCTGAGACACTTGATCTTCTTCCCTTTGGCTGGCCCCTAAGGGCCGAGCTTGTGTCCTAACATGGGTCCCCAACGCCATGTGCAGTATAGCTGCCTTGGGATTTTTAATGTGCACCTGAACAAGCAGCAGAACAGGCAGACAGGACCTTGGTTTAACCTCTCGTCTGAAAGACAGAATCTCACGGCAGCACATTGTCCCCCTATCACTATGCTGGAGCATCTGTATGGTGTAGTATAAGAAGGCAGGCCATTCCTTTATTTCCCCTAAACCCGACCCCCTACCTCTTATTTGAAAAACCTGAGATTTTTTTCTTAAGTACAATCAGTAAACAAATAATCTATAAAATTAACATTTTTCTCTTTGTTTAGGTTTATATATGAAACAGAGCACTTCAATGGAGTGGCAGAGCTGTTGGAAATTCTTGGGAGGTAATGGCGGTTTTATCTTTTCATTTCAGTTCATTCATTTCAATTTTGTTTATTAAAAACAATAAACTGGATGATATTATGTCATGTGAGCTGACACTCATTTATGACATCTTATGCATGATTTATACATATGATAAATATTTGTTAAAAACAAACATCCAAGGACTAATATATTACCACAGTTACAGTGTGTCTAACTACGACTTAAAAAGAAGATTTAAAAAGATATCCTAATTACACCATACAGTGTAGCAATTCCTATAGGCTATGTCACACAGCTGCTTCAAAACTTTTTATTGTTGTTAATCCAGGGAGTATTTGTGACCAGTATGAGTGTTCCGTTTCTCTGCACAGGTATGAGACACTCTTATTCTTTAGACAGAGTCTCACAATCAGCTGCCCTGGAAATGGAACTGGAATCAATAATATCTTAATGTGCAGTGTTAGTGGCTCAGTAGGTAGCAGACTCTCATCTCTGGGGCTGGAAGATCAGATGGTCTTGGGTTCTTGCCCCACATCTGGTACTTGGGTAACACCCATAACTGACACTGTTGTTCAGTATGAAGGGGGTGCTGCATAACTGTGGTGCCATCCTTCAGATGAGACATTAAGTCGAGGTTTCGTCTGCCTATCTCTGGTCACTATTTAGGTGGAAGTAAAAGATCCTGTGGCACTTACTGATGAAGAGTAGGGGCATATATTGAAAACACAAGACTTTGCAATTAGAACTGTACAAGCATCGAGTCTGAACAGAAAAGGAAAAAAAACAAGGAAAGAAAAAAATTTACAAAGTGTATATAGAAAGAAATGAAACAGAAATGTACAAAGTTCATTAAAATGATTTGTATGTGCAGCTTTCCCCCATTTGTTAAGAAAAAGGAAAATAGATCCAAAAAGGAAGAGAAAGAAGGAAAAGAGGAAAACTGACAATATAGAAAGGAAATAATCATCTCAGTATGAAGCAAATCCCTGTTTTGTTGGAATGTGAGTTTCCATATCTGGGTTTTAGTGAAAACATCTTTTAGATAAAGTGGAGTGAGACTGCAGGCTTTAATTACCTCCAGTCTGCCTAACTCCTAGTAAGGTAACCAGGTTTTATAGCTATGTTCCAACCAAGGTGTCCAAATTGCCAAAGACGGTAGCACAAGTGGCCTGATTTTGTTATTGGGGGGGAAAAAAATCCCATAGCAGAGTGTACCATCCCCAACCCCATTTTAATAGGTAAATATGTTGTATTACGATTATGTTTTATGGGGTTTAATCTACTGCCCCAAAAGGCCTTGAAAAAGATGCTCAGCACTGTCATTTCCAAAGCACTGGGTGGAGAAAAAATCTGACTAATAAAAGAAATGGGCAATAAGAATGTTTTAATCATGGAAATGCATTTTTTCTTGCCCATTTGCTCCACTGGGCCGCCTTTGTTTTGTCAGTTGTAGCTTGATCTTTCTAGTTTGATTTGTCATGTCCCCTTTCCCCATCAAATACCTGAAATGGTTAAAGGCTTGTCCAATGAAGAGATCCCTGTAACTGCTTTTGGTAGAACAGGGCTGCCCCCAAGAATCTGTTCCATGCATTTCTGTAGGTTGGGAGAGGCCCCAGAGAAAAGGACAAATGACTGAACCCATCTAAGGGCACATTTCGCAGATGCAGTATCCAGTAATAAGACAGACATCACTTGCATAATCTAATGTTTTCTGTGGAGCTATGCCCTCATAATTTTTTAATGGAAGTACTATGTGATCCTGTTCTATTTTATGTAGGAGTCGATCCAAACATTATGTGTACAAAATTGGGCTAAAGAGGCAGCCCTGCCAGACTCCTTTTTTGATTTTACATGCAGGACCTAATCATCCCTTAACCACTGGGGTAGCCTGGATCAAGTCATACATACTTTTTAACCATTCAGAAAAGATAGCTGGAAACCCATAATGTTGCAGAACAATCCATAAATATTCAAAGGACTCCTGGCCAAATGTTTTGCATTGGTCCAAGGTTGGTAGTAGTCCTGACATCCTATTAGCATTACTCTTTTAAATAATTTCTCTCAATAGCAATAGCTAATCTTGCAGTGCCCTCCTTGGAAAAGAACATGACTGTGACAGAGCTATCCGATGCTCTAAAAATGATAATATTCTGGCTCATGAATCTTAGTCTTTGTTTAATAATCATATTGGCCCCCAATTTGACAGATACCCCTTATCCCTTTTTTTGTGCAGGAAAATTAAAACACCATCCTTCATATCAGAATAAATATAATTATTTTGTAGTATAAAATTGTACACCTCCGTTCTTTCCCATTAGAAGGAAACACTAGCTCATGCAGCTCACACAGAAGTCCATCCTGTCCTGGTGCTGTACCAGAATTCAGGAGGGTGACAACTGTCAGTACTTCACTTTCTGATATTTCAGCAGTAAGTGATAATACCTCCTTTCTGAAATTTTGGGGGTTACTAAATTTAAGAAAGACCTTCTCTTTTTCCCTAGTGGAGATGAAACCCACCTCAAAAGAACTCTGGCCATTCTTAGCTACTATGGAAAGTAATTGGTTTGAGTCTGTTTGTAAGATCCCCTGATTGTTGTGTAATCCTGGCATTGCTTTATTAGCAACTCGGACTCTACTGCTTTCATATGGACAGAGTTGAGGAGCTTTCCTTGAGTCCCAAAGCACTGTTCCATATGCAGGGAGGTTGCTTTTTGCACATGGAAGCCTGCCATTTCTTGCTTACTATGAAAAATGTGTGACTTTAAGTCTCCTCCTATATCTATCGATGATGTTAGTAAATGATGGCACTCCGTCAGGTGCTGAAAGAGTTCTGTTATTTGCCTATCACAGTTCTTAAACAGAGATATTAGTTCTGCTTTAGTGTCTATCCACCACTGAAGGCGGTCATCATAGCATACTGACACAGACTTTTGGGCTGCTAATATTTCTGAAGCATGTTACCACAGATGTCCATATTTTAAGGTTTGTATACAAATTCCTGGGCCAAAATTTTGTTTGGGACTAGAACTTATTTTACACTAGTCCATTCGGTGGTCTAAAAATTCCAATGGACACACAGTGGCAGACCTAATGGGGAGATGAGCTGACAGAAAAAATAATCTATTCTGGTTGCAAGAGACCCCTTGAAAAACATCAGGGGACAGATATTCATAACTTTGGCTGGGCGCAAACCATTTCCACTGATCCCCTGTACTCAAAAGACCAAATAGCGTGGGCAAACTGCATTAGCACTGGGCAAAATTATAATGTATGGACCATGCAAAGAGAATGGGCGTGTACATGAATACAGGCGTTATGCTATAGTCAGCGTGTTGGCGCCACGCAAAGTGCGTTTGCATGACTTTGCACAACACTTTGAGCAGTGCAAATTACCAGACAGAAAAAGGTAGTCTTAACTTGGGGCAAAACAAGGATAGGGGCATGGGCACAGCAACAACAGGCAACACGGCTGTAAGCAACAACAGCATCATGGGGCACTTTGATGACCAGCCAGTGAAGAGGCAGAAAGGGCAGATGGCCACCCTGGGCCACTCCATATGCCATGGGAGAGACATGCTGTACACACGTCAGTCCCCCCATAGGGGTACACCACCACAATCCAGTACACACATGCAGCACTGGTGGAATGGAAGGTACTTAGAGGAGGGTGTATAGGTGGCCAGGCTGCACCACATAGTAGGTGCTGCCACATAGCTTGGGCTGTCCACACAGTGCACATGTGCCAGTGATGGTAATGCCACTCACATCAGTGTGCCTGTGTGATGGTACATGTCTGCTCCCCCTCCCCCCACGACACATACTGCACGCCTGTCCAGGCTTCCTGTCACATACAGCCAGCCATGTTTATGTTAGTGTGGAAATCCCATGCCACTGGTGCAGCATATGTGGGTCACAGGACAGTATGACTGTGGTGTTTACTGTCAGAACACACCTGCCAGCTGTGCATGTCACTGTGTGGATAGCAGCAGTCATTGTTGCCTGACACACCGTAGGCATTGCTGTGTCCCTCACATTACCAGCTACTATGGTAGTGTACCGTCTGATACACACTGTAGCAGGACTAGCAATATGTCTATGGCATGCAGCACAACCACCCGTTCCTGTGGTGCTAGTCCCCTGGGCCACAATAATCTCTGCTTCTGTGTCCAAACCCAGCCTGCAGCTACCAAACTGTTTATCATGTCTGACATACAGGTGGAGCTGTGAGCGAACCCAGCCTGCAGCTACCAACCTGTAGTTCCAGTCTGACATACAGGTGGAGCTGTGTGCACCATGCAATAGCGCTGGGCAATCTACATGGTAATGCATGCAAAGCAGGCCATAATGAGATGCTCTTGTGGCTGTTTGCCCATGGATTGCTGACGTAGACTCATTTATAGCAAAATATAGTGCCAGTTTAATGTGTTAGTGCTGGGCAAACATGTTAGCACCAGGCATTTGAGTTCACCCCAGGCAAACCTGTGAAAACCATAGCACGGTTCTGCTGTGTTTGGCCTGCAGTATTGTTTACAGCTGTTGTGCACCACTTCATTGCTGTCATCCACATTGGCCACCTACTGCAACTCTGCCTTACTCCACCTCTATGTGCACTGGGCTGCTGTCGCAGTTTGGCTGTCCCAGTTGCTGTATTCAAAGCTGTCTTACTTGCCAGGCTATTTTTGCACTGCATTCTCAGCCCTGTTTGCACGGCTTCATTTGCACGCTATATTCAACTGATTTAGCCCTGGGGTTATTCCTTTGAATATAGTGTGCAAATGGTTCCGGGCTAATTTTGCATGCCGAGCAGTGCTAATTTTGCCCCAGGGCTAAGTTATGAATATCTGGCCCCAGATCTATTTTATTAGCCCAGCTGTATTAATTACTTCTTCTAGGAAAGCCATACCACAGAATATTTTGGATGTTTTTACATCTGTCTAAAAAGAAAGGCCATAGTAGAAATCACCACCAAATATAATTGGTTTAGTGGTAAGCAGATATGAGTGAATTAATTTCAACAAATCGTGCCCCACTGCTATAGCTTTAGGGGGGTAAATATTAATGACAGAGTAGGCCTGGCCTTATCTCAAAATATCTAATAAGAGAGCTCAACTAGGTGACAAATCTATCAGCTTGGTTACCTTAATCTCAGGAGAATGAAAGAGGATACTCACCCCTGAGCAAGGTTCTAAACCCAGTGACTAAAAGGAAGGATCTATGTACGATTCCTTCTGGGTTGAGGATACCTCTGAGAGGGAGTGCATCTTGGTGTCCTGCAAACAACATACAGTGCCTTCAGAAAGTATTCACCCCCCTTGGGTTTTGTCACATTTTGTGATGTTGCAAACTCAAATTAAATTAAAATACATTTATATGGGATTTTTTTTGTCACGTATCTACACAAATTACTCTAATGTCAAAGTGGAATGAAACTTCTGGAATTTTTTGTACATGTAATTTAAAATAAAAACCTGAAATGTCTTGAGTTGATAAGCATTCACCCCCCTTTGCTATGACACTCCAAATTGAGCTCAGGTGCATCCAATTTCCTTGTGAGATCACTCTAAAACTTGAATGGAGTCCACCTGTGGTCAGTTCAAATGGTTGACATGATTTCAGAGGAAATACCTGTCTATATAAGGTCCCACTGTTGACAGTGCATATCAGAGCAGAAACTCTACCATGAAGACCAAGGAGCTGTCCGTAGAACTCCGTGATAGAATTGTGAGGAGGCATAGATCTGGGGAGGGGTATAAAAACATTTCTAGGGTGTTGAAAGTTCCCAGGAGCACAGTCAAGTCCATCATTAGGAAATGGAAAGATTACGGAACCACCCAGACTCTTCCTAGAGCGGGCCGTCCTCCCAAACTGAGCAACTGGGCAAGAAGGACCTTGGTCAGGGAATGACCACCCTGACAGAATTACGGAGTTCCATGGCTGAGATGGGAGAACCTGTCCAGAGGACAACAATCTCTGCAGCACTTCACAAATGTAGCCTTTATGGGAGAGTGGCTAGACGGAAGCCACTCCTGAGAAAAGGCCACATAATAGCATGCCTGAAGTTTGCAAGAATGCACGTGGCAGACTCTGAGACCATGTAGCAAAAAGATTCTCTGGTCTGATGAAACAAAAATTGAACTCTTTGACCTGAATGCAAAGCGCTGTGCTTGGTGCAAACTGAACACAGCTCATCACCCGTGTAACACCATCCCTACCATGAAGCATGGTGGTGGCAGCATCATGTTATGGGGATGCTTTTCAGCAGCAGGGACTGGGGCACTTGTCAGGATAGAGGGAACAATGAATGGAGCCAAATACAGTCACATCCTTGAGGAGAACCTGCATCAGTCTGCAGTAGACCTTGGACTGGGGCAAAGATTTACATTCCAACAGGACAACGACCCCAAGCATACAGCCAAAGCAACACTGGAGTGGCTTCAGAACAAGAAGGTGAATGTCCTTGAGTGGCCCAGCCAAAGCCCAGACTTGAATCCCATTGAGAATCTGTGGAAAGACTTAAAGATTGCGGTTCACCAACGCTCCCCATCCAACTTGACAGAGCTTGAGCAAATCTGCAAGGAAGAATGGGCGAAAATCCCCAAATCCAGATGTGCAAAGCTGATACAGACATACCCAAGAAGACTCAAAGCTGTAAATGCTGCCAAAGGCGCTTCTACAAAGTATTGACTCAGGGAGTGAATACTTAAGTAAACAAGATATTTCAGTTTTTAATGTTTCATAAATTTTTGTTACACAATAAAAATATTTTTCCCCGTTTAAATTGTTGAGTATGCTGTGTGAATCAAGGGGGGAAAAAAATAATTTCAATGCATAAAAAATTCTGGTAGTAACACAACAAAATGTGACAAAATCCAAGGGGGTGAATACTTTCTGAAGGCACTGTAATTTCCCAGTGTACCAGCTGAAAGAAAAAAAAAAGGATGTTACTCTTCTAATATTTTGTACACTAACATTTGCTGTTGTGCTGTTGACTGGGTAGCCAGGCACATAATGAAGAGAAAAGTATGGCATCACCAGAGACATACCCAGACACAGTTATTCATTTCTTTTTCTCAGTCACCCCCTTTTAGCTCTGCTTTTATGTTTCTTTTGGCTGGATGCATCTGTGAAAGCCTCCTCGGTTCCTGATTTGGATCAGGCTGTGAGGAAGAAATAGATGAGTCATCTAATTCATCCTCGGTTTCTCCCCACTGTTGAGAGGACTGCAGAACATCATATTGATGAGAGAGTCACCAAGTCTTTCTTCAGTTTTGATTTGAACTGTTTCCAATTCCTCCTCCTTCGGGTGACCATGTGCAGTGTCTCTGTTTGTGGGGGTAGAGGATGGGACCATTACTTCCATAGCAGTTTCCATGCCTACATCCTCCGAGGACTGATTTTCTCGTGTCTCCCGGGGTACCTGGGAGGGAGAATGCTGCTGATCCTGGACACCTGCACCCTGCTGTTCTGGTGAACTGAGAGTCAAAGGTACCAGGGGCACAGCAGGAGAAGGTACCAGGGTGTCGATCACAGATGCCGAAGATATCAGCGGGGGAGCCTGAGCAGGTAGGTGCTGAGGTACTGGCCTTGGAGGGGGGGGTCTTTCTGTTGTTTTCATGCTAGTACAACAGATTTAGAGAGATTATGTGATTATTGGGGGGCCATCATTGCATAAAGATTTTGGTTTGCCTGGTCTCCTTGATCTGGTTAGTTGTGGGCAGTCCACAGATAGCTCCTATAGGAATGCCCCATTTCACCGCAAAGCATACATCTTGGTTCATTGACACAACCTAAACCGGGGAAGGCCAACTTCACCGCACAGGTTGCACTTAACCAGGTCACATGCTCCATTCAAGTGTTCCCTGAAGATGCATCTGCAGGCCTTAGCTGACCGGCATAACCCCCTGATCCTGGCCCAGGTAGAGACTATTGAGGAGGTGCTGCATGCCAGTGTTTGTTTTAGGTGTACTCGTATTCTCCAGCGTCCCATCCATATACCTTTAGAGTCTGTGATGACTCTTTGGATCTCCCAAAATAATACACTTTTGCTTTAGCCGATAGACAGCATTAGTCATGTTAACTCCCTCATTCCTAAATAAAATTGTGACCATTTCATAGGTGGGCTTGGTGAGTGGCATTGCATTAAAAGAGGATCAAATTAAGTATTTTTGGGAAAGTGGATTTTTTGCCAACAACACTCAAGGGCTCACAAAGTTTTAAAACTGATGTCAAATTTGGGTTTCCTGAAGAAGTGTATGAAAGCATAAATCTCGCTGGCAGAAAAATGTCATAAAGTCTATGAGGAGAACTCGCCACATACACCCTGTCAGGCGTTTCTCCATTGCCCCTTCATACCTCAAGTGCACTGCATTACAGTATGTCTTTTTGTGGGTAAAACAGGAGCATGAAATAGAGTGGCATATGACTTGGGCTTACTAGTACCAGGCCCAGTATTTTCCGAGGAATGATGGGAGGGATTACTAGTAGAAGGCCCAGGCTCTTCCTCATCCAAGTCCCCCTCTGGGGAGGGGGTGGGGATCCACATGCAGGTTATTTTTCTCTTGGTGTACTGGTCTTCCCAGTGTCCATATCAGTATCCCCCTTGTCTGTCTCAGACACTGGAGTGGCAGGGGCTAAAGGAGGTTCATTCCTGATAGCCTATCTGGTGGGGGAATATTTTTAACCACACTTAAAATGGGGTTTTGTGTCAGTTCAAGATCATAGGGCAAGTTTAAAACAGTCTTATGCTGCTGTCAGGGGAGTCAGCTGTCCTAAATTGCCTGTGTAGTAGCTTTAGAAAAATTTAAGTTACTTGCCTGAAGTGGAAGACTTGCTGGAGGGTCCACCACTTTGGGGATCAGAATTTTAGACCCTTTGGATACCCAGCTGCCATTCGGTCCTGCTTTCTCCGAGCCTGCAGTCAGCAGGGCATGCTCCATGGATCATTCCTCCTTGGAGACTGAAATTAGCTGTCGCAGTTTATTTTTCCTCTCCCATTGCAGTAATCCAGTACTACTTCCTGACATTGGGCCTGGAGCCACCTGACTGACTGTTGCTGGTCGAAGCTTTCATTTCCTTCACCCCACTTGTGCCAGCTGCAGCCAGCTGATCACCGTCGGAGAAGCAGCTGGGCCCTGACAGTATATTTCCCATCAGTGACGTCGGCATTTCTGCTGTCATTTCGGCAGTTGGGACAGATCTCGTGGAGCAAAGTTGACGTCTTACCAGTTCAAATCTTGCTACTTCCTCAGCTATCGGAGCAAATAGGATATTTTTCTTTTCGGGCAATTTTGAGGCCATTTTGGCTTCAGCCTTGGATATAGTTCTGGGTAAACTCTGAGACGCTTTCTGTTCTGGGTTGGAACATTCCTTTCCACTCTTGATTTCTTCATTTGCTGTTGTGGATTTTTCAACTTTGTTATAGCCATGGCTTATAGCTGCTCCACCTTGCTACAGTGTATTGCTGACTGGTTTGTGCTTCCTCACTACTTCGGATGGGAAGGGAAGAGGTCTCCTTCACCCAAGCCACCATGTCCACGGTCTTCCATCCTCCAGCAGGAAGTGTACTGCACCCCCTGCAGGAAGAATAGGGTAGTTTCCCCAGTGCCATGGCCAACACCCCCCCACCAATAGGTTCATGTAACCCACCCCTAGGATGTAACTGGAAACAAGCAGTCACAGTTTTATGTGCCTTTCCTGCTGAAAACAGAATTGAAAATTGTAAGTACATAAATAAAATAATACCATTGCTAAGACCAGTCTTATGGTGTTATAGAAATAAATATTGGTTACATTTATGACTCATGAAGCACTGTGTTGGCAGGGATGTGTGTAATATTTCCTGACAATTCCGGACCCATATTTTGCCTGCTCCTGCCAAGCTGCAGGAGAGACTGGTTCCCAACCAACTAGTTCAGTATTTGGATCAATACTATCTCGTAAGTAGTGAACAGCATGAATTCAGAAAAAATCATGGGACATGTACAGCCTTGGCTAGGTTCACGGACATGATCTACCAAGCTATGGATAAAGGCATGCTGATGGGGGCCATGTTTGTGGACCTGACCAAGGCTTTTGATCTTATAGATCATGAATACCTCCTGCAGAGGTTACATGCTCTAGGGCTGGTAGATTCTACACTCTCCTGGTTCATGGATTATTTTACAAACCGTAAAACATAGAAACATAAATGTGATGGCAGATAAGGACTGCTTGGCCCACCAAATTTGCCCATTTTCCCCTACCTGTTTTTTTTCCTGCAGGCAAAGGGTCAAAGTTGGTACTCATGTCTCTGATGCCAGTGTCATAAAATGTGGCATCCCACAAGGGTCCATCCTTGCTCTTCTCAATGTTTATCAACAGTCTGCCCAAGGTTTGCAGTTCTGTAAGCACACCATTGTATGTAGATGATGCTGTGCTGTATGAACACAACGGGGACACTGATGTAATTAACAGCATCCTTTGCAGTAGCCTTCACTCTCTGCAAGATTAGATTCTAAAAGAAATATTGATATTGGATACACCTAAAACAAGTTATGTTGCTAGGCTTGGCCCCAAAGGTCCGAAAGTTTACACCTAATTTTCACATTATCAGCAGAGATGGTGTCCCCCTAAAGGTGGTGGCTGCTTGCAAGTATTTAGAAATCTGTATTTAAATTCATTATGAAAAAGTATATATTAAGTAGCTATATATTACTGCAAAATAATGACTAATCAATAAGACATCTCAAAAAGGGGAATTAGGTAATGTGGAAGACGTACATTTCTAGTTATATATTGTATTTCTTTGTTCTGACCTTATCTAGTTTAAAAAGGCTCTGTTGAGGATGTGCTACTCATTTTATTAATTACTGATCAGTGATGCCTTTTTTGTACTTTTTTACCCTCTTATGGTCACTTTTTTTTTAATAATTTTTTAGTCTATGATTTAATGTCCTTGCACTGCTCTTCCACTATTTTTTTCTTTAAGGACGTCATTTTACACATGAATATTACTATGCATAAGTACTAATGAATTATGATGTTGTTTCTCATTGTCAAGTGTGGACAGTATGGAAGTCCCATATATGATCTACAAGTTTATGTACTGAAAATTACCAAAAAAAGGTTTAAAAAACAAAAACAAAAAAAAAAGTTGACACCTAAGTTTCATATTATCAGCAGAGAGATGGTGTTCCCATAGAGGTGGTGGCAGCGTGCAAGTATTTAGAAATCTATATTGACCCTTGCCTCACTTTTGATGCCCATTTAAAATACATCACTACTCAGATACATCAGAAACTTGGTTCCCTAGAGTCTGCAGGCATTTAACTTCAGAAACTAGAACTGCAGTAGCCCAGAACAGTTTGCTTCCCTAGACTCAGTATGGTGCTATAGTTGTTGATGCTGCCCCGAGAACTGTTGCAAATGTAAAACATAATCTTCATTTTAAGGTGGCCAGAATCACAACAGCCTACGGGCCTAGATCACATCACTGCCCCCCTTTTTATTGTGTTAAATTGTCCCCAACTTGAAGATAAAGCCCAACGGATATTCACAAAATGTGTTTTCTGACTTCTTCAAAGAAAAAACATTCTGTTTTATATAACTCACTGAACTTGACTGATATGTCTTGCTCTCATTCCACAACCAGTAGCCTCTTTTAAGTTTGTCAGACCACAAAGGGGCAAAACTCTTTTGGATTTTAAGCAGTCTCATTTTAGAATAAAAGCCATCAATCAGATTCTCCCCTACACTCAGTGCTTTCTCAAAGCAGTTATAAAATTCTTTTGCTGACTAACAATGTTTGTTTTGGCTAAATTTTGTGGCTATATGCTTTTATTACTGTTTTTAAACCATTGTACAGTTTTACAGACAACTGTATTACTTCATTGTGAACCTATCTACATATTCTTGCACTCTGTACCATATTGATGCCCGGACCTCCTTTGAAAAGGTGTCTTTTTGTTGCCAATGTACTTACCCAGTTAACAAAATTGAAATAAATAACATGGCATGCCCATTTCAGAAGAAATAAACCATCTTCATCGAGGATATCTCCTCTGTTAGGCCACGCCTTTGGAACTGTAAGCCATCAGCATCCAGACTGCACAGAAGCTTTTTGCTAGCTGGGGGCTGCCCACAGTGACATACAGTGTCAACATTTATATAATGTGGGTGGCCCCAACACTCCTCAGTTCTTTCTCCCGCAGTCGATCATTCTCATTGGACCTGCTGAAGGAAACAACGTTGAAAAGCCATTGCTCTCTTTTTTGTTTGTTAGTATTCCCATCATTGTCTCTGCATGCCACTGAAGGACAAAGAGAATTGTTTAGTTATTGTGTTTGCAGTTATAAAATCTACAAAGATGACACTTACACTATCTGTGCATGCTGTTTGGACCTTTCTCACAAAGTGAGGGCCTATGAGATTTTGCCAAAGTTTTAACCAGGCTACAAGGCAACACTGTCGGAAGGACTTAAAAGACTTCCCCGCTCAAAAAGTACTAAAAGCCATGGAAAAGGCTGAAGGTTCCAGGCTTGCATCTCCCTCGCCATCAACTGAGAAACAGTTGTCAAAACCAAAAGACAAGGAAATACAATGGTCATTGTCACGGGTCACCTCATCATCTTGCCATAAGCATAAGCATAGCAATAAAGACAAGACTGCTTTGCCGGCGATGTCCAGGTTGCCTTCGAAACCAGGTGCATCCTCAACAATGCCCGCACCAGTGGCATTGATGGAGGCCCCCACCTAGACCATCACTGAGACACCAAGGTTGGAGCTTGGCTCAGGCACTGCCATACCTACTGTGAATGGTATGTTGCCATCGTTGTTGGGATCTGCCCCTATGGTGCAGGTAGACCCAGACCCTTTCCAGGGTGCCGTTGACTCTCAGGCTGTGCTGGCATCATTTTCAGACATGATATTTGCCTGCTACCATTGCTACCACAGCCCGTTGTTCTGCTACCATTGGGGCCATCTGTTCCAGGGCCTTTGTCAATGGGTTCCACTAGCATGCTGCAGATTCCTTCCTCTCAGCCACTGCTGGCATTGTCAGTTCCCTCTGCAGCTTCTGTCATTGTTCATGATGAGGACAGTGATATGGAATATAATCCTGACATCATGGACCTTGAGGGGGATTTAGAGGAAGAATTTGAGGGTGAAAGTAACTTTGAAGAAGGGAATCTGCTCTCCAGCTACATCCTCTTGTCCTGCACTGAAGACTTTGCAGTTTATGCTCCAGGGTCAGCTCCTGAGGATCCCTCTTTTCATTCCCTGTTGCAGCAAATGCAGTCTACCATGGTCTTTACTACGGAAGAGAAGGATTCAACTATGATGAATCGAATAGAATTTTTGGAGGTACCTTGTACTCCCTCCATAACTATGGCCCCTGTATATCCTGCCTTAGAGGATGCTACCTTTGATGCATGGCATAGACTAAACACCCTGCCTTCAGTTACAGGGAAGGTTGATAAGCATCACCCTGTTCCATCTGCTAAGCCTTATTATGCTACTCAGCCTGAAACTGTCTCTGCAGTCATCATAACTGCTCATGATCACTCTAAAGCTCCAAGGTACATGAGTACCTTGCCTCTGGATAAAGAATCTAGGAGGCTGTTGTTTACAAGTGGTATTTTAATGGCTATGTTTCTTCTACCTCAGTGCTGTAATGTCATTCCTTGTGTTGCATTTTGTTGTATGCATTTTTAAAATACAATAGAAAGAAAGTTTAAAAAGAATCTAGGAAACTGGATGGTCTAGGCAAGTATACATGTGCTTCAGCATCTGTGGGCCCTAGGACTGTAAATTACTAGGCCCATATGATTACATTCCAGAACAGACTTTAGAAAGCTGCTTGTACTGCTGCCCATGCCTAACATAGCCCTGCCAAGAATGATTCTACTAAAACTCTGTCTGCTGGTGCTGAAGTTGGCAAACATTTGCTGCATTCAACTTATGATATTTATGCTGCTTTTTCCAGGGCTGCAGCCTCTGGTGTTTGCATGAGATGCTGCTGTTGGCTCAGAGTGTCTGGTTTTGCTACTGGTTTTCAACAGGCCTTTTTGAATGCTCATTTTAAGGGCTCCAAACTATTTTGTTAAGTAGTGTTGAGGAAGCCATCCAGGGCCTTCATTCTTCAGGCATCAAAGATTACTTTATGGTCTATTATGTCCCTTTACCCCCACTCTGACTAGAGGATGTGGTAGGGGCTCTTTTCATAGGCCTGCTGCCAGGGGTGACCATGTGTACCAACAGCAAGGCTGTGGCAGAGGTGGTTGTCCCCTTCTGGATCCCCTCTCATCTGGTGTACATGTCAAGGCACCCAAAGAAATATGTTCAGGTTGCCCTGCCACCTCAGGTTCCACCTGACTGTCTTCCATCTTCCCCCTCCTCAGTTATTGCCTACAGAGGGCAGGATCTCCTTGCATTTCAAACAGTGGCATAAGATCACAGATGAGAAGGTCCTGGAGATAATTGTAAGGGGATGTGATCTGGCTTTGATAGAAATCACTCTAGATCATCTTCCACCTCCTTCCTTTTATCCTCCGGGCCACTTGTTCCTTATAAACAAGGAGATTCAGACCCTGTTTCAAATGCATGCTATAGAACTGGTTCCTTCTCAAGACAGGAACAGAGGGTTCTATTTCAGATGCTTCCTGGTTCAGAAATGGATAGGAGAGCTAAGTCCTATATTGGATCTGAGAAACTTCAAACTATTCATCAAATACAACAAGTTTTGAATGGTGTCTCTGCAAGCCCAATTCCCCTATTACAAATGGGAGACTGGCTTTGTTCCCTGGACATGAAGGATACTTGTAACATGGCAAAAAATATTCTACTATAATGAACTATTTAGATTGGTGGAAACACAACACAAGACCCAAGATGAAGTGGGGATTAATTCCCTAGTACTGTAATACCCGCTTGCCATTGGGAGTGTGCTTACTAAGAAGCACAAAAGAATCACTGCATCTCCTGCATCTCTTTGTGTCATTTTTTCTGTCTCTCTGTCCCTCCCTATAGGTGACACTAGTCCATGTTGTGACACCAAGAGACAGATGAAAAGCTCCTCCATGTAATGGATTTCTCCCTCCTCCTCGAGTCCTACTGTCTGTTTTCAGAGACAGAAAGTTGCAAGCGGCAGTAATACTTCCTACCCACCCACCCGCCTGCCCGAGGTACCTCTGAGAATAGCGCAACCAGTTTGACTCCAGCAGTCTGTGAAATACATAATGCATGGTGATAGAGCCACAAACTCGGACAGGGCACAGAGACACTGACAGAAAGAGGAAAAATACAGAACACAGCAGTGATCGGTATGTATTGGGGTCTCTGTCTCTGTGTCAGTGTGTCAGTCAGTAGTTGGCAAAACTTCTATATGTGTTCTTTACTGTTGCATCTCAAATTCCTGCCATCATGTTACTGTTTCCCTGGTGAAGAAAATACTACATTTACCTGAAGCTGCAGCATGTGCTCAGTGTACCGTATACAAAAAAAGTGAAAAACATGTTACAACTTTACATACACTCCTTCCGTTCATAAAAGCAATGTTATATTAACTCGTCAACTTTTTTTTTTCCTTCCCATGCACTACTGCATTATACAAATGTTTGAACTTTAACCATATCTCTCTATTATGACTTACAGAGATATGCAAATCTTCATACTTTACCTATAATGCAGTACTAGATGTAAAGAAAAAACGAAGCTGATGAGTTAGGAAAACAGTGTTTTTATCAATGGGGATAAATGTGTTTTGCCTTTCCATTTCCGTGACATTATTTCAGAAAGCAGAATGGGCAAACTCTGTAAAAACTACACTCAGCATGTTAATGTATATAGAGTATTGAACGTGCACACTCACAGTCACACATGTATGTATGTAGCCTATGAAGTGGGTCAGGATAAACAGTTTTCTAAACCAATATTGCGATTTTCTCTTTCTGTACCACACTTAGTGAACTAATAAACAATGTTTGGCTTGCGTTTGCCATGTTACAAGCGCATTAAGCCACTCGAAAGGAGGCTTCTACTAGGGAATTAATGCATGGTTGGGTGGTTGGGGCACTGGCCTCGCCCTCCAACCCCCCACCCACCCCCAACCATGCATTAATTCCTAATACAAGTCTCCTTTGTCATAGTTTAATGCTTACATATCTTCATATCAAGATCAGGAAATCTCACAGTCAGTACCTCTGCTTTATGCGGGAGGGTAGGAACTATCCGTTCAAAGTGTTGCCCTTTGGCTTGTCATCTCTCCCACGGGCCTTTACAAAATTCTTGGCAGTGATTGCAACAGCCCTTCATAGGAAAGGGCTTTACATCTTCCCTTAACTGGATGACTGACTCCTGAAGGCTAGTTCCAGAGGAATCTCTTCTCCACATTCTTTCTCGAACACATCAGCTGTTTGATGACTTGGGGGTTGCAGTGAATATGTGAAAGGATGTGTTGACTCTGCGCAAAAGACTGCAGTACATAGGAGCGGTCTTGGACATAGAAAAGGAATGTGCCTACCTGCCCCAGGACAGGGCAGACAAGCTGATTGCTCAAGCATACGTAGTTCACGGGAGTCACTACGTCTCTGCATGAACAATGTTGCATCTCATGGACCTCATGGCTGCGGTCATAGTGACTGTGCCGCTATTTTGGCTTCATATGCATATTCTGCAGTGGACACTCTGGGTCCAGTGGGATCAGCTGACATGATTTGGAGCAGATGTTCCTAGTCGCATCCCCTCTTCGCAGAGCGTTGCTGTGGTGAATCGACTGTGATAGTTTATTCAAGGCGCTCCATTCCTTGTACCAGCTGCCATGCAGATCCTCACCACAGATGCCTCAGGCTTCAGCTGGGGTGCTCATTTCAACCTGTTCTGGATACACTGGTCATGGGAACATGACAGTTCGCTCCCGACAACTCTACCCGTGACTTTTCACTCCCGTCATTATGCTCCGGAGACCATTCACTCCTACAACAACTTGCTTCTGTGACTATTCACTCTCAAATCCAATACTTAGATGAGTTAGGCATGTAACCAAAAAGTCCTCAGGCCATTACCCAACACTGGCACACAGCCCCAAGCCAAATGAACCGGGGAACACAGTGCTGACAGTCCAGATTCAAACAAACATGCCAGCAGGCAGCAAACACTTCTACAGCACCCCAGTCTTCCACCCAGTGTCAGCAGTGGAGACCCACTTAGACCAAATCAGAGGTATACCAACAGCATTTGGCATAGTACTTTTGTTTGTCTGGGCTCTGTAGCATGACACAGTGAGCTCTTACCTCACCAGTTGCCAGCTGAGTAACTGCTCTCACCCCACAGAACTTCTCAAGATAGTAGTAGATATCTCCCTCGGCGGCTCTAGTCCAAAGACAAGCTGTACTAGTCCGTTGAGAAACAGTAATACTCAGGGACCTGTGACCAGAAGCGCAGTTCCTAGCCCCTATAGCCTGAATGCTCGCTGATGGAAAGCTAAACTTTTTGCAGCTACAACTGCAGCGCTAGTTTCAAAACCCTCTGCACTGAGGAAAAAACCTAAAAATAAAAACACTAACTCCTGTGCTGTTTCACTGAAGATTTCCCTATCTAACACTGTGCCCTAGTCCTCTACACTAAAACACTTGCTTGTAACAAATACAGTAAATAAAATAGGATTCTCCTAAGTTTCTCATAAATTTCTCTTAAGTTATAGATAAAAACGAAAGGCAGGAATGAAATGGAGGTATTTATTTTAAGGGAGAAAATTGACTGGGAGCTAACTGTTATAGGAGCGGACTGACATGGGAGCGTAATGTCGGGAGTGAATTGACGGGGTGAGAAATTGGGAGCGAATTGTACCCAAGGGTCATGAACTAAGGTGGAGACTGAGCTACATAAATGTCCTGGAAATGAGAGCTGTCCTGTACAGCTTCCAGGCATTTCAGAATCATCTGTGCCCCCATCCTCTGTTAATCCAAATGGACAGTGTCAGTGTGATGCATTATATCAACAAACAAGGAGACAGTCACCCGTATTCCCTGTGCAGAGAAACAATGAGAGTATGGTACTGGACTCTATCTCGTGGTCTTCAACTGTTGGCCATGTTTCTCCCAGATCTCCAAAATGTCTTGGCAGACAGATTAGGCAGGTCCCAGTCCTTGGTTCACAAATGGGAACTGCTGACCTCCATGGTAAACGACCTCTTCACAAGATAGGGTCATCCAAAATTGGATCATTTTTGCGTCGCCACACAGCGCAAAACTGCCACATTTCTGCTTACTCAATCCAGGGCCTGGTGTTTCCTTGTGATACGTGTTTTCCCTCTCTTGGAAAGGGAAATTCTGTATGCATTCCCCTATTCTTCTAATACAGAGGGTTCTGCTCAAGTTATGGGTAGAGTGCAACTATAATCCTCATTGCTCCATTCTGGCCTCTCCAGATATGGTTTCCACTACTACAACATATGATGGTCCATCATCCTGTTCCTCCACCTCTGAATTGGAGCATGTTGTCACAGAGCAAGGGGTTTCTAGTCCATTTGGATCTGACGTCTCTACACCTGCATGCATGGCTTCTGAAAACAGCCATTGCATGGTATGTTTTTGGGTATCCCCTAAGGTTGCTGATGTCCTGCTTGTGGCTAGGAAGCCTTCTACCAGGCATGCTTGTTCCTTGAAATGGAAGTGCTTCACTCTGTGGTCTGCGTCCCAGAATATGGACCCTCTTACCTGTCCTGTGAATTCTATGCTAGAATACTTCCCTCCCCTGTCTGATTCAGGTCTGCAATATTCCTCTCCCGTATTCCTCTCTTAAGGTGCATTTGACTGCTATATCAGCTTCCATGCCCCCCATTGATGGTCGTATGGTTGCCTAATTAAAAGTGGCCTGTACTTTTTTGAGAGGTGTTCTTCATATGAAACCTCCTATCTGTGATTCAGTCCCACCCTGGGACTTGATTTTCATACTTGAGAAATTGATGCTGGCTTCTTTTGAGCCTGACGCGAGTTGTGGCTTACGTTTCCCATCATGGAAGACATTTTTAGTTGCTATGACTTCTACTCGGCAAATTTTCAGTCTTTAGGCTTTGATGTGTGAACCTCCCTATTTGATTTTTCACAAAGCCAGAGTCACTTTGTGTACAAATCTTACATTGCTACCAAAGGTTTATCAGAATTTACACGTAATCAAATGATGCAGCATCCTGTTTAATATCCTAAGCAAGCCAGTCAGGGTGAGGCAGTGCTTCATACTTTAGATGTACAAAGAGTAGGGGGTATGGCCTGCTACCATCGCGAATGGACACCTGAGTGCTGAGCTCCCAGCCGAACCCCACACAAACCCTACATTATCCAGATCCTTCTTAGTCTTGGCGCAATTCCTCTGAATAAAACAGCTAAGGGAATACTTGCCCATCTAGCAATCCGGTGACTGTCCCCCAATTGGGTGATTTACCTAGCGCAGTTTGACTCGTCCCATCCTTGACTGGTGCGGCCTTGCAAATCTCTCCATGCCTCGGGATGGAGTGTGCCATGGCGTCGGCTGGAGTGGAGGGGAATCTAGCTGAGATTAGGCAAATGTTTGCCAAAATCTTGCACAAAATTACTAATTTGGACCTGGCCACAAAGCAGAACTCCTCAGACATTATTGATGTCTCCCAGCGGGTCAGCGTTACAGAGCACCAGCTGGCCGAAACTGAAGACAGGGGACATAATTTGGGTGCCAAACTATGGGAGCAAGAGAAGACGATCAATCTTCTATGGTCCAGAGTGGAGGACTTGGAGAACCAGAGCTGACGGAATATATTACGGTTTGTTGGCTTCCCTGAGGGTTGTGAGGGGCCGGATACTATTCTTTTTCTCCAGAAGGTGCTTCATCTCATTTCGGAATGGCGCGACTGGGCCCCCCTGAGATAGATAGGACCCATAGGTCGCTGGCTCTTCGTCCAACTGCTGGGGCTCATCCTCACACCATTCTTGCCCGTTTGCAACATTTTCAGGATAAGGAGCTTATTACTAAGCTCACCAGAGGAAAAAAAATAATTTACATGGCAGGGACACCCCATACAAATATTCACGGATTACTTGCAGGAGGTCATTATGAGACGCAAGGCCTTCACCCCTGCATGTAGAGCCTGTGCTGAACTTGGGCTTGAATTCTCACTTCGATACCCTGCCTCCCTCAGAGTAATCTTCAATGGCACCACACGGCTGTTCGATAGCCCGGCCTCTGCTGAGACTTTTCTGGCTGCTCAAGCCCCTAAACTTAACTGGGGTAAATTCAAGGAGAGGGTCACTTCTGGAGCCGAGATCACCTTACCACAGCCGATGGAGACTGGATGACAGACAGCTGACCCAGTGACCCCATCCGCCTCGCAACTGCAGCCGCCCAGCCATACCCCATCTAAGAAACCTCCATGCAGCAGACTGAGAAACAGATGTAGAGCAAGGCTTGAAGGGGCTCATATTGACAAAACACCCCGACTTCGCTCCAGGAGCCGCAGTGAGAGTCCAGATTCGGCCTCTTCATGCAGTCTGCTGGACTTGAGCAATAGCAAATTCCATGCGTTAATGGATCTTCCCACTGATGACCCTCCACTGGTGCTGCCCAAGCCCCACAGGAATTCGCCTAACAAGAATTGCAGGCCCCAAGCTGCGAGAAGCCTCTCCTGGGCGGGCTCATCAGGGGTCACCTCTCTGGGGGCTGCTACAAACACTACTCCAGCAGCTGATGGGGATGATGGCGTTAAAGCTAATCCAGATACCAACGATGTGAGTGGAAATTGAATTCAACTCCCTTGTCATCAGCTTATTTTCTGGCCAGGCATCGTACCTGGTGATTATACCTGGTTTGTTACTGCATAGCATGCTGTGCATACCCCTATACCGGAGCATTATAAGCTTTATTAATAATTGGACTGTTTTCTGGGCTGTATAAACTGTTATTCGGGGGTAATACCATTTTGTGTGCCCTATACACAACCTGCCAGATCTATCTCCTTAGATTTCTGACAAATAAGCCTAGCTAAGATCTGGAGCTTTCCTGCAGGTCTGGGTGGTCTTTCAGCTCCTTTGCCTGGTTTATCCCCCCAACGTGGAGGGTGGGCTAAGGCTAAAGCTCATTTTGCTAGCCCCTAAGCTCTATTCTTGGCCTAGAGTTGCCATTTATTTTACAATGAATGGAAGGTCCCACAGTTTCTGACCTAAGTGGGGAGAGCTGGAGGAGGTCAACGCTCTATGCGCCCTTCCTTTCTCTCTCTTTGTTGTATGTTGCAGGGTTTTTTACCCCCCAGCGACTGCTGCTGTTATCTGGGCTGGGTTTTAGCTGATATACACAGCAGCTGCTTGTCACCTGTTGATGAGTTTTCAACTGGTGGGTGGATAGGGGATGGGGGTTTGGTCAAATACTCTACTGTTCATTCTGCAGTGTGTTTTGCAATTTGTATGTTTAAAACGTTTGTTATTAAGTGGACAGTTGGCGCCACCTAGTGTTTTTCTTATGTATGGCAATCCATGGGAAGGGGTGAGGTTCACACACAGGAGTAAAGGGCTTAGAGGTTGGCCACTGATTTATCCTGGATTTAACCCTGATACTAGCGACCTTTTTCTTTTAGCTATATTTAGACATGACATACCCCAGACAAGATGGAAACTAAACTGATTTCTTGGAACGTTGGAGGGCTTAACTCCCCAGTGAAAAGGAAAAAGGCTGTTTTGCATCTCAAACAAATTAAGCCCTCTTATTGCGTTCCTCCAAGAGACGAACCTCTCCACTGTAGAGGCTAGGAAACTTAAACGAGGGTGGGTCGGTGAAGAGATCCACAGTGTGGCAAACTCGCATAAGTGAGGAGTTTCCATATTGTTCCGTAAAAACCCGAGTTGGAAACTGAGTAGACATATTCATGACAGGGACGGCAGATGGGTCATGGCTGAAATGGATACCCCGGAGGGTCCCCTGATCCTTGTTAATTTATATACTCCCAATCAAGACTGTCCTCAGTTTTTCCATACCCTAAACCAGACCCTCTCAGAATTCAACTCCAAACAAGCTCCAATACTAACGGGAAGGGGGGGTGAATTTTAATTTGACACTGGACCACCTACAAGATGGGAGCAATAAGTCCCCTGAACCCCATGGACAAGCTAAGTTGGCTGTTTAGAGATTCATGAATGAGCACGTACTCCTGGATGCCTGGAGGGTGCAGCACCCAGAGGACCATGATTTCACCTTTTTCTCTACAGCTCATGGGTCTTCTAGTAGGATTGACCTCTGGTTTATCTCCTCTCGGCTTTACGAATCAGTGGTCCATTCCCATATACACCCAATCATCATCATCTCTGACCATGCACCCCTTGAATTTATGATCGGGCAAGGGGCGGTATCCCCCCCAACCTCCACTTGACGTTTAGACCCCCTTCTGTTAGAGGATTGGGAATTCCAGAACTGGATAGGACCCGAAGTGGCAGAATATTGGGAATATAATGATAATGCTGAGGTCTCTGACTCAACAGTCTGGGAGGCCTTTAAGGCTACTATTAGGGATAAAATAATTGCATTTGCCTCTGCCAGGAGACACCACCGGGAAGCGGACCAACGGGCCCTGGAGAAACGACTATATTCCTTAGAGGCTCAATATAAAGCACTTAATTCTCAAACCCCTTGTCAGACTCTACTATCTCAACTAAACAGCACCAGAATTTCTCTCGGTGCCCACCTCACTCGGCAAGCTGAGCTGAACTTACGGAGGATAAGACATGCTTTCTAGGAGGGAGGGGAAAAATCCAGTAAACTTCTCGCCTATCGCTTGAAACATCAGCAAGCTTCCCGTATGATACGTGCTCTCGTAGATAAACAAGGGGGGGCATTGCCATTCTCAAAAAGGCAATAATGAGATTATGATCCAGTTTTATGAGTGACTTTATTCATCCTCTCATCCACCAGATACAATTAAGATTCAAGGCTTCTTGGCTGTGTTGCCGATTCCCCGACTTCCTCAAATGGATTCCATAGCCCTGGAATCCCAACTCTCAGAGGCAGAGGTAGATGCCACGATTCGATCCATGAACCTCCATAAGGCCCCTGGTAAGGATGGGCTGCCCATAGACTTCTACAGATCCCCAGGCCTTAATCTGACCCCATATTTAGTATGAGTATTCTGTCATTCCCTTCTAGCTGGCATGCTACCCCCTACCTTGAGGGAAGCTACCGTCACAATTATCCCGAAAAAAGGGAAAAACCCACTGTTTCCTAGCAGTTATTGCCCTATCTCACTCATCAATGCCGATGCTAAAATCCTGGCCAAGGCTCTAGCCTCTAGGCTTGAACCCCTCCTCCCAGGATTAATCCATCCCTCGCAGGCTGGATTTGTTAAAAGCCGTCTTGGGTCTGACCATCACAGACCCTTAATTACATTGATACATCTGGCTAGAACATCCTTTACGCCCTCTGTAGCCCTTTGACTTCGAAAAGGCGTTTGATTCAGTAGAATGGCCCTTCTTTTTCATATACTCTCCACTATGGGTATAGGTCCCTCCTTTATTTCCTGGATTAAACTCCTATATGCCTCTCCCATGGCCTCTGTCTTAACTAATGGTATCATGTCAGCGCCCTTTCTATTACAGAAAGGTACAAGACAAGGTTGCCCCCTCTCCCCACTCCTATTTGTCTTAGCTATAGATCCCCTTGCCATCGCCCTCCGAGAATCTGACCAGATACCCGGATTACGAGGAGAGGATTTGGTTTTCAAAACCTTTCTCTATGCGGATGACCCTCTTATTACCACAGAATACACTCCCCAAGTGATTCAGGGTATTTTTAATATCCTAGCCGAGTTTACCCAGGTATCAGGCCTTAAACTGAACCAATCTAAAACAGAGGTCCTACCATTAAATTCGGCCGCCACACAGGATATCTTCGTTACCCTAGGGCTAAATTGGTCCCCTAATGGTGTTAAATATTTGGGCATTATTTTGCACCCCACCCTAGACAAAATGATCACTATTAACTTTCTTAACCTCCTAGAATCACTCAGACCCAATTTTGAAAGATGGAGAGCTCTAAGACTGTCGCTAGCTGGGAAAACTGACACTATTAAATTGATGGCAGCCCTGAAAATGTTATATATTTTGGCTCATTTACCAGTGCCTATCCCGCAGAATTGGTTTAAGAAATTGGAAGGCCTAATGGGTAATTTCCTGTGGAAAGGATCCCATCCTAGGTTTAGTAAGCTTAAGCTGAGGCAACATTGGAGTAGGGGTGGTTGGGGCCTCCCCTGGCTACAAGGATACCACATGGCATATGTTTCATCTCAGATGACTAAATGGTTCTCTAAGATTGGTCAGGCCTCCCCTTCATGGCTTCAATTGGAAGCTTCACTGGTGAGGGTGTCCTCACCTGCAGTAGTCCTATACAGTAAAACGTCCCTCCCCTCAGGGTCCTCTTCCACCATAAGGGTTTCAGTTCAGTACTGGAGGAAATCCCTTGCCCGTTTGGGCTATAACCTGACCCTATGGGAATTTACACCTCTGTGGAACAATCCTATCCTGCAAGTAGGACAGCAAATGATTCATTGGAGATTTTGGGAATGTCAAGGTATTAGCTGGGTACGGGATCTGTTACTCCCAGGCACCTGTATTCTCGACTCCTTCAAAGCTCTGAAAATTCACTTTCATCTTCCCACATCACACTTTTGGAGATGTCTCCAAATCAGGGATGCCATCATCCACTTGCCCAGCGCCTGGATCAGGACGCAGCCCCCTTTGGTTCCCCACCCCATCAATCTTTGGGATCAACTTCAAAAAAATAGAGCCAGCAAGATTTACATGGCACTTAGGGATGCCTTTGAAGACCCTACTTGCTCTGCAAAATTTAATGGGAAGCAGATTTACATAGTCACATCTCTGAAAGACAATGGATTCATGGCTGAATAAGAATTTACAATGCCTGCAGGGATGGCCGTTCCTGCCTTATCATGAACAAAACTCTCCATAGATGGTACCGAGACCCTGCTAAACTTAAGCGGATGGGCCTCACCCCCACTGACAACTGTTGGAGATGTGGCAACCAAGGGGCCAGCCTTTTCCATATCCTCTGGTCCTTCTCCTCTCCATGTCTTCTGGTGCTCCATTCACAGTATGTGCCAACAAATTTTCCCCAAGATTATACCAAAACTGTCTCTCCTTCTCCTGGGGTGTGGGACCCTATCCACCCCGAAACATTCTCCTGGTGCTAAGTGGATAACCAGTTTAGGAACCATAGCCAAGAGATTAATCCTGATGGAATGGAGATCCCCTGCTGTTCCACCCTTTCAGGATTTCCTTTTGCTAGTTGGCCAAGGGGCTATTCTGGAGAGAGAGACTCTAGCTTCGCTGGAGGTTCAATCCCGCAGTATGAGGCATGTTGGGGACCCTACCTTAACTCCAACTATTGCCATGACACTCCCATAAATGCGGTGGTACAGGACTCCCCATCTGATGCAAGAATGGGCCCCTCAACTTCCACACCTCTAGACCCTGTCTCCTCACGTAGGTCATAGTAGTTTTGTGTGCTGACTCCCCTTCCCCTTAGATTGGATTGCCTTTTGTATATAGTTCTTATTAGTAGGTACTCTCTTATTTGTTTTACCATTGTGTACCACAATGCCTCAGTTTTCCTTTTTTTACTGCACTTCCTGTTAACCTAGAGGTCATGCTATGTTTTTTTTTTTTGAGGTCTCATGGTTTGCATTGGTCACTGGATATTTAGCCTCCTTTGGATCCGACCAGCCATGTGTTTACTTTTTCTGAAGACTGTTACCGATTTCAGATAATACGAATGTGCCCTGTGTTAGTACCCTTTTGTCAAAATGTTGCGGTAAGCCTCTAGATCCTGTATGTACCTTTATTTCTTGATTCTGTGGTGCCTCTCCTTCAATAAAATAAAATCTTTAACTGTTAAGATGTACAAAGAGTACAGATATACTGTTAATTGCACCATGGACTGCAGAAAGTTCTCTTAGATTTTTGTTTCATCTGCTCTTGGGAAAGAGGGTGCCCCTGAGTCTAAACAATGTCAGTTGAAATGGCTGTCGAATTGTATTGTGTTTTGTTATAGGAAGTACAGTAGGGAACTTCCTGGTGCTGTCCATGGTCACTCCACAAGTGGTATGGCCACTTAGGTTGTCTGTTTCAAAAATGTCCCTGCTGTTGACATATGTGCTGCAGCCACATGGAGCACTGTGCAGACTTTCACTAAACATTACAGCCTGGACATAGTCTTTCATTAACGTGCTGGTTTGGGGCTTGCTGTACTGCAACGCCTTCTCTCCTGGTCACATATCAGACTGTGCCAGCCCCCTGAGTTGCTTTGTACTGCTTGGGAGTCATCCCAAAGGTGTGGCCTAATAGAGGAAATATCATCAGTGAAGATGGAACAGTTACGTAAAATCTTACCGTAACAGTAGATCAAGAGAATCGCAGCCATTAGGCCGTGCCATACCCTCCTTCCATCCCCCTTTGACTTCTGAGGGTTACATCAGATGCTGTGACTAAGGCCTCATTCCATGCATCTTGTTTTCCAGTCCCATGCCTCTCCTTGTTTGCCTGGTACTGGTGTAGTCTCCTGGTTCCTCGTGGTTAGTGGCCCTCCAAGGCTAATCTGTGGCGGGGAACTCAGAAGTGTTGAGGCCACCCATGTTATATACATTGATGCTGCATGTCATTGTGGGTGGCCCTTGGCAAGCAAAAAGTTCCCATGTGGTCCTGATGCTGGTGGCTTACAGTTCCAAAGGTGTGGCCTAATGGAGGAGATTCTCACAAAGATCTACTGTTATGGTCAATTCTTGCTTAACTACTTAATCTCTGACCCTGGCCAGTCACAGTCAGGTTCATTAACCCATTTTATTTTCATTTGTTCAGAGATTGCAGTGATTTCTGCAGACTAAACATGAGTAGTAACACATTTGTGTAAAGATTATTTGCAGCAGTTTTAATTTTCCAATGTTGGCGGATGTTAAAAAAACGTTACCATCTAAGCTTTATTAGAAGGAGTGTGGTTATGGGCGTACACATATAGTGATAATGTCATTTAAAAACAGAGTTTGTTTCCACCACTCATAAGGTCATAGTGGTTAAAACCTGTAGATAAAAATAAATTATATTTTTTTGCCAGCCCATGGCATATCTCATGCATGCACGCGCGCACACACACACACACACACACACACACACACACACGCATAAATAAAAAAAATATATATATATACACATATATAAATAAAATGAGATAAGATTCTGTACTAATTGAATGAGAAAGGAATAGTATTTTCTTCTTGAAGAAAATGCTATCTTTAAGCCTCCACCCACCCCAAAAAGAAGAAACCTGATCCACAGATTTCTGGAACTCGCAAAAGGTTAGGTAAGGAGAGCCTGGAAGCAGCTAAAACATAATCCAGTGTTGTTTGAAAGTGGTACAGAAACCTTTAAACTGATGTGGGTGCTGGGGGAGAGGACCTATGAGGAAATGCTCAAGGAGCTCGACATGTACACCCTGGAGAAGAGGAGGGCGGGGGACAGAGAGAGGTCTTTAAGTACAGGAAAGGGAACAAATGATGCTCAAACGGAAGGAGGGTGGTTCAACAAGAGGTCACGGGTGTAAACTGGAAGCGGATAGGCTCAGGGGGAGATTGTCATATCACTGAAAGGGTGGTGGAGCCATGGAATGCACTGCTCAGGGAGCTGGTATAGGTGGAGACTGTGGACGGGTTTAAGAGAGGGTGGGACAGGTACAGGGGAGGGTAAATCTGACCAGGCCCAGTACAGGTGGAACATCTGGGACTGGGGATGGTATAACCCAAGGGGGAGGTGGAAGGGGGCACCAAAATCTGCCATCAGCTTGGGCGCTGAAAAGCAAGCAGATTCGAGAGACAGTTGGGACTAGTCTGCTGGTATGTTAGCATGTAATTCACACACACACGGCCTTCCACATTTTGATAGCTCTTCACTTGTCGCTTCCATGTTCTTCCTTTTTATTTCCCACTCCTTCCCCCTTCCTCTCTTGACTTCTGATGTTCTCTCTCCTTCCTCCTTTGCCATCACCCGGCCTCTTTGATAAACTTGTACCCTGGGGGGACTCTCTTTCCCTTCCAAATATCCCTACCTACTTTCCCTCTCTCAGCCTGTGCTGCTGGTGGTGGAGGGAGCAGTTTCTGCCATAGAATCACAGAATTTGACAGCAGTTAAGGATAGTCCTTGTAAACAACAATGGATATGGCGAGATTGGGCTCACTAAACTGTATGGTCCCATCTGTCTCATTGGCAGAGAATCTGCAATTGGCTGCACAGAGCAATGACCAGTGGTAGCTGGTGCAGCTATCTGTACTGGAGGGGAGAGAGGAACTTCCAAACCCAGGCTCTCTCACCCTCCCGTATGAGGTGGTCTCCGACTCTCGGTGCTACCAAAATACAGGAGACTGCTTTAAGCTTGCAGGCTCACTCAGTTCTTCCCTGTGTGACACCATATGCCTTGTTGGTGTAGACTCTGTGTACTTGGTAGGCTGGAGCAATGGCAAGCAGTAGCTGGAATGGGAGACTTCACCAAAAGGGAGCAAAGCACTTCCAAACCCAAGCCCTAATTCTCACAGCTCTGGTGGCTCTCTAGCTCTATGCGGTGCTGAACAAAGAAGGTGACACAACCAAGGCCTCAGCTTCCCCACCACCTGCATAAGAGAATAAAAATAGAACAAGCATGGAACTGCCACCAGAGGACAAAGGAAACGCTATCCTCCAGTCTCGTGGAGACCTCATGGCAAGATACTGTGGTGTATACATTCTTTACCCTACCCCGGAGGGAGGGGAGACAGACAAGGCTATGGGAAGGATGGCACATTAGCACAAATAGGATGTGACCAGCAGGTGACCATAATTATAGGGGGGCACAGAGGGCAATCATGGGCAAAGAGCAAGGGGCCATAAAAAAAAAAAAAAGTATAATAAAAAAAAAAAAATATGAACATAGGGTGGGGAAAATGGCGACACGTACAAGGGACTCACTACATTAGATGTCTACCTAGAAACATATGAAACATACACTGGGGCATTAGACTTCTGACATGTCCAAATTTGTAACACACACACACACACACCCAGAGAGTCAAACCAATGAGAGCTTCGCCCACCCATTCTGCCCCTTTCCACGTTGCCCCCGAGCCACTGAGCTACTTTGCTGAGCTGCATCCACCACCCTCTCCTTGATGAAGTCCCCCACCATCTTCAAATTGGGATCTCTTGATGCACATATATTTCTCAGAAATCTGATGATCATGACACACGCCAACCACCACCAGCGTCTCTCCTTTCCTTTTGGGTATACACTAGCCACTATCCTCCCACCCCCCCCAAAAAAAAAAAAGAACAGACACAACACCCCCTGCAGCCACCTTGATAAGCTAAGCCCCCCAACACACACACACCACACCCCCTACAGCCAAACAAATGCAGGTGGAAAGTGCATACTTGCAGATGCAGCAACATGATACAGCCCAGGTCTGAAGAACTTACCTGGCACACAAATGGGCAAGGATGGCAGGAAGGCAGTGAGGACCTCAGTGTGCTGTCTTGATTAAAGCAGGCACAGGGAAGGAGACAGGAAGAGTAAGTGATTGCAGCTCTTCCGTGAAAGGTACAATGCTGTTGTGGCGACTGGCGTCTCAGGCAGGACACAGAAGGCGCTTTTTGTTGCTTGCAGGCACTCTCTGCTAGGTAGCAGCACTCAGGGGCAATGCGGCAGCAATCAGCTCATTCGATCGGAAGATGCAGAACATGCAGCTTCTCCCAATTCGGCGACTTTTTCCGGCAATCGTGTCTCCTTTCTTGAGCAGTACTATGTCGAAATCAAGCGAGAATGACTGCTTATATGGGCTAAGCATGGACCAGAGTAGGAACTAGTGGCTTAGGTAGGGGTAGGCGGAGGTGCTAAAACGTCATCGGCAGGGGAAATGTGACAAAGGGGATTGGTCAGGAGGATAGTTTACGTCCGCATCTGTGACGTACACCATAGTTTGTGCAGCGAGAATGGTCGAACGAAGAGAAACAACAGTGACAAACAGTCATTCAGAGTGGGGTACATGTAATGGAACACTAGCAGGTGATGCTGCCGGAGGGAAATACACACTGGAAGCGAACAAACAATGTGAAGCACCTGGTGGCATGTGGGCACTCACAGCCAAGGGAGAATGCGAAGGAGGAGGTCAAATTAATAGTAGGAGCGCGGCGATGCGGCGCTGTGACACATAGAGCGCTGCTGATGTATGAGTGCACGGCAACCACAATGCACTGAAGCATGCCATGACCCCAAGCAGAGGGCATGCAGGGACATGGAGAGGAAAGATGGCGACCTGCATCTCAGAGGCTGCACAGAACGTGTGGAAACATAAAAGCAAGCTTCAATAAAGGCGAGTGAAAGGCTAAAAAATAATACACAGGGGTTTCTAATAAGGCAAATTAAGCAATGCTACACTACTTTGGACTAAAATATCCATGGTTTCCCTTTAAGGATCGCTTCCCACTTTGAAATACTACCACATTATCTTGGTTGCTTCTGTGCTGTTCTCCTGTGCTCCAAGCATCTGTCTCTTGTTTTTTAGTGGCCCAAATATCATTCTTTCCCTGTCTTTCTCCCCCCATACTCCACCCTGACATCAGGGTCTCTACAATCACATATAGTTATCAGGGGTGGGTAAGCGGTTCCCTTATCAGCTGCAGTCTGCAACTTTCTGGTCAGCATGCAAGGGTGCCTGGATGTCGGATGGTCTGCAGTCACCTTCACTGATGGCTAACTTCTACATTCCATAATATAGCAGATCCTCTCTTCTGAGTCGACTCATAAATCCTGGCTTCTCTGGTGGCAACACAAAGTGCTTCCATCACACTACTATGCCATTTCCTCAGCATCTGTCTCAGTTGAGAGTCTCGCCTCCTTGTGAATAAAGTACATTTAATAGCACCTCTGTTTGTAGTACAGTAACCTGTAAACCACCCACATCTGAGCAGATTTAGCTGCAGGCTGTTGAACTGTCACTAAGGTGTGTGTGTGTGTGTGTGTGTGGGGGGGGGTTCTTAACTGTGGCAGAACAGTTGCAGAAAAGCACACACTTCCTTCCGTCTTACCTCTCCTCTCTCCTCTCCCAACTCCTCCCTGCTTCCTCTTCCCTCCGTTCCAGTGACCATCACACTTTTGCCACTCCTCACCCCCATTCCTCTGCTGGGCAATCTGCCTTCTCCTATCAATTTTCTGGAACCAACTCCCCTCCTCTACTCCCTTCACTTTGCCCCATCCCCTGGCTCCCTCAGACACCAGTTGAAACTGCAACCCCTCCCCGCCTGTTACTGTTACCCTTCCTTCCGACATAGAGCCTTAACCACCCTCAGCTGGGTTCCACTCTTGGTTTGGTTTCACTTCCACACTATTACAGTTTTCTCCCTCCATTATGAGGTCGGGCAATATCTTACCCTTTAGGTCAATCACTTGTCAGTATTGTTCTAGTTTACTGCTTATTGCTGCCACTTCTGAATATGCACTTGCTAGGCATTCTTTTTGACCTGTATGGCACTTTATTCTCTGCAAATAGTTTTTTAAATATTTATTCTAATTTTGTACTTTTTTTTTTTTACCTATTCAAATGTTTTGCCACTATGTACTATGCTGCTGTTCTGCCACTGTCGCCCTCCCCTGGGTCGCACCTGAAAATTAACCTTAGCTCAGTGTGCCTCTCCTGGTTACCAACTTTTAAATGAATAAATACGTAGATCAATGAATGAATGATTAAATAGAAAATAAATAAAATTATGGACACAGTAGTAGCAGGCATAACTGTGAAATATTACCTTCACCTTAAATCCTGTAACAAGCTATGAAATAAACAGAATTCTGCATGGTGCCAGAAGACTAGAAAGTGGGAAGTGTGGTTCCCATCTTCAAGAAAGGGCAAGGTCAGACACAGGTGGCTTTTGACTGGTCAGCCTGACAGCAGTACTGGGCAAGGTCCTGGAATCCATTATCAAAACATAGCATTGTGGAGGCACAGGGAGAATTCCTCAGGCAATTCATAAAGGAACCTATAAGAGGCGGGTTGGTGTTGGACCTGGTACTCCTCAACAGGGACAGCATTGTAAACATCACAGTGGGTAGTCCCCTGGGTGCGAATGTTCACCATACCATGTGGTTCTATGAAAAAAGAGGTACAGAAAAGAATCATACAAGGATGAGGGTCCTGGATTTCAGTAGGGTGGATTTCAGGGAAATGGGCGACTGCCTCAGGCAATAGTTTGATTATGAAGATAGCCAGGGAGGGGTGGAAGCACAGTGTAAGGGAATAAGAGATGAATCATTAGGACAGCTAACCTCTGCATAACAGATGTTAGCAAAGGCAGGAGGAAGAAAGCCAGAGAGGCAATGTCGGACAGACATTTTGAGCAGGTACTTTTGTTCAAGTTTTCACAGAAGGTGAGGAGCTGGACCACCAGGTAGCGGTAAAGTTGGGGGGATTGACACAAGTCCCTTTTCTAAGGAGAGGGTACTGAAAGGACTTGCTGCCATGAAAGCAGATTAGGCTGTGGGACCAATGGGGTGCAGTACTGGGTGTTGAGGGAGCTCAGGAAGTGTTAGTTGCCCCACTGGCATCCTTGTTGAATAGCTCGCTGGAATCAGGAGTTGTTACAGAGGACAGGAAAGATGGCCAGGAAGGGGTGGAGGCACACTGTAAGGGAATAAGGGATGGTATGATTAGGGCAGCTAACCTCTGCATAACAGAAGTTAGCTAAGGCAGGAGGAAGAAAGCCAGAGAGGCAATATTGGCCATCGCCGACACCTTCTCCCGTCGCAGACGGATCTGGTAAGATGCCGTGGCCTCACCCTGGAGGGTAAGCCAGGAGGTGTCGTGGAAGGTACGGTTATTAGGGCAGCAAGGTAGGTGCTTGGGGGGATGGCACTGAAGGCAAGGTGACCAAGGGCAAAAAAAAAAAGGCAGGAGGAAAATCAGGCCATCATGGTTCACCAGGGAGGTGGTAGTAAGGGAAAAAGGAAAGTGTTCAAAAAGACAAGGAAACTCTGGGGGAGAAGATAAGGGGGTGTTCCTGGTCAGGAAGAAATGGGAAGGGGTGTTCAGGAGGGCTAAGGCACAAGTATAGGAAGGGAGAGCAAGGGAAGTGAATGGAGTGGATAAGACCTAAATCTGCTGTGACAGGGGGAAGGGAAAAGCAAGAGAGGGGTTAGTGAGGATCTGAAAGGCAGAAGGAGAGACTGCGCAGAGGAAGATCAGTAAAAAACAGACATTTTGAGCAGGTACTTTTGTTCAAGTTTTCACAGAGGGTGGAGGAGTTGGACCACCAGGTAGCAGTAAAGTTGGGGGGATTGACACAGGTCCCTTTTCAAAGGAGAGAGTACTGAAAGGACTTGCTGCCATTAAAGCAGATAAGGCTGTGGGACCAATGGGGTGCACTATTGGGTGTTGAGGGAGCTCAGGAAGTGTTAGTTGCCCTACTGGCAGCCTTGTTCAATAGCTCGCTGGAATTAGGAGTTGTTACAGAGGACAGGAAAAGAGCTGACATGGTCATTCTGCACAAGTGCAGCAGCAGGGAGGAATCTAGCAACCACAGACCTCTCAGCTTAACTACAGTGGTGGGGAAACTAATGGAGGTCCTAATAAAGGAAAGACTAGCTGAATAGCTGGAAACCGATGGGCAACAGGACTACGTGCAGCATGGGTTCATAGGGGAAGATCATGCTAAACAAATCTGATAAATTTCTTTGACTGGGTAACCAAGGAGATAGACCAGGGGAGGGCGGTAGGCACAACCTAATTTGATTTCAGCAAGGTCTTTGACACAGTGCCAGGAAGTTGCTCAGGAAGCTGACCAATTTGGGGGTGGGAGGCAAAATGGTAAATTGGTTGCACAATTGGCTAAAGGATCGGAGGCAGAGGGTAGTGGTAAATGATGCGTATTCCAAGGGAGGGGAGGGGGTGGGGTGACCAGTGGGGTACCACAAAGGTTGATGCTGGGACCAGTGCTGTTTAATGTCTTTCTTCATAGGGGAAATTGCAGTGGAGCCTCACTCTGTACTGCTTCACTTGTCTTGTACTTTTACTGTGCTCCATGTGCCATTTCGATGGCCCAGGTTGTGCCTGAAAATGGTCCGTAGGACCAGTGTACCCACCCGGTTATTTATTAAATAAGTACATACATACACACACAAACTGGAGGGGACGTTTATCATATTTGCAGATGACACTAACAATCGGCAGTAAGGTAGACACCCAGGGGGGAGTAGGAACAGTGCAGAGGGCTCTGGGGAAACTTGAGGAGCGGTCATGGACATGACAGATGGTGTTCAATGCTGAGAAGTACAAAATCATGCACCTAGGGCACGGGAACCACAGAGTTGAGTACAAGATGGGGGGGGGGATGTTGGCAGTTACTATACAAGAAAGGGACCTCTGGTAATTATATCAGAGGACCTTAAGGTAGCAGCTCAATGTGATTAGGCTGTGGGTAGGGCTAGCAAGGGGCATCACCAGTAGAAGGAGAGATGTTGTGCTGCCACTGTACTGTTCCCTAGTAAGTCCCCACCTGGAGTACTGTATGCAGTTCTGGAGTTTGCACCTCTTGAAGGATATTGGCAGGGTGGAAGCAGTCCAGAAAAGGGAAACCAAAATGGTGAAGAAGTTGTAGGGAAAGCCCTATGAGGAGATGGGCTCAAGGCCCTCAACATGTATACTCTGGAGTACACTTTGGGAGGACAGGAGAGTGAAGGGTGACATGATCGAGACTGTCAAGTACCTCATAGAAGTAATCCAGGTGCAGGGGAGCGCCTCTTCCAAGTGAAGATGTACAGCAGGACTAGAGGACATGTGATGAAGTTGGAAAGAGGCAGGTTTGAGAGGGACATGAGAAAATACTTCTTCACTGAGTGGGAAGTGGAAGCATGGAATCAACTGGCATCCCAAGTGATGGTGGAGTCTAGAATGTGCAGGCTTAATCATGCATGGGAGAGACATATGGTCATAATAATACAAAGACAGGAAGGGGGATGGACCCCGGGGACCAGTTAGAAACATAGAAAGTGACTGCAGAAGGAGATCAATGGTCCATCTAGCCTGCCCAGGAGTTTCTGAGACCAACTACTGGTCTTGAGATTTAGCCCCATACCCCTCTTTGGACTCTTCCTGACGCCTTGGTTACTGCCTGAGCCTTTCTCTATCCCACCCTCTCTTAAATGCTACCACAGTCCATGCACCTACCACCTTGGCTGGCAGGTTTTTATATGGGTCCACGACTTTCTGTGAAATAGTACTTCCTTAGACATCTCCAGAAGCTCCCTCTCCATAGCTTCCACTTGTGCCCTCTAGTGGTTGAGCTGTCTACCCTATTGAATAATTCTGAGTGGGGAACATTGATGCCCCTTAAGAATTTGAACATCTCGATCATATCCCGCCTCTACTTCCTGGTCTCCAGTGAGTACATGTTTAGTGTTTTCAGGTGTTCCTCATACGAGAGTCCTTGGAGACCCTGTACCATCTTAGTTGCCCTTCTCTGCATGGTCTCGTGCCAAGCCCTGTCCTTCCTATGGTGTGGTCTCCAGAACTGGACACAGTATTCCAGGTGAGGCCTCACCAAGGACCTATAGAGTGGGAGGATCACCTCCTTGTTCCTACTGTCACATCTCCCTATATACCCCAGCATTTTGCTTGCCTTGCTGTAAGCTTTATTGCATTGGCTTGACTGCTTCAGGGTGTTGTTTATGCTGACCCCAAAGTCTTTCTCCTCCTGTAAGGTGCTGAGTTGTACCCCGTTGAGCCAGTATTCCATTTTGGAATTTTCTTTACCTAGAATAATCACCTTGCACTGAACCTAAGCTGCCAGATATTGGACCATTTTTCGAGCCTTTGTAAGTCTTTTTGCAGGTCCTTGACTGCCTCCACGCTGTCAACTCTACTGACTAGTTTTGTGTCCTGTTAGGGTCCATGGAGCTGCAATTGGTAGGAAATGTTTAGGCAGAGAGGATGGGCCAGGTGTCCTTCTCTGCTGACAGGTTTTATGTTTCTAACCTGATCACATTATTCGAAGGGTGTTCTGGGTGGTGCACTGGGGCAGGACCATAGACATACCCTATCTGAACATCAGCAAAGTCTTTGAAACTGTTGCTCATAACAAGCTTCAGGGTAAAGTACACCAGTGTGTATAGTGGAAGCTAACTGTCTCTGGGCATGGATGACGGTACTTTGATGGGGGAGAGGTACTTGGTGGAGACCAAGGAATCCGTACCATGGATACTGCTTTTCAGCATTTTCATCAGTGATCTGGAAGCTGTGGTCTCCAGTTGGTTGCTTAAGTTTGTTGATGCCACACAGCTGGCCAGGGTGGGGTACTCTCTTGATAAGTTGAACATCAGGAAAACCTGAAGAGTTGGGCAGTTGGCTGGGCTTCTGGAGTCTCAGACTCAGTGTAGCTGCTACACTTTGGGAGGAAACAAAGATGTGGGACAACAGGCTGAAGTATGATGGGCACTGTACAGCTGCTGTTAAGAGGGCCAGAAGACCGTTTGGGTGCATTCAAAGGGTGGTGGCCATTAGGGCAGAGGAAATAATCCTTCCACTTTAGAAGGCCCTGGTTGTGTCCCACCTGGAGAACTGAGTGCAGTTCTGGGAATCTTGATACTAAAGGACATTGAGGTAGTCACGAGGATGCAATGCAGGGCCACCAATATGACCTGGACAAGAAGGGAAGAAGGGAAAACAGCTAAGTGATGGATTGCTTTTCTATCCCCGTTTTTCTCCCTGTCCCCACCCCAGTATTGGTCCTTGCCAAGTGCCTCATATCATTCAGGTGTGAAAGAGAGAGAGAAATATTTTTTTCTGATTAAAACAATATAAGAATTATTCCTGAATGATGCAGGGCTTGCTAATATTTTGCATTTGTTCTTATTCTTTTTCTGTAAGCCTTTTGTGTTAAATTTCCATTTTTTTGACTCTTCCTTTCTCTTATATGTCTTGCATTTGCCATGCATAATTATTGCATTTTGATGTTTGGTTAAAGGGTCCATTACTGTCATACTTTGCCTGGGGACTGGGGAGGGGCAAACAAGTGGCTGCCTATGCAGCCAGTCCTAGTGCTGTTTTGTAGTTGGCCAGTAGGAGGCGTGAAAGTGACATGTGGCCCATACGACCACTCCTGCAGAAGCCATAGGACTCACCTCATGACGTGCAAGTCTCAGAGGGAACCCCTTTTCTACTAACAAACCTAGGCCTTTCAGTTAGCAATGCTACCATACTCAGTAACGTGTATGTTGTTTTTGCTGCTTGTCTCTCCTTACCTGGTGGGCCAGGAACAAATATATTTGGTTTTTTTCACTTGATGTTTCACCTTCCCCCAACTGCTGCTGGCCCCTATCTGGATGCCCCCCCAATACTATCACCCACATCCCTAAAACTTACCCTGTTGCCCCACTACTTACCCCTTTTTGTGGGGTATGAGGACTTGCCCTTGCCCCTCTGAAGCAAGATCTAGATGGTGCCTAGTCAGTGGTGCCAGGCCTTTGGGGGGGGGGGGGTTGTAATCTTATTTCATCGGGAATTTTTCCTCCATTTTCTTTGTCAGCCCCTGGGATGTCAAGGTGCAATGACACCAAGTGTCTGTTGACATTCTACACACTGCTGGACCTACCAGCTGTCTCAGCACTCATCCTTCGCTAGGTAATAGACGCATTACGGGAGGCACAGCCCCCACTCCTGGAGAGGAAAGCAGTCCCTCCGACACATGCTCCTCTCATCCTCGGCCGACCCCTAGCAGTGTGAGTTCACTTCTGAACCCAGGTCACTAATGTAGCGAGCAGTAGTGCTACCACTGTGCTGTGACCCAGAACAAATATTAACTGAAAGCCAAGACATTGTGCACAGGTCCCAAACATACCCTATGCTCATCAGTCACATGGTGGACTGAAAATTGCAATCCTCTGGACTAAAATGGAACACTTCAGTGATGTCTACTACCTATTTTTTCCCAGTTTGCTTTCCAGTTTATGCATTTAGCCATTTACTCTGTTTATGTCCTTCCTAGTTCCTCAGCACAAGTAACCAATGTTTGGATGCAGTTTTTATACGATGATAGATTATATGGTAATGAACCCCTGGTATGTCTTATTGCTAAAATGGTGTTGCTTCGCATGATTATGGGCTAATTGTAACTATCATTTGAACTTCCATTTGTAGTATCATAAATGGATTTGCGCTCCCTCTGAAAGCTGAACACAAGCAGTTTCTTGTGCGAGTCCTGATTCCGCTACACTCTGTGAAATCCCTTTCAATATTCCATGCACAGGTAAGAGATGGGTTACCTTGCCAAAGGTGAGGGTCTTGGACAAGTGTTTTATATAGGTTGTACTTTTGTATGGTGGGTGAAACAAAAAGCAATGAAGTGAAATCAACTGAGAACCTGCACCATGAAAACCTTCTGCCCTGCTGTATTGTAGTGGGACTGCAGAGGACAGGTATAAACTTCAAGTAGAGAAGTAATGGTATTTAGCATCAGGCATTTTTTACAATAGAAAGGCAAATTAACGACATGTAGTTTTATTATAATGTGACACCATGTTAAACCAATCAGTTGTAAAGTTGCATACTAAGGCAGAACATGCCAGTTTTGGAAAAACAACAAAAATGTAATTTTGAAGGAGAAAGGGTTTGGTGCAGTTTTGCTTTGTGTTATGCCTTTTATTGGTGGGTGATACTGCCCAGTAATTGTCATGAAGTTGCCCAAATCATCACAAATAATGGAGGTTCTATCAAAACTGCCTACATATATGAGAAACTTTGGCTCATAAATTTAGGCTTGTAGCAATTTTTAAGGCCTTTGCAGAGCTAATCAATCACCTCTTCCCTTGCTTAGGGTTGGGGGGAGGGGACAAGAAATGTGTGTCAGTGCTGTCCAAAATAAGCAAATGAGGAAGCTGGAATTTTAGAAGAATGCTACCACAACCCACCCTTTTTGGTGTGCCCACAACCGACTTGTAAGTGTGCCCTGGATGGGATAGGCATGACCTAGGACTCTCCCTTGCCTAGGGATAACAGATGTTAATCTCACCAGGAGCCCCCTGCAAACCATCGTAGTAACTGGGTCACCTTCTTCTTCTTCCTCAGGAGATGCTGGAACAGGGACACCTTGTATTGCTGAAAATGGCAACTCAAACACAGGGCTTCCAAACACATGACTGTCCTTTACTGAGGCAAATGGAAATTGGTGTCAGTACAGTGACTTCATTCTGGTCAAAGAGACCCAAATCATACAGCTTCTAGACAGTTATTTTTGGTGCTGTCACAACTCCACCATGACTGCTTGGTCCCCTACTGCAGGGCAGCTACAATGTGACTTGTAACTTCTCCTGGGCTCTTCTTGTTCCTTTTCTGTTTGGTATCTCTGTGCCACCCTGTGTACCCCATTTCACCGTCTTCTGAGGCCCAGATGGCCTTCCATGCAGATCCTGATGTTGCACCTCTATATTCCAATGCCCTAAGCAATCTTCTGGGGAATCTTCTTCAGCTTGAAAGGCCATCAGGAAGTATCCCTTGATGAGTACCCCCTCCTTGGGGATTCCTCAGTCTTCCAAGGACTCCCTCTAACTATCTATGTGACACATGTTATGTATTTTGTTGCACTTAATCCCATGTAATAATCTATGTAATCCTCGGGTCGCCCTTGAAAAAGGGACTCTCGGGCACCAGTGGGCTCACCCGATTATCAAAATTTAATAAATAAATAACTGTCCTGGCCTCACAGGGCCAACCTGTGATTTATATCCCACTCTCTTTCAGGGACAAGGAAAGTCTCGAGTGCCCAAGGTCCAATCTGATTCTCACCCCACCTGCAGAAGTACTGTCTCTGACCTCTCGCCATCCTCAGGCACTGAGTGTGGCATGGCACTTGCATCCCCAGGCTGGAGCCTGCCATGGAAAGCTACACTTTTTGGTTGTGTCCTTCAGTTAGCCACACAGTGGTACACATTGTGCCAACTCCTCTAGGCACAAGCCAGAGTCCTTGACACCCAGCATTGATGCTAGTGATTCTTGAATATCTTCCTCAGCCTTCAGTCTTGCATAGGGCACTGGACTGCCCTTCATCCCACAGGCACCTGCCAGGCAAGGGCATTTGGGCTGTGACACCCCTCCCTGGCTCCACTAAGTCTGACTTGCCGTCTTTCACCAACTCCCTCTGGGCCACAAGGGAACCCTATGTATACTGCCTAAACTTTTTCCACAGCCACTGTCCCTCAGAAGACAGAAACACAGAAATTGACAGCATAAAAGGACCACGTGGCCCACTCTGTCTGCCCAGATTTTTCCTACCTATTCTGTCTCCTCAGACCCTACCAGGTCTCTGTCAACCCCCCGCCCACACACACACTTATTTACCAATATTCCCTTGTGTCTGTCCCATGCATGTTTGAAGCTCCCCACTGTTTTAGCTCCCATCACCTCTGCTGGCAGACTATTCCAGGCATCCACCACTCTTTCAGTGAAGTAGTACATCCTAACATCCCTCTTAACACCCCCTTCCAGCTTCATTGCATGCCCTCTTGGCCTGGTGCACTTCCTCATTTGAAATAGACTCCCCTTCTGTACCCTCTTTAGTCCCTTGAGGGTTTCTATCATGTCTCCCGCTCTCCTTCCTCTCTTCTAGGATGTACAATATATGTAAAGATCCCTCAGTCTCTCCTTGTAGGGCTTCTGATGTAACCCCTAGTTGCTTTCCTCTGGACTGCCTTCACCCTGTCTGTGTCCTTTCTGAGATGAAACCTCCAGAATCAGACACAGTATTCGGATAGGGTCTCACCAGTGACCGATGCAGTGGTAACACCTCCTCCCTCTTTCTGCTGGTGATACCTCTTCCCTATGCAGCTCGACATCCCACCATCCCTGCCCACTGCCTTGTCACAATGCCCTGCCACTTTGAGGTCATCAGATATGATAACTTCAAAGTCTGTTTCCTACTTGGTAACCGTCAGTACCTCCCCCACACTTTAGACTTAGCTCCTGGATTTTTATGCCCCAGGTGCATGATTTTTCACTTTGTGGCATTGAACCCAGTTCCCATGTCCTGAACTACTCCTCGAGTTTTCTAAGGTCCTTACTCATTCTTTCCACCCCCTCCTGGGTATCCACCCTATTACAGATTTTGGTGTCATCTGCAAAAAGCATCCATTCTCTTCCAGTTCTTCTGCCAGCATCACATATGAAGACATTGTAGTGGCCCATCCCAGTATTGAACCATATGGCACCCGAAGGTCATGCTCATCTAATTAAAGTCAGTGCCATTTACCACCACCTGGTTTCATGTCATAACGATGAATGGCGATCACTGTTTGGGCGAGTGTACATCGCCAAAAATAAATAACGGAGATGTACACTCACGGCAACTACAAAACCAGCGACAGAATTACAAGATATACCACCTGCACCGCCCTAATTAAAGATTCTCAACTCCAGGGGGGTGCATGTCAGGGGGAGTGTAAAATGAAACAAATTAAAAACTGGCTCAATGCAAAAAGCGTTCCCACCTCAGAACCGAACCCGGCACCCTCCCAACCCCAGCCTGCCACCCTATCTACCACGCCACACAGCCTGCTCAGCAGCCAACTGCCACACTACCTCCCACATACCCTCCCTCCCCTTCCGCCCGTCATACACGGTGTGGTCCCCCCATGCACGTGTGCGTATGTATGTGTGTGTGTGTGTGTATATATATTTATACAACGTATGTTGTCAGATAAATGAGAGTATAAAACATGATATCTCACATGGGCCGTGAAGATAACATTGTTATCTTCATGTTCCTATACGTCATATGTTATCTCCACGTTCCTATACGTCATATCGAAACTTATCCGGTTGATCCTGCCACTCTGAGTACTTTCACTTTCCCTAGAATGTAGCGTGACCTCTATAGAGATGACGATTGTATATTGGTAAATGTATGTTTTAGAATGTGCCCTGAGTTCTGTAGTTAGACTTTCCTGTAATTTTTCTGTAGTTGGTTGTAAAAGTGTAAACTGCACTCAGAGTGCAGCAGTGACCGAGCGGCAGCTTTTTCAACAGTAAAACGACGCTCATTTTACTGTCTGAAAAGTCACTGCTCGGTCACCGCTGCACTCTGTGTGCAGTTTGAAGTTTTTTACAAACTAACCAGAAAATTGGGTAGGAAATTTAACTTTCTGAACTCGGGGCACATTCTAAAAACATTTACCAATGCAAATCGTCACTGTCTATAGCGCCTGTCACGCCACAATTTAGGAAAGTGAAACTACTCAGAGTGGCAGGATCAACCAGATAACCATGTAAATGTCACTTTTTCCCAAAATAATAGCAGGATCAACCAGATATTTTTACTAACTTTAAACTGACAGGATCAACCAGATATTTAAAAACCCTATATAATCTATTATGTTGGGGAAGCATGTGGAGCCCTGTGTGTGTGTGTGGTGGGGGGGGCATGGCATGATAAACCAGATAATGCTTCTTAAAACTAACCATAAATAGCAGAATCCACCAAATATTTCTTAAGCAATAAATGACATCTGCTGTTTTGGCAGCGTTTCTGTAAAGGGGGGTTGTATTGCTAGGGCCATCACCTTTATGTCACCCATTGCATTGAGAGGGGCACTTAGTGAGTTGTGTTGGGGGCAGGGGCACGGCTTACGTTGTATAAACCCGAATATGACATGGCCCGACTGAAGATATCATGTTATCTTCACGTCGGGCCAGTGACATCAAGATATCTCACGGTGGCGAAGCCACTCTGTGAGATATCATGATATCACTGGCCTCTCGTGAAGATAAATATGATATCTTCAGTCGGCCAATCATATCCCCTATATATATATGTGTGTGTGTGTGTGTGTGTGTGTATATGTTTATGTATGTGTATACATACATATCCTGTCACCGTATTCACTACCCTGCCAGGTAGCCCAGAACACAGGTGCCGTGATTAAGTTGCCCTTTTTGCAGTTGCTCAATCACGGTCGCCGTGTTCACAGGATACCCCACCACCCTCTGTCGCCTATCAATTAACTTTTTGTGTTTTACAACAGTTTGCCATTTTGAACCTCCTTGACTGCCCAATTTCGTTATCAGTGTCCTATTTGGCATGGTGGCAGGTCTTTGTTGAAGTCCAAGTAGACCACGCCCACTGCCCTACCTTGATCTATTTCCTGGTCACCCAGTCTAGGAAATCAGTCCAGTTCATCTGGCCTGCCCCCCATGAATCCATGCTGTCTTTGGTCTTGTATCCTGCTGAATTCATGATACTCCACTAGCAGCATTTCCTTTAACATGATTTCCCCACCACTGATGTGAGTCATCAGCCTATACTTGCTAGCCTCCTCCCTGCTGCCGCTCTTATGGAGCAGGACTGTGCCTGCTCTCTTCCAGTCCTCTGGAACTACCTCTGTTTTCAGTGAGTCATTTAATAAGGTAATCAGTGATGCAGCAAGTACTTCCCCGAGTTCCCTTAACACCCTAGGGTGTATCCTGTCCTGTACCATGGCCTTTTCTGCTTTTAAGATTTGCAAGTCCCTTCAGGTCTTTTTCCTCTGAAAATGGACTTGTGTCCACCTCCCTTCCATAGTGTTGGTAGTCCATCTCCCTCTTCTTGCACTGTGAAGACTAATCAGAAGTACTTGCTCAGGACGTCTTTTTCTCTGTGCAGTTTCCCTCTGCACCACTCTGCACCATCCTCCTCATCCTCACTATCCCTCCCCTTGCCTTCTTCTTCTTGCTTATGTACCTGAAGAGAGCTTTGTCCCCTTTACCTACCCCTTTAGCTATCCTTTCCTCTGTTTGCACCTTTGCTTCCCCTCAGTGCCTTACCTGTTTCCCATTTTTTTAATCTGGTCCATGTCCCTATCCCCATCCTTCTGCATTACTTTGTACTTCCTGAATGCCACTCTTGTTTCTTTCACCTCCCTAAGAGTACCATAATGATCTTTTTTTCCTCCTGCTTTTGCTCACATCCTTCATGCAGTTGGCAGTTGCCTACAGTATGCCTTGACCTAATTTTCTCCGTTGTTCCTCAACCCCTCCTCGGCAATCCTCTCCTACTAAGCTGCTTCTTAGGCAGTCTCCCACTTCTTTAAAATCCACCATTCTACATTCCTGGACCCTTGTCTTTGTGTGGTTTGCCTCTGGACCCATCTTAATGTTGAACCACACTGTACGGTGATCACTGGTCACCAGGGGACAGCCCACTGTGATGTCTGCACTACTGTCTCAGTTAGTAAGCATCAGGTCCAGTTTTGCCCTTTCCCTTGTAGGTTCACTGACCAGCTAACTAGCTGCTGCCTGAGAAATGTCCCCCTCGCAGTGAGTCAAGGATGGTCTTGCAAGGCTCCAGTCCACATCTGGCAGATTGAAGTTCCCAACTAAGGGCACCTCCCCTTTTTTTGCCATCCTGCTGATGGTTCCTCGTAGTACTTAATCCAACTCCTCTCCTTGTGCTGGAGGTCCGTATGTCACCTCAGTACAAATAGTGGCCCCAGCTCCTGTTTCCAGGGTGACCCACAGCACCTCCAGTCCTATCTTTATGTCTACATTCCCTTGCACTTCCATAGCCCTGACACCCTTCCTCACATATAGAACAGCCCTTAATCTCCTCCCAATCTCTTCTGACCTTTGAGTGGCCTGGTATGGCCATGTCCCAGTTGTGATTTTCAGTGCAGCACAACTCAGTTATGGCCACCAGATCCTGGTTCACCTCCACTAGGATTACCACCTTTTAAGAAGCCCAAAGTGGGAGAGTTCTTACTGAAACATGACTTTTTGCAGGACAATATGTAACCCTGACCAGTGCAACAGACTTGTTTTCTCTGTATAATCAGAATTAAGACTAAGTGGGGTAATTTTGTAGTTGTTTCTATTGCTTCTTATTATTTTAAGGTATTTTAAAGTATTGTTGTTTTCTTCAACATTTACAAGAAAGTTAGAAAATATTTGTTCTACTATAAGGTCAGGACATGTAGTATTTTTCATGATTTTTTGCAGGACAATGCTGCCCATATCAGGACTGTCCTGCGAAAGTCAGGACAAGTGGCAACCCTAACCTCCACCACCATGATGGCCTCCAGATCCTGAATTTTATTTCCAAGACTCTCTTCATTGGTACACATGGCTTTCCATTCCTTTCTCTCTCCTGCCTACACCCTCCTTCCTCCCTCCCCCTTATTTGCTTTTGCTGCTCCCTGTAACTCCTCCTGGCTCCTATCTTCCCTCATCACTGTTTCTTGTCTCCTCTATTCCTCTCTTTCTGCTGCCTTTGTGATTACCCTTGTTGTCTGCCTTGTCGATACCCCTTTCATCTTGCACCCCCTTGCCTGTTTGCATTTCCTTTCCCTTCAGGTCCTCCCTCCTTGTTGCTTCACCCTGTACTGGGGGTACAATTTATACTTCCCTTGGTAGTGTAGCATGCTCCCTCAGCTAGTTTAATTGCTCATCCAAGTAACATTTAAACCTACTACTGAGGAATGCAGATCCCCTCCAAGAAGGATGCAGGCTGTCACCTCTGTAGAGGAACCATGTCCTTCCAGGTTGGCCCCATTCTCCAGTGAAGCTGAAACCCTATTCCCTCCACAATGCTTTCAACCAGCTGTTGACATTCCTGGAGCAGAGTGCCCTATCCTGCCCTTGGCCATACATAGGTAGTACCTTGTTAAATGCCATGATGCATGCTGCAGTGCTTGCTTAAGGCCACTCCCCAATTTGCTGAACCTACCCGGCACTACCTCTGCTCCATCCCTCTCTAGGCCATTAGATCCCAGGTGGACAATGATGTCCAGCTCCCTTATGTGACCTGCCACCCTAGCAATCCTCAGGATCCACTCGCTATCCCTCCAAGCTGAAGCAAAAATGGTAGGCACTTTACCTCCCTCTCCCTCCTCTTCCAGTTCCAAATCTGTCCCCTTCTGATAGTTTCCCCACCAGCAGCTGCTTCCTACTCAGCTGTAGGTTTCTTTTTCCTACATTGGGGCCTCCCCTTCCAAGGAATCCCTCCTGGCTGTCCTGTCTCACCAGATGGCGAAGGAATTTTGTGGTGGCATAGACTGAGGAGTGTGTATCCTACCCCCACCCCCATCCTTTTGTAGCCCACAAAGGTCCAGCCATCTTGCCTCTGTCTAGGCATCCTCTGAGGTAGTAGCAACAAACTTGGTGGCCCCTGGGTGGGGCAAAATGTCCTCTGTACCTTTGCCAGCTTGGCTTGGAGCTCAGTGATGTCCTACCCTCAACCCAAAGAGGTGCATGCAAATGGAGCAGCACTTAAGTTTCCAGAATGTGTCCTGAAAGACTACGGCTCTACACCCGTTACACTACACCACTCCTGTGTTGTTTATCTGCTTTACTGTTACTGCTACTGAACTTAGCCTGGCCCCTTCTGCCTCCTTTCTATACCTTTTTCTTTTATTCCCTTTCTTTGTCTATTTGCATTTGAGTTATTATCCTATCTTAGATAGGGTGTTGCCTACTTTCCCTTCTTTCAGTATTTCTTTCAGCTGAACCCTTCCCAGTACCCCCCTGCATCCTTACTCTATCTTTTAACCTTTTTCTCCTTCCCTTCCTTACTTGAACTGGCTTATTCACCTTCTCTGATAGGGTGCCTCCAGTTTTCCCTCTTATGGTATGTAGCTTTACCTAAATCCTGCAGTGTTTATTTGCTCTTTGCATTCGTAACCCACCCCCTGTAGCTATCAATCTTGCTTCTTTTAGAATAAGTGTAAACAGAGCTTAGATTTGCACAAGCACCCTGTCTCTCTGCTGAGCACAACTAGCAACAACCTTGCCCCCTGCTGCAGAGAGGGGGCTGTTGTTATACTGCTAACAAAAGAATCCTGTGAGCTTCAGTTTCATGGCTGGTCAGGCCAGCCCCAAAGAAAATGGAAGCCTGTTCCCAGAGGTCCATGCAGTCATCCATCTTTTAGATCCTGAAAGATGATGCCGAGAGTAGACTTGCTTATGACTCCTTTACATTACAGGTGTACTGTAGCTGCATATAATCAGCTGCAAAAATTAAAAAGCTGCTGACGCTTCTGTGAAAACATCATAGAACATATTTACATACTATTCAGCTTGTATTTCATGTCTTATCTGAGGTTTCTCCTCTAGTATTACTATTATTAAAACTATACCTTACGGAGGAAATCTTAGCGTTTACCTGCCCCTATGGCTTATTCCACACTGGAAGTCATAGTCCTTTGTTGTGACATCAGAGTTTGTTGCCATGGGAATAAATGTGATGTCATAAGCAGAACATCCTGACGTCAGACTAGGAATAAGCAACAGGACTGGATACACTCTTAAGAATCAAAGATCCTTTTTTCATGCAAATGACCCTAGTAATAAATAATTTGATGAAGAAATACTGAACAAATGTGAAATGCATGCTGAATTGTGTCTTAAAGTTTGTTTTCAAGTCATGATGGTGTTGGTTACTCTATAAATACATAGAAGAGGAATGCAAGTCTAAAAACATAATGGCATTTTGGTGCTAGCATACAGGTAGGTAAAGCTTTCCAAGTTCAATTATGAATCGGTTGAATTTTAAAACAGAAAAGGTTCTGAAATGTGTTTGGCTTCAAACCTGCTCTTCAACCTGGCATAAGGAAAGAATCAATAAATCTGTGCTGAGTGAGGCGGAAAAAGCTTTGGGTCTAAAAAAACACTGATCAATTAGGACAACTGATAGACGGGTCTTTCTTTGTGTGTTTAGTTTTGATAAACTCCGAAGTGTTTTTTTTTTTTTTTACTAATGTTCTTTATTGGCATGTATTGGCACCAGGCACAGTATTTATATACACAGGCAAATAGAAATACTAAATGCAGCAATGAAAATAAAAGAAAAAAGCCATTTTCCCTGGCTATATTTATATATATATATGGGGAAGGGGCTCCAGCATTAAAAAGCTCAAATACAGAAAAAAGTTAAACATAAACAATCAATTAATAGCTCAAACTTGGGTGCAACTAGTGGAAAATGGGCCCTTTATTACATTGAATACACTTAATAGTTTATTCCCACAAAATATTAAGCAAACGTTAATGATTATACCATGAAAAGAAATCTTAAAGAACAAATAAGCCAGGGAAAAAGACACAGCTTACAAGTGGTGAGGGAAGAACATGATAAAATATTAAATAAAGGAAAGGACAACATCTCACAACAGATAGATGGCATATTGGTTACCGCTAAAGATAATCCATGGAGAAAAACAAACTTGAAATGGAATCAGGAAGGATCATTAAATTTGTCCGAGCAGCAATGGAGAAAACATAGAAAATGAATTAATAAAGATTATGTGTATGCCAAAAATAAAGTTATCCAAAAGAAAGTCATGGGTAGAGCTTATTTTACCCCCCAGATACTGGGCACTATAAAGAGTGATGGAATTAAAACTTGTTGGCACAATTGTGGTATGTTAGGGGACTTATATCATTGTATTTGGGGTTGTAACTATATTCAAAATTGGTGGTTAGAAACAAATACTATAATAGTTAAATCACTTAATTATGATTTCCTATTGTGGTTCGATCAGATGATCCTTAATGACTGAAGTGAAGTGAATATTCAGGAAAAACAGAACCAAATATACTGCTTAGCCACTATGGTAACAAAAAGACAGATTTTACTTATGTGGAATGCACAAGAAATGGGGCACTTTGATTCTTTAAAGTGGTGGTACATGGTTAAAGAAGCTGCTCAACTGGAATATTTATGGGATGACAGATTGTTTACAGGAAGAGATGGAAGCAACATGGAATGATATCAGAAATATGGTACCTCCATTATTCCATATTTAATAAATCCCAACATGGCACTTTAAAAATACATAGTTTGTGGGATGGGGGGAGGAAGAATTTCTTAACTCTATAACAAACATAGTTATTTATCTAACTGATAATTGATTTGTACAAGAACTATTAATTTTGCTCAGAAGATGCACAATGTTAAACTGGAAATTTATTATGAATTATGACTCAAGGATTGTATATGAATATGTATGTTATAACTTAAATGCTTTTTAAAAAAAAAAAGTATTTGTATACACAAGTTTAAAAGCATGTTGCATTTCCTACATGCCCATTTAAAAAGACAATGATACTGTTGGCCTCTGCCCAGCTGATTACATTTATTTTAAGTGTCTCAAAAGTCTCATGTATTTAAAGATATAACTTTCCTAGTGATGAATGCCATTTAAAATTTCTATGTATTGTCAAAAGTATACTGCTGTAGTGTCATAAAAGTTTTGAAGTGGGAAACATAGTTTAATATGTGCTTGCCCCCCATTTGATCTGTTCTGCCAAGTGTCTCACAGACCAGATGGGGTGGGTATGGCCTAGGGCAACTCCCATATGGGTATTTGATGGCATGGCTCTCTGAGCCCCTTGCAAAATCACTGTTAACATCCACAACCTTTCATCATCTACTCCAGCTATGGAAATAGTCAGTGTCACATAAAAGATCACTCCTCACATCGCATCAGTAGTTCATGTGTGGCCCCTTTACTTTGGTGATAGGGGTTCAAGGGTAGTGTATTTCATGCATTTCCTAGTTCATTACTAAGCATATTTTTGGGTTGGTGCCCACATCGCAGTTCATATGCTTAGGTCCTGTTTATTTAGGTGCTATTGGTACACCGGCATGTACAGTATAGTAGGCGTTTGTGTGAGATTCTTCTATCCCTTACAGTTACCTTGGTGCTCCCATGCACCCTACTATGACTGTGGGAACTGCTACTACCCCATACAGATATTCAGTCACATGGTATACCTGACCCCTAGGGGTTCTAGTACGCCTTATGGAACAGTCTCACCAGTGAACAAGCCTCGGCCTATTCTGGAATAAAAATAGGAAGCATTCTCTTTACCATAATCTGGAAGCTGCCTCTAGCTGTTACCTCTCTCAAACCCCATTGGTGTCATTCTGGCCTTTCATGTTCATAATATCAGCTCCAGTTCTGTTGCTTCCATGACATCTTCAGGGAACCTCCCAGGCCCGAAAGCCATCTATGCATATCCCTTGAGAGGATGCCCACCAGAGAACACAGTGTTGCCTCCCTGGGCTGCCTGCCCACCCACACGTGCACTTTGATACTCCCAGCTTGGCCTTGTGACCTGTCTGGAGGCTTCTGGGTCCAAGAACTGAGCATCCAGTGACCCACGAAGGAACCCAAAAGTGGGGCCTCTAACTGCAGCATCTACCTTTCCTCCAAAAGGTGTCCAATCCCAGATTTGGCCCTGCAAATGCATGGCTGTCACATTCCCCTCAGATTCTCAATGAGACCTTCCAATTACCCAGCCCCAAAGCCCTTCTACCCCTCATGGCATGGCAGGAAAAGCCCAAAGGATAATGTGTCACTCTAACCCTGAAACCCTGCCACTTAGCCAAGGTTTCTCTCTGACTTCCAGTGGTGCCCTGAGGCCCAATGGAGTCCCATGCCAGCCTAACCCTGGCACCCTGCCACTGAGCCAAGGCTAGCATGCCCCCTCAGTACACTCAGAACCCGAACCTGCATGCTGTCACTGGTGCAGATGCTGCCTTCCCCTTTGAATGTTGCTAGAGACCCACCTCCAACTCTGTACCTAACTACAACTAGAACTTCTTGCTTCCCACCAAATCCTCCTATTTATACCTGTGTGCTAAACTCTGTCCCCCTATTTGGAAGGGCAAAGTGACTGGTGCTCCAGCATCTAGTGGTTTGATTGATATACTGTATTAGTAACAACTCACCCCTTTCCTAGGAAAAGGTTGTTTCAGTTTGCAGTGTTAAATCTCGCCAGGTTAGAGGGGGCTCTAAAGTCTCTCAACCTGTTTGCCCAGTGCTTGCTAGCAGTCATCCAGAATATGCTGAGACTGTTCCACAAACCTTTATATACAGGCATTATCACCTAGAGGAACAAGCTTAGTGCATCCAGCTGACCCAGGTTTGATTCTCACAACTTCTACTTGTGTAATCAAGACTGTGAGCAAGTCCTTTAACCTCCCCAGTGCTCCCAGGTTGTCCCTGTAAATGGGCCTTGTGGCCCAGTGGGCCATACCTGGTTGCCAAAGAATAAAATATATATATATTTAACTATTCGTGATAACTAGAAGGTAGTCAGATCTAGAATGAAGATATCACATTTATCATTACTCCAGGTTCCCCAGGCCAAAATTTATCCTCACAGTAGGTAGGGTTTGGCTGAAGTCAGTACAAGCAGCTCACTTTCACGTTCACTGCTCTGAGCTGATGCAAGTGCAGACTCCAACTCTGAACCTCTTAGTGTGAAATTGGCATTCACACTGAAATGTTCTCCACTTTCTGAAACTTGATTGTGCTAAAAAAAAAAAAAAACATACAGCCACTTTTCTGATGCACAGTACTAAATTCAGTACCCTACCCACACAAACACTGCCATCAGATTCTTCCCTCCCTCTACAGCACGACTACCAGCAGCCATACCTCTGAGCGAGTCTCCCTTGTGGCCACGACCCTGTTCTGTTGCTCAGCAGAACATGTCCCAGACTCCCACTCTTGCCCTCTGCTCTCCCTAATGCCGCATCATCAGCTGCTCTCTAACTGAACACAAACACACACTGATGCACTGATGTCCTGATGCATTACATCAGCGTCAGCACAGGAAAGTGAAAGCAATGGCTTGCTTTCACAGTTTTTTTACTTTTCAGTCATACAAAACAGTATATAAAAAAGTCATACAAAACAGAAGCAAATAATGTCAGCCTTGCATAACAGAGATATGCCATGGCTGGTGACTAGGAATATTGGTGATATTCTTGCCTAGTGCAGCTTGACTTTTGACATCACTCTTGGCTCTACCACTCTGTAGTCACATGGTCAGGCTGCACTTGGGGAGAGTATCACTGATAGTCCCCATCAGGCTATGGTATATACTTTATTATAGGGGCATGGTAGTGTCCCTATAGTTAGGGTTGAGTAGGCTGTTAAATGTTAAACACCAGTTTTTGCAACTCTGTAACTTTGGCGGTATTTGATAAAATAGCCCAAAATTTAGCACGCACAGTCTGGCTGGCAGAGTCTCAAGACTTGAAAAGTTTTATGATGGCAACTTGTTCTGTTTTCGGGATATGGAGTACCCCCCAATAAAGTGAAAAAAGTGATGTTTTGTTTTCTCTTTACTCTTTTATGTTGTTCTAAAACCTTTTGCTGTTACCCCAAGTTTTATTGAGTTGCTCCTTGTAGTGTTTGGCCTTGGCTGCCCTGATGGCATAGGAGCACATGTTCCTAGCTGCATGGTACTGTTGCATGTCATGAACTATTCCCAAGGCTTTGGCCTTATGCCACAGGTTGTCTCTATGATGCATTATCTCCATTAGGCCTCCAGAGAGCCACCCATTCCATTTGAATGGGCTTTGTGCCTTCTCGAGGGTGCGAAGGTGTCACAAATGGTATTAAACTAATGTCACAGAAAACATGCTACTCGTAGAACACTGTATGGATTTGAGGGGTTCCAACAGGTAGGAGTAACTGCTGTCTAAGCCACAATTTAACTGTGCAGGAAAAAAAAATCAGAGGAGCTTGCAGAGCTGCTGGTGGGCCTGTTCAATAGTTCACTGGAGTTGGGCGAGGTACTACAGGATTGGAGAATGTCACATGTGGCACCCCTCCATAAAAGTGGTCCAAAGGATGACTCTGGGAATTATAGACTGGTTAGTGTGACCTCAATTGTACGCAAGCTCTTGGAGACATAGAAACATAGAATTTGATGGCAGATAAGGACCGATAGGCCCATCCAGCAGGCCCTTTTTACCTACCTACTAAAAATGCCAAAGATCCTACTTTATTTCTGGTTTTACTTCCTCTTTTGAATCGCTAGGGTCCCCTTTATGTCTATTCCCATGCAGTTTTAAATTCCCTGACTGACTTTGCTTACACAACCTCTGCTGGGAGGCTGTTCCATGCCTCCACCACCTTTTCCATGAAGAAGTTCTTTGTCACGTTGCCCCTTAGTCTACCCCCTCCAGCCTCATGTTATGTCTTCTTGCTCCAGAGCATCTTTTTTTCTGAAAGATGCTGCTCTCCTGCACTTTATTTATTCACTGTAGGTACTTGAAGGTCTGTATCATGTCTCCCCTCTCCTCCAGGGTAGTCATATTGAGCTCCTCCAGTCTCTCTCTTCTTATGACCTTTGGTGCAAGCCCTGCACCATTTTTGTTGCCCTTCTTTGAACTGCCTCTAACCTGTCTATGTCCTTTTGGAGATGCTACCTCCAGAACTAGACACCGCACTCCAAATGAAGTCTCACCAATGATGTGTACAGTGGCAACACCACCTCTTTTCTTCTGCTGGTGATACCTCTCCCTATGCATCCCAACATCCTACTGGCTCTCCCTACTGCCTTGGCACATTGTTTGGACACCTTTAGATTGTTAGATATGATAATCCCCACATCTCTTTCCTGTTTGGTGGCCCTTAATAACTCCCCCACCCATCATGTAATCCTTCCTTGGGTTTCTGTGCCCAAGTGCATGATTTTGCGCTTCTTCAAATTGAATCTTAGCTGCCACACTCTGAACCATTCCTCCAGTTTAGCTAGGTCCTTCCTCATTTTATCCACCCCTCCCATTGTGTCTTCCCCATTGCAGATCTTAATGTCATCAGCAAAGTGGCATACCTTCCCCTCCAGCCCCTCTGCAGTGTCACTAATGAATGTATTAAACAGTACTGGCCCAAAAACAGATCCCTGTGGCACCCTGCTGGTCTCCCTCCCTTCCTCAGATTTAGCTCCATTTACCACCACCCTCTGTGTTCTATCCCCTCAACCAATTTCCAACCCAGTTCAGTACCTTGTGACCCAATCCCAGACTTCCCAGCTTCTGTACAATACTCAAGGAAAGATTGGTAGGGTATTTAGAGGTGAATGATCTCCAAGATGTGAGGCAGCATGGGTTAATGGGAGGATGATCATGTCAAATGAGCCTGATTGACTTCTTTGACTGGGTCGCTAAGACAGTAGATAGGGACCAAGCTGTGGGCATACTCTACATGGACTTCAGCAAGGCCTTTGACTCTGTACCCCACAAGAGGTTGATTGGGAGCTGGTGAATCTTGGGGTTGGGGAGAAGATGACCACATGGGTAGAAAGCTGGCTGAGGACAAGACCGAGAGGGTGGTGATAGTGGTGGTGGGGGGGGGTGTTATCCAGCCCCAGGGAAGTCACCAGTGGGGTCTCGTAAGGCTCAATGTTGGGTCCAGTGTTGTTCCTTGTCTTCATCAGTGACACTGGGGATGGCATTAAAGGCAAAATGTGCCTACTCACAGATGACACCAAACTCTGTGGGAAGGTGGACACAGCTGAAGTGGATACATGACCTGCAGGATTATCTGAGAAAGCTTGAGAGGTGGTCTGGGATTTGGCAGCTTGGCTTCAATGCAAAGAAATGCAGAGTCATGCACATTAGAGTGACGAATCCAAAGACGGAATACTACCTGGGAGGGCTCTGGCTAACAGCAACAGAGGAGAAGAATCTTGGGATGATGATCACTAGCGACTTGAGGCACTCCATGCAGTGCAAAACAGCAGCTTCAAGGACAAACAAGATGCTGGGATGTAGTGCCAGAGGAATCGGCAGTAAGTGAGAGGCAGTGATGCTGCCCTTGTACAGGTCACTGGTGAGGCCACTCCTGGAGTATGGAGTAAGGTGCTGTTGCCCACACCTTAAGAAGGACATCAGACTGCTAGAGAAGGTCCAGAGGAGGCCAACAAAGATGATTGTGGGCCAGCAGGGCAAGACATACGAGGACAGTTAGAAGTCCTGTACATGTACTCCCTGGAGGAGAGTAGGGAGAAAGGGGACATGGTAGAGAGCTTCAGATACTTGAAAGAGATAAATGGGGTGGATAAGGGAAAGAGGGAAATTGTTTAACCAGGAAAGGCACACCAAGCCAGAGTTTGTTTCCAGGTGTGATTCAAACCCAGGTCTCCAGGTTTGCAGCTCAGTGCTCTTAACCACTATACTATACTGCCTCCAATACAGATAAGGATTTGTGCTCTGTTACAGAATAACCCCAAAAGCCACAAAGGAGCCTTACCTGGCTCTGTCTGATAGTATAAAAAAAAAAAAAAGAAAAACGTTTTATATGCTGCCAAGGATCATATTTTGGCAGGGCAGGTCGATCCTTCCACCTCCCAGTTTAGAGAGACTTATTTCAGTTCCATATTCCTGACATCACAATGTGCTTTCGTGGGGACATACTCTAAACATGCCTATGGAGCGCTCTCCTGTGCAAGCACATTGTGATGTCAGAATATGGTGTCTCTAAACTGGGAAGTGGAAGGGATTGGCTGTTCGGCTCCTTGGAGCAAAATATGATCCTTCCTCCCAAAATGGCAGCACGTAAAATGTTTTTTATACCGTTGGACTCTGAGCAGGTAAGGCTCCTTCGTGGCTGTGAGGACTCACACCTGAAAGGTGCTCTTTAAGCTAAGTGGCAGCCTAAACACAAGGGGACACAACCTTAAGGGGGGGGGGGTTTCAAGACAGACGGTCGGTGGCACTTCTTCATGGAGAGGGTGGTGGCCGGTTGGAGTGCACTGCCAGAAGAAGTGGTCTCGATGAAGACTGTGGGCAGCTTCAAGAGAGGGTGGAATAGTCATAAAGGAAAAGTAAAGGTCATTGGAGAGGCAGTTGGAAAGGATGGAGGACTGGGAAGGGGGGCAGGGTCAGTTGTATAAGCTGGGGACCCTGCAATATGAGCAGACTAGGTAAACCAAAGGGCCTTATTCTGCTGATTTTTTTCATGTGTTCATATCACCAGCAGCTCCCAGGTTCTAATCCTGACACTCACAAATTTGCCTGTCACAAGTCCCTCATGTTTCTGCCCTCAAATCTCACGCTTTTTGTCCTGCTCATCTTATGCTTCTGTCCCCTTTCATATCATGCTTCTTCCCTCTTTCAAAACATTATTCTGCTCCCTCTCTCATTTAATGATTTGTCCCCCTCTCAAAACATGATTCTGTGCCCCGAATTCTGAAAGCCTGCCCTTCCTGGGTTGAACCCTGCTATGAGCAGTATTATTAAAATAAAAATATATTATAGGACAAAAACACAGGAAAAAATGCCCTTTTCCAACACTGTGTAAAAACTAAGTGCAAACATCATGTCAGCTTCCACAAAGGAGGGTATAGAAACATAGAAACATAGAAACATAGAAGTTGACGGCAGATAAGGACCGCAAGGCCCATCCAGTCTGCCCATTTCTTTTTCTACCTTATAAATGTGCCATCGGCCTTTGCTCTGTCAGTGACCTATCTATTCATAGTCATTTGTATTGCTCCCTTATGCCTATCCCATGCCTGTTTGAAGCCCTGCACTGTATTCATAGCCACCACTTCTTGTGGTAAGCCATTCCATGCATCTACCACCCTTTCTGTGGAAAAAGAATTTCCTCACATTCCCCCTTAATCGGCCTCCCTCTAATCTCATGCTGTGTCCTCTTGTCCTGCTATTTTTCTTATATTTAAACATGTTAGACTCTTTCACCTTGTTTATGCCCTTAAGGTGTTTAAATGTCTCGATCATATCACCCTCTCCTCCTTTTGCTCAAGGGTATACATATTGAGCTCCGTTAATCTGTCCTTATATGTCTTCTGATGCAGTCCCTGCACCATTTTGTTGCCTTCTCTGGACTGCCTCAATTTTAGTTAATGTCCTTGTGAAGGTGTGGCCTCCAGTACTGCATGATACTCCAGATGAAGCCTAACCAATGTCTTGTACAGAGGGATTATTACCTCCTCTTACGACTTGTGATACTCTACTAATACACCCTAACACCCCTAGCCTTACCTACTGCTTTAGAGGTCTGCTTGGATGATTTTAGGTCATCAGTGATGATGATGCCCAAGTCTCTTTCTTCCTTTGTGACTGCTAGCACCTCCTCCCAGCCTATAAGTGGCTTCAGGGTTTCTCTTCCCATGTGCATGATTTTGCACTTCTTTGCATTAAATCCCAGTTGCCACTCTTCTGACCATTCTGCTAGTTTATCCAGATCTCTTCTCATTCTGCCCACCCATCTGGATCATCTACTCTGTTGCAGATCTTGGTGTCATCTGCAAACAGACAAGCTCTACCCTCTAGTCCATCTCTGAGGTCACTAATGAAGATGTTGAATAGGACTGGCCCCAGGACTGATCCTCGAGGTACCCCACTTGTGACTTGCATCTCTTCTGACTGTATACCATTTACCACCACTCTCTGTTTTCTGCCAGTCAACCAGTTTGCCACCCAGTTGATAACTTCTGACCCACTGAGCCTACCTGGCTTATTTATCAATCTTCTATGTGGAACAGTGTCAAAGCTTTGCTGAAGTCAAGGTAGGCGACATCAACTGCTCCCCCTTGGTCCACCACTCTGGTTACCCAGTCAAAGAAATCTATGAGATTAGTTTGACAGGACCTTCCTTTGTAAACCCATGCTGTCTTGGATCCTGTGCCCCTATGGATTCCAGGTGTTGCACTATCCTTTCCTTAAGGTGCCTCCATAATCTTGCCCACTACTGAGGTAAGACTGACCGGGTCTGTAGTTCCCCGCCCTCCTGCTACCACTCTTGTGGAGGGATCACATGAGCCTTTCTCCAGTCTTCTGGGACCTCTCCTGTGCTCAGAGACTCACTAAACAATTCTGCTAATGGCTCTGCTAGTTCCTCCTTTAGCTCCTTAAGTACCCTGGGATGTATGCCATCAGGTCCCATTGCCTTATCCACCCTGGAGCTTAGCAAGCTCTTGTAGGACCCTTTCTTTTGTGAAGGAGTAGTGCTACCTCCCTCCCCTGTGTCCATGATGCTGAGCTGTCGGCCCTGCCCTACCTTCTCTTCAGTAAATACTGAGCAAAAGTATCTATTTAGGATAGATGCCTTACAGGTCCTCCTCCTCACATGCTCCTTTTCTCCATTAAGCTTAGCATACCCCTCTGGACTTTCTCCTTTCACTAATGTATCTATAGAAAGTCTTGTCACCTTCTTTTACTGTTCGTGCTAGTGTTTCCTCAGTTTGGGACTTTGCTTGCCTTACTGCCTTACCTGCTTCCCTTAGGGCAGTTTGGTATGCCTCCATCTTCATCCCGCTGTGTTCCTTATATTTTCTGAAGGCCAGCCTTTGGCTCTGACCTTTTCTGCTACTATATTTGAGAACCAAAGTGGTTTCTTCTTCTTTTGCACTTCCTTTCTGTCTAACTTTATTGGATGTTGCTTCAAGTATTGTATCCTTAATGCTTGCCCACTTTGCCTGTACCTCCTCACCTGTGTTTTTTTGCCAGGGCTAGCTTAACTCTGTTGGCCATCTTATCAAAGTCAGCTCCTCTGAAGTCCCATATTTTTGCCTTGGAATGGGATGATTTAGATGTAGTAGCCAAATTGAACCATACCATATGATGGTCACTGGCCCCAGGTGACCTTCTACCTGGAGATCTGTGATCCCTTCTTTGTTAGTCAGTACTAGATCTAGGATAGCCCTGTCTCTTGTGGGTTGCTGTACCAGTTGTTTGAGGCCCTCCCTGCAGGGAATCCACTATGAGTCTAGTTCTGGCAGATGTTCCTGCTGTATTGACCAATCTGTATCTGGCATGTTGAAGTCTCCTATTATCAGAACCTCCCTTTAGCTGTCATGTTTTGTATATCTTCTAACAGTAATGTGTCTATGTCCTCCCTCTGGTCTGGGGGCTGTAGACAACCCCAGTTCTTATTGGCTGTCCCATTACCTGTTTCCAGGGTGACCCACAGTTCTTCTGGCTCCTTATGTGTATTCTAGATTTCTGTAGCTTTGATATTTTCATTAACATACAGGGTACACCCTCCCCCTTTTTGCAGCTCGGTCTCTTCTGAACAATACATATCCAGGTACTGAAGTCTCCCAAGTGTGGTTACTGGTAAACCACGTCTCACTAATTGCTACTATGTCCAGTTTAGCCTCTGACATTATTGCCTGCAGGTCTGGGATCTTATTTCCAGGCTGTGAGCATTTGTGTACATGATTTTCGTGGCCAGATTTTGGTGTGTTAGTTGTTGGGTGAAGTTTGGCATTACCCCTGTGCATGTGTGGAGACAAACCTTTTTTCTTACCTGGTGATGCAAATGGATAGCACATACGCTGAATTCCTGTTTGACCACTAGCTGAGGGGAGGGTGTTCTTCCATTCGCGTATGGGGTGCTGCACCTCTCCCCATTTGCTAGTTTAAATATTCTGCAAAGACGCTAAACTTCTGCCCCAATGCACTGACTCCTCTTTAGTCAGATGCAGTCCATCAAATTTAAAGAACTTTCGCTCCCAGAACTGTTGCCAGTTCCTGCAAATCTGTGTCCTTTTCCTGGCACCAGTCCTTGAGCCACGTGTTTAGCTCCCTATCTCCTTCTCTGACCTTCCGTCCATCTGCTCCTTCTCCCAGACTGGCAGGATCTCAGAGAAGGAGATGCGGACGAAATAGATGATAGTTTGTCACCCAGCCTAGTCAGGTGTTCCTTGGTCTCCTCAACTGACCGGCTGGCGGATCATTAGTCCCTTGTGTACTAGGACATCAGTGTTTTCTCCTGCTTTGTGAACAATTTTAGTACTGCGTCAGTGTCTCTCCATGCTGATGTACCTGGGAGACATCTGACCATCACCCTGGCTGGAGATGGGTATCAACTCCCTGAATCATGGAGTTCCTATGATCAGAAGTTTTTGGATTTCCTTTGTGCTTGTTTAGTTTTGGTTCCTGATTTGGGTGAGTATTGTTGTGTTAGCTCCTGTGCCGCAGTGTCCTGTCTCTGCAGTGTCTTCTGCCTCTTTATTTGATTTCAGAGATAGAGGCAGATACCTGTTTGTAGTGTTTATATGGTTTTGGAGGTAATGTGTGGAGAGCAGAGAGTGATGGGGCACCTGATTTGCTCCTCCTAACCACCTGCCAACCTCCTGGACCAACTACCTCTGCGGTCGAGGTTTTTCTGTTGGATGCTGGGGAAATGGCGGTGGTTCTTATAATGTATTTCTTTCAATATGAAATTTGAGGCGTGCATCTCTGCCCATGCTGCCTGGAGCTGAGACCTAAGATCTCCAAAGGTCCAGCATGTAGGACAGTGTCCCAAATCCTGTAAGACTGTCCTTCTGAAAATTGTTCCACAGTACCTGCAGTTAATGAAATCCATTCCAAATAAGTTGCTGGGTTTGTAACCTAGTCAGAGTAATTAGAAGGAAAAAAATGCAAGTAATGGTTTAATTGTGCTTTGTTTAACTTGTTATAACAAGTTAAATTACTAGTGCCCTGTAAATGAGATCTCCTTGTGGAGGCCCCACTGATCCGCCCTTCCTGTTCTGCCACAGGAAATGTTACAACTTGTGGTACCCTATAAAAGGAGTGTAGTGTGGGGTGGTTGGGGATGGGGTGGTGGCTGGGCCTTCCCTGCCAAAAAGAAGAACCACGGACGAAAGAACAAGGAGGTAAGAGCAGAACAATCAGTCAATCAACAAATGCAGTAACTCTGAAAGCTTACCCTAATGTTAGATAAAACTGTAAAACCTGTAAAGCACCACTGTAATAATTCAGAGAAGATATACCCTGTAAGAAACACTTTGCTCCAGAGAAAATAAAGCAGTAACAGAAGATATACCTTGCAAAGAGAATTTGAATCAGAAGATTACAGCAGTAATCTGTTAGCACTCACCTGTAGGCACACCTTGTAATAATGCAGAAGAAGGTATACCAACAACAACAATTTGAATCAGAGAAAAATAAAGCAATGAAATGTTAGCAACAAACAGTAGCAATCCCTGTGAGTAAAAATAAAAAACACCACCACACAGTAAATCTGTTTAGCCAAACTAAGTCTTAATCCTTCTCCCTTGCTCTGGTAAGTTTCTCTACTCTGCCTTTCAAGCAGTCTTAGAAGGAAAGAGCTCAGGTGAAGCTAGGTGCCTTGGCCAGCAAACGAAGTCTTCTACACAAACTTCTAGTATACTCCATGAATACTGGTATTATAGTGTACCAGCCACTACAGTACTCGAAAGAGACACACTAGTAATATGCCCACCATTGCAACAAAGAGAAGCTCAATGAGAAAGGGAGGTGTAGGCTCACTGTAAACCAAGTATCAAAAGCCTTGTTAGTAGCAGTGTGGGTCAGGACAGATCATGCTCCTGAAGGCATATTGGTGGTTAAAGTAAATACTGTTCTAACAATTTGCAGGAATCCCCCAAATTTCCATACAGAATAACAGAAAGACACACTAATAGGACACTTTACTTTGTAGATGACAAGGAATTTAGCCTCTTTTGCCACATGCCACCTTTGCAAGAAATTGGAATTTTGCTTAAGCAGACTGCAAAATATATGTGGCAGAAAGAAAAGCTATTTACCATGGGCAGTGTTGGGTAAGTTACTTTTTCGATTACTTTTGGAAACTTGTTCCAGAAAGCTTTGTGCAGTCACTAGCAAGGATAGAGAAGTACTAGAAAAAGTAATATACCTTAGAGTTACAATTACTTATGTCTTTTTATACTACAGAAATACGTAACTGTAACTGATTATATTTATTTAAAAGTAACTAGTAACTAACCTATTGCTTTCAAAAAATGTAATTTGTTATAGTTATTTATTATTTTTGTATTGTTTTTGTATAAAAAGAAATAAGTAATTATAATTGTAAGGTGTATTACTTTTTCTAGTTCTTCTCCATGCTTGCTAGTGACTGCACATTGCTTCCTAGAACAAGTTTCCAAATGTACTAGAAAGGTAATAGAAAAAGTAACTTACCCAACACTGACTGCGGGGTTATTTCTTTGTTGTCTGTTGAAGATTAGAGAAAATGTAATGCAGTGTGCTGTGGCCAAAGAACTCAAGTTGCTGTGCCGCGTCTATCGGAATTGTTTTTTTTCCCCCCACAGGTGCTTAAGAAATGTATTAAAATTGTTGTTTTTCTAAAAGGCTTTCTAACATCAAACATGTCTAAAAAAAAAAAAAAAAAAAAAAGTAGTGTAAAACCATTTTTATGGAAATGTACAGTGGAGGCTTAATAAACAGGCCATGATGTGTGTTCATATTGTATTGTGAATGGGTGTCAGCCAGAATTGTCAGTGCTGAAGGTGTGGAGGTTGTAGCCATGGTAAGTCTTCCCTCAGCTGCTTGCTTCTGCAGTAACAACTAGTGCTACTCATGCTGTCCCTGGACAAAGCCAGCATGTGTCATCTAATTCTGGCTGTTCCATATGCCGCATGCTCAAATGGTGGCATGGCTTATAACTTTAAGTTAAGAAAATCTTTGTATGACTTTTGTTTATGCTGATTTTAACCGCTGATATTCTTCCATTTTGCTTGTCTGTGACATTTGCTATTCCTGAAGATCCCTTTTGCTTACTAACAAAATAAAATATTAACTCTATTTCCCACTGACTTTAATTTGCATCAGATATGCATATACAGTCTTGTTATACGTTGCAGTATACTGCTTTCTGCATTCTGGTTTTCAGGTTTTTTTTGACCATGTTACACACATTGTTTGGTATGCTTTGGGGAATTTACCCCCCCTGTCAAGGTTAGTGCACTCTTCAGCTGAAGGAAATGCAAAATAATCTATCCAGGAATTGTTGATGGTTGCCAAAAATGTCTTTTTAACATTGACACTTCTGCTAGGCTAGCTCATCTAAGCCAGTAACACTTATGCTGTCTTGGAAAAAAAAACTTGCCTTTGAAAAATTCCTTGTTTTCCACCAGTTCAAAATGTGCTACATATTTAAAAGGAAAAACAAAGATAATTAGAGTCCCCCAAAGAGTAGAGGCTGCCGTGGACAATAAATTAAAAAAAAAAAAACTGTTGAAATAGTCCCACCAGGCGTCAGACCCCCAAACTCTGAAATGAGCACCTCTAGCTTGTGCATCAGTGCCTTTTACTTATAATAGGAAGGTGTAGGGGTTAAGGGCGGTATTCTATGGGGACCCCAATGCATGTGTTACTTCTGGTATCCTGTGGTCTCCTCCCAACCCCAGGTCGCAACTGAAAACGAGCCTCTTGGGCTGTTTGCTCACCTGGTAAAGTAAGTTTTAAATTTAAAAAAAATCCCCAATAGCTCCCAACAGTATATGAAAATCATTGTATCTGTGCTGTCTGGGCAGGGCAAGCTTGTATCCAGTACTATATTGTTTGACAAATCAAATTAGATATCCCCAATATTCATGTTTCACTCATTCTAATCTCCTTAGTATTTGTTCATCCTCATTCTGATCTCCCAAGTGTATGCTCTACAGATTTACCCAGTATGCTGCTACTCTAATTCTGATTCCCCACTTTTCCTGTTTCTCTAATTTTGATCCACCCAATATGCATGCTTCTAACTCGTGGAGTCCAGATAATGGAGTCCTGTCCAGCCCCCCCCCCCCCAAAAACTGCTGCTTATTTTTATAATAATCATATACAACTATACTTCTCTGTGTGGCAGTGTATCAGCGCAAAGTGAAGGCTGGGGTAACGAGAGGTCCTTGGGTAGCAAGGGTCAATTAAAAAGTTCAACATCCTCAGTCTGCCTTGCACTTTATATGGAGAAACACGACAAAACGTGTTTGCTTCCAAAAAGGAGGGCATGCTCCACGAACACTAGTATTATAATGTAGCAGCCACTACAATACTGAAAGAGTCGTACTAGTAATACTATACGCCTACCACTGCAACAAAAGAGAGTCTTGCTGAGAAAGGGAGGTGTAGCAGTGCTGCTGAACTCATCTTACAGCTCACTCACCACAGACCTACTGTACCATCACTGCACTCAGAAGTAGTGTATCCCCATCACGGCTACTACTACTACTCACAGCACAGCACCCCCGCTGTGATTTTGCCCTGCAGTGAAGCAGCAGGCTCCTGTGTCTCTCTCTCTCTCTCTCTCTCTCTCACTCTCACTCTCACTCACTCACTCACACCGACTACCTCAGTACCAGCTGTTGCTGTCTGCAAACATCCTTTCCTCCTGGTTCACACTCATCGGCACACCGCAACTACATACTTCTTACCATCTTTAGCCCTGTTTACGCTACCAACTTTGCAGTGCATCAACTCATGTGCATGGGTTGATGCGCTGCAAAGTCGGCAGTGTAAACACTGTTCAGAGCACCTTAAGCCCTCATCAGATCCTTATTTGATCCAACTGAGTTGGAGAATAAGCAGTGGAGAGAGCGCTTTACGCGGTGGTGTGAACGCTTTGCTGCGTTAGCTCTGCTGCAAGGGCTATCTTTCCTTTCATCCTCAGTCAATTCATGGCCCCTCCTTGGTGCGACCAGCTGCGCTGCGAGGGTGGGCTGTGTAAATGGTGAATCACCGGAGGAGCAAGGGAGTACAGCGTAAAGGAAGCGGCGCAGATGCCGGAGCACTGCTGCTGTGTAAACACTGCTCTACTCTTCCCATTCTCTGGGAGTCTCCCAGAAGTTGCCCATTTTTGACATCTCCCTTGCTTTGTATCCCATTTCAGTTAATCAGAAGTCATTAGAATCAAACAAACTGCTCTAGTGACCTTTAAATTGGTCTGCATTTCTACAAACTTATGCTTAGTCAGGCATACTAATTTGTACCTGTAAAAATCTCCCAGATTTTAGTGCTCAACATCAGCAAATTTCCCTTATTGATGGGGTGTTGATTTGGAAGCTCTTTGATTACATTTAAAAAAAGTTGCAAAATAGTTGCATGCCCAACATATACATATATATATCATTCATAATTTCCTGACAGTGAACTTAAATCCTGGCTAGAGTCTGCATAATACAGAAAATGCTTTTAGTCTCAAGGCAGCAGATTCATTGATCCAAAATGTTTCAGAATTTTTGATTTTGGTGCCTTTTCCCAGCAGATAAAGCTACATCTGTTAGGTTTGTAATGTAATTTATTACTGTACTGCCCTCATGTGGCCCACTGCCTTGAACCATCTTTAATTTAAAGCATCATTAAGGGAAGTGGTAAAGAAAGAAAGACAATTACCAGATGATTTTATGTTAAACATGAGCTGGTTTAAAGAAATATTCCAATTTAGGCAATTGTATACATTGTATGCAAACACTAAGTGAATATACAGTTATCTATTTGCCTAAAATCAGTTGCTGATAGGAATGGACGTGACATCAACCCATCTCATTTTAGGATGTCATTCACAGCTGGCCACAACTCCCGTAAGTGATCAGCAAGGATTGGGCCAAGGGTGAAAATGTAGCCATGGCTGTTGATTCCCCCCACCACCACCACCACCACCGCCACCCCATAGCTCTGTCAGAAAATCTGGAGCCTCAAACACAGCCACAAACACTTGCTTAAAATCTGTTGCAATGCTGACAGGAATGGCTAAGAAATCAGCTGATCATCTTCGGGGATATCTCTTTCATCAGGCCACACCTATGGAACTATAAGGCGACAGGCACTAGGAGCACACAGAAACCTTTTGCAAGCAGTCCACCAGGGGCTGCCCATGATGACGTCAGACATCAGCTCTCTCATATAAATGTGGGCAGCCCCTTCCCTCCTCAATTCTTTTCCTGCCATTAACCATCCTCATCAGACCATGCACAGGACTGACACTGTTATAGTCACCAATTTTTTTTCCCTATTTCTCACCATGGTCACACTATCACTTTTTTGAGTGCTCTTTGATGGTGTGTATGTAGACTAAAGAGTCATCAAAGCTGTTCTGCTATTGTGAGTGTGACAAGAAAATATATTCCAGAGACTCGCACAAAGTCTATATGTGGTGCCTAGGCCCAGACCACAACATTCAGGCATGCCACATTTGTAAGGGATTCAACACCGCCACCCGTCAATGCAGAAAAGGCACTCTAGAAAAGCACCTGTTAAAGCAGCAGATAGTCCGAATTCAAAAGAAGCTCCGGCAAAATAGCTGCACTGCATCGCTGGCACACTCCTTGGGATCTAAATCCTTGAAATCCTGGGAAAAAAACATCTGAGTCACATAAGCACAAGCACCGGGAGAGGGAGAAAGAAAAAGCCACCCCAGCCTGCTCTTGGTCAACCCACCACGTGGTGCCAACCACCTCTGCATGGTCAACCGCTCTGGCGGTGATGCCGACAAGTGCCAAGACTGTCAGCATACCTTCCAGGTCAGGGCAGGCTACAGGAGCCATCAGGCCTAATGCGGCTGGTATGTCAGTGTCATCACAGGGTACCTTGCCTCCCCTGTCGACCTCCTCTGGCACACCTGTAGAATACACGGGAGTCAATGTACATGCCATCTTGCCATCCTTTACAAACATCCTTAAACAGCTTTTACCTCCCCCTCCTACCCCTGGAGGTCTGTTGACTGGGTCCATCATTTAAACCCCCCATGCTGATGCCTACGAGGGTTACTCCCTCTTGAACGATGACTGCGTCCCCAGCGCTCTCCCTTTGTCCCATCGACCCGATGGACAATGACATGGAATATAATACTAACCTTATGGTACTGGATGATGAGGAGGAAGATGAAAATTATGTGGACAGTTCCTTTGAGACTAGTTCCAGTTTCCCCCTTCAGCGAGAACTCTGTGGTTTACACCCGTAGGTCCTCTCCTGAGGATCCTTCTTTTTATAACTATGATGCAGCAACTTCAAGCTGCCATGCAGTTTGATTTGGAGGCGCAGGACACAACCAAGAAGAACCTGATAGACTCTTGCAAGCTACTTGACTCCCCACCCATTATAATTCCATCCCTCCTTCCTGCCCTGGAGGATACCACCTTTGCTGCCTGGCATAGATCTAATGTAATTCCTGCTATACCTAGAAAGGCAGATAAAATGTATATGGCCACCTCAGGTAGGCCTTTCTTTGCAGACTAACCTGAAGCTGACTGTGGTCATCAGTGCTGCCCATGACAGATCAAAGGCACTAAAACATCTTAGTTCTCTTCCTCTTGACAAGGAATCCAGGAAACTAGATGTCACAGGCAAATGGAAGGACATATGCTTCTGCCTCTTTCGGCCTAAGAATTGCAAATTACCAGGCCCATATGGTAAAATACCAAAACATACTCTGGAGGAAAGCTAAAACAGCTACCAAAGCTCTTCCAGAAGGTGCACCAAAGCAGGAGCTCCTTAAGGCCTTAACAGCTGGGACTGACGTAGGTAAACCCCTCCTAAGTACAGCCTATGACATTTCAGATGCCTCAACTAGGGCAGCAGCCTGAGGAATGTGCTTGAGAAGATATTCCTGCCCAAGGGTAGCAGGCTTTGCAAATGATGGCCAGCAGTCAACTCTCAATGCCCCTTTCAGAGTATATAAATTATTTGGTGCAAATGTGCAAGATATCCTCTCCAATTTGCAGGCCTCAGGCAGAACCCTCAAATCCCCCTCTATCACACCCAGCCGAGGAGCAGACAGGGTGCCTTTTTGTCTGACTGGGACACCATACCACCAACAGACAATCAGGCAAGGGTAAAGGAGCAGGAGTCCTGCCTACTCCAGCAGCCACTACAGGTGCCCACTCAATAGCCCCCAGAGGTAACAGTGCAGTAGGAGCCACAACTGGCTCAGACTGACTCCTTTCACACACCCCAGCCACCATGGCCTCCAGGTGTGGTTGTTGGGGGGTCATCTCCTCCTTCTGGACCAGTGGAAGAAGCTGACCTTGGATAACTGGGTCCTCGAAATAACACAAGGACATGCTCTGGAGCTTCTAGAGCTACCTCCAGGCCATCCATAAATGCTTACACATTATCCTCAAGAGCACATTCCCCTGCTTCTGGAGGAAATTCACACCTTACTCCAGAAAGGAGCAGTAGAATCTGTACCCCTGGAACAGAGAAATATAGGGTTCTATTCTCGGCACCTCCTAGTTCCAGAATACAGGGGATCTAAGGCCTATTTTGGATCTCAGGAACCTGAACTCTTTCATAGAATACAAAAAGTTCAGGATGGTGGCTCTGCAGGGCCTGTTACCACTACTGCAAGTAGGGGATTGGATCTGTTCCCTGGACATGACGGATGCCTATCTTCATATCAAAATCCGAAAACCTCATAGGAAATATTTAAGGTTTTTGTTTCAGGGGGAACACTTCCAGTTCAGAGTATTGCCTTTTGGCTGTCATCTGTGCTGCAGGTCTTAACCAAATGCTTGGCTGTGTTGCCAGCAGCCCTTCGCAGGGAAGGCCTTTATGTATTCCTTTGCCTGGACGATTGGCTTCTGAAAGTTCACTCCGGGGAGCAACTCGCACCACTCTAGCTCGAACCAGGCAACTGTTCATTGCTTTGGGGATCACTGTCAATGTGCCAAAGTCTATTCTGACTCCTTGCCAGCATCTGCACTATATAGGGGCTATCTTGGATATGGCCAAAGGCGCAGCATTTCTGCCTTTGGGCAAGGCCGAACCTTTGATGGCACAGGTCCAACTAGTTTACAACAGCTGATATCACAGACAGAACATTTCTTCAGTTTCTGGGCCTAATGGCAGCAGCCATAGTTACAGTACCTCTGTCCAGGCTCCAAATGAGGATCCTTCAGTGAACTTTGACAGTCCAGTGGGATCAACTCACAGACAATCTGTAACAGAAGGTTCTAGTAACCTCTCCAGTACGCAGGATGCTCAAGTGGTGGATGGAACCCAGTAACCTGGTGAAGGGAGTTCCTTTTCTGATTTCTTCCCCTCATCAGATTTTAACAACAGATGCCTTGGGGATGGGCTGGGGGCACAATTAGGGCTCCATCAGATGCAGGGTATATGGACCAAAGCAGAGAGCACCCTGCATATAAATATTCTGGAGAGAGAGCTGTTCTTTATGGCCTACAGGCATTCCAGGCTCACCTGTCCCCAGGTCCTCTTTTGGCACAGATGAACAACATAAGTGTGATGCATTACATCAACAAGCAAGGGAGAACTCACCCTTACCCCTTAAGCAGGGAGGCAAAAAGAGTATGGTACTGGACTCTAGAACATGGTTTAGAACTGTCAGCAGTACATGTTGCAGGTGCCCAAAACATCATGGCAGAATGATTCTAAAAGAACTAAGGGTAGAACTAGTGACACCACTGACTACCCTCTTTAACAAATCATGGGAGGATGGGGTGGTACCCGAGGACTGGAGGAGGGCAGATGTGATTCCCCTTCACAAAAGTGGGAGCAAGGCAGAAGCAGGAAACTACAGACCTGTTAGTTTAACCTCAGTGGTAGGGAAAATGATGGAATCACTTCTGAAGGAAAGAATTGTCGAGTATCTAGAGGCCAGAGGGGCACAGGACCCAAGGCAGCATGGATTCACAGTGGGAAGGTCATGCCAGACAAATCTGATAGATTTCTTTGACTGGGTGACCAAAGTAGTAGATCAGGGAGGGGCTGTGGACATGGCCTACCTAGACTTTAGCAAGGCATTTGACACAGTCCCACACAAAAGATTAATGTACAAGTTAGCCAGCCTGGGAGTGGGTCCCAAGATGACAGCCTGGGTAAAGAATTGGCTGGAGAATAGGACACAGAGAGTAATAGTAAATGGAGTCCACTCTGAAGAAAGGGGTTACTAGTGGGGTACCGCAGGGTTCAGTATTAGGACCGGTCCTCTTCAATGTCTTTATAAGCAACATTGCAGAGGGACTGGAAGGAAAAGTATGTCTCTTTGCAGATGACACAAAGATCTGCAACAGAGTTGATGCACAAGGTGGGGTGGAAAGGATGAGAAGGGACTTGGCAAGGTTAGAGGAATGGTCAAATGTATGGCAGCTTAGATTCAATGCTAAGAAGTGTAAGTAATGCACCTGGGAAACAAAACCCAGGGAAGAGTACACAATGGGGGTGAGATACTAACAGCAACAAAAATGGAAAGGGACCTGGGGTAGTCATATCAGATGACCTAAAGGTGGGCAAGCAATGTGAGAGGGCAGCAAGGAGGGTTGGGGATACTGGGATGCATAGGGAGAGGCATCACCAGTAGAAAACAGGAAGTTATTATCCTCTGTACAGACAGCTGGTGAGACCCCATCTGAGTACTGCGTGCAGTTCTGGAGACCCAATCTCCGTAAAGACATAGACAGGATGGAAGCTGTCCAGAGGAGGGCAACTAAAATGGTGCAGGGTCTGCACGGAAGACATATGAAGAGAGACTTAAGGAGCTTAATATGTATAGCCTCGAGGAAAGGAGGGAGAGGGGGACATGATAGAAACTTTGAAGTACCTCAAGGGAATCAACAAAGTCCAAGAGGGTAGCATCTTTCAAAAAAAGAGGTGTGCAAGAACAAGGGGGCACAATTTGAAGATAGAGGGGGGGCAGCTCAGAGGTAATTTAAGGAAGTATTTTTTCACAGAGAGGGTTGTGGATGCATGGAACGGTCTTCCGGAGGAGGTTGTGGAGTCAAAAACAGTGGTGGAATTCAAGCATGCATGGGACAGTCATAAGGCAATTCTAGGGGGTGGGGGTAGGAAGAAGTAGGCTGCTGGTTAACTAGGATCTGCAGCTTATCCATTAGGTAGGGAAATGGCCAGACTGGGTGGGCCAAGCTGTCCTTATCTGCCATCAAATTCTGTGTTTCTATGTTAAGCAGGTCACGGTCCGAAATGCATGAATGGGAACTACTGAACTCAGTAATGGATGACCTGTTCGAAAAGTGAGGTCTTCCAGAGTTGGACCTTTTTGTGTCCCCACACAACACAAAACTAGCACGTTTCTGCTTGCTCGTTCCAGGGCCTGGAGTTTTCTGGTGAGACACATTGTCCCTCTCTTGGAAGGGGAGGTTCCTCTAAATCTTCCCTCCCTTCCCTTTAATTCAAAAGGTGCTACTCAAACTTCAGATGGAGGGAGCAACGGTAATCCTCATTGCTCCCCTATGGCCTCGACAGATCTGGTTCCACCTACTGCAGCAGCTGGCAGGGGAACCACCAGTACCCTTACCCTTATGCCAGGGACTTCTATCGTAGGAGCAAGGAACTCTAATCCATCCAGATCTCAAATTGCTTTGCCTACGTACATGTCTCATAGAAACATAGCCATTGCTAGATCTGGGGTATTCCAAAAAGTGGCTGATGTCTTGGTGGCTGCTAGAAAACCTTCTACCAGGGCCACTTATTTCATGAGGTGGAAGCTGATTGCTTTCTGGGACGCTTCTCATCACTTGGACCCTTCTACCTGTCCAATAAATCATGTTCTAGAGTGCCTATTGTCCTTGTCATGCAGGCCTGCAGTACTACTCTATTAAAGTACACTTGGCTGCTATCTCAGCTTTCCATGTGCCTTTTGAAGGATGTATAGTGGCCCAGCTGGAGGTAGCCCATACATTTTTAAGAGGTATTTTGCATTTAAAGTCTCCTATCCATAATCCAGTCCCAGCTTGGGACCTGAATTTGGTGTTGGAAGAACTTACTTTGGCTCCTTTTGAGTCAGCCACGACTTGTGGCCTACCCTTTCTTTCTTGGAAAGCATTGTTTTTAGTTGCTATTTCTTCTGCTGGAAAGATTTCAGAGCCGCAGGTTCTAATGCGTGAGCCTCCTTACTTGATTTTCTACAATGACCAGGAGTCTTTACATACTTGTCCTAAGTTTCTACAAAGGTGGTGTCTGAGTTTACTTTAAATCAAACCATCCACCTGCCAGTTTATTTTCCTGAGCATGCCAAGCCAGGGGAAGCATTGTTCTATACTTCAGATATACACAGACTACTCTGGTACTATATACACCACACAAAGAACTGCAGAAAATCCTTGTGGCTTTTTGTTTCATTCACCCCTGGGAAAGAAGGCACTCCAGTTTCCAAACAGTGTCAGTCCAAATGATTGGCAAACTGTATTACTTTTTGTTATAGGAAGTACGGTAAGGAACTTCCTGGAGTTGTTTGTGGTCATTCCACTAGCGACATGGCTACATCTGTTGCATGTTTTAAAAATGTGTCTGCTGCTGAAATCTGTACAGCTGCTACCTGGAGTACTGTCCACACATTTACCAAACATTACAGTCTGAACATAGCTTTAAGAAAGAGGGCTGACTCTGGCCTAGCTGTACTCCAAGGCCTACTTTCTTAGGCATGTCTGCTTCTGCCACCCAGACTGCTTATTTATGGTCAGTACTGCTTGGTACTCATTCCATAGGTGTGGCTTGATGAAAGAGATATCCTTGAAGAAGATAGAACTGTTACTTACTTACTTACTATAAAAGTAGATCTTCAAGAGAATCTCTTTCTTCAGGCCATGCCGTCCCACCCTCCAACCTCCTGTAGGATCCTGAGAAGCTAGGGAATGCTATCTCCTTCTCCATGAGGGTCTGTCTGTTGCTGTCTGCCTCGTCTGATCAGCAGAGTCCTGCATTCTCTCCTGGTTCCCTACAGGGAGGTCCTCCGAGCATGAGCTCAGGCATGGAAGTGAGGAGGAAGTGGCCGCCCATGATTATATGGGAGAGCTGACGTCTGATGTCATTGTGGGTGACCCTTGGTGGATTGCTTGCAACAGGGTTCTGTGTGGTCCTAGCACCTGGTGGCTTATAGTTCCATAGGTGTGGCCTGATGAGAGATTTTCTCAAAGATCTACTGTTACGGTAAGTACGTAATTGTTCTTTTTTACAGCCACAAGACAGAATTACAGAAATGTATATCTCACAGCTACAAGTGCCAGTCATAATCATTAACAGAGACTTTAAACACAAGCACTTTATGGCTGATCAAGTCAGAAAAGGGGGGTTAACATCTGGTTAAAAGAGATCAATAGCAATTGTATTAATTAATTTTATGATGTTTTAACATACTACACATTCATTTTAATGAAAAGGTCCTTCTCTTACAAATTCAAATCACTACTATCTTTATTTAATTTACTTTTATTTCTTTGAAAATTGGTGACTGGGAAGTGCACTCTGAGCTGAGGCTAGTTTCCTAGTGCAACCCAAGGGGAAGAGAGTAAGGGAAAGATCTAAGCATCATCTTCTTTCTGTCTGTGGTGTTCATGAACAGGCACTCCTCATCTGCTCGCACTGATCAGCATTTTGCTACATTTGCCATGACAACCAAGTTAAATCTTTTCCTGCTCTTTGCAGTATGGTTCCAGTATAAGAGCCTACATGAAGTCTGTCAGGAACAGTCAGCTGCTGCTGACAGCATGGATGACAGCTGCTTGCAGTTACTTTTATATATACTGTAAACAATAGGGGAAAGCTGACATTTAAACACAGTCCCATATACTTGTAAAATACTAAATGCAGTGCATCAGAACATCATGTAAAAAAGACAGTGAAGAAGTTTCAGGGTAATGGGGAAATTTCTAAATAGATTTATTATTAGCAGGTTGCACTCACATGCTGCTCTCATTACAGAGACCATGAGATGAGTTGGTTATTGGGATTATTTGTGAGCGAGATGAGTGACTTCAAATACTGAAACTCGCAAGAAAGCTGCTAGAGATTCCAAGGGAGTCCTTAAAATCTTCCGGGGCCCATGCATTTATGTATGTGGCCCCAGCCCTTTGGAATTCTGTACCCCGTCAGCTACAGGAGTGCCCGACCATGGGGGGTTTCAAGCAGGCATTAAAAACATATTGGTGGCACCATGCATACGCTGTCTAATTATGCTGGATTTTATTGGCTATTTGTTTTATACTCTGTGTTTTATTTTTATCGTGTTCTGTTTATTCTTTTATGTAAAGCGCCTTGATGCTTCTGAAAGGTGCTCAACAAATAATGCTTATTATTATTATTACTTTCTGTATGTGTAGAAGCAGGGTGCAAATTAACTGTCTATATAAGTTTAGAAAGAGTTCAATCCTAGTTCCTAGACAGCGAGAGGTTTTTTTCATGTTCATACAGGTGTGGCTTCAGTTAGCTCAACCACAGCTTTAGGAACTTTATATTATAATTTGGGATTCAGTTTCGTCCTAACTCTACTTCAGTGATAACTAATGGATTAGTAACATAAAACTGAGCCACTTATGGATTTTCTATTAGCTTTATGTGGTCACAAAAAAAAAACCTACCTTTAACATCCTCTTGCATAGAAACACCCACATATCACACCTCAAAACCCCCAAACACCAGTTTAAATTACTATAGAACTTGTAAAAAAAAAAAAACCTGCCCCAGTCGGTGCAAGTGCATCCTCACTCTCCAAGTCACTGAGCGGGTGAATGTTGAGTAAGGTGTATCCTAATAGTGGGTTGGGAAATGGCATGGCAAAGCCATCCTGGTCCACAAGACCATCCCATTTCAGTCCACGGCCACATATACTGATCCTTAGGGGAGACTGGATCTGTTGACTGGCACCTATTTGGGATGAGTTATTTTTTAATGAGAATTAATTAAAAATTATTTTTAATGTGTTGCTTAACCAGTCACACCACTTAGCGTCATGGAGTGTCATCACATCACATGTTCAGTCTATACCTATATTAGTATGAGTGAATTTTTAGTCCTTAGCCTTTGAAGAAGGACTTTCATACGAAACATGTCGGGCAGGACTTGGTCTGCATGTGTTCTTTAATGAATGCTTTTTTTTTATACTTACCTGTCACCTCAGCTTCAGAGGGGGCCTCGTACCCCCTCCTATTCCATCTGCCAGGTCTTTACCAAGGCTTCTCCCCTCCCCCCCCCCAGTTTCATAGTGCTCATAAGGCCGGGGGTGTATGCATTTTTCTCCCATTTCCTCTCGATCCCTTGAGGACGCTAGTGCAGAGGATGTACATCCAGACGGATGACGTGCTGATGCACACTGTTGTCAAGCATCCGACAGCGTCCTCTCCTCCCTAACTCTGGAGAGCCATGTGCCCCTATTGCTCATGCTTCCACAAGCAAAGGCATGATGGGTGCCGTGAGCACCCTGGTAACCCACCCCAGGAGGAGGGGAGTATCCATGGGGATGCTCAATCCTCCTTCACCCCCATCTGACCCCCAGTGACCTGAGTCCATTCCCGAACCTGGGTCGCTGGCATAGTGCGAGGTGTGGCATCCAGCGCCTCAACCCTGAGCGCCACCGGGCTGGCTAATGAATGTTTTTTTAGCAGTCATTCTGTTTGGCATCCCATCATGATGTTAGTGTGTGCTGGAAACATTTGTTTTGATATTTCGTAGTAGTTTCTTGGCATCCCGCATCTGCATGCACATTCTTCCTTGCATTAATTTTACAAATCCTTTTAAGATTTAATACTCTCACGTCTGCAAAGAGATGATGAAGGGTGCTCTGATTGCTCCCACTTGGAAGTTTGCCACTATCTCTTCTATTCCAATACTAGGTAAAGACATCATGCACTGCTCCTAATACCACTCTATATCAGTTTTAAATATAGATTATAAATTATTCACAGCGGTCGTCGCTAAGCATTTGGAGGGCCTGCTCTCTTTCCTTATAGATGGTGATCAAACTGGGTTTATAACAGCCTGGCAAACCCAGAACAATATGAACTGCATCCTTCACATTATCTATCATGCCACCTGGTCAGAAACACGCTTTCTTCTTAGTCTGGATGCAGAGAAGGTTTTTGACTGGGTGCAGTGGTCATTCCTGGTGGCCACTCTGGGGAAGATGGGCTTTTCTCACCAGTTTGAGAAAATGACAGCCCTATGACGGATGTTAAAGTCAACAGACTTTTCTTCTTTTTCTGAGCACTTGGCAGGGGTACCCTCTCTTCCCCCTTGTTGTTTGTGGTATATCTGTAACCCCTTGCCCAAGCCATAGGACAAAATGAAGCAATTTCTGGTATTAATTATGGGGGTAGACACCAGAAGTTGGCATGCTGTGCTGATGACTTACTGGTTTATCCTGCCTCTCCTGACCTATCTTTGCACTACTTATGGAATACCCTCACTATCTTTGGACACCTACAGTAGCGGGATACAAGCTAAACATGGCAAAAATGGGTTCTTTGGAAGCACTACTCCCCATCTCTACACATACGAGAAACCTATCCCTTTCGTTGGGATCGCCCCTCATTAAAGTATTTAGAGGTACAGCTTGTGGGAGATATTAGCTTATTAGCATCCTGTAACTCTGATCCTTTATTACAGCAATTCATCAAGGACCTAGAGTCATAGAATATTCCTTTCCCCTTGATTCAAAGAATAGATGCCATATGAATATGCTGCCTAGGTTTTTTTGGTTTTTACTTGTCCTCTACCCCGGCCTTGCTTCGGAGGGGTCCTCATACCCCCCCAACCCTGACTCCTTCCACCTGATCCCTGATCTCAGGATCCCAGTTTCATTGTGTTCGGGGACCAGGTATTTTTGCATTTTATCCCAATTAGTCCCAACACCTGAGGACACCGGCATGAAGGACTTGCATCCAAATGTATGGTGTGCATATGCATGCTGCTATCAAGCGCCCATCAGTGCCCTCCCTGACTCCATGGAGCCATGCACCCTACAGCCCGTGCTTTTACCAGTGATAGTGCAGTGGGTGCTTTTGCTACCCAGTAGCCCACCCTGCCCTGGAGAAGGAGAGCATCCATTGGGATGCTCAATCCTCCTCCCTCCGGCCAACCCCCGGTTCCTTAACCCGAGTCGCCGGCATGTCGCAAGGTGTGGCGTGCAGCACTTCAACCCTCAGTGCCACCGGGCTGGTCCGTTTTTCTTTTTATGCCCCCCTCAGCATGCCTGGGACTGTCACCTGACTTCCTCGCTGGATGTCACACACCCCGTGAGGACCCCCCACGGAGCCTTGGCTTACCCCACCAGGCGGGGACGAAGCAGGGACTCCATCCCCCCTATAAGATCCCCTCTATACCTTCAGATCTTGTCAGGATCCTGTGGGAGTCACTGCACCAGTGGGTAAGGACCAACTCGATCCTCTCATCGGTGTCATGCCGGTGCCGAGATTTTTTGTCCAAGTACACCCCCCCCAGAGGTGTGATGTGCACATGACATCAAGGCACATGCTCTAACGTCTGTCACACCTCCCTCCAAGCAGGATTTGGACATGCTATGCCTGTGGCTTCTGCCAGAGGCCAGACATGCACTGGGTCAGATCTCCCCCCACTCCCCTGGAAGAGGCAAGCAGTCCCTGGGATGCTCGAGCCTTCTCCCCGGACTGCCGTCTGACAGCCCAGGCTCATTCCCAAACCTGGATCACCAGCATCACAAGTGATAGCGCTACTGCTGTGCCGGTGGGCTGGCCTCCCTAGGTTTCTTTATCTTGCACAAACACTACCGATCACTCCCGGAGAACTTTTTTTCAGGAACTTAATAAAAAAATTATCTTGATACATATTGGGGGGGGCCACAACAACACCTATTAGACTCTCCTTTCTGCAGCTTCCAAAAGATTTGGCACAATACCACAGAGCAGCTCAACTACATATCATATCATATTTCTATGGCTTAATAATGCATATCAAGCACACTGGAAAAGTCTGGAGTTGCAGGAAGTGGATCTGCACCACTTAAATAAAATCTTGCTGTCATGCCCTCCCATTCCCTTAGCAAATATTACTAGTAATCCTTACACAAGTAACACTCTTAGACACTGGAGAGCCCTGCTGGAGACACCCCCTATGAAGCGGGTTAGGTATTTACTGTATTCTCTTCCATACCTATCCACATTTCTCCCTGCTCGCTTGGATCACGGTTTTAAGAACTACATTTAGTAATCCATTTTCTCAAAGATGGTAAAATATTAACAGATGAAGAGATACAACAGAAATATTCATTACAGACTGCAGACCGATTTTTTTTTTTTTTTTTTTCAAGTAGTGGATTTTTATAAAAATAAACTATTGCCCTTTAATCTAGATACCTGATCTCTTCCTTCAGTGATATCTGTGTTACACACAGCCATAGAGGGCACAGCTTCTCTTCCACATATGCTTTCCCACATCTATGATGCCTTACATCAGTTACACCCAGAACCCGGAGCTGCTCTCAAACAAGTTTAGGAAGTGGATACACACTGTTCCTTGGAGGACAGAGACTGGAATAGACACCTTAAATTCTTACACTCTGCCACAGTGTTGTATGGATGAAAGGAATTCTCTTGAAAAGTAACTGTTTTCTATTTGAGTGCCCACTATTCAATGCAAGTATAGCCCGTCGGGGGGGAGCCTGTTGGAGGCATTGTGGTTACTCGCTTGCTTCACATGGGCATATTTTGGGGGGAATGTACAGTATTAGCTCCATTTTTTTTTACCTCCCTGGAAGGAGCCTTATCAGATATTTTTGACATTCCATTCCACCTGATGGTAGATTTTTTCCCCTCTTTTCTTGCTATGATGCAGCCTGGCGTTCACTCCCCATGAGGAAATTATTAGATATTTGCTTATTAACAGTGAAGAAAGCCAACATGAAAAATTGGCTTATGTGCAGTATACCTATGCTCTCCCTTTGGCAGGACTTTGTCAATGGGATTTATAGAATGGAAAATGATGGCACAAGTTAATCATTGTCTTGAAATGTCTGAAGTTCTTTGGAGGAGATGGATGATGTACATT